>BSUD01000003.1:21468030-21482784 GCA_033239045.1 Fagopyrum esculentum
AAGACAAGGCACGATAATCAAAAACCACTCACGCAAGCTAGAATTCCTAAGACTTCTAGTCCTATATGACCTTATTGGGTCATACACTTTCATAATCTAGGATACATCTCTAACCCTCATAAACTCACGAGATCTCAACTATATCCATATGCTAGAATACTTCCATCCTAACTCCACAATCTCAACAAACACATACTCGCAACCTCAACAAAGCTCACATGATAACATACACACCTCAATCCTTAGAACGTTCAAACCATCCTCAAATCCTCACCTAAAGTTCAAAGCCACTACTTGGCATTCACTCTAAGTTGTGCTAGATCCAACCTAGCATGATTCTACAACTAAACATTACTAGATCGAGGAAGAGGTACTCACACAAGGTCGATGGCGGAGGACGATCTACGGATGTGGAGAAATGGATTCGATGGCCTTTATTGGGGTGCTTCCGAACCTAAACCCAAAGCTAAACAAATTTATCTCATACGCTAAATTTGATAGTAATATATATATACGATATAATAATTTAAGGTAAAACTCGTTTTCAAAACCCAACATTAAAAATCCACAATACATTTTCCGGGAAATTTATACGAACATAGGAACTTGGTTATAAACCACACTTAAAATCTTTAGGGTCATAAACCAAATTTAATCGAACAAGGGAATAATTGATAATTTGTAAAACCGGGTCAAAATATGTAATTAATTTTCTGCAGAGGGCATAAATGCAACTTCTAAAAATTAAGGTCAAAACTGTAATAACAAAATACTGGGTACATTCTGTAATTACAGAAAAATAAAGGGGTCCCGATTTGAATACTGGAAACTGGTTTCTTCAACCTTTGAAACACGCAGGAAGGGAAGGGGAGATGAGAGGCGGCGCGCTTCCAGGAGGGCACGGCACGGTGCTCCGACGGCGAAGGCAGGGGAAGAGGCGGGGCTTCCTTGCTGGCGGCGGCGAGGGCGGCCCTCCGGTGGGAATTCGTTGCTGCGACACCTGTAGGGGATCTCCAGATCCAGGGGTCCCAATTTGGCCGGCGAGAAGAAAGGGGGAAAGGAGGTGGCGGCAGCTTGCACAGGCAAGCTCGGTGTGGCCCGGCCGGTCCGGCTCTCTGGCGACAAGAGCAGTAGAAGGCGACTCTTCCCCTTGCTACTGGTGGAGGCGCAACAGAGGGATATTTCCAGATGGAGGTGCGAGAGAGAGAGAGGGCTGGATTCGACCACCAGGGTTCCTCCGTCGAGCTTCCGGACGGTGGGGGCGCAGCAATAGCGAGTGGAAGGACGAGGGTGGTTCCAGCACTAGGGTTCCAACCTTCCAGGCGTGAAGAAGGAGGCAGGAGAGCTTGTGCCGATGGTTGGTTGCAAGTGAGAAAGGGTAGAGAGAAGTTGTGACAGTGAGGAGGGTAGGGCAGAGTGTGAAAGGACTGAAGGGTCGGCCCAGAGTGCGAGAGGTCGGGAGGTCGAGGGGTCGGAGGGGGTAGGTGTAGTGTAGGGCTGCTGATCAGCCATCAATAGAGGGAAAGAAAATGGAAAAAAAGAAATTGAATAAAGGGAAAGAAATAAAAGAAAATGGGAAAAAGGAAATATAGATATTTAACTCCATTAAACTATCGGAACGGGATTTCTGAATCGGGAAGATTTTCCAAACTTTTCCGAAAGTAAACCAAAATATAACTATACTTGGGAATTTATTTTTACGTCTCAAAACACTTTAAAAAGATATATATATAAATATAATTTATAATAAAAAAAAATCGATAGAAGTACGCGAGAGGGAAAATGTCAAAACTGGGCGTTACAATAAAGAATGCCAAGGTACCACAAGGGTGTGATTCTAACATTGCAAGGTGTGTCCAAGTCCAGCAAATGAAAATTACAAGGTATAAGAGTCATGATGCTCACTTCTTAATGCAATACTTGCTTCCAATTGCTGCAAAGACGTGTCTCCCTACGGATGTTACTCTTCCTTTGATTAGATTGAGTGCTTTTTTCAAGGTCATATGCAGCAAAGTTATTGACCCTAAAGATCTTGGTTATCTACAATCAGAGATTGCCGAAGTTCTTTGTCAATTTGAAAAGATTTTTTCCCCTTCTTTTTTTGACATTATGGTCCATTTGCCTGTGCACTTAGTTGAAGAGATTAGACTCGGGGGACCTGTGCATGAGAGATGGATGTATCCAATTGAAAGAGATCTTCGAAAGTTGAAGTCCTATGTTAGAAATAAGAGTCGTCCCGAAGGATCAATGGCAGAAGGGTACTTGGTTGATGAGTGTACTTCCTTTTGTACATGATATCTTCATCATGAGTCTTCCGTTATGGATGAGCTTATTGATAGTAACAGTTCCATAATTATTTTTCCAAAGGCATGTCGTCCTATAACATGAAGAGGAAAGAAAGGAAAACATGATGTTCGTTACAAAGTTGATGATTCAAAGTGGGCTCAAGTGCATCTATATATTTTGTTCAATTGTCACAAAGAAGAAGTAGATAGATATATCAGGTAATGTAATAAATATATTTTGCTTACATACTTTTTCTTGGGGTTTACTTAACTAATTAATTTTTTTTTTAATTTGTGCGTTAATCTAGTGTTCATGAGAAACATGTTAACAACAAAAGGAAAAGAAAGTGGGATAATGCACAAATCCATTATAAGGATTTTGTCCATTAATTGGTTTAGAGAGAGGGTTGAGTCTGAGCTTGCACAAGGACTGGAAATTACAAATTGGATTCATTGGTTATCCGTCGGACCTTCATTCTTTGTCAAACGATATAGCGGATATTTTATCAATGGTTTCAAGTTTCACACTATAAAGTGCGACTCTAATTGTGTGAATGAAAATAGTGGAGTGACTCTGACGGCATTGACTCCTAGCTTTGTGAGTACGAAGGACCAAAATCCTATTATAGGAGATGTGAAGTACTATGGGTCAATTGAAGAAATTATTGAGATATTCTATGAAGATCATTTCAGTTTCATCCTAATTGGTTGTAGATGGTTTCATTCCGAGGAAGATAGTTGCGGGCTTGTCCAAGTCAATCGAAAGAAGTTCATTTATCAACATGAGCCATTCATGTTGGCCTCTCAAGCAAGTCAAGTTTTCAATGTTGAAGACCCATCAAAAAATGATTGGTGTTATGTTATTGAAGATCTTCCTAAAGATTATTCTAATGCTAAGGATGAAGGGATAGATGGATTCGCTGACATATATTGGAAGGATCGGTCTCGTATGAAGAAGTTCAATTCTAATGATTTTGATGTTGATACACACTTGGAATAGTTGATCTATTCAACTTTGTTTTGGATGAAATTGACTAGGAATATTATTTTGTGGAAGTATGGTGTAATATGAACTATATTTGAGTTTTTGCTAAGTTTTTAAGTTTCTGTCCAACTTTATTTCTGAATTGAGTTTTTGTCCAGCTGTTGTTTGAGTTTACAAATTTCTGAGTTTACAGATTTTAATTTTGTCCAGTTTTTGAGTTTACATATTTTTGACTTAACATATTTTTGAGTTTCTGTCCAGTTGTGTTGTATGATGTTGTTTGATTTTTTTGTCCAGCTGTTGTTTGAGTTTATAAATTTCTGAATTGATCGAGTTTTTGTCCAGCTGTTGTTTGAGTTTACAAATTTCTGAGTTTACAGATTTCTGAGCTTACAGACAAAGTCATCTCATCAATTTGAAAAGATTTCTTCTTATGAGAAGGACAAGATTGAAATAACAGAATCAAATGCTGCAAAATTGAAAGCTAGGGGTTTAAATAACCTCATGGTTAACAAGGCTTTGCAAGACAAATATGAAAATTTTTCAAGGGGCCTTCTTGATGAGAACGGTTTAGAAAAAGACAATGTGGATTGCCAACTTGAGGTATGAAAGGAAAGAAGCTTGCATGAATTAACATACCATTGAATTATAATATTATATGATGAATAGTATATTTAACTCATCTACTAACTATATTGGCATGTTTTTAAGTAAAGCAGATTGAGAATCACTCAAGAGGTAAAAATGAGAAGCAACCACTTAGCCAAACATCATCCATGACGGATTTCTTAAATATGAAATCTCCAGAACGAGAACAAAATAGGAAAAAATGACAAAATGAGCAAGAAATTCAGCAATAGCACCATCAACAGTCTCAAAAAACCATGAATCAGAAGAGTGTTCAAAAGCGTTTTTTTGCTCCGGGATCTATTGCGAAAAATGCAACTGTGAAGAAAAGACAAGTTTTAAGAGGGAAAAATGACAATGATCAAAACCCACTACATGATCAAGTGTTGGCAAATAACGAGGACGAGAGTGAATCTTCAGATGATGCTCCAGGGACCGAAAGAAGATATGTAAACATGAGGAAAATGCAAGCTTTTGGAGGAGATCAAGTTAATAACAAGAATGCAACGCACCAACCAAGTGAAGATTTTGTTGGAGCTGATGATACTCATTTTTTCGAAGAAGCTGAAAATAACGAAAATGAGGTATCAAGTGCAGATGAGTTGGCACATGGAAATGAAAATGCAGGTATGTTTACATTCACCTACTAAACCGAAATGTGGTCACAGTTTTGTTAAACTTAATAAGATATTTAGCTGTTGAAATTTTAATTAGTTACTCAAGAGAAAAGGCGTCGAGGGAAAACCATTCTCGCAAATGTCCATGCACGAACTATGGAAAGTCGTGATATTATCATTTTGAATGAATTGAACCAGCCAGTAGGTCTTACAGAAAGGGTTCTTAGCACTTTTAGTAATTTTCTTGGAACGTTGGCTAGGGACTCAAACTTCGCACCTTTGAATTTCATAAGTTGGAGATATGTGCCTACAAAGGAGAAAATTTGGGATATGTGTTGGTAATTGATATATTTTTGTTGGTTTATTTTTATTTAATTCTTCGCAATAATAACAGATATAAATAACACATATGACACTTGTGTAGAAAAAGTTCGATGTACCAGAAGAAGGGAAAATGGGTGCTGGAGAGTGTGAATACGAAATGCAGGCTTATAAGACAAAAGTATAGCGCAAATATTACTCTCCGGATAGAACTATGGAAGAAATGTTGGCTGAACGACCTTTCCAGAAAATGAATTTAGGGAACTTCTAAGTTATTTTGAAACAGAAGAAGCAAAGGTATGCATCACTACTGTTACTTTTAATTGGTGTGACTTATACATCTCAACTATAAAAAGATGATATGCTTTATATGCTAAATGACAAAAATTAAGCAAGATAAACATAGAATGTCGAGGAAAGCAACTTGATATGTACTCTTTAAGCTCAACATCTCTTGCTAGGAAGCGTCATATGATGGTAAACATTTCTTTCTATTTCTTGTATTGAATTTTTATGCACAATAAATTAAACATTTGTAATATGGATCCACTATTTTTTTTGCAATTGTATTTTTCACAACAACAAAATAATCCAAACAAGCAATATACATCACAAGCTAATCTATACATGGAATCTAGAAAGTGAGTCACTGAACGTGCATACAAGACACAAAATGAGGAGGAAACAACAAACATTATGAGTATGACTATATTTTATGTATGCTAAACAAATATGTTAAACTTGCTATACTCAAAAAAACAAAATTCAACTGTCAAAAACATGTTAAACAAATCTGCTAAACTTGCTACTGTCAAAAAACAAATTATTGTCAAAACAGATTGCTATCAAAACAGACTTGTTTGTCTTGTTTGCTGTCAAAACAGATTTGTTTGTCTTAGTTTTCTATTAATTAGGAAAAAATGAAATCATTGGAGGTACGACAAGTGATCCATACGATAAGGCCATCACCAAGAAGGAGCACAACGGGCGCTTGCATCTGCACGGAAAAGGTGTGACAAGCTCAAGCTTGAAGAGTAAGGGTGTGAAAGCCCCATTTGTACTTCTTCCATAGTTCTTAGTGGGCCTTAGACAAGAGTTTGGCAAAAAGATCGAGCAAACAATGACTTCTGTTTTGTCAATGATACGAGAGGCTAATCTTGGGTTAGATATTGTGATTCCCGACTTCCCTACAAACCAAGAAGATGCATCTAGCTCTCATAACATGTATGATGTTGTCCTTTTCTTCTTGATAATTGTAAGAATTAATAGTTGATTCATCTATGCCTACTAAATTTTTTTCGTATATTGTAATCCAGGTATGGCCAAGAGTAGTGCGCTATCCTTGAGTGGAACTTACCACCTTTTCACACGACTTATTACAAGTTAGTCCTCTTTTCCTTTCTTTTCTTAATTCTTTTTACTTTTGATTATGTGATCTTTATTTTATGGTTGTGAAAAAGGTGAATTGATGGGTGGATGATATAACTCATTCTTTATAATTGCTTTTGATGCAAATTTGGTAGTTGATTACTTGATTATCATTTATCATGTATAGAATGATATAAAATTGGAGCAATAAAGTAAGTTACATAGCTTTTTGTTGAAGATAATTCTTTGAGTTGATTGATCTTCTTTGAATGCATAAGTAATCTTAGTCCTATTCTATATGATATTGCAGGACTTGTATGTATTTTCATATCTATCTTAGGATTGATGTGGAAGAAGCTTCTGATTATACAAGCTTGGCTAAGTTACATGTTTTGCTGTATTGAACATAGGAGGAGTATGAATCTGAAATAGAAAATATACTTCAAAAGATATATAATCAAGATTTGAGTAAAGTGTAAAGTTTGTGGATTGTTGCACAAGGTGTTGTGCAGTGCAGACAATGCGAAGGAGCAGGAGTGAACTCGAAAGACCATCTTATTGCATGTATAACTTGTTGTTATGGATTGTAGTTTGATCCATTACTTCACTTCGGATGTATAATAAGTGTTTGGTGTGTTGATTTCTTGTACAAGTGACTTTCTTCTAAAGCTAGGACTAGGACTTACAAGTTGATTTTGCGGGCAACAACATTTAGTCCCTTTTGTATAGGGTTCAACCTAGTTAGGTATTGTAAGATGATCTAGTCCGTTTTGTATAGGTTACGAATTAGCTAGATATTGATACATACACACACACAAACACACACACGCACACACACACACACACACACACACACACATATATATATATATATATATATATATATATATATATATATATATGATCAAAGTTCTTTTTTAGAAATGTAATGAATGATGAATGGTGTTTTATGATATGGAAGTATTATATTTACATGTTATTGTAAATTTATAACATATATTCAATAATAAAATAGCTAAAATGCTAATTTATAAAACAAGTAAAAATGAAATAAAATAGTTGACATGCCTATTAATTTAATATACTCAACCGTTGCCCAAAACATCTCCAAATCGATTTGTTAATTTTACTAAACCGCTGCCAAAACACTTTCAAATCGTTTTCTTAGATATCCTAAACCGCTGCCAAATATCTACAAACCGCTGCCTATTGTTAAAAAAAAAGTGTTACCATATCCTTATAACCGCTGCCTATTTCTATATCCGCTGTCATATCCCCATAAAACCGTTGTCTTATTCCACTACGACCGCTGCTATAACTTCATCAAACCGTCGCCAATATAAAGGGAACCGCTGCCATAGGTCATTGAAACCGTTGTTCTAGTTTTTGGAAAAAACTGCTTCCTTAGACCTTTAGGCAGCGGTTTATTGTCTTTATGCCACCTTCTAAAATATGTTAAACCGCCGCGGTAGGTCTATAGTAGCGGCAACAGATAGTGCGGTTTATAACCGCAGCCATAGATTTTCGGTGGCGGTTATTTCACATTAGGCTGCGATTTTTTACCGCTGTCAAAACCCTTTAATGTAGTAGTGATGGCAACAAAAAATTATGTAGCAGCAGAGGCTTATTGGCAGTTCATATGACAAAAGCTAGAAGCTTTTCCCAAAGTTAAAAGCTTTCCCCAAATATGCCAGTTTGACAGTTCATATGATAGAAGCTTAAAAACTATGAGATTCCCCATCATACAATTCAGAAGCTTAAAACTATTATGTGACAAGGTTTCATCTGCTTACTGAATTTGTGTCACAAAAAAAATAATGTATATGTGCCTCCCAATGTTTTTTGCCACCTTATCTTGTAATTGATAAGACTACAGCTAAAAAAATCAGCCATGAATTCATTACATAATTTACATTGCTAATGAGTATCTTCATGTACACCCATGACCACTAGCAAACAAACACTAAATCATTAAATCAGTTCTGCCATAGTTCAACTTCAGCCCCCAACTTTAACATACGAAATTCACCACAAAGTAACACATTTGTAATTCCTTAGAAACAAACAACTGTAATTCCTTAGAAACCAATCAATTTCAACCACCATGAACACCATAAGCAAGATCTCTACATCAGTTGCAATCCATAAATACAAAAGTCAATTCAACCCCCAAATAGGATATGAAATTGAACACTGTTGAAAATCTATAAAACAATTAAATTAAACAGAATCACATACAGAGTTAGTTTAGAGGGGAGAGACCAGACGAGATAGGACGAGGAGAGACGACGACCGGAGAAGAAGAGAGACAACGACCCGAGACGAAGAGAGATGGCGATCGATGACGA
This sequence comes from Fagopyrum esculentum, assembly GCA_033239045.1. Classification (NCBI taxonomy): domain Eukaryota; kingdom Viridiplantae; phylum Streptophyta; class Magnoliopsida; order Caryophyllales; family Polygonaceae; genus Fagopyrum; species Fagopyrum esculentum. Next base: position 21,476,582 of record BSUD01000003.1, read on the forward strand.
CGAGAGACGGCGATCGATGACGACGAGAGACGGCAACCAGATACGAAGAGAGATGGCGATCGATGACGACGAGAGACGACGATCGATGACGACGAGAGACGGCGACCAGAGATGAAGAGAGACGCCGACCGGAGACAAAGAGAGACGAGACGACGACTGGAGACGAAGTGAGCCGACGACCGGAGACGAAGAGAGACGAGCCGGCGGTGGCCGGAGACAAAGTGCTAGGTTTTCCCGTCTCCTCTACGTTCGATGAATGAGAGGTGAAGAGGATAGGTCCAGGAGAAGAAAGAAAATGTGATATTAAATTAGAAATTGAGATATTAGAAAAATAAAAAGGAAAGGATTTGAATCGTTGGTGTATTTGGGAAGTGGAGATTAAATTGTGAGGATATATAAGCACAAATATATCAACAGAGGATCCGAGTCCCTGGACCTGGACCAAAATATCCGGCTTAATAGGAACTTTGTTGTTTGTTTATGGACTGATAAACAACCTAACATAGGGTATGTTTATCAAGAGTGATCAAAGTTATCTTAGTATTGACAATCACCCGATATGTTATCCAAAACTGTCCACCCAACCGGAATCATTAATTTCTTGGACTTTCACCTGCATCAAATTCACCCGTATTCAATGAATGAAGCGTGTGGATCGGGTGAAATTTCAGGTGTTCACTGACTTACACAGTCTGAATGACTAACACTCTTAACACTTGGAATGATCAAACATGTAATGAGAATGAGTAAAGACGAAGAGGAACTAGAGAATACAATGGAGATTTGGGATTTTGAAAGGAGGGGAGTAACCGAACAAGAGCGAACGAATTAGAAACAATTTAGGGTTCAGTTATATACTTCAAGAAAAAATATATAAAAAAGACTAAGAATACAATAATATAGTAAAAGTTTTTTTTTTCAACGGGTGTAAACCGTCCACCCAAATCTACCTGATTCACTCGCCCCCGTTTTACCCATTTTTAAATGATTTTCTCCACTTTTTGTCATATCGGGTGTTTATGAGGTACGGATGAAAATGTCATTCCTATTCGAAAATAAGATGTGTGAGTTTAAAATAAAATAAAAATCAATATTAAATAAAAATTTTAATTATATCACCATTTAGAGGTTATTTTTATTTACCCCTAAACACATATATATAATGGATTTTGGAAAGTCAGAACTTACCACTTTTTTATATGGATGTTACATTTTGATCAAATGCTATCATGAACGAGGAATCTAGAAAATCGAAATTGAATGAGATAATCTTAACATTATTAATCTCGTCCTGGACATTTGAAAATTTCCATGAAAAGTGGAGAGTATGTTTGAAATATCCTTAGCTAACTTCGTTCGTTTGAAAAAGTTTGCATCAAACATATAATTTATATGAAAGTCAACAAATGGATAATATATGTTCTTGTTGCTCTTAATCAGTTGTCTTTTATGGGTCCTGCTAATAAGCTCCATATTGTTGAAAATTTCATCAACAATATTTTCTTCATCGGTCGTTTAGTATATGAATCCCTCGAACAACCATACGTATCTAGTACCTCGGATTTGTTTCATTTAAAAGAAAAACAAAGTTATAAAAAACCAAGAAAGGATGATTTCAAAACCAAAAGACAAAAAGGGTTTGGGTAAGGGTTCCTTCGTCGCCGAAAACCCTACATACAAGCTTCTTAACTTCAAGTGTAAATCTGGACCGTCTAAATTTGGTTGGAAGCATGCAGATGTTGCCACGTCCCCCAACTCTCTTTCTGTGTGCCACTTTTCCATGTTTATCCCTTTTCCTTAGCCACTACTCCTCTGACTTTCTCGATATCTTCCCACACTTTCAATTATTGTAAAGCGCACCTTCCATCTTCAAATTCAAGCTTTGCAAAGCTTTCAAATTCATATTCTCCTCCAAAGTTAACGTCATTCTGTGAAAAAACATGAAAACTTAGGGAAAGAAAATGAAAATATCCCAAATACAGTACCCCTTAGTAAAATTAAATAAAACATGAAAACTGTTAGGTAGGCACGATGAAATATCTTTTGATTTGTCCTTCTTCGTCACGTCCTTTTAAATCCTTTTTCCAGTTTCCAGTTTCCACTACAATGGTGGAAATTGCAATTTTTCTTTATCTTCGGGTTTCTTTTTGTACCTCTCTAATCTTCATTCTAAACACTCTCTACAGCAACCAGAGCTTGCAGAAATGAAGGCCAGAATTCCCGGTCTAATAAAGCGCTTCATCGCAGCCTTGTCCGCCAAAACCAACGAGCTTAGAACACGTGTCATGATATTCATCCTTCTCCACAGCAACCAGAGCCTGCTCATCGACAAGTTCCACTCCGTCATTGCCAACCACCAACGCCGCCGCCACGCGCACCACAACGCCGGAGAGAACTCCATCCAAAACGGCAACAAGAACAACGACGACGAGAGTGCTGGAGAGAGCTTTATCTTGTATATGAATACAGATCCTATTCCTACTACAAAGCAAGTGCTTTCTTACTCTCAAGGTATAATTCTTCTCAAAAACCACCATTCATTATTCACTATATTTTCAGTCCAATGCAACTTATTAATATAAGACCTTGTTAACAACACAAGAACATAAAAGAAACATATATCCATATACATATATTAAAGGAGAAGCGTTTACGTGTTTCATCCTAACAAAAAAAAAATATGCCACATGTCATTTTCTTAAAATTTTAGATTTTTTTTAAATAATATATATATAGTTACCATATTTTAATTTTCCTATTATAGAACTTATATTTATCTATTTACCAAACATATATGTATATATACTATTAGTGTTAAAATATATATCTATATACTAATAATAAAGTATAAGCCTTTAATGCCATTTTTTTCCGTTCTTTTTGTCAATGCAATTTAAAACGCACTCTCATTTTAAAAAATTTAATTAAAAAATTATATAAACTAAATATATATATATATATATATATATATATATATATACTAATATTAAAAAAACCTTAATTACATAAACCATGGTTCCATATATTTTTATATTACGGGTCATTTTAACGTTCAGTTTTATTTAACACCTTTTTTTTATCAAGAACATGTAAACTATCATTTATTTAAAAATATCCCTTTCTCTTTTCATTATCTTTTACTTTCCCTTATAATATTATCTTCCAACTCAATTTAATTAATAATTAGATTTGTTTTACAATATATTAAAGCTAACCCCGCACCGTGTGCGGGTATTAGACTAGTTTCTCTAAAAGAACATCCTATTTCAGGGCTTTTATGTAATTTTTGAAATAAAGTTTCTTGGCTCGCTGTGACTTAGACGAGCTGCTCCAATTTGGCTAGGCAAAAAATCGTTTATTTTCTAAAGAACAACACTATACGACTCGAATTCGTTCTACATGAGTTATATTTTAGTCGAACTACTCAGAATCGACTCGAGTTTGTTCATTTTCTACAATAACACTATAAGACTCGAATTCATCCATTATCTAAAATAACGCTATATGTGTCTTATTTTAACCAAGCTGCTCGAGATCGGCTCGTCAAAATCTCGAGTCAAGCTCGTTCAATTTCTAAACTATCAGAATATGAACATGTTTTATTGTTTTAAATCTCCATTTTACATGCAAGGAAGCAAGTCTTGTTGTTATGAATTACGTGTAGGTGCATTAAAGATGAGTCCGAGCATAATTGCAGAGATTATAACTGTGTATTATTATACAGAGAATCCGGAGGATAGCTGCATAGATTTGACCCACGTCTTGTTGAAGGAATCGGAGAAGGCGATGGAGCTGGCGGAGAACGAAGATGCTACCAAAGAGTCGGACGGAGAAGGGAATGGGTCCACGAACACAATGGCGATGAATTTGGAAGACTCAAAGAATGGAGAATTGGAGGAGGAGGATATAGATCAGGCGGCGGATCTTTTCATAGAGCGATTTAAGAGGCAGATACAGCTTCAGAAGCAACTTAGCCTTCGGGAGAGGCAATCCAGAAGCGCCATGCTCCAGCCCAACACGTAAATAACACTACTTCATCCCACCTTGTACGTACTCTTGTGTTTAAAAAATGTGTGGCTCAATCTATGAAGATACTATTTTGAGATTATGAATTTTTTACAACTCCTGTTGCTTTAATCAATCAAAGAAGCCGCCATCTTCCGAGACACACGAAGGGTTCTATAGATGGCACTTTCCTATATCTCATCAATACAAACATTATACAGGAGTTGTTCATGGCAGCCTACGTACCAAGATTATCATTTTTTTTGTTTGTATGTTTACATTACTGTCACCAAAGGAAGTACAAGTAATTAAGTAAAGTTCACGCAAGAAGTTGAGTCACCAAAGCTTATTTTGATTTTGTAAATTATTATTTTGTAAAATCTGAAAGGTTTCGATCATATATTCTAGAATTAATTAGGGAAATAGTACCCCTTGAAATTTTCTTTTGCAAACTAGGTCTCTATACAAAATGAAGAAAAAATAGGTATGAAAACTAAAAAATAGGGGTAATAATTTCTCTAATTGAAATGATGGTGATTAGATGTTTACTTTTGATTTAAATATCTTTTTTACATGGATTGGTTTTGTAGTATATTTCTTGGGTATGGTTTTGGGTATGATTGTGAAAATAGAGGCAATATATTTCTTGACAAATTTATTTTTGGGTATGATTATGACATTATTTGGGTAAACGGGTTTTTGGGTATGATTTTATGTGTATTGGCTTTGTAGTATATTTCTTATTATTAAGTATATTTTTAAAGTGATATCGTGGGTATGTTTTATGGTTACCCAAACTGTGTTATAATGATCAAATTCAAGCGAATTTTTGGGTTTTGATCAAATGTCATTTGATATTGATGTTTGTGTATAATATCGAGTTTTGAAAATTTTGGGTATGACAAATTTAAATTGGGTATGGTTTTTGTATTAAGTGATATTTAAATTGGGTATAAATATAAAATATTATCCAATTTATGGATATGATTTTATTTTGATATTTGATTTTTTGGGTATGTTGTTTTCGAGTATGTTTATGTACTTTGACAAATTTATTTTTGGGTATGATTGTGACATTATTTGGGTAAGCGGATTTTTGGGTAATAGGTGATAAAGTAAGAATGTTGGAAATTCCTTTTTCTGATTGATGTGACATGTGAGATAATACAACATGTCACATCCGATGTGTTGTCAAACTTTGTCCTCTTTTGTACTATATTTCCTCTATTCTATTTTATAGGGGGTCAAAATACCAATCCCAAATAGTATGAGTCTTCTTTCTCAATTGATTTGCTTAAAAGGCTAGTTTGCCAATTTTGCCTATATTCTATGGTGTAAAATCTCAACTATATAACTTGTGAGATTATGAATTCAATGATATTTTTCTATAAATTTGTACACGGGTGATTATTTGAATAATTTTTCCCCCTTTTCTGAAACTTTCCTTCTTATATAAAAAAAAAAAAAAAGTGTGACAACGTAACATAATGGGTTTAGTTACGGTAAAGTTCGCCTAAAATTGAATGAATCTCGACCACTAAATGACAATCTAATGATTAAATAAAATTTATATTCTCTCTCCAAATCTTTTTTTATTTTCAATTACCTTTTTCTGAATTTGATTTTTCTATAAGATTTTTTGAATTTCACCTAGAATAATTATATGGCACAAGACCCGTAACATATAAGTGTTCCAGATTTCTATGTCGAAACTCAGATCTCTTAATATAATCCAGTGTCGTATTAGTGTGCAAGTGTTATTTTTCATAACTAGTTTAATATCCCAACTAGTGCATATCCCGCACCTTGTGCGGGTATATATAGATATTAAATATATTAAATAATATGACATGAGTCCTGCAAACTAAAGGTATATTTATAAATATTGTAATAATAATTCGCCTTTCATTACTCTCAAAATGATAAAATAGTCACAAATTTTTTTCTTATTATTAATTATACACTTCGTAAATTTACGCACAATTTTTTTTAAAAAAAAGTTAAATACAATGCACAACTTCGTTGTAACTAACTTACTTTAATATATTGTGATTATCTATAAGGAACCTGAACGTTTTAGTTTTGTAAAAAAAAAAAGAATTTAAAAAAAATGAGTACTAAATAATAAAATGAAAATAAAAAGTTTAATTTCCTATAAAAAAAAAGACAAATATTGAATTGAAATTTAAAAATACAAA
>BSUD01000003.1:21482794-21505745 GCA_033239045.1 Fagopyrum esculentum
GTTTAAGGAACCGGGAAAAAATTGTATAATTTATAAAATAAACAAAATCTCATACGATATCGCTTTGAAAAATCGGCACAAAACTCTAAATAATCAAAAATATATAATAATTGAAAGATGATCAAACAACCAGTTTAAGAACTTCATAAAAAATCGGTTTAATAAATGAGTATTAATTAGACAAATCAACTTAAATCGGTAAAAAAACAAATCGTATAATTTAAAAATTAAAGAATCTCGTACAAAATGGAATCTAAAAATCGGTACATTTATCTAAAATTATCAAATTCATTGTATCACAAGGGTTACCAAAAGTTTTTAAAAAAAAAAAAATTGGCAACGAAATCTTTAGAGAATAAAAAAGGTACTGAAATTTTTTTTAGAAGAAATGAAAATTTAAATTAAATTACACTTTTTCGAAGAAAAAAACACAAAAAATCAGGCCGCCACGTAAACATTACACAAAAAGACTATTTATTATAAGGAAAAGTTCAATAATGATTTGAATTTAATAAATTTAATAGTGTTGAACCACTATAATTTTAGATAATATTATTGTTCGAAAAAAGAACTCAAAATAATATCAAATATCAATATTGAACTCAAAATAATAAATATATTAAAAATTAATGGAGTGATATAAGTTATCCACATATATAAAAAAATACCATTTGTCTTTTCACAAATTCAAACTCCATCAATGACATGATAACTAATTTTTTACGTGTCATAAAAAAAGTAGGAATAGTTGTATGATGTAGAATTTTTTTCTTAAAAATAAATAAATATGATTTAATATGATACAAATTTATAATTAGTACTTGGGAAATACCTTATCCTCAACTGGTCTCATAGGTACTGGCGGTGCTGGTGCAGATCCTCCAATCTTGATAGCCTCCTCAGCTCTCTACACGTAGTCACGATATGCAGATACTCCAATGGTCGACCAGACTCGATCAGTTGTGCTCTCTATGCTCCGGACTTTTCGATAGCCTTGTTCCCTACTTCGGGAACAATTCTCTCAACAACTTCTTCAGCAAATGCCTCAACGATAAGAGGATCAGCAATCGGCGGATCAACGATTGGGGCTTGGCTCCGACCTCTAGCTAGTAGAGGTCTTCCTTCACGTCCTCGTTCACGGACAACAGGTGGAAGAGGTGGTCGACCCCTTCATTTCCCTATAGTAGATGTAGCTCTAGTACGCGTCATCTACTATAAGGATATATATATATATATATATATATATATATATATATATATATATATATATATATATATATATATATATATATATATATATATATATATATATATATATATATATATAAGGCCACACTACAACTAAAGAAGAAATTTAGGAAAAGAAAATAAAGGTCAGCATAACGAAAAACTAACTGCTGAGATCCGTGAAAGTAGTGGTGGTCGCCCGTACATCTATCCCAGACCGACAAGTTTAAAACAAAGCCCCCTTTTTAGAACGTAGACCCCTTGAGGGTTATGTTTATTTATGTATTCGACCTTTACAAGATTTTGAGTGCTAATGTTGCCAACCTAGAGCTCTGATACCATATTGTAACACCCCAAGTTATGGGAACCCAAAGTGTTTCAAGTTAGGACCTCACAATGGGTCCCGAACCTCAGAGTAGCAACGAAACAACGGATCTTACAACAAGACACAAATAAATGAAAATCAAAACTCATAATAAAACCAAAGGTTTAAACAAAGGGAAGCGTAAAAGACTCGCAACCGAGTTTAACGCAAACGAAACAACAACTGAAATAGTTGTATGAAGATAGTATTTTGAGATTATGAATTTTTTACAACTCCTGCTGTTTTAATCAATCAAAGAAGCCGCCATCTTCCGAGACACACGAAGGGTTCTATAGATGTCACTTTCCTATGTCTCATCAATACAAACATTATACAGGAGTTGTTCATGGCAGCCTACATACCAAGATTATCATTTTTTTTGTTTGTATGTTTACATTACTGTCACCAAAGGAAGTACAAGTAATTAAATAGAGTTCATGCCAGAAGTTGAGTCACCAAAGCTTATTTTGATTTTGTAAATTATTGTTTAGTAAAATCTGAAAGATTTCAATCATAGATTCTATGTTGTAAAATCTCAACTATATAGCTTGTGAGATTATAAATTGAATGATATTTTTCTGTAAATTTGTACACGGATGATTATTTGTATATTTTTTCCCCTTTTCTGACATTTTCCTTCTTATATGCATAAAAAAAAGTGTGGAAACGTAACACAATAAGGGGGTGTATTCAATTAAGATTTTACAAGAATTTTTTGGAGGTTAAAAGTCTATGGGTATTTAATATAGATTTTTAAAAGTCCATGTAAATCTTTAGGTATTCAATTAAGATTTAAAACTTTCCATAAAACTCCTATGGTATTTAAAAGTTTGTTGATTTTAAAAGAATCTATTATTTGATTGATCTTGTAGGATTCTTTATTACTTATATACATACCTAAACTCCATAAAAATCTCCCCCAACACATAAGATTTTCACATAATTTGTATTGACTCTATATAGAATTAAAATATCCCAGAATCATCAAATTTAAATAATCAGTCAAAATCTTTAAAAGTCTGGATTGAATACTCCCCCATAAGTTTAGTTACGATAACATTCTTTAAAGAACTTTGCCTAAAATTGAATAAATATCAACCATTAAACGACAATCCAATGATTATATAAAGTTTATTCTCTCTCCAAATTTTTTTATTTTCATTTATTTTTTTTATGACAATCCAATGGTTATATGAAGTTTATTCTCTCCAAATCTTTTTTTATTTTCAATTACCTTTTCTTCAATTTGATTTTTCTTTAAGATTTTTTGAACTTCACTTACATTAATTATATAGAAAAAGACCCTTAATATATAACTTATGTAAGTGTTTTAGATTTCGATGTCGAAACTCAGATCTCTTAATATACTCTAGTGTCGTATTAGTATGCAAGTGTTATTTATCATAACTAGTGTAATATCCACACCTTGTTCGGGTTTTATTTAAATAAAAAATATTTTATTATTATTGTATTAGTAGTTGATTACAAAATCAAGTTAGGTTTTTCCTATAAATATAGATCAAGTACAATTATATGAAGATTGAGGAAAAACATAACTTGAAATACTCATAAATTTTGGATAATGACTCCATTTGTTGATATAAGATTACATAAATAAAGCTGAAGTATAACAAATTATTTAAATGAAGAATTAAGAAGATGAAGTTATTTAAGGATATGCATATGAAAAAAGTGAAACGAGTGTTTGGTAAATATCACTATAAGTTAATTAGGTAAGACCGGTACCTGATACATTGTTACTTAAGCTACTGGTGTATTTTTTAAAATAATTAGGTAAATCGTGAGTGACTTTTTAAAAGACAATCATAATACCAATAAGGTAATTTAAAAAGATATGTTATTAAATTAATAATTATAAAATATCAATAATTTTGAATGGTCGAACTGAACTAAATTCCTAAAATTAAGTAACAAATCTGACAAAAGTTATATTGGTTAATCACGTAATAAATTATTCAATGTGGAAGTATGACATGTAAATTACTTATAAATTGATTTTTTTTTTAAAAGAACTAATGGTAAAACCGCAAATATATTGTGGCAAACCGGTAATTAAGTTGAAAAAAGTTGAGGTGTATGATCTTAGGAGATGACACGTGAGCGAAATGTGAGCTATTTTAGTAGAGTACTAGTTTTAATATCCGTGTCCTAGACGAATTAGACGGTAATTGTGTTTATAAAGAAGTTTGATAATTCATTATATTGAGAATTGTCTTACTTGTTACGCGATACTTGTTACAAGGGTGAATTTTCTTTCACATTATGAATGGAGATCAAACTGGAATCCAAGCCCTACAACAACGGTCATGAAAGAGGAACCCAGGAAATTCAATGTCTCTTGAGCTACTTGAATGTCAAAGTTAATATCGATACAAGAGAGCATAAGGGTTTATTGTACTAAGAATTGTATTACATATTATGCGATGATTGGTGTAAGGACAAATTCCTTACAATATGAATGAACGGGAATTAGATCAAAAGGTTGAGAACTATTTGAGCACTGCAAGCCTACAATAACAATTGTGTGAGAGGACTCCTGGGCATTGTCTCCGAGTTTGCTCCAATGCTAAAGTGAATATCAATCTCAATGAACATTACAATTATATATCATTGGTAAATTAGTATCGATCCAAAAGAGCATTAGAGTTGATAATATTAAAAATCGTATTACCTATTATGTGATGGTTGGTGTAAGGACAAATTTCTCATGATACGAATGAACGATAATTAAACCAAAAAGTTGACGATAAATTCCATTTAATAGTCAACTAATTAATAGTTTTGGAAAAACATTTCTACAAAATAAATAAAAGATAAATTAACTAATTTATGGAGTAGTATTTATTTTAGGAAAAATATTTATTTTAAATTTAATAATTAAGTATAATAAGGGTATTCCATACAATACGATGAAATACTTATTTGAATATTTCTTGAAAGTAATATACATGTTTCAGTTGAATGAAATACATTTACAAGGTGGTTTAATTTATAAAAAAAAAAGTTGGTTTGTTAAGAAAATCAAATTAAAAAAAAATTAATTTTTTTAAATATAAACTAATCAAACCATCAAACAAAATATGATTAAATAGTTATATCCGAAAAATTACCTACAAATTTGACTTACTAATATGTTTACAACTGTGATAAGTGAGCGTAGACGATAACCAATTATAATAATATATTTTTATCTTAAAAATAATGATAAATTATTATTATATACTTTTTCTTATTATAATATATATTTGGACATGATAATATTATATATTTGTTTTATTATTTGTTTAGCTGTAAGATAGGTTCAATTGAGATTTTTTATCTAAATAATTGTAAGAATATCAAGTGTAATAAAATATATTTGAGACTTTGACAAAATAAAAGATCTTCAAAATAAAAGATCTTCAAAATATATCGTTAATTAAATAGAAATTTTAGTAATGAAAAAGTCAATTTATATTAAAATTGATCAATATTTATTGTAGTTTTATTAAAAAAATCATGTTTATAGTCTAAAATAATTATGGCATTAAAATTATTAAATTAATAATAAAATTAAATATTAACTGATTTTAGTTCTATAGTATTAAAAAATAATTTTATTGTTATATTACTTATATATGTTTGAAGAAAAAAATTCAAAATTGAGTGGGAATTGTTAATTAATTATTTAAAATATTACTTATAGCGGGTGTTATTCAGGTAAGTCAGTTAATTGTGGTAACGTTGTGCGGTCATCTAAGAGGTTGACTTGTGTCCAATTTTTTTTTTAAAGAAAATATATTCTTGATACTTTTAACTATAATGAACTACCATGTCATAAGTTATGAACTATTCTCTAATAAACTTTGAACAATTCTCATATAATCCATGAACTATTATTTTATATTATTCATGAATTAGTTTTTTATAACTATTAACTATTCACATATAATTTATAAATTATTCCCTTAGAATATGAATTATCAGGATATACTATTAATGAACTACTCTTTTATATACTACATTGAGTATTCTCATGTAATTCATGAAGTAGTACTTCACGATAATCTATTCATGAACAAATATTATATCTCCAATGAACTAATCTTATAAAGTTCATAAACTACTACTTTCAATACTTCATTTTTTAATATATTATATCAAATTATTATAAATTAATCGTTTATATGTTATGAACTATCCTTTTATAAGTTATTCACTATCCCTCTATAAGTTTTCCATTATCATTTTAATTCGTTGTTGGAAGAAATAAGGGGGGAAAAATTGGACACGTGTCACCTTCATATGCTACCTTGACGGCTTACCGTTATGAACTATTCTATTATAATTCATGAACTATCCTTTTATAAGTTATGCACTATCCCTTTGTAAGTTTGCACCATCATCTTCATCCGTTTATGGAAAAAAAAAAAAAAAATTTGGACACGTGTTATCTTCCTAATCTACCTTACGGCCTTATAGGAAGAAAGGGGTCTAAAATGAACAGCTTTTTATAAAAAGATGGACATAGAGGTTGTTTGGACTTCGGAGGGTCGGAATCAAGTGGACCATGAACTTGCAAAATTACGATTTTACAATATTGGCCCAGCCCAGCCCAGCCCAATTGATGCTTCTATTGGGTCTGTCGACCCAATATTGGCCCAGCCCAATTTCTGTTCTATAGGTTTCTCTGTCAGAGATTCTTACATCACGTTTTTTTCTTCTTCTGGAAACTATGAAATCACGTTATAAATTAGATTATTAAGTCACGTTATGTTTAGAATACATTAATAATAATAATCTGTATGATTTTATGGTTGTTTTGCATTTTAAATACTTTAGTTTTGCATTTTGCATTTTGCATTTTGTGAATTTATTTATTTTTTTCGGTTCCATTTTTTTCTATGGTCCCAAAGTGACAGTATTTTTGGAGCCGTAAGAGCTATTTAATTATGCACATGGACCTCAAAACTAGAACACTTCCATGTTTGGCCCCAAAACCAATCCCGCCTTTGAGCCCAAATGCGGGATGATTCCCCCCTAAAACGCTTCCAGCTTCGTGACCCAAATGTAACATTCATTATTTTTATTATAAAGTTTTCGCCTTTACGGAATTAGGTAGTTTGATATCGACCTCTATTTCATACTCAAATGTGAAATTGTCCGAACCTCTAATTTCGAAAACCGTATACAAAATTAGAAGTACGAATAAATAATTTATATAGGTATGTTTAACCTACCGTTGTTTAATCGTTTAAAACCGTCCGATCAAACCCGAACTTGAATTTTCAATATCCGACAAGTTCGTTCGGTTTGTCTTTCCTCTTTAGTCTATTTGGATTTTTTGACCAATCTTTCTTTAGTCTACTTCGTTATTATTATTAATTTTAAAATAATGTTCATATATTTAATGTTGTTAAATTTAAAAATGTCGTTTGTTAAAGTTGCCTTTTCACAATGAAGAAGGTATACGTAGAAGAAAAAAAAATGAAAAAAATACATATAGTTATATTAATTATGATAAATTCTTAAATCAATGTACTAGTTTTATATTTTAGCTTATAATATTATTCCTTTAGGCACAAAATTATGGATACCCAAATACGTTTGTAAAATGTAATTAAAATGTTTAAATTTTTTGAAAATTAAAAAGTTAATACATTAATGTGAACCAAAGTTATTCCTTCAGGCACAAAAGTGACAATTATTGATACACAAATTCCTTTGCAATTAAATATAGTGTATTAATACACTTATTTTTTAATATTAATTTTCTCATTCATTTTATACATACTAGTATATCAATATTCGGAACGAGGTTAAGGTTTCTATTTTTCGGCGTTGATTTTGGCCGGGACCCTTCGAAAAGTTGTCCAAAAAACCTTCCGGCCCAAGTTCCTTAAAAATATACCCAACAAATACAACCGTGAGACTGAAGCTCACTACGAGTGCGCCCCTCACGCACAATACGAATACATCTCATACCATGTATTTTCCCAAATTCGAACGTTGAATCAACAATCATAATTCTTAACGATGTTGAAGCTCATGACGAGTGCAATCCTCATACACAACCAAATACGCGTCGGTAACCTGAAACTTGAAACCGCGTCAAAAGCGAGTTGTTTCTAAAATTTTAATAACCCGGAAAAGTCTTAGGCGACCGGAAGATGAACCAATATTGCTCGTGTGACCCGTTGATTCTAAAATTTTAACAACCTAGAGAAATAGTATGCGACCGGAACCAACATTCAGCCGTCGTCTTTTTCGTTCCGTGGTTTAGTAATATTTTTTATGCGAGTGATATTTGTTTATTGATTTAAATATACTTTTTTCCTTCTGAAGATATACGTATAGCGATGGCGAGTGGAGCCCACGCTCCCTTCCACTCCACCCTGCATTCTTTCGTCCACTATCGCATTCTGTTACTGCACGGTGCTCGCGCAGTCAGGATCTTCTGAGTCAAATATATGTAACTCACCCTGTGTCTCCAATAATATACTGCCACGTGGATAATAAATAGATAAAGTAATTTTTGTTTAATTATAATTTGTCTAATTAGGTGTACATGTGTCTTATTCTTATTGGAGACACATTTGGTGTTACATACCAAATTTCAGAGGATCCAAACTGGTGCTCGCGGCGCACCGCTGCTCCCCAAAAAATGAAAAATAAGTTTCTTTCTACACTGGGATTCGAGATCGAAGCCTGGCAGATCTACCCTCTCAAATTACACTATCTGCCATGATCGACTCCCCATATACGGAGCACTCGCTTTTTCGCCTTCTTCACTAGAATTCTCCTTCTCAACAGAACCCGTCATTCTGCCGCTGTCGCCTTTACCACCTAAATCTCCGGCCACGAGTCGGCGGAGCTGCGTTTCTGTTATCAGCGTAGCCCTCGCTATCACGGAAATCGATTGGTAATTCATCTTCTCCATTCTTTCTGTTCCCCTCTCCATTTGAAAAAAATATTGTTTGAGATTTATTCAGGCCGTTGTTAGGATCACTCGATGATATGTTCTGGTTACGTGCTACTCAATTATTCCGTTTTTTTTTTTCTTTCCTGCTTTTGAACATTCTCCATTACATATTAAGTTCTAGGGTTATACTGGAGTTGGTCCATGGTAGATTAGCATTTTGCTCGCAAGGTTGGTTGACAGTGGATACCATCCGAACTGTATTTTAGTGAATATGTCCACGTTGACAGTGTATAACAATTTTCATTGAATCTGACGCACTACCTCTGTGTTCAGAATAAGTTTTGTGCTGCATAAACTGTATATATACTTTTATCCATTTTAGAAATTAAACTTGTTCTTTTCTGTTCATGAATGAGTGTGACGGTTATACAGCGAGATGCTAATGAAAAATTTAGAGTGGAATGGCTCAATATTGCAATGCAATCTTTTCTTTAACTGTAGTGTTACAAAGCTGTTGAAATAGTATACGATGTGGATTTTCCAGGGAAATAGAATTTTACTCAGCTTTCGATCTAGTATATTATGCTAGCAATACATCACTGCTTTAAATTACTCTTGTCTTGTATTTTATATTCTTATTATACATGATTAGAGGTTCCATAAAATACAGGATTTACCATCAAGATCAGTTTCATTGTTACGCCAATTGAATTCCTTAATACAGGAGTTTCCACGGAAATAGAATTTTACTCAGATTTTGCGGAAGCAACGCTGAACCAATATTGTGATATTGCGACGAGGTTGTGATGCACTTAAGTGATCAGATGATTCAGATCTATAGTTTGTCTAGCATATTTAATGGAAGTGGAATACCTTCAGGTTTCTAGCCTTCCAACATGTTATTAGGTGCCCGTGAAGATTGTAATGCGAAATTGGAAGACAATGCTATGCTTACCAGAGCTGGGAGCAAAACACTAAAGCCATGCAAATATGTCATCTAGTTGTTGACTCACTCCTCTCCAAGTCATAGATCTGCCAAGTACTTCTCTTGAAAAAGGACACTTGAACTGTCGGTGATTTGAGGTATAGTGGCCAGACCTGTTCTAGAGCCACGTCAATAGTGAAGAGATTGGCTTTTGTAGGAGCTCAATCCTTCACAGTGATTCATTTGATGACCGATGAGTGAGCATCTAGACATATCAGGTGCTCCTCGAACAATCTATCTGCGATCACCTTTTTTGCTGTTTTCTCCTTTCTTTTTTCCTACATCTTCTGAACCAGCAGTATTGGATAGTTGGTGTTCCATACATTATGCAATGCAATCTCACAAACTGTTCCCTGGATTTAAGAAGTTGATCTTTATCTTCGTTCATAACCTGCTTCATGTCCATCCATCTCCTTGTTTGGTTCAACAGTGACATATGCTACTTCATAAAATGTATGCATTTCACACCAATGAAACCCAAATATTACTGGGTCCTTGATCAATCTCATAGATCCATCTAACTATTGAATCCCAACTCCATGTCTAATTTTTTTGAGACTCCCTTCTTTTCTAGGCTTGGTAATGTCATCCCAAGATAGTAAGCTCTTCTCTGAGAATCAACCTCAGCTTTACAGGAAACAGCATATCATGGTTTGCATCTTAGACATGTTCGCTTCTGTCCTTCTGTTAGAGTTTTCCTGCAGGTATACTCAGATATGTTGGTTTCTCCTTCTCTTCGCATATTGATTTTCCTCGGCAGTTGGCCATTCAAATTGGATATTCTATGGGAGACTCTAATATTTATGTCTGTGTTAATTCTAAGACACTAGTATATGCATTGTTTTTACCAAGCACCCTGAAATTGTATATGCAAAAGTTGTTGGTGCATTTTATGTGAGATATCTATCTTGCTGGAGACTCTCTTTCTCAGAAGCTGCTGGAATCTAGAGGGATACTTTTCTGTTTTACTTTCCTTGGAGTATAATTCATGTTTTAGGAAGTAGTCCTATTTTTAAGGTCATTGTGTTAGCTGCTTCTCTGTTTACTCACTTTTTAGGATTGCTGGAGCCAGCCTGGAGTCATTTCCTTAGCAACTGCTTCTGTGATTACTTCTATTTAATAATTGGTGATGTTCAAAAGGGATTAATAACATTTTGAGGACATGTACATTAGTATGATGAAAGATGTTGTAGTGTGATTAAAATCAGGCAGATGAAAGTTTCAAAATTGCATATGAATTTAATGCTAAATGTACTACTACGACCGTGTTGAAGCATACAGTCTTTTCTTACAGTTTTGAATAGAAATGTGATCCATGGAAGTTCTAATGAATCATTTAAACTTGCATCATTATTAGATTTAGCAAATTAGACACGATTTACACAAAAGTGGGGACCTAGTACTTTATCAGGCTTCTCTTTGAAACTTCAGGCGTCAATGTTTTATAATTCAATGCCAGATAATTGGCTCATTTATCATATATGACAATTTTGTGCTCTTTTTTCTGTTTGATTGCATGAATGAAATTAAAGCATTTGGCTAATCATTAAAGTAAAATAATGGTAAAATAATTTGATTCTTTATTGGTTTTAGTTAGGATGATTGCTCTGCGTATCTTGAATGTGTTTTGGTCAAAGGTCATCAAACCTTTCCAAAAAATATGATGCCAAAATCATATGTTCATTATAGTTGACATTATATATGTTTTTTCTTCGTGATGTTATATTCCATTAATATTTTTATAAAAAATATTTAATTATAAAAAGATGAATCATTGTAGAAAGTACTTCCTCTAGCATTTGTGTCTTCTGTACATAATGCACGTACAACTGTCCATTAATTGAAAGTGAGATATGATTCATGAGCTTTATCAACATGGATTGTTATGTCATCAAAATTTTCTTCCTCGTTAAGCATCCCATCCCCTTTGTGTAACAAATTGATAACGGTGTGATATTCAAATAGCCGAAGAAACAATGAAAATTATACATAAATGTGTTAGGGGGCATCATACACATGTTGATGACCGTGTAAAAGTTTGATAACGATTTTTGGGCACCATTTTTTGGTGATAATGAACATATTAACTTTGTTTCCGTGTGGTGGATTTGATAGGAGGACAACTATTACAGCATTGATGTGCATGGATAGATTAATAGTTACATTGTCACTTGAACATGTATATCTGACAACAGTGGAAAGGCTACATTTTTGGTTATTTAGTCGAAGATGTAAACTACATAAGACTAAAGAAGAGATAAATGTTAGGTCAAGCATAAATTCCTCTACTTGATGTCTATTGGCTGGTCTAGAATTCTCTTCAGAATTATGGGAAGTAGTCATCAGTTAATCAAGCTAGTGCTTTAATATCAAATTTATCCCAACAATGCTAATAACGTCTATAATTCACCTGCTAGCTGTAATTGTTGATTAAAAAGATCTTATTCTGCGAGTTATTGCCTTCTGACTCTTTGCATGATATATATGTTGGAACCATGTCAATCTCTTCTTTTTTTTTTACTTCATTTTATATGATAGTGATTTGATGACAAAAACTTTATATTTGATCAAAGAGATTAATTACTGTATTTCTGCTTAACTTATTAAGGATGATGTGATATTGAGTCTGTTAAATCTATAAGTGTAATATAGCCCAAATTTGACATTAACAAGTCACCGAAAAGCGTTTCTGGAGTTTTTTAAGATTTAACAGTAAAATATTGTTTATCTGCCTTTTACATTCTATGTAAAGTCAGCATTTAACTTCTTTATCTCTTGCCGTCTTGGAACTCTTATCTACTAATGCCAGATTCTATGTTTTTAGCAGCTTAATTAATAACCCATATAGTGGTTTTCTTATTGCATTGCTTGTGGCCTTGTATACATTATTTACGTGATCCCCTTTTCTCTCTCTTACTTTTGTGCGTGCATTTCTTCTCAGTAGAAAAACTTATCGACATTGGAAAGAAAAGATGCATTAATATATTCAATTAGATGGGCTAGCGTGTGCCTTTGTAGTAGTGCTTCATTAAGCTATGAACTGGATGGATCCCCCCACCAGTTCTCTTAAAATATTTGCACCAGAAGGAAAAATCTAGGAGAATAGGAGCTGACTTTCAAGATTATAATTATTTATGGCTAAAGCTCCCTGACGTATGCTTGTTAAAAACACTTTGTTTGCTACTCAGTTCTTAGTTAAATATAAACTTCTAAAAGAAGATTAGAGTGGATCGTGATGTAATTGATGCTGTCTCTTCTTTGTCTTTGGTAATTAGCTCTTCATAGACATGCTATGCCACATGAATGGATTCTGATTGCTTACATAATTATCCTCACTAACAAAAAAGGTTTCTACAGTGCAAGGAGAGGGCAAAAGTGCTCTATTAGGAGTCCCCAAAGGTTATAGGTGTGTCTTATTCTTCTTTGAGCTTTCTGCGGTTAGTCGGCTTAACCGTGTGATTACTTTTACAATTAGAATATTTGTCTGGATGCATGGCACTAAAGTGATGTGATATGTTTAAGTAATTGTAATTAGAAGAAACAGAGCCGTTTCTATATATATTCTTATGGTCTTATCTAATTTATCATAGGACATGAACCAAACGGCTCCGTGTTTTTCTGTGGAAAAACTTCTGATAAAAGAGCACCAACACATGCGCCAGGCTTAGTTGATATTCTCACAAGATTATGTTTTTATGCACTTGAATTTGTTCTTTACCTTGATTTTTTAAATAATTTTCTTGTATTGTTCGAAATAACGTTTAAACTTTACATTACATCAGCAATCATCAAGCAAGTCACTCACTATATATTAGTTTTTGAGAAACATCTCAGTAGGGTTAGCGCTGTCAATCACCTCTGAATCAGGGAGCTTTTAGATGACGATTTCGTTTATTTTAAGAGAATAGAAAATGAAATAAAGTCCTTTTGGGTTGGAAGGCTTCTCATTATATTTGCTTGCCTCCTCTTGCCATTGTCCTCTTGATCGCTTATATCTCAGTACCCTTGTGTTAAATAGATAAAAATGACTGTTCTTTGTGAATATATGATCTGTGATAATTCTTACTATCTGCAAATATTTCGTCTTTTTTACAGAAATTTCCAAAGTTCCTGCCATAGTACCAATTTTTTTTCCCACTTAATTGATCATTTGATATAGCCTTGTTCATTTCAGGTTTAGTTTCTCAAACAGCTCCTTATATTAGGAGAAGCTGTGGCATTACCACTTCAGCTAAATTACCAAAAATCTTCTGAATGAAGACCTTATTCAGGACTAAGTTTGAATAAGTTGGTTTGAAAAGCAAAGCCAATTAAAGGCAATAAGTCACTTATACATAACAAAACTCAAGCATGCCCAGATGCCCCCTCACTTGGTTATTTTGATTCTCATTCTATTGTACATGAACTTTGAATTTGATCTCAAGAATGAAAGGAATGATTAGTTGTTCTGATTGGCGGGAGGACAATGGAGAAAATTAGAAGGAATATAGTCAGCTACCTCTTTTGGTTTGCAGAACTCTGAAAAAATGGAGGCGAATAAAGATGTCATCTTATAATAATCATTGGGCAAAATATTCCTATCCTTTCAGAAAATCTGAAACCTGATGGGCAACTTGTTGCTTCTGGACTGTAATTTTCGTCTATCTTCTTCCATTGAACAAGAGATTTGTAACTGCTCTCAGTTCCTGGATACCATCAGGTTGAACCTATCGTACTTTTAATTAAAGTAAAGAAGCTAGACCATTGTGCAAATGAAGGGGTATTCTGAATTAATCTAGAAAATTAACACCCACACGGACCATTAATTTCATCACATCATATTAGCAGATTCTCTGCTGCACAGTACATCTTAAAACACTTTAAATCTCTACCTTTGCCCCATATATCCTGCTGTACCAAGTTGTTGTTGATTCGATATCTGAAAAGTTTTATCTTTTATGCTGTAGAGAAATGAAAGACTATTAACAGAAAGAGCTCCAAGAGGTGGGGGCATTAGAGGAGAGTAAATAAAGCATGTGACGCGGAGTTACAGGTACACTTCTCGATCACGTTCTCATGTTTGGACAGATGCTCCTTCATTTCCTCAAGTAGTTTGTAGCTTCCAAATTTGAATGAAGGCCAGCATATATTACTCTGGGCTACAACCCTAGGCTTTACTTTTACAGTATTTATAGGGTTAGGCCATTTTTTTTTCTACTTGACAAGGCCACATGAGTTGGAGTCTGACGTAGTAGACGCAGGTCTGTCTTTGATTGCTGCTTATTTTCTAGTGACTTTAACTTTACAAAGATTCTTTTCATGGGTGTTAGTGTTATTAGTATAGAGGTACATATAGACAGATAAATAAATCACCATGTTCTTTCTAGTGTCATTATATTAATCCCTAAATGTTATGTATTAATGAACTAAACAGGGTTAGCCGACCATCACAAAAGACACACCTTAGTGGAGGATCACTGCCATTTCTTTCTTTTATCTTTTTTCAACTTTACCTTTTTTCCAGCCTGCGTCAGCAAGTTGTGGTTGTATGCAGTACAAA
Organism: Fagopyrum esculentum; assembly: GCA_033239045.1. Classification (NCBI taxonomy): domain Eukaryota; kingdom Viridiplantae; phylum Streptophyta; class Magnoliopsida; order Caryophyllales; family Polygonaceae; genus Fagopyrum; species Fagopyrum esculentum. Next base: position 21,497,832 of record BSUD01000003.1, read on the forward strand.
ATTTGGGTGTTGTTTTTACGCCAAGGTTCTGAGCCTCAGAGGACCACTTTGGGTTATGCTTACCTGAGCTCTGTTCGACGCCAAAGGGCGGATCAAGTACAAATCGATTAATTAGTTATTGTACGAGGGGTTAGAAGAATAATAAATCAGAAAATGGACCATTATAAAATGTTTCTTTTTCAGTGGTCAGGACCTTTGTGGTTGTATGATGACGTCCGATCGAGGTCATAATAGGCCACATCGGTGCTCTCTCTTATTCCCAACTCCTCTAAGACCACAACCATCCAAGGTACTCGTACGTACTGTCGTACTTAAGTGCAATAGTCCTCAGGGGTATGTTATTAACTTATTAACTGAATTTATAATCCTACTCTATAGGCATGACATCCAAACAGACACTTCTTATGTGGACTTAGTGTTAGCTTATGTTGTATCATTGTTTGAAGAAGGGCACAAGGAAATCCATCTAGCAGTAAGTTTTCACATGAAACAACTGTTTCAACTGTACCAACAATCGCCTTCTAGTTGAAATTATCAATAGTAGTTTCTTCATGTTTTGCATGACAATAGTGTCGAATCCGGAATGGTGTAAAAACAGTAGTAGTTTGGTAGAAGTCCTTTTCAACACACGCTTAATGAGGAAGTTGGAATCTATTTATTTTTATTTTTTTGCCCTTTTTCTTCATCCTACACAGTTCATAGTGATTCCATTTATCTCACTAATCAGTTGTTTTCTGAAAGGTAATCATGGGATTAGTCAAACTACAATTTTTGGGTTAAGCGGGGTATACATTGTCTGCTGTTGTGTAACTTCACTCCCAAGTAATTTCAAAATCCGTCAGCTGATTTTCCTCACTATCAGATTGTGTTTTCTGATTGTGATCCTCCTTGATTTTGACTCAAAGCAAGAGACACATGATTCAGCCTTTCAGTCGTATGGTGGAATTTTTTTCTTCTCTTTTTAAATACTTTATTTTTTGGAAAATAGATAGATTGCAAATGATGGTTTGAATAAGCAGTCACCATCAGGAAATATTTGGTAGAATCCCTGGTTGTTTGTTGGCTTTCTTTTGGAATGACAGGAAAAGATAATTGAAATCAAAAAAAGGATGGTGGAAATTGTGTTCTTTGGGCATAGTGATAATCCCTATCTGCCCCTACGTTTTCTTTTACTGTCATTTAACATTGTAAAGACGCGCATGAACAGCAAAAATATGTAATTTTACAATTGTAGTGCTTAATTTAGTGGTTGATAGAGGTACTGACGAAAAATTCTTTAAGTAGTCACCACACGAAGTGCGTTGTTAATAGGGTACTCAACTACGCATATGAGGTGAATAAAAAATAAAAAATCAACTACGCACAAGGGGGCGCAGTAGTATTTCCAAAAAAAATAAATTTTTATTTTTTGGAACTATTATTACGCTCCCCGTATTCGTAGTTAATATTTTTTATTTTGGAAACTATTACTTCGCTCCCCGTATACATAGTTGAGGACCCTATCAACTATGTGTAGTTGTGGTGACTACTTAAAAATTTTCACCGGTACATTTAAAAATCACTTTAAATTAACATCCTTTTCTTCCTTTTTTTTTAATTTTTATATATTCCTGAGCACTGTATTTTATCCAAGATGTTTAGATGTAAGTTCTTCAAATTAACATCCTTTCCTTTCCTGTTTTATAATGCAGGGTATATTCTCTACTCTTTAGTGTCTTATATTGATTTGACTAGTGTATATATATATATATATATATATTATATTTAATTCTTTTGTTCTAATTATATTTTATCAACCTACTTTTCTCAATTTTCTTTTCTTTTATACTGTGCTGCAGATGGAAGATTATATTATTCAGCGGTGCATGACACTTACTTTTTCTCACCCCTTATTTTTCTAGGCTGTGTACCTTTATGGTTTCTTGCTTTTTGGAGGCTACAAAAACACCCTCCATCCCACCCTTCACTTCCATCCCACAGCTTCATCTTCATTCTTCCATTTTCCCTCTTATATCTTTGCAGGAGCTTTCAATACTCTTCAAACTCCGCACACAACCATGTCAACCGTAGTTTGCGAAAACATACAGTCATGTTTTGAGCCCAGGTCCCTAAGCCTCAAGCTTAATTCATCTCAATCCCAAGAATTGCCCCAAAAACCTTCAATCTCAAATTCAACAATAAATGGATGGGATTGCATAGAAGCTCTCTCCAACACCTCGGGTCTCAACGAAACAGCTAGCAAAATCGAGGTTTATGTCCATCCCTTGGTGAAACGATCCGCATCCAGTCTCAGTGCCAAGAGCTTGGAGATGTGCACTGAAAGTCTAGGGAGCGAAACCGGAACAGACATGATGGAAGAAGATATTTTGTCAATCATGTCATTGAGCTCATCATCAAATGCCGAGGAAACAACGGAGAGGAGACGAAAACGTCCTCTTCAGAGGATGGAGGCTAGGAAAATCGGGTACGAAAGCCTTCCTCCTCCATTGACTATCCTTCGTGGAGAGAACTCAATCCGCGTCCAGCCTCATCGTGAGAACGGTCGATTGGTGATGACTGCAGTGTCAACTCCCCCAAGGCAATCCAACATCCATGCCGTAAGGAGCAATGGGAGGCTCACTATGTCTTTGGTTGAGGACTTAACCGAGGACGACGATTGCCTAGACGAGGCTGTTGCATCGCACGACGAAGAAACGAGTACCGAAACCGAGTGTGTGGAGTGTGATGAAGATAGGGAAATAAGTGATGAAGGAGATGAAGAGGAGGAGGAGAATGAAGAAGAAGCTGACTTGTTGATTGGTTTAATTATGGAGGAGGACAAAAATGGTAAAAATTTGGAAATTGGGGGAAAATGTGGAATAAAGAAGATTGAAAGGCCAAGTAGGTGCAATGAAAGTGAACGTGGGAATAGAAGATTAATAATCAACATGGAGGCATATTGGGTGGCTTAGCCTACTATTCTTTCTTCTTGTCTGGCCACTCTTGTTAATCTTCTATGTTTAATTAATCTTGCTAATTTTTTCAAATATATTTTTGGGGGTTATTTTTATCCATTTTTGCCCCTAATTATCTTTGTTAATCACATCACCGACTATCTTGATTAAAAATGCTTAAAAAATATTGGTAGTTATCTTTGGCTCTGTTTGGTTCGGAAAGTGGGAGGGAAATGCTTAAAATCAAATGTAGAATGGTTACTATTTATGGCAGTTCACTCGAAGGACACCAACGATTATAATTAGTAGCATGAAAATACGGCGATGGTACGCTCGTCTAATGCATGGCATGTGCGTATTTGTTTTTAGAAAAAAAAAAAAAAGAAATTTGGTGATGATGGAACGTTCCTTTTTGTGTAAAACGAAACTTCCTTAAAGATTGAATCGAAGTGTTCTATTATGGGCAGGATTGAATTTGACATGGCACCATGAAATGTCTACGCAAAAAACGAGCAAAAATTCGGATATATATAAAATTTATTTGAGGAAATATTCTATCGTATTTTTTAAATGTATTCTAATTTCTAAGTAGTGATGTGAATGGACCGGATGACGGGTGGATCACCATAACTACCACCCGATCTATCACCTAAAACTATTCACCCCACCCGACACACCACGCACTAAGAGTCTCACCCATATCCATGGATGATGCGGGTGAGATTTCAATGTTCTACCTTCATTTATAATTTTATAAAAAAATTAAATATTTACTGAAAATCAAGAGCACACTTAAATCCAACTAAAAGTAGCATAAAATTATACATTATATCAAAACAACACATAACCAAGCACGATCCAAAATTAAAAAAATAATAATATAACGAATTAATAATAATAAGGACCGAGATATATTAAGAATCGAAAGAAGATAAACTAGGAAAAAAATAGAGTTTACTTTAATATAAGTTATATAGTAAGAAAATAATGATAAAAATTTTATAATATAAAAAGTATATGTAATTTTAAGCGGATGAATACGAGCAAGATGGATAAGTGGATGATGAGCGAATGATGAGTGGATGAAACCTTAACCCGGAGCTTATACGATCCACCACCTACTTTTACCTGTTTTTTAACATATTTCACCCATTCTGTCGCATCGAGTGGTCGGATTGCCATCAGATTTGTTTAATTGAACTGGTAAGTGGATACAAGTAATAAGGTCGAGTCGGTTGATGGATTAACGACGATAGAAATTCGTACACGTCCACTTACACATCTTCCCTCTAACCACTTTGCAATATTAAAAAATCAATCATCAACTTTATAGTAGAGCGAGTCATATACGACGTTTGAATACAACACCAAGTTCAAAAAAACAAAAGGGTTTTGGTAGATTAAGATGGATGGAAATGAATGAACTTATTAAGTTGGTTTTAATTACAAAATTGTATGGATAATTGATGTGATATGGAGGGTGTCGTTGTTCCCTAATGAGTAAGCAACTAAGCATTATCCTATTATAGGCTATTTGGCTCTATTATTTCGACGTGGCTTCTCCTCCTTCGCTCCCACCCTTTATAAAAACGTGTCATTTATCACTTTCAATGAAAGCTTGGATAGTATATAGGAATGTGGGTTTCACAAACATAATTTGTAAGCTACACAATTTATTAATTGTAAGCTTCGACTCAATTCCATTCCACAACACTATATTGTAACATTATGTTGGAATGTAGGTTAATACTTGTCAACATCCCACGCTTTTTCTTTTATCAGATAACCCCTCAATTAAGATTTATTCGTCCAACTACCACCAACTTGTGACAATTACAACTCCACCCCAATATGATTATTCTTTTATATGTTTTTTTAAATCGAAGTTAAAATTGGAATTAGAAGAGTAGGTTTTACGGATCGATTAAGGTAAAGCATGTTAATTTGGTGCAAAGTGATGCAATTGTATGTGTAATGCGGGATGATAGTTGTATGTCAACCACGTTCGCGTAGAATTTTTTCAGAATGTCATCTAAGCTCAAGCACGAACTTGTTTAATTTAGAGGTTTTTTTTGTCTCCACTCGATTGTTAAAAAAAAAAAAAGAAAGAATTCTTGTTGAGAAGGGTAACATCTCATTCTTATAATTTAATCATAAATCCCTACTCAAATGACGTGAGAGAATACTTTTACAGGTGTTTCAAATATTAGTTAATACAATATGAACTAAATATTTTTTTTAAAATGAACCTGAAATAAACTATGAATGTCATAATATGAACTAAGATGATAGTCTAATAATAATAATAATAATAATAATAATAATAATAAAATATAAATTTTTATAAAAAAATATTTTTTCCTAAAAAATATCTTAGTTGTTCAAATTTTTTATTCTAACAGTTCAACGTTTTGTTAATTTAGATCACATATTTTACGCTTTCAATTCATTCTTGTTTGAACTATTCTTAAATAATGATTACGACACATACATTTAATTAGTATACTTTTATTATAATATTTGTTGGTTTAAAATTTTATATTATTAAAATTGAAAAAATATATGAACCGTTAGTACAACAATTTAAACTAATAGAACAACATATTGTAAGATTTTATTAATTTTATTATTATTAGTGGGCTTGCATATTATAATAATCATTTATATTATATGATTAAATATATCAGCAGGCTTATAAAAGTGATTCAATCGAATAAAACCCGTAGACTTTAATTAAGCGGTATGAGTTTAATGGGTGATTACCAGATTTTTGGCCCAATAGACTTAATGACTATTAGATCAATATATAAACGAGGTTATGGTCTCCAATACGTCAAATCGATCAGCTGTTATCTATTCTCTTCTCATCAAAGAGAAAACTAAAAAAATGTATGTTATAAGAAAAACAAATAAATTGGACCCAGTACGGATACACTATGTTCCTGAACCTCACCTTATGTTTTAAACTTACTTATTTTTTCTTTTCAAAGATGTTTTGGTTGATTTAGCTCAAATCAAAATTTGAAACTAATTAATTAGTTTAGGTGATATTGTTATGAAATGATTATCATAAAATAGCCTTATATAGTTACATTGGAGCTAGCCTATTGCTCCTACAATGTTGAACCACTTGATTGGTCAAGTAAAGATAAGTACATACTCAAGGCTATATGAGATGAGAGTATCTCATACTACAAATTGAAGTTGAAGATTGAGGATGAATTTGTGGCTTACAAAGCTAAAGATGAACATTATGAAGTTATTTGGGTCCATCATAATTGAAGCAATAAGAAACATTATAATTGGAGGCATATAAAAAGACAGTCATTGCTTATGCATAGGACAAGACACGTGATAATATCTAACAATAAGGATTCGACACTCAGTCCGTACGGTTTCTCCACCATATATTCATAACGTAATCCTATTTCATTATTATCCGGTTACAACTTCAAAATCGATCATGTCATATTCAACTTGTTTAAAAAGCAACAAGTTTGAATCGAGTCCTATAATGGTATACTATCTTAACTGAATCTAAATTTTAATTAAACTTAAAAAATATGTTTATGTTTTTAGAAAATTCACTAACTCGAGTTTTTTCGAGCCGAGCCCGAATTCTTCATAAACGAGATTTATTTAAGGCGCGCTCGTTCTACATGTTGAAAAATTAGATAAATTCGAAATGTGAGTTTTGAAAATTTATATTGAAATGAGTAGAAGTTATCAAAATAATATATTTTTTATTTTGTTAAAAACTAGTTATAAGGTTATATATACACTAGATGAACCTAGTGAATCGAGAGAAACGTAAAAAGGAAGGAATGAGCAAATGAGGCACAAGGATCCGATGAGAGAGAAACGTAAAAAGGAAGGAATGATATCAAAGCGGAGAAAAGTGATGAAAACATGTAGACCCGAATAAGTAAAGTGTACATAATATCCTAATGAACAACAATGACAACGTCAAATTTGGACTCGATCTTGAGCCGTCAGGTTTCAATCACATGCACAACTCCTCTATGTGGACAAACGCAATCGACCATGACCACCCAACAAAAGCACAACACCAACAACCGCAACTCAAAGTGCAATAATAGAACTCACACGGTAATCAAATTTGTCATTTATTGAAAAGAACAAACAAGAGTTTTGAAAATATTATAATCAAATTGATCATTTTTTTATGATGGAAAGTGGCTCACCTAGTCAAAGTATTCAAGCCTAAAGCATCTTATGGATGAGAACACAAAATTCATGGTCATTATACATATTGTTGTGGGGAGTCGAATGTTCAAATTTGGCCAAACAATCTGCCACATGGAGTCTACACACATGCTTGATGCGGACATCGTCACATAAACAGATATTCATGAAGGAGTTGAAAATTAACATCTCGATCTCTTAGGGGAAACTCCAAAAACCTTGGAGAGTCCAAATAACATAAAGATTGTTGCCTCCAAAAACCTTGGAGAGTCCAAATAACAAAATTCATGGTCATTATACATATTATTGTGGAGAGTCGAGTGTTCAAATTTGTAATTTTTTGCTAGCAAGAGCTCCTCTTTTATGCCAAGAGCTTCTTCACTAGAGTATTGAACTAATGTTCCTTCTTTTTGCTTACATTTATGTCACCCTTTCATTCTGGTCTCTAATTGCATAGTTAACAATCAAGTTGTTTCAGAATCAAATTTTGATCGAGTTTGAAAAAGTGTTATCTAAATTTTTCCATTTAACATTGGTTTTTTTGAGCCATAATTGTAGCCAGTCTTGCTTCTTTTCTATTTTCATAATCCTCTTCACTGATTTTAGATTTTTTTTCCAAATAAGAATTTGAATTTCAATAAATTTGGCAGTGCTCAAGATTTTGACATGCGAGTAATTTTGGAAAACTGTATTTTGTTATAAAAAAAAATAAAATTTCCCATCAAATTGTTGCTAATTTATCATACTCGTTTAGTCTTTTTTTTTTTTTTTTTTT
>BSUD01000003.1:21505904-21516528 GCA_033239045.1 Fagopyrum esculentum
TTTTTTTTTTTTTTTTGTAAGTTTCAGCTATATTTAGTTTTTTTTTTTAAATTTATTTTCATGTTTTATTTGTGGTATTAGTAGTATGTTAGCAATATTATCATCAATGATACTAGTTGTTTGTTTATTATAAGGACAATCGATAAGCAAGTGGTAGAGATCTTCACGATGATTGAACAATTCACAATGTATGGATTTATTATTGTACTTTTGGCGAGTTTTGTCTTTGTAGGGAAGTCATTCTTTAAGGATTTTCATATATATACTTTTTTAATTTTTGGTTAGGTGTTCATATTCCGGTCCATTCTCATGAAAATGTAGGATCAAGGACGTGTTCATTATTAATTAGATTTGTTGTTGATTTGGTTATAAATCATCCGCTTTTTTTCATCTCCAATAAAGTCTATTTGATAACATGATTTATTACCATAATTTAGACATGCATTTAGATAGATTTTCTCTTTTGTTTAGCATGAATAAGCCTAAGTTTGTGTCATTCACATTTGTTATTGTTTAATTTGCAAGTATGGATGTATACACCATCTTTGGTTGTTTTTTCAAGTAAAACGGTAAAATTCGGGCCTAAACGACAACATTTGAGGATCAAGTCTCGGAGTGAAGCATACCAAGAGCTCGGGAGGGACAAATAAGAAAACCAAGAAAAGCCCACAAGTGAGGAGGCATGGCAAGAGATCAAGCAAATGAGCAATGGTGGATTTTTGTGAAATCTCGGGTGTGCAGAAGTGCATCTCGGCAGAGATATTGATTTCAGAGTTAAATTGTTGGCGAGATTGCTGAAGTGGAGAGCACTCTCGGCCCCTATCTTGGACCGAGATCTTGGACATATCAGGCCGAGATTTACAAAATCCAAAGACAAATATAGACAAATCCCAAATCTCAACCCCAATTTTGCATGTATCTCGGCCCGAGATTGACATTAGATGGGCCGAGATTCCTCCAGATTTGCAGGATTGACAACTTTTTAGTGCTTTTCAAACCCGGCCTTTTCTTTTTCTAGACCTTGAGTGTAAAGATGGTGGTGTAGACCTTTTATGGGGGACTCCTTTCAGACCTTTTGGTCTTCTTTTGGACCCTTGGAGCATTCTTTTGTTAAGGATACAATCACTCTAATTGATCCTCTACTCTCTCATATGACAACTTCCTTACTTATTGTCAAAGTCCGATATAGACGGACCGGTAGAGCGGGGGTCGTGTGCATACGAGCGCACATGCGCATTAGGCCCAAGCCCAGCACATAAACCCGGCGAGGTTCCATCCTAAAATCAATTGGCAATAGGAGGAGTAGCCCACCGACCTTATATACTAGGCTCGGAGTGTCCCCATCTTTCGATGTGGGACTTTATTATCTCCAACACTTATGTTATCTTATTTCCTTCTCCCTTGATCCCTATCCCTTGATTCTAGCATTTTCATTGTGTATATATGTAACCTGTGATACTCTTTTACATCTATCAAAATAAAAGTTCCTACATGGTATCAGAGGCGTGAACGGTCCAAAACTTTCTCTCTTATCACACACAGTTCTCGTCAATGGCCTCCCCAACCATCACCATCCCAAACGAACATGACAACTCCATACCCTTTGTTGTTGTCACCTTCCCCAATGCTACTAAACTAACTACAACAAACTACCTCTCTTAGAAGCTTCAACTTGAATCCATCCTCGTCGGTTATGGTCTCTTCAAGTTCATCGATGGATCATACCCTACCCCTAGTGAAACCATTATTGTGGCAACCACAACAACTACCAACCTCGAGTATCAATCATGAATTTGCCAAGACAAGCTCATCTTTGGTGCTATCATAGGCACCATCACACCCTCTCTCACTCACCTTGTCAACAATGCAAAAACCTCCAAAACTGTATGGGATGTTCTTGCCAAAACATTTGCAAACCCAACTCGAGGGCATATCAAGCAGCTCAAGGATCAATTACGCCACATGGTGAAAGGTCCCTCCTCCATCATCCCCTATATGCAATATGTGCAATGTGTAGTCAATGACCTAGCGATGCTGGGAAAACCCATGAATCCAGAAGATGCCACTGATCGTTTCTTGGATGGTCTAAGCTCAAACTATCAATCAGTGATTGATACAGTCCATGCGCGTGATTCTCCCATCTCCTTTGCCGAGCTTATGGAGAAACTCATCAATAAGGAGCTCTTTCTCCGTCACCGTACCACACCAACAATCTTCCCCATTGTTGCAAATCCAACTTCCAGATCCAACTACTCTACTCGCAGCCCCACAACACCTTCCAACACTTACCCCAAACAACCATCTAAACCCTACCTTGGCAAATGTCAGTGGTGTGACACTGTAGGTCACTCACTCTACCGCTGCTCCACTTTCTAGAAATTACACCCCATCATCCGTCTTCCGCCACGCCAACCACGAACACTAGTGAGTCCACCAACTGCCCCTCAAGCTCACACTACTACTCTACTTTAAACACCAAATCCTAATGACTCCAACTGGCTGCTAGACATAGGTGCCACACACCATGTCACATCTGACCTCAATAACCTCTCACTTCATTACCCTATGACGGCTCAGATGATGTAACGCCTCGTTTATTGGGTGTGTTTTTTTTATATTTATTTTCCGACTTTTATCGATATATTATTAGCTTAAATATTTTTATTATTATTAAAAGTATTTTTATTTATATTGATGTATTACCCAAAAATTTCTGTTCCGAAAAACTCGTTACAAGTTGTTTTATGGGCTTTAGTTATGCTACTAGTTGGTTGGATTTAAAGAAGAAAGGGGTTTTAAAAATAGTTATATATAAATATATTTAATGGAAAGAGCCCACCTTTTTTTTTTTTCTTTTTTTTCTTTTTTCTCTTTTTTTTTCTCTCTCTTCCTTCTTCTTCTCTATCCCGTCATTTTCTTCCCCATTTCTCCTGCTTCTTTCTTCTTCTTCACCTTCAGCAGGTGACTGTTTCCTTCAGCCCTTCTTACTGTCGTCACTCGCCGGAGCTACCGCTGTGCTACCACCGACTAGACCCAGGAGGTGTCGTGCTGCCATCCTCGCGCGACCTGCTGCTCCCAGGTCTGACGGTCGGCGCGAGCCCCAGCCCCCACTCCGCCTTTGCCGCCATCTCGTGCCGCCAGTCGCCGGAGCTACCGCCGCGCCACCGCCCACATCTCCCAGCCGCCGGAGTCCTCTAGTTGTCCACCTCCTCACCTCCTTCACTGATTTTGTGAATTTGGGTATTTTTAACCTAATTTCCAACTTTGACCAATTGCTTGGATATGTGCTTTAATTTGGATGATTAAGTCTTGAAATGTTGTTCTTGTTTGTTTAGGTTGGTGATTTTGTGGTGGAACGAAGTAATCGAATGATTTTCTAAAACTCTAGCTTTTGCCTACAACCCACTCGAGTTGGGATTAGGTAACTCAACTTTCATGGTTGATTCCGGTTATGTTCTAGTTGTTTTATTTATTTTTTTTTGTAGTTCATCATGTTTGAATTGTGGAAGATATTTAACGGTTAAAATATAAGTTATGACATGGTGAAGTTAGGCCAAAAGTGGTTTGAGAGGAAGGAACCCAATTTTGGCTAAGTATAGATTTTGTTCTTGTGGAGGCAGCGTTGGGTTTTGTCTAGAACTTGTGCATAGAAATTTATGAGTTTTGTCTCTTCTATCTTAGAGCAATGTCGTTTGTGAGTGTGGACCTTAAGGAGTTATGGATGGTTGATGAATTGATTTGTGGTGGAACAATCTTGTGGAATCTTTGAGGTTAGGAGTTGTATCATAGCATAGATGTGATGTATGTTCTAGTGATACAATGAGCGTATGTTGTTATTCAAGCATGTGTAGTTGAGTTGTTGAGATTGTGGAGACTAGGACGTGAGTATCCTAGACTAGCGTTCATGATCGGGGGGATTATCGAAACTAGGAATGAGTTGCCCTAGCATGTAAGTTGTATAACCTTGTAGAGGTCCTTTGGGCTAGAAGTCTAAGGACTTCTATCATGAGAGATAGATGCTGATTACGTACCTTGTTGTGATCAGGAGTTGAGTGTCTTCCTATGGGAAGCGAAGCGGTATTGACGGTTTAGCCTTGAGACGAGGTAAGTCTCCGGACTTACTTAGCTCGTATTCTATGTATTAGATTCGATGCGTGTTTGGTGGTGTGTGTTTTATTGCTTTCATTATAACTTATAAACCGGAATAGGATTACCGACCTTTATATATTATTTGGCCCAAGTGTATGATAACGGGCGGTGACAACTTGTCTAGCTCTTGCGTAGAGCTAGGAGGTTCTTGGCGACTAGCCCGTGTGGTTAGATGGTCGGAGGCATCCGTACCATTCCATGCGGTAAGTGGGGACCGAGGCGAGTTTCGGGAGATTCTCGTGTCACAAAAGAAGTTGAATTAGAACGGGATATGACTTAATAATAAAAAGATAATAAACCGGCCTTGTGTGATTTGGTGTATATAGTGTGTTATGTTATTTACTTGTGTTTGTGCCTTTCCCATTGATTCTAATGCTTTGAATATCAGCTAACGGTTTTATACCGATTGTTGTAGATTGCCTTGCAGGTTAGGAATGCGGCCGAGAGACCCGGAAGAGTGGGCAGCCGGGGTTCCGTACATTTTAGGAGTGGGTTTTGGTTGGAGTCGGGTTGTGTTTTATTATTCGTTTATTATGTTTGTATGTCGCGTGTTGGCGTTTAGTCTTGGAGTCGTATTTTTCGGCTGAAGTCCTTTGTTGTATTCTTTCGGGTTTTCTTTTCATTACATTGCATAAAAATGTATTTCGGTTTTGGCCTTTATTTGTGCCTTGTTGCAAGATCCGGTGAAATTATTGTCAAGCTAAGGGTCGGGACCCATTGTGAGGTCCCAACCCGTAGCATCCCGAGTCCCGCGGATTCGGGGTGTTACAAAAGTGGTATCAGAGCCCTAGGTTGACAACAATGGCATTCACAATCTTCTAAAGGCCGAATGAGGAATAAACAGAACCCACACGGGTTCTGACTTTTCGTTTTCAAAATCACATGCATGAGTCGGGGTAGAATGTACGGACCACCACTCCTTCCGCGGATCTCGGCAGCTTAGCTTATTAGATTTTGATATGTATATATATGTATATATAGATATGGATATGAGGTTTGTAGTTATGCATGATAGAATTGATGTGTATCTTTGTGATTGTATGTTGCATGATGAACTGGATATATGTGTATAGTTATATATGTGGACGGTTATATGTTATGGGACCTTATATTGTGGATGAAATGTTGGATGTGCTATATTGGTAGTGATGTGGACTTATGACTTATATAGTTATGTATACGTATTCTTATTATTTATAGTAGCATATGAAGTTGTAAAACCTTTTAGCTAAGGTGATAGTATGATACCATTACCTTGAAGACGACGATGTGGCTTGGGATAACGTTCATACGTGGGGGAGTACGATCAACTATCGAGTTGAGCATTTTGTGTTGACGAACACCATGACGTTCTCAGATTCCTGTAAAAGGGTGTCGAAGAGGAGGATTAGAGACGACATAAATGACGGACGGACAAGTGGAAGGAAAACTTGAGTCAACTTAAGCAAAACCGAGATTGAAGCTATACAAGAAAGGAAACGGCGTGAAGTTATGAGAGTGGTTCCGAGTAAGCAATGATGGACATCAATGAAGCAAATTCAAGATAACGAAGTTAAGATTCTTCCAAGTGGCGTGATGATAAACCAAAGGCGCGTATCGACAGGAAGAGAAGTACCTACTAGCAAGGGTAGAAGTGGTATTCCCATAAGACGTAAAAGTTTTCCCTAGGCGCTCCTAGACATGGGAGTTGAGATGAGAGGCGTAGATGAACCAATCACAAAAGATTTAAGATACCGTAAGTTAAGCTTACGAGGTACCAACAAGTGACGTGTCAACATTACTAGAGTTATGAGAAGAAGGACATGATGGGGATTCACGTGATGTTGACCGGTTTCCGTTATGATGATAAGGCTAAGAAACGCCAAGGAGAAAGAAGTGTGAGTAGACGTGATCCCGAGAAGAGGAGAAACGCAACAAGGAGCTTTTAGTTATGAAAATACGTAAGACGACGACTAAGAGAAACGCGAACGGTTGCCGAGTAACGTCAGAGATTTGATAAGACACACTTACAAAATAGCATGAGACGCGGTTAAGCTTATGAAGTTGAGTTAGACGGTGTGTGAGGCCTAGAAGAGTATGATTACCTTATGGAAGAGGAAGAAAGCATGGAACGGGGAAAGAACTAACGGAGTTTAAGGTAAAGTACCCCGAGGAGGGTAGCCTTCGTGCTAAAGGTAACATGAAGAGTATAGAAAAATAAAAAAAAAATTAAGTCGATGACCTCGAGGAGACCAGCTATAATCTGTTCGGTGGCAATCAAGTACGCAGACATGCGAGATTGCCTAGTGAGGGGTATGGATAGGAAGAGTAAACAAGATTGTGGGAATATAGTGGATCGGTGACAAGAGTTGGTGTATGCCCGGCAGTTCAATGCTAATGGTAAGGGGTGTATCAACTAAGGCGCTTTGGCCTTGGTCATATAATGTTGAAGAGGTATAAGCAAGTAACCATAATCGCCCTCCCAAGGGAGAATTGCAACAACCTTCGTGACCTTTTGCGGTCATGGGATTAACATGTGGAGAACGACACGGATTTGGACCTCTAAGGTTTGACCATGGTTCTGAGGACTAGTGGATTAAAAGGAAGGTGAGGTTCCCATTGTTGCTTTACGCAAATGAAGATGTAAAGAAAGAAGATGCTTGATACTTTCTTTCTTATGAAACGGATGATATGTTGTCGCAAACAAGAGATGAGTCAAAGTTCCTTGACTCACCCGAAGGAGCCATGTGGCTATGGTGTGAATTGAGGGCCGTGATTATAGTAATGTTGCAAGCTTTAAGCTTAAGAGAGTAATACTTGAGAATTTACGAGTTGAAAGTTTCAGTGGTTTTGAATGGGGAATTTCTTCTGATTTGCCCCACAGGGCATTCTAGCACGGGTTTTGAGGAAAGATACGAGTCGGAAAAGCTGTACTCTGAGTATCGAGAGACGTGGACGGTGAACGACAAGTAGGGGTGTCTTCTTTGTAGTGGGAGGCTCGTTAAGACTAGATGTATATGATTGTCATGTTTGTATGACCGACTTGAAGTCGAGGTGCTACCAGATTGGGGTAGAGAAAAGAAAGGACCTAAATAAGACGGCATTTTGGGCCGGTATGGTGACTCCAAGTGGTAGTGAAGCCTGGAGGACTCACTAGTGTGATTGGTGACTCGGAGTTATATAGATGTGCATTCATCGAGTTTCTAAATCGGATTGCGGTAGTGACATTCTATTTGATGGTTTCGGGTGGTTCCAACGTGGGCCCTAAGCTTATGCTAGTGTTGTAGACGGGTAAGTATCGTTGTACGAGGTGGACCCTAACCTAAGGATTGTAATGACAGTTATTGATGCATGAGTCGTATGAATGATTCTTTATATTCTTACGTTTGATGATGTATCATTGTACTCACGGAGTGGAGAAGAACAAGTTTGGCATGAGACGACAACGATACAAGTTATGTAGAATAAGAGGATAAACAAACTTATCTAAGCGGATTAGGACGTCCGAAGTGATTTCCTAAGAGACATAAAGATTTTGAGAGTATCAAGTTGATCCAATGAGAACGAGGTGATAGTTTCGGTAATACCTCCGAGATATGTGGAGGAGATATGCAACTTATAAGTTGATGGGACATAACCACCGAGTATCGGGATGGTTTTGACACTTTCTTCCTTTCTGAGGAAGTCGATTAGATCGTGGGGGCCGAGACGTGTACATGGAGCTTTATTAGAAGCAGAAGAGGTGAGTGACCTCCATTTCATTTTCTTTGACACAAACATTGAGTCATGGGGACTGTATGACACTATGGATACATCCAAGTGGGGCTTGAGATGTGTTTGAAGTAACAAGAGAGGTTCGTGCGTATTTAGACAATGGTGGACATATAATAAGAATGACTGGTGAAGGGTCAAGAGTTAGACGCTTGGATACACATACTTAAGATGAGGTCGGTATTTTGTTGAAGCGACATGCTAGTCTTGTTCGGACGATAAGAGTATGACATGTATATATATATATATATATATATATATATATTTGCTTTGCAAGAGCTGAATATCCACCGGAAGCGATGGTTAGAGTTGGTTAAGGACTTCGGTCTTATGATTTTGGTATCATCCAAGGTAGGTGAATGTGATCACCAATACCCTTAGTAAGTGGACTCTTCGAGAGGAAGCCACAACTTAACTGACGGTTCAGTCTCAGCTTATTAATTTAGATGATATGTGAATAGACTCGACATAAGTGCGGGATTTGAATGGCTTTGGGAAAGATCCAGGACAGAAGGACCCGAGGAGAGACGCCATAGTCACCTTTATGGGTTGATAGTTTGTTGAGACGCCATGAGCGTCTATGTGTACTCGTAACGAAGAGTTGAGATAGAGCCTCTGAGAGGCTCATACTACCCTTACTAGTTCACCATGATGATGGTAATTAAGAGGTATCTGGTGTGGTGATGTTCATATTAGTGAGGCAGGCTTAAGGCCGATGTGGCTAAGTGCATAGCTAGGATACGACCTGTCATCAGGTCAGCTTGAGCCCCATGAGATAGGAGGAGACCCTCAACCACTGCTAATTATGTAGTGGAGGGAAGAGGATACCTCCATGAGGGTTATTAGCGGTTTTAGACCAGGTAACAGTTGTGACGTGATTTGGGTCATTATAGACTGACCAACAGAGATAACGTAGTCTACACCCTATTAAGAAACAAGGCCGATAAGTCGGCTAGTTGTGGAATCTTCTAAGTGAGAGTGAGATTACCTGGGTTACCGAGTATCATCGTTTCGGATCCAGATGGGCGATTCACCTCAGGAAATTGGGCAGCAGGATCATGCCATTTTGGGTACCAGCTGCTTCTCATGTCAGTTTTGCATCCTTTGACATATGGACAGTTATAGAGGGCTTTTCAAGCCTTAAAAGATGTATTGGGAGCCTCTGTGCTAAATTGAGAACAAGTGTGATCCGAACACTTTCCGCGGTTGAGTTCACGTATCATATTAATTGGCATGTGTCTTTTTGTGATGGCCCATTTATGAGGCATCAGATGAGCGGAGGTGTCATACACAGTTGTTTTGGAATTAAAGTAGCACATGTGGGGATAACCTTGAGCCGATAAGGGATGACCTCACTCGAGTGGCAGTGGTCCAAGAGCAAATGCTAGCCAAGTTAAGTCGCCAGGTGGCGTGTACAACTAAGAGGTACAAACCTCTTTGGTTCAGATACGAGACGAGTCTAGTTAAAGGTATCACGGACGTGAGGCGTCATACGTGTTTGGGGAAGTTGAGTTCCAATATATATCAGACCTTATGAGATCTTGGCGCTAGTTGGGAAGCGGTTTACCGGTTGGCATGACCACCGAAATTAGAGAATGTTCACCAGGCTTCATGGGTGACAGTTGAGGGAGTACATGCATGGCTCGAGTTATGTTGTTAGTCGTGATGATCTAGTGGTAGACGAGGAGGCGATGAGGCTACCGGAAAGACGTGGGATAGTATCTTTGGTTGAGTTTTTACGATGAGCTCGTAGCATCGATATAGTTGACAGGTTAGACCTAGTTCTTTCCTAGGTTGAGTTATGTGCATCTGTGAGGTTATGTGTAGTTGGTGCCTTATGCGGGAATACGCATTACGACCTGATATATCTTGTTGTGGTAGTTCGAGTAGTTTGTGTGTTTAGATTAAAAGGTTTAAGCCTTCTTAGTTTAAGAGTTCGTGCATCGGCCTTAGGGACCGAGAAGTTCGACGTATAGCAAGTTTCGGGACGAAACTTATTTTTAGGGGGATTTGATGTAACGCCTCGTTTATTGGGTGTGTTTTTTTTATATTTATTTTCCGACTTTTATCGATATATTATTAGCTTAAATATTTTTATTATTATTAAAAGTATTTTTATTTATATTGATGTATTACCCAAAAATTTCTGTTCCGAAAAACTCGTTACAAGTTGTTTTATGGGCTTTAGTTATGCTACTAGTTGGTTGGATTTAAAGAAGAAAGGGGTTTTAAAAATAGTTATATATAAATATATTTAATGGAAAGAGCCCCACCTTTTTTTTTTTTTTCTTTTTTTTCTTTTTTCTCTTTTTTTTTTCTCTCTCTTCCTTCTTCTTCTCTATCCCGTCATTTTCTTCCCCATTTCTCCTGCTTCTTTCTTCTTCTTCACCTTCAGCAGGTGACTGTTTCCTTCAGCCCTTCTTACTGTCGTCACTCGCCGGAGCTACCGCTGTGCTACCACCGACTAGACCCAGGAGGTGTCGTGCTGCCATCCTCGCGCGACCTGCTGCTCCCAGGTCTGACGGTCGGCGCGAGCCCCAGCCCCCACTCCGCCTTTGCCGCCATCTCGTGCCGCCAGTCGCCGGAGCTACCGCCGCGCCACCGCCCACATCTCCCAGCCGCCGGAGTCCTCTAGTTGTCCACCTCCTCACCTCCTTCACTGATTTTGTGAATTTGGGTATTTTTAACCTAATTTCCAACTTTGACCAATTGCTTGGATATGTGC
>BSUD01000003.1:21523761-21591291 GCA_033239045.1 Fagopyrum esculentum
TTTTTTTTGTAGTTCATCATGTTTGAATTGTGGAAGATATTTAACGGTTAAAATATAAGTTATGACATGGTGAAGTTAGGCCAAAAGTGGTTTGAGAGGAAGGAACCCAATTTTGGCTAAGTATAGATTTTGTTCTTGTGGAGGCAGCGTTGGGTTTTGTCTAGAACTTGTGCATAGAAATTTATGAGTTTTGTCTCTTCTATCTTAGAGCAATGTCGTTTGTGAGTGTGGACCTTAAGGAGTTATGGATGGTTGATGAATTGATTTGTGGTGGAACAATCTTGTGGAATCTTTGAGGTTAGGAGTTGTATCATAGCATAGATGTGATGTATGTTCTAGTGATACAATGAGCGTATGTTGTTATTCAAGCATGTGTAGTTGAGTTGTTGAGATTGTGGAGACTAGGACGTGAGTATCCTAGACTAGCGTTCATGATCGGGGGGGATTATCGAAACTAGGAATGAGTTGCCCTAGCATGTAAGTTGTATAACCTTGTAGAGGTCCTTTGGGCTAGAAGTCTAAGGACTTCTATCATGAGAGATAGATGCTGATTACGTACCTTGTTGTGATCAGGAGTTGAGTGTCTTCCTATGGGAAGCGAAGCGGTATTGACGGTTTAGCCTTGAGACGAGGTAAGTCTCCGGACTTACTTAGCTCGTATTCTATGTATTAGATTCGATGCGTGTTTGGTGGTGTGTGTTTTATTGCTTTCATTATAACTTATAAACCGGAATAGGATTACCGACCTTTATATATCATTTGGCCCAAGTGTATGATAACGGGCGGTGACAACTTGTCTAGCTCTTGCGTAGAGCTAGGAGGTTCTTGGCGACTAGCCCGTGTGGTTAGATGGTCGGAGGCATCCGTACCATTCCATGCGGTAAGTGGGGACCGAGGCGAGTTTCGGGAGATTCTCGTGTCACAAAAGAAGTTGAATTAGAACGGGATATGACTTAATAATAAAAAGATAATAAACCGGCCTTGTGTGATTTGGTGTATATAGTGTGTTATGTTATTTACTTGTGTTTGTGCCTTTCCCATTGATTCTAATGCTTTGAATATCAGCTAACGGTTTTATACCGATTGTTGTAGATTGCCTTGCAGGTTAGGAATGCGGCCGAGAGACCCGGAAGAGTGGGCAGCCGGGGTTCCGTACATTTTAGGAGTGGGTTTTGGTTGGAGTTGGGTTGTGTTTTATTATTCGTTTATTATGTTTGTATGTCGCGTGTTGGCGTTTAGTCTTGGAGTCGTATTTTTCGGCTGAAGTCCTTTGTTGTATTCTTTCGGGTTTTCTTTTCATTACATTGCATAAAAATGTATTTCGGTTTTGGCCTTTATTTGTGCCTTGTTGCAAGATCCGGTGAAATTATTGTCAAGCTAAGGGTCGGAACCCATTGTGAGGTCCCAACCCGTAGCATCCCGAGTCCCGCGGATTCGGGGTGTTACAGATGAGATCATCATAGGCGACGGATCAGGTGTACAAATTGCTAATATTGGCTCCACCTCTCTCCCCTCTACTAATCTCTATCTCAATGATGTTTTACATGTCCCCAAAATGCACAAACACATTCTATCTATTCATAAGCTTTGCATTGACAACAATGCCTTCATTGAATTCTCACCTATTGCCTTCTTTGTCAAGGATCTTCGAACCAAACAACTACTGCTAGAAGAGAGGGTTAAGAATGGCCTCTATGAAAGTATGAAGTGATTGTGCTCACCTCCACACTATCATCATCATCAACTTGGCATCATAAGCTTGATCACCTATCGACCAAAGCATTTCATTTTTTTTATCTATCAAACTATGTTTACCTTTTTCTACAGACTTATGTAACTCATGCCAATTTAATAAGAGTCACAAACTATTCTTCTCTCTATCTACACTTGTTACTTCTCGAGCTCTTGAAGTCATCTATTCTGATGTGTGGACTTCACCAATTCACTCTCATGACAACTACAAGTACTACGTCATTTTTGTCGATCACTTTACCAAATATATTTGGCTATACCCTCTCCAAAAGAAATCGGATGCAACCTAGTGTTCATCCGTTTCAAGAATCTAGTTGAAAGACATTTTAACACCTCCATACTCACACTCTATTCTAATAATGGAGGTGAGTATGTTGGCCTTCAACCCTACCTCTCTCAGCAAGGTATAGCTCACAAAACAAGCCCACCTCACACTCCAGAGCATAATGGCTATGCTGAGCGTAGACACCGTTATCTTGTCGAAACATGCCTTAACTTACTCTCTCATGCATCCATGCCCCTCCTATACTGTCCATATGCCCTTGCAATGCAACATACTTGATCAATCGTCTCCCCACACCAACTCTAGGCAATTTTACTCCCTTTGAAAAAGTTTTCAACAAGCCACATTCCTACACCAATATTCGCATCTTTGGCTGTCTATGCTATCCTTGGCTACGACCGTACACCAAACATAAGCTTGATCCTAAGCCCACCTCATGCACCTTCGTTTGTTACTCCCCTACTCAGTCGGCATATTACTGCCTAGATCACACTACACACAAAGTGTTTGTATCTAGACATGTCCGATTCTTCGGGCCCAGTTATCCTTCGCCTCACTTTCACAGCCCACATTGGCCCAATATGACATTGAGCCCAATCATTGGTGCTCTGTCTCACTTCCACTCATACATACCAACCATTTACCACGTTCTCAACCCATTTCACCCTTAGCCCTATCACCTATACCAACGCTCCAAGAATCGTCCACTACACCCACCATCTCCTCTCTGTCATCAATCTCCTCCAACCCTAACGAACCACCACCACCACCTCCACGCTCCATCACCACTCGATCCAAAACAATTCAAACCCATCGACAAACTTAACTTAAGTTCCCTCCTTTACACCACCACGGAGCCTCGTTCCTACAAACAGGCCATCTCTATCCCAGTTTGGAAGCAGGCCCTGGACGTTCAATTTCAAGCTCTCCAAACTAATAATACTTGGACACTCGTACCACGTTCCCAAGCAAGCAACATTATGGGTTGCAAATGGGTATTTCGGACCAAGTATCACACTGACGGCTCCATTGAAAAGCACAAAGCACGCTTGGTTGCCAAAGGGTTCCACCAACGCCCTGGTCTGGACTATGGGGACACGTTCAGTCCAGTCACCAAGCCTGCCACTGTTCGCTTAATCCTGACCCTTGTTGTCACCCACAACTGGCCTCTACGTCAACTAAATGTCACTGACGCCTTTCTCCAAGGCAAACTTGATGATCGAGTCTTCATGTCTTAACCACCAGGGTTCATAGATCCAAGCAAGCCTGATCATGTGTGTTTCCTACATAAGGCCATCTACGGTCTCAAGCAAGCCCCGAGAGAATGGTAAAATGCCCTCCGCTCTCACCTCCTATCCCTAGGGTTTCACAACTCCACCTTCGACACGTCCCTCTTTCACCTACAAACTTCAACTGGTAAGGTCTTTCTACTTGTGTATGTGGATGACATTATTGTCACTGGTACATCTGTGGCTCTCGTTGAAACCATCATTGCCCAAATTACTTCCAAATTCTCCATCAAAGACCTTGGGCGTGTTCATTACTTCCTTGGGGTTGAGGTTGTCACTTGCACATCTAGTATTTTTCTCACTCAACAAAAGTATATTCAAAACATTCTACTCTAGTTTGATCTTAGCCAAGCTAAACCCGTAGCAACACCCCTTTGTCCAGACACACAGTTCAACCTCACCTCTGGCTCTCCTCTACCTGATCCTCTTCAATATCCCCAAGCTCTAGACATCCTTTGATACCTCTCTCTCACCTGCCCAGATACTGCTTTTGCCATTAACAAACTATCCCAATTCATGCATAAACCCACAACCATGCACTGGGATACTGTGAAACGAATCCTTCGTTACCTAGTTGGCATGTCTTCTCATGGAATCATGCTACATCGATGATCACCTTTCACCCTTCATACCTTCTCCGATGCTAACTAGGTAGGTGATCAATCCGACTACCTATCCACAGGTGCTTACATTGTGTATCTAGGTCGCAATTCCGTATCCCGGAGCTCAAAGAAACAACGCATTGTCGCCCGCTCCTCCATTGAGGTTGAGTACATATCAGTTGCAAACACTGATGCAGAGATCCAATGGCTCATGTCCTTACTCACGGAAATTGGCTTCTCTCATTCACCATCTCCGGTCATCTATTGTGACAACGTTGGGGCTACTAAGCTATGTGTCAACCTTGTCTTTCACTCACGCATGAAGCACCTTGCTTTGGATTATCATTTTATTAGGGAAAAGGTCCAAGCTGGCTCTCTACGAGTCACTCCTATCCCTAACAACGATCAACTTGCCGATGCTCTCACCAAAGAACTACCACGAGCTCGTCTTCAGATGTTAGTCTCCAAGATTGGCCTTGTCTAACGCCCAGTCCATCTTGCGGGGGGATGTTAAGAAAATAATCACTCTAATTGATCCTCTACTCTCTCATATGACAGCTTCCTTACTTATGTTATCTTCTTTCCATCTCCCTTGATCCCTATCCCTTGATTCTAACATTTTCATTGTATATATATATTTATGTAATATGTGATACTCTTTTACATCTATCGAAATACAAGTTCCTACATCTTCTGTAATTTTCTTTCATTCTCCCATCACTTTTAGACCTTTCATTAGGGTTGGAATGTTCTTCATTTTGGAATCCAGATATTGAAATCTAGATATTGGAGTGTGGCTGTTTTGAGACCTTGTTGTTTGAAGATTAACTAACTAAATTTGTTTTCAATTTCCTTTTTATTTTAATATCATGAACTACATATGTTCTTCCTTTTTATTTTTAGATTTCGTAATGTATATTTTGTTGGCTTGATTTCTAGTGATTTTAGGGTGAATAAATACTTGGTTATGACATAAATAATAGATAATGATTGATTAGCTCACAATCTGATTGGACGGAACAATCATAGTATAGGGTCTACAATCAGTGTCATAACGCCAACAAATCCACTAAATCAAGACCAAAGATGGGTGTTAAGATCATCACCCAAACTAGCCGCGTCTATCACTATTCACTTATGTATTACCTATATTTTGACAAATTTCTTCGATCTCTTTAAGATAATTGAAAATTCATCGAGTGTAGATGAACGTATTGTCTTCGATCTTACCTTTGAGTCCCGTTTATCTGCGTGGGTGCGTACATGTTCATATATGGTGCACGAGTGTTACAAATCTCGCTTCCACATTATGCATATCCCTTTAGGAGAAAAAAGTTCGCAATTTCTTTATCAATTCACTAAAAAGGTTGGATTTCTATTCAACATTTAAACTAAAGCCTACTTTTCACATTGTCCTTATGACCCATATTAAAACTTCAATAATGATATTTTTTTTTATCATTTATTCTTATATATTCCATGCTACGACAAATAGATTAAAAATAAATCATAAACATATTTCATACCCTATTGATAAATTCTACCGGGTCCGTGGCTCTACTTTTCACTTCTACGATACATTCGATCTAAACAATTAACGACATTGATTTTCCTATATGATAGCTCGATATGACCGTTATCAGGTCTGGCTCGAAGCTGATTCAACCCGTTCTTATTAACAATACGTCGGATTTTTAAGGGTCTCGTTAAAAAAAAATAATGGAATAGTTGTAATTAATCCAATAATAGTCCATTTGGAAAAGAGATTTTTGTTAAATTTTAAAAGCTAAAATATCTTATAAACACGAGGGTAGAGATTGTGTTTTAATAGATGAGTGGGATTTGAAAGGTTTGAGGGTCATGTCTTTAGTCTTTAGCGTGGGAAGACGACATGCAACAAATAATAAAGATACGTAAATGGCGACCATAATTAGTCACGATTTATGACTTTAGTTTCTTTGACTAAATATCCTTCACAAATATAACAACACTCACTTGTTAGTGGCATGTACTTTATAACGTAAAGTCATCTTTCACAAAAGAAAATAATGTACGCCCCCACGTACTGACGTACAAGATGAACCCTAGAGATGATCGACTTCGATTCGGCATCGCTTCGACTTGAGATAATTCTTACTTTTTTCAAAAAATGACTTTTTAATGTCTAAATTTTAATATATTTATAAGGTTATCAATTAAGAGAGTTGTAAGAATAGTTTTTAAAAGTTATTTTTATCAAATACTTTTTATAACAAAATGTTCACTCATAAATCTAAAAGGGTGATGAATAATTAATAAGTGATAAAATTGAGGGATGTTTCTTTATGACATTAGGGTTGCATATTAATTTTTTTTTAATAATTGTGTCAATAGATAGAAAGTCATTTTTTGTGACTAGAGGGAGTAATTTTTTCTTTTATGTTCTCAGGATCTTTTGATGTGAAGGAAACACAAGGTTTCATCCTAAAATAAATTGACTATAAAAGGAGTAACTCATTGACACATATATCCGGCTCACAATGTCTCATGTTATCGATGTTCACTCATAAGTCTAAAGACTCACCGTTTCTAATTTTTTGTATGTTGCTTGCTTCTAGTGAGATTAAGCTTGCTTGACTACACCTCTACTAAGGGCTTCAACAACATTCTTTCTTCTGATCGTTCTTATGAGTTTGGTTAGATAAGGTAAGGGTCAGTCCTTGAGATTGCTCGGGGGACTCTCGCGAACTCAGAAATTTTTGTGTGCCTTGTGCGATATTATTTTTACATACTCTTAGATATTCAAATTATCAAAGAAAATTGGAAATTTTTGGATGATGTACATCATTGTATATTAGACTTTTTTGAAGTATGCTTAGATAACTTTTTGGATGAATTACTTCTTTGTTTTTTGTTTTTTTTTATAGTTTTACAGCATATATCCTTAACCTTCTATAAGTTAACATTTTTTTATTTTTTATTGTTATTATTAACAGTTATTTGAAAAGAATGACCAAGAATAATACTAATTATGAGACATCAAAAAAAAAATAATACAAACTTCAAATAATACTAGTTGTTATACAAACTATTTTACATTAAACCAATTTTGATTAGGGGAAATTATGGCCAATTTTATTACAAAACCCCTCATAAAATTTTAAATCACACAAAATTACCCCTACAATATATTTTCTTTCAAAAACCACCCATATTATTTTTGTATACCTAACGAATTATATAATAAAGTTTAGTTGTCACTTTATTCTTAAATACGTTTGGTCATTTATTTAAAATATAACTATTAGAATGATTGAGAAGTTTTAAAATCTAATAAATAACAATTTGTTTAAAAGACTCATACTTGGTGACGTTCCCACAAATTTTGGTATGTAATAAGATTGATTTTAAATTTTAAAACATGACAAGTTTACATTAAATATATTAATTTTCAATTTTCACAAAATTCTCGACAAATGTTATATTCTTACATTAAATTTTACCCACAAACGTGTATTTTTTTCCCCCTCATATTAACCATAAATACAGTAATAGCACCAAACATGTATCTATTAACCAAAATTTTATTTTAAATTTTTTAAAACTTCTTAATTTCTTTTATGAATAAACCTTAGATATTTTAGAATAGAGTGATGACTAACCTTTATTACATAATTCGTTAAGTATACAAAAGAATATGGGTGGTTTTTTAAAAGAAAATATATTATAGGGGTCATTTTGTGTGATTTAAAAATGTATGTGAGGTTTTTGTAATAGATTTTGGCCATAATTTCACCCGTATCAATATTGGTTTAATGTGAAGTTATTTGTATATCAAATTGTAATTTCTAAAGTTTGTATTATTTTTATTCTTACCTCATAGTTGATATTATTCTTCGGTCATTTTTCCTAGTTATTTTGAATGTCTATATAGTTTTTGGATGAATAACTTATCTTTTTTTCATTTCCTCAAAATGAGAACGATAACTTCTATATTGTAAAAGAGTATATTTCAAAGGATTATAAATTTCAAGGACACAATCCAAAATTAAAATTATTGAACATAATTCGAGAAAGTGTAATATATAAGACACTATCCGTAATATCCCTAAAAATAGTACAAATATTATAAATGTTGGTGCCCCAATTCCGCATGGTGTCTTGGGCTAGATCCCACAAGGTCCAACACTAGGGCCGGGCTTGGACAAGAAATGATGTGGATTTCATGAAAATCAACACTGATGTTGTAATCCTTGATAATGGGACATGACTTAGGGTTGTCTTTAGGGATAACTCTAGCTCACTCGTTGGTGTTGTGGTGAAACGTCTTGTTACCTTGCACGACCTACTTATCGTGGAGACAAGCTATTCTAATGGCCTTGCAAGAAGCTCTCAGGGGCTTGTTTTTCCCCTTGTTTAGAACGAGTTAGACTCTAAAATTGCTATCGACCACCTCCAACATAACTCCTCCCTTTGTCATTGGGTCTTCTCCTCGACGACATCACTTGCTTATCTTGCTCCTTTTTCTTCTTGTTTGTTCTCTTTCATTCATCTTAACAATAATACACTTGTCCACCTCCTTGCCCGGATCTATCTGGGTCAAGGAGACACTCAACATTTCATAGACGATTTTCCTTCGGACATTATATCCCTTTGCATCTATTGATTTAATAGAATCTTTGATATGTTTCGAATATTCGATATTGAAATAAATAATAAGATTAGAGTTAAGAACGAAATAATTTAATTCTTATCAGAAAGGTGTTCGCATTAATAGGTTGTTGAAATAATTAAGTTTTTGGAATAACTCGAATTTTTTCTTATTCGTATAAGAATCATATTTGTTGATGAACTTGAACAATTCCTTCTATAAAACAATTTTGCTCTGTATTTCACACTTTATCAAATCCGAGCACCGAAATAGGTCATTTCCACCCCGATTTTATAGTTTCACAGAATCAATACCGAACAAGCCTAAATGCTTAACATTATCTTAGTTGACATGATTTTTCATATACATGCACAACTTCAAAAATAAAGTAAGTCAAACAATGTGTCCTCTTTTCGCACCGAAAACGTGGCTCGTATGCACATTGAGAATGCACACCCATTAGGTTGAAAATTTGTAATTGGGGTGTTCCCGTATGTTAGATTCAAACATTAGAGATTTGAAACTTTATAATGTGCTCCGTATGCATAACGGAAGTGTGCCCCCATTATGTTGTAAATTCGAGAGTATATTTTCGATCGGAGAAGGATATTTATAGGGTTTCAAGGTCTTAAATGAGGTGCGAGCGTATTGAGCACGCTAGGCGACATGCAATTGGGCGTGCGGGCAATTCAGATCCATATCTCACTTGCTTAGGTTACCTACCTAGTTAAAAAAATTTGGGTTAACCACATAGAAATTCGTCAATTAACAACATTTTCTCAATTATCCCAATGTATGTGGTTGTACTCAAGTTTGAACTATTTTTTTAATCTAAAGTTTTCTTGATGCGTCTTTTTTGATACGTGAAGGATGAAATTTGGATCTAGATCGAGCTTAAGCGTACTACTCCTTAGATTGATGTGCGGGTAGATTAGAACGGTAGAATATGGTTGACAGAAGCTTTGGAGATGGAGACGGAAGTGATGGATTGATCTGATCAAGATTGATCGAGCAAGCCGTGAAGTTGATTGAATGAGTTGATTCTTGATGAATCCTTGATAGTAAAGGCTTGAATCGAAGATCAAGGAAGAACTTTGAGAGGGTAAGAGGAGATGCCCAAACTAAGGAGGATGATTTACCTTCCACTTTACTTGATTACTTTGAACATGATTTACAAATGAGGTCAAACTGTAATAGCTAGGATTTCGAATTCTAATTAATGTTGATTAACTTAATCGTTGATAGTAATTAACATATAACTCGCGAAGACTTCGCAAGTGATGAGTAAGAGTCCCATCGTTATGTTCCTGGCGTAATTTTGGACGTTTGGGGAAATTTTTACTTTTTCCCCCGGGTAATTATTTTTACCCTCCGGTGTTATTTGGAGCATTTGGGAGCTCCAATTAATAAAAATGCAGTTGAGAGAAATGATCAGGACATCGTATATGTCTTAGATATGAAATAACATGGAGAGGCAAAACGGCCAAAAGAGTCGCTATTTCGTTTCTTAACGGCTAAGAAAGACGGCTTAGGAATACACGTTTTCCGAGACAGTTGTGTAATAATTATCCCTACAATATTCCAGATTTAATGTTCCAATCTCGAGAAGTATGGAGAAAGAGGTTCGACCCGCCTTTGGATCGGTTAAAGGATAATTATCGACTTTACTAAAGGATAATTATCGTCTTCACTATAAATAGCGGAAAATCCTTTATTAATTCATTTCCTTTCACGTTTTCTCGTAAAAGCTCTGATTTCTCTCAACCTTCAAACTCAGATCTACTCTCCGTTTCTAATCCGATTTCAATTCCGTTTGAGTTTCTGGATTCCTCTCTTCATTCTCTTCATAACGGTACCGAGTTTCTGCATTTCCGAGTATATGGAGGGCTGGTCGAGCATATATGTCACCAGGACGGTTCCGTCGCTCAAATTCCGATGAATTTGATGCTGTCCATGCGTAGCCTGCGTCGTTGTGATTCCGAATCTTCTTTCAGATCGTCAATCGGGTTAGTAACGAATAAGTTATGAATTTATTCGTTTTCCGTACTGCGATTTGGCCTAAATTGACTTTAGGCTTGTCAAATAGGACAATTAGAAATTCCATTATGGTCGTTATATTATTCTGGTGATTATGGGTTCTTGTTTGATGAAATCTGATGACAGGGGGTTTAGAAATTGCCTGCGGGCAAAACGTTATTCTGGCGAAATCTAATTAATTAATTAAAGGTTAATTAATTAAAGGTTAATTAATTAAATTAGGATTAAAATTGAGATTGAGGAATGTTGATTAGATACTACCTTGAGATTTGAGGAATTGTGAGCTATGTTGAGATATTGAGGTTTAGTTGGTTGTGAGGCTCATAGATTGAGTATGATCCTTATGGATCCCTTTGGGTCTAGGTGTGACCCCTTTGATGAATAGAGGTTGATATATCTCTTTATGCCTTTTTATAGGCCGTGTTGTCCCTCCAGTGTAGAGGTGATCGTGGTTGATTTTGTACGAGGTTGAGGTAAGTCCGTAGGACTTACTTAGCTACCATCCCTATATTGGGTGTTTGCATGAGTGGTGTGTGCTTTATATGTTTGCTATGATAACATGAGTTGTCGTTTTTATCGACCTATGTTCTATTGACTGCCCCACTGCGTGGCTGTGATAACCTTTCCCTTTCATCCCGCCGTGGAGTCTGGGAGGTTCTCTGATGTCAGGCCAGACTGGTTTACAGGAAGGGCGCAATCCACTCCCATAGGGTACACGGATTGTGTGACCGATACTCGTACAGCTGGACATTGTACTCAGAGGCGGGGATGTATCGGTCCTCGTGTCACATACTTTCATCTATCTATATATATACGGTTTTTGAGTGAATGGTTATTATATAAAGATAATAAATGGGTAAATGTGTGATAGCATGCTGATGTGTTTATCTTTCATGATTGTGCTTGTGCTTATGCATTACCTCATATATGTATGGTTAGCTAACGGTTTCATACCGTGTTGTAGATGTTTACAGGTTAGGCGTTACTGGGTGATCTGGCAGGGTGACAGGCCGAGGACTCTCGTACATTAGGTGGTTGGTTTGAGGTTGTTGTGTTTCCCCTCCTGCGTGAGGATGGTCTTTTGTACCTCCTATGTGAGGATGTCGTTTTATATACTCGGCTATGTTGTTGTTTACTTTGGGTCGTACAGTTTATAATGTTTTATGTATTTGTTTTATATCTGCCAGTGCCATGTTGTAAGGTCCAGTGAACTTGTTGTTAGGCTAGGGTCAGGATCCATTGTGAGATCCTAGCCCAATGTGACATCCCGAGTCCCGCGGATTCGGGGTGTTACACAAACATCCTTTATATAGAGATTGTGGCCGAAATAAAAGGTCTAAAATTAAATCCTGAAAATAAAGATCCGAAATGAGGTCTAAACTTTATTGTCGGAATTAAAGATCCGAAATGAAAGGTTTAAAAATTCGGACCAATAGGAAGACTTAGAAGGAAATATTCTATAAGAAATATCCCTTCAATTTATATATAGGCATAAGATGGAAAATATTGTCAAAACTAGTCAGCTTCAAGTCTTGGTGTAGTGAAGACAAGACATGCCGCTAGACGGGCCAAAAGAGGCGGAGACACAAATGGTATGGTATCCAAGGACATATCATTCTCCTCCTCTTGTTGTGAAACGTCCCCGTTTCACCGTCGTCAAGATGGTGCACAAAACTCTTTGAAATGATGCTCAATGCCTCGGATGGGTGGCAAGCCGGGTGGTATGCCGTCGGACATAAAGAGGACAAACTCTGGAACGGGAGGCTCGATCTTGTAGTCCCTCAAGGTGACGGTGTTGTAGAGTTAGTCTATCATGCCGTCAAGACCCTTGATGGTGAACGTTAGGGCCATGCTGAAAAGATGGAAAGGCAATCTGAGTGTTAAGTTAGCGGACATAACAAAGGCAAAGCGCGAATGGGATGCTCAAATTGGTTTTTCATTAGCATAATGGTGTCGTTGTCGAGGTTGGCCTCTTCTTAACTCTCAATTATGGCTTTGTCTTTTGCCATCTTCAAAGGAGTCGCCATATAACGGCAGCGGCGGTCTCCTTAGACTGAATGAATATGCAACTTGCAAGGAGCTTCCGACGATGGCGGTATTGTCTTCTCCAACTGCTTCGTCAGGATCTGAAAACCTTAATTGGCCGCAGAAACAAATGCAGAAGACGAGCAAACCCTAACTATCGATTGAGGATGATTTTATAGGTTTTTATTTCCAATTTACCCTTATTCCCCTTTCTTTAATTAATTTTAAAATTAAAAATTTATTAGATAAATAGAGAGACCTAGTTTATATCAATGATACAAAAAAGGCTTGTATAAATCAATCTCTCCTAATACAAATCTTAAAATTGAGAATTTCAAGTTTATAAACTTGTATAGACTTTATGGAAATGTATTAAGCAGATTTGTGCAAACTTCAAAATTCAAAATGTCATTGTTAAATCGTTATCACAGTCACCTAATTTTGACACACTTATGGTTGGACAACAATACAACTTAGTGAGTGATGGAACCATATTGCATCTTCGAGGAAGCAAAAAAGAATATCTTGCTTGAATTTGGAATAAATGATAACTTGATATTCAACCATTTTATACTTTTCTTACTCTCATGTTTCAGTTCTACCAACAACTTATGTGACTATAGAATAATTTGTTTTTATTTAATATATTAACAATTTTTAATATGTTACAAAAATTTTATATTTAATTTGTGTATATCAGTTTCAGGTACAAAAATAATCAAGCTTGTGTACAAAAAATTTTTTAATAATAATTTATTATTTTTAAGTTACTTGTATACGATACAAGAATCATGTACAAGAAAAATTTTAAATATCATGCATATATTTATATGAGTGAAACATCTATTAACTCATATAGACAAGGTTCACCACAGTATCAAGCGTCATTAAAACGTCAACTTCCACGACGAAGGCTTGAACTAGCCGCTCATAAATGACTACCCAGTGAAATAAGATAGCTTGTCAAATTCTCTCATATTTTAAAGGGTCTATCAGACTCATTAAATTACAATAAATTAAATACATCATCAATAAACTTTACCGTTAACACAATGTTGGAGTTAACTAAATATTGTCTTGGGGAATAATACTCAATATAATATAATTTATGTATCCGTTTAGTTATAGGTGAAATAAAATCGAAAAAAATTACTAATTATATATTTGATAATTGTCTACGTAGTATAATAATATTAATATATAAAAAATATGTGCAGAACACAAGAAACAAACTAGCAATAACTGAAAATATACCACTAAGTGAAACATTACTTTGATTATGTTTTGCTCATAAACGTGTATAATTTTAAAATCTTTTAAATTTGGAATTATTTTTTGATTGACGTCTTTTTTGTATACGAGGTTGGTAATGGTATCCCCTATATAAATTGGATTCGTCTAACTTGACAAGTCTAATACAAAGCCAGCCACATGAATTGTGAGGAATGAGAATAGTAGTCAGATATTGTGGCTTCTTTATCTCAACTTTGCTAATCCAACTATAGTTTCCCAAATTCAAACACTAAGCTACGTACACATTGGTACTCACCAACCTTTCATTATAGCTCGGATTTGATTTGGATAAATTCATTATTAAACTTTATATTGATTTGAGGTTGACAAGTTCAAATCATTTACGATCTTGGATGATTTCTTTTATTTCGTCATTTTATCGGTAATTGATTCAAAGAACTTAATTTTTTTAATAAGTTTGATGGGTGTTTTGTGAGAATAAAGTTTATTATACCTGAGTAATCGTAAAATTATCAAAAAGGTTTAGTTTATATTTAAATATAAATTTTTATAAAGTTATATTTGTAATATATCATTCAATAAACTACGATAATCATAACTTTTCTCTGTATAGCTTATGAAATAAGTTAAACTTTCATAAACTAGCATAAACTTTAACCCCAAAGACTCATTTCGTAACTTATTTTTCCATAAACTTCACAAACTTGATAAGTTCCCGTAAACTTGTGAAGACAGGCTCCAAACGGACCCTAAGTATTATACCCCTCTCCCTCTCCTTAAACCATTGTCATTCTAGTTTTCTTTTAAAAAAAACTACCAAATATTATGAAACATACTATTATACCTTAATTGTAAACTACAAGTATCAATGTCCAATTGAATACAAGGGCAAAATTGTAAAGAGTAAACAAAAAGGTCTATAATAACAACTACGGAAAACCAAAGTTAAAAAAAAGAACTTGAATGGCAAATATTGTGAAAAAGGAGGGAGTAGCATTTTTCATATGACAGATAACACCTCAAAACTATGAAAAATATTAGTGATTCTTTTATATAACATGCAAGCTCATACAATATATCAAATGACTATGCCACTTTGGCTTTCACATCCCCATGATCAACACCAAAACACTTGACAAAGAAAGGTATGCAAATGATACGAGGAGGGCATTTGTAGCTCAAGATTTTGATGGATCCATGGAGTGCACCTCCTGCTAATTCTCCCAAATAAAATTGCAAGGTGGCCACTCAATTTATTTCAAAATACAAACTTTGGCTGAAGATTACATATACCTGTGTCCTTGATGCTCTATACTGACTGGTATATGTGAGATCTGATACAACCCCATTCAAATCTCTCTCATTTTCTGCCTTTTCGCGGTACCGAGGTGGATACTGATGTATGCATTCCTATCCGGAAGGATGCTGCATCATTTCTGCATTTTTTTCACTTCGCTCTCCTTGCTTGTTTCATCATTTCTGCATATGTTTACCAGTCAGTTAAGATTGTAATGTGTAATGTAAGAAGAATAAAAAGCAATTCCGAATGGTGCCCCTTAGTTTTCCGAATTTTGCCCAGAGTTTTTTTTTTAATTTCAATGGTGCCCTTGCGTTTCATCATTTCTGCATATGTTTATCCGTCAATGAAATTGGGCATTTTCCGAAAAACACTAAAATACAAGGGCACAGTCCGAACTAAAAAAAACCTCTGGGCAAAATTCGGAAAACCCCAAACCACAGGAGACACCATTCGGAATTTCCCAAGAATAAACAAAGCAAGACAAACACAGAACTTGCCTCTTTGCCTTTGGAGCTCTAGATCGAGCTCTTCTTTCCATTTCCGTTGCCTCTCAGCAAAGCTGGGACTGCAAGCATAACATTTGCCACTTTTCAAAGCATGACTCAATGAAAGTAAAACTTGACAGGAAAAACAAAGAAACAAAAACTGGAAACAAACCTTGAACGCGAAGTTCCTTGAGGTGGTGGATGCAGTTCAGTTAAGGATTGCTCACCAGGAGCATTACCCGGTAGGCGTCTTGTATGACTCTCAGGGCTGGCTGTCGCAGCATCAACAGCTGTAGACATTCTTCTACTGGGAGCTCGACGAGGGGATGGACTTCTGGTAGGAATGTTACTTGCAACAATATCACTATCCACAGCCCCAAAACCAGTGGCAGAAGCACTATTCAGAGTGTTGTAAAATTGGTATAGAGGTGTTTGCAGCTTTTTAAGATCCAAAGCCTGAACACATTGTAGAGCAAGTATATAAGCATCTTTGATATGATCAAAGTTTGTTAATAATGGATGGTTGTGTCATAAATTAACTAGATTAGTTATTTATTGATCTCTATAAAAAGAACTTTGTAATTTTTAGGGATCATTCCATCCAAGAGTTTCACGCTTTACCTTTTCATCCAAAAATTCTCTAATTTTGGACTCAGTGAGTTCGTCGTCGTCGTCTCCCTGTGGTTCACTAGGAAATGTGAATTCATCATCCACGATGACACAAGATGATCTACTGGCTCTAGAAGCTCCCCTGGAAAGAAAGTCAGGTTCACTTTCATCCAACTTGACGCTTTCATTCAACTTGCATGGCCAATCATCATCCGGTTCGCTCATTGGATTAAAACTCTAATTTAATGAAATCAAACAGTTAGCTTAGATACGTTTAACAGAATAACAGTATAAAAATATTAGAAGAAGATGAGAAAGCAATATTACCTTGTTCATATCGTCCATAATTGACACCGGGCTGGGCTTGTCAAACGAGTTAACCACAAAATCATCTCTGTCATCTATCATGCACATGTCATCATCATCAGTATTTGGATAGCGGAAACCTGTCTCTGTGCAGGAATTTATATTGTCCGTCTTACTAACATCCTTCAGAACGCTGTTGTAAGTGCTCATTCCATGATTTCTATGAAAAATAGAAGGGACAAAATTTAGATTCTGAACTATGTAATCCAAATACAAGTAGAGTATGCAGACTTGTGGATAACAAAAGGCAAAAGACTTACGGACTCGTATTGTCTAAACTAAGAGCCTGTTTTCCCCCACTTCCCTGAGATCAGTAGATAGGTGGTGTAAAAATGGGTTGAACACATCACAAAATAAGTATTGAACAAATAAATTCATTGAACCATCCCTCACCATAGTTGAAAGACGAAATACAGGATGAGATTCTCGATATTGGCCGGTCACAAAAGGATGCTGCGCATGTTACAACACTACTATTACTTGCATATAAAAATCCTTTCAATATATTATAACGAAATACAGACAAAACATTGTGAATCAAAATGCCACTTACCAGTAACAACTCTGAGGCAGAAGGTCTTGAGTTTGGTTCACTGCCAATATGAAAAAGCTATCCTTAGGGTTCAAATGAATAAAAACGGAAATGAAGAAACATAATTTGAAGTAAATCATGTACATCAGTTACTCATAAAATAGAAGGAAAGTTTCTGAGAACGAACAAAGCGTAAAGATCACTATCATACATTTGTAGGCATTTAAGTAGAAAATCCTTTGCTGCAGCAGATAGATGATCTGGAATTGGAGGTGGACTTTTCGCATTCCCAATATGATAGAGTGCAGCTGCCTAAAAATGTTATGATAAAGGCATGAATTCAGTTGGTTTCATTCAAGTTAGTAAAGCAAGTAGTGGAAGGAGTCAATATATTTCTATATTCAGTGCAAAGTTGTAGACAAACCATGCATGCATCTGGATGCTGTTGGCTCCATGGAGGCCTTCCAGTGGCCATTTCAATTACAGTACAGCCAACACTCCATATATCAGCAGAACTGTGGGGTACAATTAAAGAAAAGGACATTATGTTTTGGTATGTAAATTAATTAATTGAAGTGCACAATTTATATTTCATATAATGCTCAGAATTCAGCATTAAGCACATGAAAGATGGTTGTAGCTTGAAATCAATTCGACTAAAAATAATACAGCAATTCAGCAAACAGAAAAACAATTGACAAGTCGACAAGTAATATTGAGGAAACATGGCTGTGAAGTTTCTTGTTGAATAAAAATCCAACAACCTAAACGATAGGAGCAACTAATAGTTCTCTAGGCTGCTTTTCAAATATCATTAAGCCATACTGAAAGAGAGACTATAAAAACTGAAATAGTGTTCCTTACCAAATGTTTTATATGTTTTGAACAGTAAGACACATTTGAAGTTTTGTTAAACTCATCAAATAGGTTTAGAAGAAGAAAGAAAGATATTGCAAATCTCACGTAAGGAAGGCCTGTTCTTGTAGAAACTTAGTATAGTGGTGGTTCGCTGATAGAAAACATAGCTAATTCACGGAGAACTAGCATTTCTCAGATAGAATCAAGAACACCCCCTCATCCTTGTTGACCAAGCACAAGATTAATGCTCCTAATTCACATGGCACATAACTTTTCTTCAAAGTCAAGGCTTTTGCTCCTTTGTCCATCAACCACCTACCCAAATTGACTACTAAAGATGGATTTAAGGTAAGAACCATCACCATAAAAAAATATTATTATTAACATCCAACCAAACTATCAGTCTCACCCATCCTTAAGTTATCTAAGCGTAGTTCCCCAACTGGAGAGCCTTTTTCATTTGGAAAGGTTGGTATGGAAATGGAATTGAGGAAAGCATTGGAACTTCAACTTACTCATCTGTGTCAACATTGTCTAATTCTACTCGGGTAACGTGGTAATTGGCTAATGTGAGTACATATTACAATTATGAGTGTGGAAAAGGCTTGCTTAACAGACACGTACTGGTACCACTAGTAACAATAGCAATTGCATTTTAAATTGATGCAAGTTGGGCAGAGAAAGAGAAGTAAGCAGGTCGAGAAGGTAAATATTGGCAGCACTTGACTAGTGTTATGACTGGATCAATTGACCCATGGAACAAACATTGTCCATAGTGTATTCCAACTCTATATCTCAGATTGCATCCTATTATACCTCTTTCTAAATCCTCCAATATTGAGCTGGAACCCAATATTAGTGGTATAGTTCACCTAATTATCAGTTGGTTTTGATAATTTGGTTGAAATCTCACTTAATGTAACTGTTACATGATGGGTTTGTTTTCCTATGATCCCTCAGACTTCCTAATACCTTTAACAAATTTAGTACAACTTATCTCTAAAAAATTGCAAAGAGACGAGAGTTATGCAAACAAGAAGGAATATATGTCCAGCTACACTAGTTGAGTCGCATATCAACAAAGAATTGAGATAAATTAAATTCACAAAAGAAACAAAAACTTAGGAAGAAGAAGCTCACAAGTTATGCCCTGTTTGTCGAATTACTTCAGGTGCCATCCAAAATGGTGTGCCCTTCATGGACTTTGCACCAGTCATTGTAGCCTGACACAAAAGATGGAAGAGCAAGAGATGGATGAGAAGTTGTTAACCATGAAAACAAATCTTCCATGTAACTTGACAACACAACTAGTAACCGAGAAAATGCAGCATACCAACTCAACAACTTTCTTCGATGCACCAAAATCAGCTAGTTTTATGCATCCTTTGTTGTCGACAAGGATATTTGCCCCCTAAAAAGGTAATATCAACTTCTTGGTTAAGGATATACGAAATGCAAAGGGATTTCGTATAAGTAGACAGTTGTGACAAATACAAGCATTTAGTTGAAACATAGATGACTACTTTAACAAAGCAATACCTTGATGTCCCTGTGCATAATTCCATTATTGTGCAGATACTCCAATCCTATTAGCAGTTGTTTTGTGTACATTCTCAGGACCTGTTCAGGAAGGGTAAGAAGTACAGATAATGCTAAAATCAATTATCATTATTGCGAACAGTATATGTTGAAAAGGAAGAGGCGTGAACTTAGACACTTACAGACTCCGGAAAGGATCCAAATTTTTCAAGGAGCGAATGAATGGATCCACCAGGAACAAATTCTAGCAAGATGTTTAATGCCTCCGTATCTCTTGCAGTACCCAAATATCTCTGACAACATAACACAACTCCTAATTAGGCAGTCAACAACAAAGCAACAACTTTATTTAAGCTACAAAGATGACAATACTTACAACTATGTTCGGGTGGGATAGATTCTTGAGAAGCTTCACTTCATCTTCAAGCTCCCTTATATGAGCCTGTTTTGAATCGAATGATTAATCAGAGCTCTAATCAAAATAATTTCCAGTTAAAATAACTAGATCAACAGCCAATTTACCAAAAAAAAAAAAAAAGAAAGAAAAGAAATTATTTCAAGTCGGTACTTTTGACTACTGTACCTGAGTTTTTGCACTGGAAGCACCCTTAGCAGGAAGACAGACCTGTGGAGAGAAACGGGACAAATCTCTTATCAATTTTAAAACCAGATTACCATACGGCCCATACCTGCAAGTCCAAATCTAACTCACCTGCTTGACGGCAAGCAATTCACCGGAATCAAGGTTCATCCCCATATAAACCCTACCAAAACCGCCACAACCAATCAACTCTCCTTTCCTCCACCGAAATGGAGGAGCGTCCTCCTTACTCGAGATCGAGTTCATCTTCATCGGAGAAGCCTCGTCTCTTGGCGGTGGTGTTGGAGGCAGATTCTCCTTCAGCGGGGAGTGGCCGGGCGCAGGAAGGGGCAGAGGAGACGGTGACCTGGAGAATAATCCGATCCGAGATTTACGGATACTGGAGCCGATTTTCTCAACGAAACCACTTAATCGGGCGTCCTCTCCGCCATTGGAGGCCGGACGGAAGACAAGGGAACGGCGAACTGATCCGAATAGATCTTGCATCTGCAGGATCTGAAACTGAGAGACGACAATGGAGCGATGGGGGAGTGTTGTTTGAACTTTGATTAGAGATTTGAGAGAAGCTTCACTGTCATGGGATGGGAGAGAAATGAGAATGGAAGAAAGAGAAAAGAGAAATTGGAAAGCGAGGGAGAGCCGTTAGAGAAGAATTTGAATCCCCTCCTTGTGGCCTCATCTTTAGACACAAGTAATAAAATAATAGTGAAGTTTTTATTCAATAATGACATAGACTTTAAAATTAGGAAAAATAACCAAAAATAATATGAACTATCAACTTTTAACAAAAAATAATCTGAACTATCAAAATCACCATGAACTATACACTAATTTACCAAAATTAATCCAAACTATTAAAACAACCATTTCTTACACAAACTATACACTAATTTATCAAAAATAATCTGAACTATTAAATACATAGTTTTTCATTAATAACTCATCAAGTAAGTATTTCTTCATGTAAAAATATTTTAATATAAAATTTTAAATTAGTATAAAATTGATAAAAAAAAAGTAAAAACTTTTGTAGAAAATTCTATTTGAACACTAGAGAAAAAAAAAATAGTTTTTCGTGAATGTGTCGCCAAGTAAAATATTTATTTATGGGGGAAAAATTAATATATTTGATTAATGAAGTGATTTTTTGTATTAAATTTCTTTATTTGATGACCAATTCATCGGGAACTAATTATGAGTTTTCTAGTAAATATTATTTTCTCACAATTGTTTTTTATTTTCCACAAGAAAACAATTGTTTCTAATTTTTTTATGAAGTTTTTAATTTCTAGATGTGGTGCTCTTTTTCCATTAATAAATATTTTATTTAATATTATAATTTCGGAAAAAAAAAATTATTTGTTTCTCTAGTGTTAAAATATAATTTTCTATAAATGTTTTTAGTTTTTATCATTTTTATAATGATTTCAAACTTCAAAATAAAGTGTTTTTCCATGAATTTATATTTACATAATGAGTTATTAATGGAAATTTGTTTATTAGATAGTTCGGATTATTTTTGGCAAAGTAGGGTATACATTGTACCAAAAATGGTGGTTTTGATAGTTCAGATTATTTTTGGTAAATTAGTGTATAGTTTGTATATGACATAGTGATTTTGATACTTCAGATTATTTTTGGTTAAAAGTTAATAGTTCAGATTATTTTTGGTCATTTCGCCTTAAAATTATAGAAAAATATTAGGGGTTGTTTGATATTATATCCTAATTTCATATATTAGATATGGGCCTGAGAATGATACCTGATAATCATATATTGATATCTAACAACAAATTACTTCACTGATAAAACTAGTGTATAGCCCGCACCTTGTGCGGGTTTATTAATAAAATAGCTTATCATATTACATCTTTTACTATATTATTTGTTGTTAACTTTATTATTTATATGTTATGAGCTCGTATAAATAACGCGTCAAGTGTTACATAGTAAATGAGACCACGTAGTCCATGTGTTGATCATTAATTATTTTTATACTAATAATTTTTTAAAAATCTAATTTATTATTTAATAAATAATAATTTAAATAAATAAACATAATCATATACTTTAAAAATACCATAATCTGATACGAATTCAATTAGTAAAAAAAGATTAATTAGCTTAATTTATGATTTAGTAAAAGATATATAATCCGAAAAAAAACATAGGAACGTCACGTCAGCATTAGTTTCGTATGTTTTAGTAAAGTATATAAAATATAGATGTATATTTAGTATATTGATAAAATAAGAATTACGAATTTAATAGTTCAACGGTCTACAAATCAGTAGGTTACAAGGACCCACAAATTAGTAGATCACAAGGACCCACAAGAGCACAACGACCCACAAATCATTGGGTCACAACGACCCAAAACCCATTAGGTCAAAACGACCCAAAAATTAATAGGTCACAATGATTACATACAAATACTAATACGATATGAATAAGTATTATATTTGATTCTGACCAAAAGGTTCAGAAATGTATGAATTTTATAAGCCTCAAACACTCTAGATCTATTTATACATGTTTTCGAAGTGTCATCCTTTCCTCATAATCGATGTGGGAGAACAAAAATCATTTTTTACAAAATAATTATGGTTTAATTAAAAAAAGATTTATTAGCTTAATTCGTGATTTATTAAAAAGTTTAATGCGAGAAAAAACATGGGGGCGCCACGTCAGACTTAGTGTCTTTTGTCTTAGTAAAGTATATATAATATATATATGTATATTTAGTATATTGATAAAATAAGAATTACGAATTTAATAGTTCAACGGTCCACAAATTAGTAGGTCACAAACGACACACAAATTAGTAGTACACAAACGACCCAAAATTAGTAGGTCACAAACGAACCACAAATGAGTAGGTCACAACGAAAATTAGTAGATCACAATGATCCCCACAAATTAGTAGATCACAAGGACCCACAAATCATTAGGTCACAACTCACAACGACCCACAAATCAGTAGGTCACAACGACCCACAAACAAGTAGGTCACAACGATCCAAAAATCAGTAGCTTGTAGGTCACAAACGACCCACATATCAATATGTCACAAACGACACACAAATTAATAGATCACAACAACCCACAAATTAATAGGTCACAAGTACCCACAAATCATTAGGTCACAAGGACTTAAGCATCAGTAGGTCACAACGACCCACAAAGTATTAGATTAAAACGACCCACAAATCATTAGGTTAAAACGACCTACGAATTAGTAGGTAACAACAATCCACATTCAAATACTAATCTGGTATAAATAAGTATTATACTTGATTCTTCAAATACTAATCTAGTATGAATAAGTATTATACTTGATTCTTCAAATACTAATCTGGTATGTATTATACTTGATTCTTACCAAAAGATCCAAAAATGTATGCTTTGTATAATCTTCAAACCTTATAGATCTATTTATAAATGTTGTCAAACTATCATCTTTCTCTGATAACTGATGTGGGATAACAAAATTCATATTTTACAAAATAATTATGGTTTAGTATAAAAAGGATTTATTAGCTTAATTCGTGATTTAGTAAAAATTTTAATCCGAGAAAAAACGTGGGGCACCACGTCAGAATTAATGTCTTTTGTTTTAGTAAAGTATATATGTATATTTAGTATATTGATAAAATAAGAATTACGAATTTAATAGTTCAACGGTCCACAAATCAGTAGGTCACAAACGACTACAAATTAGTAGGTTACAACGACCCATGAATCAGTAGGTCACAACGACCCACGAATCAATAGGTCACAACGACCCACAAATCAATAGGTCACAACTACCTCAAATTCAGGTCACAACGACCCACAAATTCATAAGTCACAACGACCCACAAATCAGTGGGTCACAACGACCCACAAATTATTAGATCAAATCGACCCACGAATCATTAGGTCAAAATAAACTACAAATCAGTAGGTTACAACGACCAAAAAATCAGTAGGTTACAACGACCCAAAAGGTCTATAAATGTATGATTTGTATAATCTTCAAACCTTGAAGGTCTATTTATACATGTTGTCAAAGTGTCATCCTTCTTTGATAACCGATGTGGGATAACAAAATTCATATTATACAAAATGATTAAGGTTTAGTAAAAAAAAATTATTGGCTTAATTCGTGATTTAGTAAAAGATTTAATCCGAAAAAAACGTGGAGCGTCACGTCAGCATTAATGTCTTCTGTTTTAGTAAAGTATATAGATAGGAAGGAAGTTAAGCTTACGGGTATGAGATAAGCTTATGAACAATATCTTTTAATTTTAAACATTTTAAAAAAAATGAAAAGAAGAGGAAATGTTATTGTAATCGGATTTAGTTAGTAATCCAAATAAAATACTTTAAAATTGGAACTAATTAAAAAAAATAGGCTAATTATGGTTTAGTCAAAAAAGGATTTATTAGCTTAATTCGTGATTTAATAAAAAGTTTAATTCGAGAAAAAACGTGGGGCGGCACGTCAAGAATTAGTGTTTTTTGTTTTAGTAAAGTATATAGATGTATATTTGTTATATTGATAAAATAAGAATTACGAATTTAATAGTTTAACGGTCCACAAATTAGTAGGTCACAAACAACCCACAAATCAGTAGGTCACAAGGACCCACAAATTAGTAGGTCACAAGGACCCATATATCAGTAGGTCACTACGACCCACGAATCAATAGGTCACAACGATCCACGAATT
This sequence comes from Fagopyrum esculentum, assembly GCA_033239045.1. Lineage (NCBI taxonomy): Eukaryota > Viridiplantae > Streptophyta > Magnoliopsida > Caryophyllales > Polygonaceae > Fagopyrum > Fagopyrum esculentum. The sequence continues at coordinate 21,548,638 of BSUD01000003.1, forward strand.
AGTAGGTTACAACGACCCACGAAATAGTAGGTCACAACGACTCACAAATCAGTAGGTCACAACGACCCACAAATTCATATGTCACAACGACCAACAAATTCATAGGTCACAACGACCCAAAAATCTGTAGGTCAAAACGACCCAAAAATCATAAGGTCAAAACGACCCAAAAATCATTAGATCAAAACGACCCACGAATTAGTAGGTCACAACAATCCACATACAAATATTAATCCGGTATCAATAAGTATTATACTTGATTATGACCAAAAGGTCCGGAAATGTATGATTTGTATAATTTTCAAACATTTGAGATATATTTACACATGTTGTCAAAGTGTCATCCTTCTCTAATAACCGACGTGGGATAACAAAATTCATATTTTACAAAATAATTAAGGTTTAGTAAAAAAAATTATTGGCTTAATTCGAGATTTAATAAAAAAAATTTAATCCGATAAAAATATGGAGTCTTAATTTCTTTTTTTACAAAATAATCAAATATTCTGGCTATCTTTTAAACAAATCTTTTAAAAGCATAAAAGAAGGATTTTTTTTTTAATATTCTTAATTATTTGTGTCGGAAAAGTGTTTACCAGTTTGTTTTATAAAATTTATATACTTTAATAAAAAAGATTTTTTGACCAGTTTGTTTTCTGACACAAAAAATAAAGATTTATTGGCCTATAAGATCTTGGAGAATCTCCAAGAAAAAGAAAAAAAAGCTACGTATAATTTTGAATAGCAGTATGTTAGTTTACTAAAAAAAGATTTTCTGCCTTAAAAAAATAAAGACTTATCGGCCAAAAAATTGTGGTAGCTCCATTTGATTGCTGCTCCCACAGCGTGCCACGTCATCATGCACTCTCTTTTAGTATGTATAATAGATAAATAGTTACCGAACGAAACAAATTTGACATCACGAGTCAATTGAGAGTGTCATGAGCATAGTAATTTCTAATCAACCCGAGAATTTTGATGGAAAAACAAAGTTACATGAGAAAGAAAAATTTTAAATTTGAAAAATTTTCAAATTAACCCAATAATCAACAAAAAGAAAAAGAAAAGAGAAGAAGTTACATGAGAAAGAAAGAGGAATTTTTGATAGAGGAGATGCTCACACGATCTGGTGAAGGAAGGAGGGATGAGTATGGGAGTCTTGGGAGAAGAGGTTATATGTGAAGGATGGGGGAAGAGGAGAAGCGTAGGGGAAAAAAATAAAAACCGATACCTTTAAAAATTTTAATATATCAAAAGGGAAAATTCGGATATCAAGGTATCAATATGATACCGATATACTAAAATATCAAAAACTGGGTATGGATATGGGTGATACCTATACTCGTACCCTCAACCTAAAAGTACCATATACCCTCAACCTAATTCCGTCCAAAAAAACGTTAAAGGGTCCCATTTTTAAATATTTTAATATATTTTTCTTCAAGCCATAAACCAAGTGAATAAATTAAAAACGAAACCAAACTGCGCCAGTTTTTACTTGGAAAACTTTTTAATATATATTTTTCAATGAAAATTAAATTTTCGCTGAAACTTTTTTTTCCTTTTTCTTAATCTAAAGTTTTCGGGGATAAAAAAATTGGGATTTTTTTAAAAAAAAAATCAAAAATGTAAAAAAATTGCAATTTTCCAGATTTTCAGCAAATAGAAAAACATTGGAAAAAAAAACGTCTTGGTTCCTTAAAAAGGAATTGAATTTTATATTTTTTTAAAAAAAAATCTTTATTACATTATAAACCCCACTTTTTCCAAAGAATAGTCGATTTTCATTTTTGCCTCCAACCCTGAAATAGTATATATCATTATTTGCCCTTCGATCTTGTGTTGATTTTCATTGTTTACCCTTACATGTTTACGAATGAAACACGCTCTATCCCCCACCTTTTCATCTTTACTTTGACGAAACCCTATTTCTTTTTCTCTAATAGTGGATATGTCGATCCCCTCCCTTTCTCACTTTCTCTTATCCGGTTGTTGCTCTACATCTATATGTGTATTTTGATCCTTTCTTCTATACATATAAACTCTAATTTTCTTTCTTTGTGCAATAGATATCACAATTAGTTGGAAAGAATCCTTGGAATCTGCAATCTCTTGTGTGCAAGTTGTAACTTGATGGAACCGTTGCGGAAGGGAGGAAAACACTTTAGGAAACTAACTCTGGGTCGAGTTCTTGCAAAATCGGAGTGTCGATAAATTCCCAAACCTTTTTTCACCTTTTTGACCAGTCACAAAACCTCCAAACAAATAAGATAATTTTGGGTTCTATTGCATTTAGTATCGGCATATATTACTAGTTTCTACTCGCTTCTCTCGCTTCTTCTTCTTCCGGTGAATTTGAGGTGGAAATTGCTAGGTACAAGAAACTTCTACATGAATGAAAGGAATCAAGACCCCCACCCAAAACAACAGAGGACGACTAGAGGTATATATTTTTTTAATTTTCCATAAGAGTATGATAAACTTGAAAGCTCTTTACTGTTTTTTATTTAGCCTCATCATCCCTCTCTAATCGTCAAGTTAATAGAGTAGGAGATCATAATTTAACAAACCAAATCGAAGAGGCTTCATTTTATGAACTAGGAGGCCGTACAGAAGAAATTGAGAAGGGAACCCCAGACCGAAACCCCAAACACCAATTTTTGGAACCCTAAACTTGCGACAATGGAGACTCTAAGGAGGAAATGTGGAGGCTTGTTACACACTCGGCATGGTAGTGAAACTCGATCGAAACCCAATTTTAAATTCGATTCTACTTTCTGGAGAAACTTGATCAAACACTAGGTAATTAAAACCCACATATTTTGTTGATCCTACAAAAATAAAAAGCAAATCTAAAGTATAAATATATTTTATGTTTTTAGAGAGCTAATCGCTTCTTTGAGGAAGTAAGAACCAAATCTATGTTCCCTTTCATGTTTCATATTTGAAAGCTTCAAGTTTTTATTTTGTGGATGGATGAACTTTGTGTCCTAGTGTTTCTTCTTTTTTACTCGTTGTTTAACAAGCTTGACTAGATCCGATTTTATTGCCAAAAATAGTTGAATTTTGATTTTAAGTTTATAGAATCAATGGAGCGGCGCTTGTAGTAGTTGCCACTGCCGTTGGAAACCTACTCCAGGTATGGGGTGACGCTTTATTGAATGAAGTACAAGTACTCTAATAGGCAATCTGGTTTCTTGATACTGATTGAGAGTTATTCAATTGTTTTGCTAACACAGTGGGGTACTTTAGGGTCTGAAAGTTAAGATTGCATGGCTTGAAGCTGCTAAGGAAGATCTCCGGCGTCAACTTTGTAACATACGGTTTTTGGCTTCACCACCCCCGCGGTGAAGGGGGCCGGCCCTGCGGCCAGTCGCGGCCGGGTCAGCCCGCCCCTACGGTTGACCCCAGATCGCGTGATTTGTTTTTCTTTCTGTCTTTTATTCTTTCCTTTCTTAGAAGATCCGATCTTCTATCTTTTGGGTCAACATTCCTTCTATCTTCTAACCCTAATTTGACCTTCCTTGTTCTTTCCCAACCGTTTTTTGTATATTCCCACCTTCTCTTCCGTTTTCTTCTTCTTGCTTACGTTCGTCTTCAACCTCAAGCAAATTTGCGGTCTTTCCTTGTGATTCTCTATATAACGTGTAAGTTCTTCATCCCTTAATCCTTCTGACGTTCATGTATAGTTGTTGCATGCTTCTTCTTCTTCTTCTTCTTCTTCACATGAATCAAGATCTAGTCTTGATTCTTGTTTGTCCTTCGTTGCTGATGAGTATGTGTTTCAAGGCTCCTATGGTTGAGAGTTGTCGTGTGTGGATTGAAGAAGTCGAGCCTTGATCCCCTGTTGTGTTGTTGTTGTCAAGGGAAGCACCGACGATCGCTTCGGTCACGCTGCCACCCCCGTGCCTTGGACGTCCCGCCCCTACGACTACAAGCCATCGCCGCCCTCGCGTCTATGTCGGCCTCCCCTGCGGTTTCCTCTACAGTAACTCCCGTCTTTGGTGAGTTACTTCCTTCCTTGATTCCTCGTTCCTTTCCTTGAGTTGTGAGGTTGATGTTGTTCCTTGGGGAACCTGTGAGGCTAGGTTATGCCCCTATATTGTTGGAGATTTCTTAGAGATCATGGAGACCAGAAGTTGTAGACTTCTAACGTTTGGTTCGTTTTTGATTCGCTATGCCTTGTCTGAGTAGTCATTCATTCTTTTCTTCGAGAAACTGAGTAGTAGCTGACCCTTGTGTTACCTTCGAGTGAGGTAAGTCCCTTGGACTTACTTAGCTGCATTCAGTATATTGGTTTGACCATTTTGGTTGTGTTTGTTGTTTATGGTTTTAACGGAAAACCGGACTAGGACGACCTTATACTTTACTTGGCCCAAGTGTATTATAACCGGGCGGTGATCACTTTGTCCAATTCAAAATGGGGAAACTAGAAGGTGCTCTTGCGACCAGTTCAGCAGGTAACAGAGGGATGCATCGCCTACGTTCATGTTGGTGAGAGGGGACAAAGGCAAGATCACGGTGATTCTCGTCTGACAACATAAGTTGAATTATTAAAGGGATTAACTAAATGAAAGATAATAACCGGTTGTGTGCGAGCATGCTATGTGTTTACTTTCTTATATGTGTTTGTGCCTTTATTGTCTTTCTGATATCTAGAATGTTAGCTAACGGTTTATACCGATGTTGTAGATGCCCTGCATGTTAGGGATATTGCTGAGTAATTCAGATGGTGTGGTCAGCCGGGGTTCCCGTACATTATAGTATGGGATCGGGTTTATATTTGCGCTGTTATCTTTTCAGTTTGTTGTTGAACTCAGCTACGAGTCTTTTTCTCTTTCCCTTTTGTTAAACCTTTGGTTTTTATATAGTTTTGGTTTTCATTTATTTGTGCCTTGTTGCAAGATCTGATGTTATTGTTGTTACTCTGAGAGTCGGGACCCATTGTGAGGTCCTATCCCGTAATGCTTCGAGTTCCCAAGTCTTGGGGTGTTATAATATGGTATCAGAGGTCTAGGTTTACAACAATGGCACTCGAAATCTTCTAAAGGTCGAATAGATAAATAAACGAAACCCACAAGGGTTCTACGATTTTAAAGGGGGTTTTGTTTTAAACTTGTCAGTATGGGATAGATGTGCGGGCGACCACTACTACCTCCGCGAATCTCAACAACTTAGTTTTTCTTTCCTGTTGGCCTGCTATGTGTTTTTCTTGGATTTTGCAGTAGTTGATAGTATGACCTTATATATCTATATATACATACCCCTATCGCAGATGGTGCATACTAGAGCTACATCTGTTGTAGGGCAAGGAAGGGGTCGACCACCTCTTCTACCTACAATCCATGGACGTGGACGTGCAGTAAGACCACCACTAGCTAGAGGTCGGGGCCAAGCCCCTATCGTTGATCCCCCTATTGTTGATCCGTCTGTCGCTGAGGCGTTTGCTGAAGAAGTTGTTGAGAGTGTTGTTCCCGAAGTAGGGAACAAGATCTTTGTAGGTCTGGAGCACAGAGAGCACAATCGACCGAGTCCGGTCACGTGTCCATCGGAGTATCTACATACCACGACTACCTGCAAAGAGTCGAGGAGGCTATTAGGACCGGAGGACCTGCACCCGCACCGCCAGTACCCGCGAGATCAGCTGAGTTTTTGCAGAGAGTGACGCAGGTGGTTGTTGCACCTGTTAGATCTGTTGAGGTTGTATAGGTACCAGATGAGGCGAGAGAGCCAAGACTCGACTGTTTGTTGAAGTCTTTCAACCAGCTGAAGGTTCCTCCTTTCGAAGGAAAGACAAGATTGGAGGTGGAGCTTTGGCTAGGTCACATGGATTCTGCTATGGAGGTGATCCGCTTCCTAGAGGGTCGTCGAGTCGATATAGTATAGACTTTGATACGAGATTAGGCTCATCACTGGTGGAGGACCATCCGCAGTATGGTCACGAGTTATGAGCAGATGAAGACTATGATTAGAGATCGCTATTGCCCTGCAACGATGAGGAGAGATCGACTATAAGATTTCCTTGAGGCTGGGTTTGAGGACATTCCTATTGTTGAGATTGTCAGCAAGTTCCAGGAGGAGTTGTCATTGTTAGGTCCGTCTGCACCACCGAGGATCAACATGTGTATCTTTGCACTCGGAGGTTGAGGGAGTCTATTCGCTCTTATCTTGTTGGTTTCATTGTGACTCTTTGACGGACTATCAGTATAGAACAACTTCTTACGAGAGAGACCGACCGGATCACAGGAGAGTTTCTCAAGTAGGAGGTCCTGAGAAGAGACAAAGGACTGGACCAACTAGTACTAGAGCTGGAGCTTCTGAATTTGGACGTAGTTAGACGTTGGGACGCTCTGGTTTCCAACAGACGATGCAAAGTTCCGATCGAGGACGGCAGTGCTATAACTGCGGAGGTGTCAGACATATGAGAGTTGATTGTATGAAGACTACAATGACTTGCTTTTCTTGTGGTAAGCCCGGACACAAAGTTGTGTTTTGCTGTCAGGTCAAGGCGTTATCACAATAGCGTTCTTCACCTACTAGTGTTGTAGGAGGTGGGCAAAGGCCGCCTCAGTATCAATCTCAGCAACTGTAGAGAGCTCTAGGTTATACCGCTCCTCAGGGTTCCGCTCAAGGACATGGGAGAGGTAGAGGACGAGTTGGTGGTACGACAGACGCCTGAGATGCTTCAGCTCGAGTTTATCAGCTGTGGAGCGCAGTAGAGCCGACAACTCCAACGACCACATGTATCATTCATGTTAATGGTTTTCCTGTTAGAGTTCCTTTCGATACCGGTGCTACGCATTCTTTTATATCTGATGCACGTGTAGATAGATTGGCCTTAGTTACCGTAGAAGAAAGACCTTTCTTATAGGGTTACCTGATGGAGGTAAGATTAGAGGTACACTAGAGGTCCGCGATTAACCTATTAGACTGGGAGGTCGCGATTGGCCAACTGAATTCTTCGTCATGTACTTAGTACATGAAGAGGTTATTTTGGGCATGGATTGGATTGATCGACATCAGGCAGTTCTCGATATCGGAAAGAGGATAGTGACGGTGACTACGGAGTCAGACCATGTAGAGATTTTCCGAGGATGGGATCTCGGAAAGACCGGTACAGTCATCAGCACAGTCCAAGTTGCGAGACTTATCGGTCAAGGTTGCGAGGCTTTTTGGTGCTATGTCGTGAAGGATAGTACGAGTCCAACATTAGAGAAGATTCCGGTAGCGAGCGAGTTTACCGATGTGTTCAGAGATTCATCGGGTTTGACTCCATAGAGGAGTGTAGACTTTGACATTAAGCTAGAGCCCGGAACGATACCGATCTCGAAGGCTCCTTACCGCATGACGTCTATCGAGATGCTTGAGCTTAAGAAGCAGCTCGAGGAGTTACTTGAGAAGGGCTTCATCCGCCTTAGTGTATCTCCTTGGGGCGCACCAGTACTCTTCGTCAAGAAGAAAGACAGGTCGATGAGGTTATGTATTGACTACCGAGAACTTAATAAAGTGACAATCAAGAATAAGTACCCATTACCCCGTATCGACGATCTTTTGGACCAGCTGCACGGAGCTTCAGTGTTTTCGTTGATCGATTTGATATCCGGATATCACCAGCTGAGGGTGAGAGAGTTGGACATAGCCAAGACGGCATTTCGGACCAGATATGGCCACTACAAGTTTTTAGTGATGCCATTTGGGCTCACAAATGCGCCCGCTGTTTTCATGGAGTTGATGAAAATCATCTTCATCGACTTCCTAGACCAGTTCGTCGTGGTCTTCATGATGATATTCTAGTATACTCTTGTAGCAGAGAGTAACATGCAGGGCACTTGAGGATTGTACTCCAAGTCCTGCAGGATAGAGAGCTCTACGCTAAGCCCTCTAAATTAGAGTTTTGGATGTCTGAGGTGGCCTTTCTTGATCACATTGTTTCCGCCGAAGGGTTCAAGGTAGATCCGGCAAAAATTGAGTTTGTTGCATCTTGGCCGCCTCCTAGGAATGTTAAGGAGGTACGCAACTTCCTAGGATTGGCTGGCTAATACCGCAGATTTGTGAAGGGCTTTTCGGTTATCGTCCGACCACTTACTTCCTTGTTAATGAAGTCTACGAAATTCGTGTGGTTCGAGCCGTGCCTATAGAGTTTTGAAGAGCTGAAGAGAAGGTTGACTTTCGCTCCTATCCTGGCCCGGCTAGAGGGTATTGTGGGCTTTGTGGTTTACAGTGATGTATCCAAGCTAGGCTTGGGATGTGTTCCGATGTAGAGGGGTAAGGTTATAGCATATGCGTCGAGACAGTTAAAGCGTATGAGGAGAACTACCTTACCCATGATCTCGAGTTAGTTGTTGTTGTTCACGCTTTCAAGATTTGGAGGCATTATTTGTACGAAGCTACGTGCCACATATTCACAAACCATAAGAGTCTGAAGTACATATTCATTCAGTAGGAGTGGAATAACCGCCAGCGCAGATGGTTGGAGTTGATCAAGGACTTTGATCTGAAGATCTTATACCACCTGGGGAAGGCAAATGTTGTTGCTGACGCCCTCAGTACGAAGAATCCCTGGGAGATGGCGATTGCTCGGCTGACAACTCAGCATTAGTTACAATGATACTTGTCATGGCTAGAGATTGATATCCACTTTTCAGATTCCGACAGCCACGTGTCCACCTTGGAGATTTTACTTGATCTGTTGTTAGAAATCCGACAAAAATAAGAGAATTTCCCGGCTTTGACAGGATCCGAGACAGGATGTCTCGAGAAGAGGCACCACAGTTTGCCGTCGGTGCCGATTGAGTTTTGAGACACCAGGAGCGCGTATGTGTGCCCTCAAATCGAGAGCTAAAATAGCGGATCTTGTAGGAGGCTCACGCTACACCTTACTCAGTACATTCCTATGCGAGTAAGATGTATCACGATCTTACAACAAACCTTTGGAGTTCAGAGTTGGAGCTCGTGTATGGTTGAGAGTATCCCCGACACGAGGTGTTAGACGTTTCGGAAAAAAGGGCAAGCTGAGTCCCATATATGGTATAATAATTTCTGATGTAAGACCCTACTTTTTGCCTTCACCGCCCCCACGGTGAAGCCACCCCGCGGTAGGGTGAACCCCCCTGCGGTTTCGCCCCAGATTGCGTCGATCTAATTTTTAATCCGTTTTATTTCTTTTCATAGATAGAAGATCTTATCTTCTATATTGTTGGTCGGTTTTCCTATGATCTTTTAACCCTAGAGACGTCCTTCCTTCTATCTTTTCTCACCGTTCCCTAAAAATTTCCGTCTTCTCTTCCTTTTCCCATTTCTTGCATACATTCTTCTTCAACCTCGAAAGCTACAACCTTCTTCCCTTGTGAACCTTGTTGAACGTGTAAGTTGTTGTCCCTTCTACATCTCTCATGTTCTTGACCTTACTGCATGCTTCTTCCTTTTGTTTCTTTTCCTTTTCGTTCTTCTCTTTCTCTTCTTCTTCAAGGATCAAGATCGAGTCTTGATTCTTTTTGTTCTTTCTGTTGTTTATACATGTTGTTCTCAAGATTTCTTAGTTGAGTGTGGACGTGTTTGGATCAAGGAATCGAGCTTTGGATCCCTTGTTGTGTGTATGTTGTCGAAAGAGTTACGATAGTCGCTTTTGTCAAGCGACGACCCCCGCGCCTGTATCTCCCCGCCCCGCGGAATTCCCCAACGCCGTCCCTGCGGTGTTGTCTGGCCGCCCTACAGTTTTTTCAGTTGTAGCCCCGTCTTTGGTGAGCTGTTTTCCTTCCTTGTTTCTCTCGTTCCTTCCCTTGACTTATGTTGATGTTGCTGACCCTTGTGAGACTGTAAGACTAGGGTTTGTGATCCTATCTTGAGAAGATCTCTTAAAGATCATGGAGACTAGAAGTTATAGAGTTCTAGCAATCGTTGATGATTCGTTATGCCTTGTTGAGCAGGCTTTCCGTCCTTATTTCATGCGGAAAACTAAGTTGTTTGTTGACCTTTGAGTTACCTTCGAGTGAGGTAAGTCCCTTGGACTTACTTATCTGCGTTCCATATATTGGTTTGATTGTATTAATTTGTTTATGATGTTGTTTATCGTTATAACGGATAACCGTAATAGGGTTGACCTTTTATACTTTAATTGGCCCAAGTGTATTATAACTGGGCGGTGACCGCTTGTCCATTTCAAAATGGGGAAATTGGAAGGTGCTCTTGTGAGTTGTGACCAGTCCAACAGGTGACAAAGGGATACATCCGCTCTATCCTATTGATGAAAGGGGACAAAGGCGAGATCATAGTGATTTTCGTGTGACAACATAAGTTGAATTGGTAAAGAGATTAACTTAATGAAAGATAATAGCCGGTTGAGTGCTATCATGCTATATGTTTCTATTACTTTATGTATGCTTGTGCCTTTATAGTCTTTTTGATATCTAGAATGTTAGCTAACGGTTTATACCGATATTGTAGATGTTCCACATGTTAGGGATGTTGTTGAGTGATCCGGACGGTGTGGTCAGTCGGGGTTCCCGTACATTATAGGACGGGATCGAATTTATATATATGTTGTTGTTTTCCCTTTGTTTTGAACTCGGTTGTGAGTCTTTTACGCTTTTCTTTGTTATAACCTTTGGTTTTATTATAAGTTTTGGTTTTCATTTATTTGTACCTTTTTGTAAGATCCGGTATTGTCGTTGCTATTCTGAGGGCCGGGACCCATTGTGAGGTCCTAGCCCGTAACGCTTCGAGTTCTCAAAACTTGGGGTGTTACAACCAATTACATTATATATAAAAAAATTAATGTTAAACCACATGTGCAACAACTACTAGCCGTTGCACATGTGGGGTCCACTAACAGCTCTTTGAAAGAGCCGTTGGCGGCCAAAGAGCCGTTGCAATTGCAACGGCTCTAAACCGCCGGTTTGGGCCTTTTCAAAAAAATTGCTTAAACCGGTGGTTAACCGCCGCTTTAGGTTTTTTTATTGAACCTAAACCTAAACCGGCCTTTTCCGGTTAACCTAAACCGGCAAACCTAAATTGGCGGTTTACCCCAAACCGGATCCAAATCTAGTTGACATACTAATACGTGGGCCGTTGACTTACTTTTAACCTACTATTATATGGGTCATTGTGTGTATAATTTTAAAAAAAAAACTATTGAGCTAAGAACACATATTTGACTTGATTATTTAGTTTAACAAAGTCAAATATGTATATTTTTGGTATATATATATATACATATATATCTTTTTTTTCTTGTGATAATTATTTTTAAAATCATTTGTTATCCACGACCTTTTTTTTCTTTATTTGGCCATATTTTCATGTATTTTTCTATCCCAAATCGTTTATCAAGTAAGACTTAATTTTTGTTGATAATAGTTTGAGAACTATTTATAAATAGAGTAGAGGGTTTGTGGCATCATGTCTTTGGTTGAAATGACGAAATGCAATAACATATTTACGTAAAAACATATTATTATCAATAAAATGTAAAGTAATTCTCATGAAAAAATGTTTTTGCGATTACAAGTAGAAACTCGATGCGTAAATTTTTTTACAGGAATTTGTAATCGCAAAAAAACATTTTTATAATCACAAAAACAGTTTTACATTAATTTTTTATTTTGAACCAACTTTTCGCAAAACCATTTAGATTATATAAAAAAATTAATGTTAAACCACATGTGCAACGGCTACTAGCCATTGCACATGTGGGGCCCACTAACAGCTCTTTGAAAGAGCCCTTGCAGTTGCAACGGCTCTAAACCGCCGGTTTGAGCCTTTTTAAAAAAAATATTGCGTAAATCGGCGCTTAACCGCCGCTTTAGTTTTTTTTTTGTTGAACCTAAACCGAGTTTTTCCAGTTAACCTAAACCGGCAAACCTAAACTATTAGTTTACTTAAACCGGCGGTTTATCTCAAACCGGATCCAAGTCTAGTTGACATACTAATACGTGAGCCGTTGATTTACTTTTAATCTACTGTTATGTGGGTCAATGTTTGTATAATTTTAAAAAAAAACTATTGAGCTACGAATACATATTTGACTTTGTTATTTAGTTTAACAAAGGCAAATATGTATATTTTTGGTATATATATATATATATATATATATATATATATAGGGTGTGGTTCCCATGAGAACACACCTAACGTGAGAACATGAGAACAATCGTACACCGTTGGATGTGAGTATTAAGGGTTGAGATTTAGACTAGATATCAAAAATAATAATAACTACGAATAATAATAATTAGGAATCCAACAATAACTAAGAATAATCTACTCAACCAACAATAACTACGAATAATACATTAAACGATATGGCACATTCGTAACAAAACTAATAATAATTACGAATCTGTTCTCATGTTCTCACGTTAGGGGTGTTCTCATAGGATCTATACTCTATATATATATATATATTTCTTTTTTTTTCTTGTGATAATTATTTTAAAATCATTTGTTATCCACGACCTTTTTTTTTCATTATTTATGTATTTTCCTATTTCAAATCGGTTATCAATTAAGTAAGACTTAGTTTTTGTTGATAATAGTTTTGAGATCTGTTATAAATATAGGGTAGAGGGTTTGTGGCATAATGTCTTTGGTTGAAATGCCGAAATACAATAACATATATTAAGCGTAAACATATCGTTATCAATAAAATGTAAAGTAATGTCCACATAAAAAAAAATTTTGCGATTTCAAGTAGAAACTTGATGCGTAAATTTTTTTACAAGAATTTGTAATCAAAAAAATATTTTTATAACTACAAAAACTTTTTTACATTAATTATTTCTTTTAAACTAACTTCTCGCAAAACCATTTACATTATATATAAAAAAATTAATGTTAAACCACATGTGCAACGGCTACTGGTCGTTGCACATGTGAGGCCTACTAACGACTCTTTGAAAGAGTCGTTGGTGACCAAAGAGCCGTTGCAATTGCAACGGCTCTAAACCGCTGGTTTGGGCCTTTTTAAAAAAAATATTGCTTAAGTGGGGTTTTCAAGCCCTTCAAAAAAACAATTTGCAAAATAACATGTACACATATTTTTTTAGACAAAAAAAAAATGCCGGCGCCCATATTAGAAATTTTTTATGTCGGCACCATCCGTCAGCGCTCAAACTAGACGCCGACGTCATCCGCCAGTGCTCAAGTTAGACACAGACGCCTTACGAATTTAGTTGGTCTTTGTAGATTTGAGTGTCGTGTACTAGGATACACAAATGTGCAAAACGTCTATTGATGTCAGAAAACCAAATAACTTCAAACGATAACAAAACGGGTAATTTCAAATCTTCTATACGATTTTAAAACATAATTTCTCCAAAACTGGTTTCTGAGTATCAATTTTTTTTGTACTTAATAATATGAACATTTTTTAACTTAATAATGCACTTTTCGAAAGATATTAGTTGGAGACTTAGAGACATTTCACACAGAATTAAAAAAAAAAAAAAAGAGCATCTGATTTCTTTGGCTCAACAATTTGACTAGATTTATGGAAGGGAAAAAAAAACATTTTTTTTTTTCATTTCATTCGTATATAAAAAAGCGTTATTGAAGGCTTTGAAGGCAGCAAAAGATGGACTTTGGTTAAGAGTTTGTGATCCCGAGGTCTTCTTCCGCTGTCACACCAAACCCCCAATTTCTTCTCATCATCGCCACTAAGACTGCTCTTCATTCCGTGTCCTCTCCTCCTTCACCAACCTCTTACTGCTTCATTTCGTTGTTGACCTTCTGCCTTTTGCTCAATTCGTAGAGGTGAAACCTAGAAGGAGCAATCCATGGCGTTTGATTTTGAGTCTTTGACGGATGCAACTGCTGGTGCTTTTGGATCTCTTGCTAGCACCACCATCTTGTATCCTCTTGATACTTGTAAGACCAAATACCAAGCTGAAGCCCGTTCTAAAGATCAGCGAAAGTACAGGTATCCTCTCCGATTCTCTTCGCTTTCATGTATTTTAATTAATGGCTGTGTTTGTTATTCTTCTCCCGCTGTTTGTCAATTTCATGAAGGATGATTAAAATTTGGGGAATTAAAAGGCTTGCTTTTGACTTGAATTTCTGGGGTTTTTTTTGTCTTGGCGTGTGTCCACGTCTTTGTTCTGGTCAATTGGTTGGGTGAGTTAGGATGTGAATTCGTTGAAGGTATTGGCAATCCAAATTGCTTAATTGAAATAGTAGCAGTTCTGGTTGTTACCGAGATTATCTCCATTGATTAGATGATCTCTCCATTTTGTTATTTTGTTTATTCTGCATTATCCTTCTGTTATTTTTTTTTTCTTTTGGTGATATATGCAAACGTCAACGAACGTAAAACTTTAATTTACAAAATAACCCGTCAGAGTCTAAAATATTTGATGTTTTGTGGATTACAGAGGAGTTACAGATGTGCTGTGGGAAGCCATCCAAAATCGTCAAGTTCTTGCTTTATATCAGGGTCTTGGCGCAAAGAATGTACAATCCTTTCTATCGTCATTCATTTATTTCTATGGATATAGCATTTTCAAGAGGCTTTATTTGGAAAAAACTGGAGCCAAATCCATCGGGACTAAAGCAAACTTGGTTGTTGCTGCTGCTGCTGGGGCTTGCACTTGCATTATAACACAGGTTAGTTTCTCACTGGAAAACGTGTCCTGCTGATAGGCTTAGATCATCTCCATTTGGGAATAGAGGCAATCAATAGAGAAAAGTTTCAGTGAAGAAAAGTTGTAAATGAAAATTTAAGAGTTTTTTTATAAGTATCAGGAGATGCTCTTAAACAGTCTTTAATGATATAATGTTCCGAACCCACTGGCTTGGTTGTTCTGTAGTATTTACTGGTATAATGACATGATAAATGTTTTGATTCTTGTGGTAGCTGTCAACTTATACCCTGGATGAGTTTTGTATTTTAATTCCTGCATTTTGCAGCAGTTCTAATTTTGTGAAGGAGTGAGCTTCTACTACTTGTTTCTGACATTGGCACAAATTTTTGTCCTTAGTTTTCTGCATACTACAAAGGGACATCTTTATAATGCTTGACGTTTAAATGGGCACTTTACTTTTCGAGGCTATGATAAATAGTAGAGTTTTACACTGGTCTTATTACAATTTGAAGCTAAGTTCTTCTACTGCCCGTGTCTTCTCTTATTGCCAATTAATGCTTCCTACTTTCCTCTGCAGCCTCTAGACACAGCATCCTCCAGGATGCAAACTAGTGAATTTGGGGATTCTAAGGGGCTTTGGCAGACCCTTACAGAAGGAAGTTGGAGGGATACATTTGATGGTCTTGGCATCTCTCTTCTTCTGACATCAAACCCATCCATTCAGGTATCTTATTGGCACTTCCCTTAGGACGCCGTTGGGATCCAATGCCTATTGGTCTTTTACATTGTCCTTTATTGAACTGTGGGGATCAAACAACTGAGTGGTACACATTTCATTGACAGTATACAGTTTTTGATCAATTAAAATCTAGACTGCTTAAAAGTAGGCAAAGCAGTGAGAAGGGCAAAGAAGCATCCCCGCTAGTACTCTCTGCTTTTAATGCTTTCTTCTTGGGAGCTCTGTCAAAATCTATTGCCACATGCTTGACATATCCAGCTATCAGGTGAGTCTTTATCTTGTTTCTTCCTATATGTTTAGCCCTAGGTTGGTTCGTCTCTGACCTATAAAAATCAATGCCATGAAATAACACCTGACAGAATGCTAGCTGCAAAGTAAATGTACAATATACACAGGAATCAAGCATAAATAGATATCTGTTTAGAAATCAGTGGCCTTATGCATCTTTTCTGATAAACTGACCGACGGTATCAGGTGTAAAGTCGTGATACAAGCTGCTGATACTAATAAAGAGTATGCTGGTGATAAACGGCCGAAGAAAACCATTCAAGGAACATTTTATGACATTTGGAAGAAGGAAGGAGTAGCTGGGTTCTTCAAAGGGTTACAAGCCCAAATCCTGAAAACAGTCCTAAGTGCAGCATTGCTGTTGATGATAAAGGAGAAGATCACGAAATCGACTTGGGTCTTAATGTTTGCTCTAAGAAGATACTTGTTTTCCGCCACGGCTAGATTGAAGACGGTCTGATCAAGTGATTGTTACTCTGACTAGTATTTTCATATCCTTCTGCTTGATGATGACCAAACTGGGAAATAAGAAACATTTGCAGGAAAGGCCATTAGATGACAGAGACTTGAATAAGACGCATGGTTTCATGTTTATATTGATTATGAATGTTAAAGAGAATTATAATTAGCTGTCTTCCTGCCTTCTAATATTTGCACACCGGGGTGTAGTTAGATATCTGAATGCCTCATTCAACTCTCCATCATCTTATAGATCACACGCTTGCTTTTTATTATAATATTTATTAGTTTAGAACTTTTATACTATATTAATTCATATTCATATAGAGTGTCATTAGTTCAAATATTTTATATTAAAATTTTTTATTTTATTGAATTTTTATTTAGTTATATTTTTATACACCCAAGTTTTGAACTGGTATTATATATAAATTAAAATAATACTTTACAATATGTATATGTTTATGGAACACAACGACACAACGAGCAAAAATAAATAAAAAATATAACAGAAGTGTATACAAGTAAAAAAAATACAAGTAAAAAAAATAACAAAACTTTTATGTAGTTATATTCTTATACACAAGTTTGAATGTTGTTTTTCGTTAGTTTAAGTATTGTGTTTAATTAGTTCAAGTATATACTAGTAAAAAAGTGTATAAAAATATAATCAATAATATAATTAAAAAAATACATGAATTAATAGCTTATATTATAACTGATAGTGTAATAACCGACAACTTTTAAACTCCGTTTAATACGGAATATAAATTGAATTCCGATCCGACAACCTTAATTCTTTTATATAAAACAAAATGATATTAAATCCGATCATTTTATGTGACCTTGATTCACATAAAATGATAACTTAAATAAACCCTTAAATAATTACGTACTTTTAGCGGTTCCGAGCAAATAACTAGTATTATTTTTCAGCTCAATTGTTTTAAATCTTTATCAGCCCAATTGATAGGCCCAATTTTGGACGGCCCAATACGTGAGAAGAGAGAGATGGCCAAAATCCACACCTCAGCCGGCCCACTTCTCTAATCCTTGCCCTAACCCATCCCTAATAACTGTTAACCTAATCTAATTAATTTCTAACGCAATTACCTTCTAATCTAATTAATTTCTAACCTAATCAACCTTAACCTAAATTGAACGGCAGTAAACTTCCCTTTCCGCCTCCCTCTGTGTATCGACTTGCAGCAGCGATTAATCAACAGCAGCGCCGGATTCTGAATCAGCGACCCACAGCAAGCCGCCGCAAACCGCAGCCACCGGGACCCCTTCCGCCGGCTTCGTCGACCACCAGCAGCAGTGCCAGCGTCATAGTCGGACACCGCCGCCCTTCCTTCGGCCGCTTGACAGGTCGCGCAGTCTGTCGTCGACCACCGCCACGCCGTAGACCACTGTGACGCTCAAGGCTTGCAGCCGAATCGCCGACCGTACAGACCCCCCGAGCCGACGCAGCGGAACCAGTTGAAGAGGGACGGAGCTCTTTCACCGATCTTAGACGGGTCTCTGTCTGCACCCAAAATTGAGCAGCGCCGGAGTCAATTGTAACCGGTTGTTCCGCCCTCACCGCAGGCAGGTAACCATTGTCCCCTTTCCCTTGTGTTCTCGTTACAATGGTGAGGAGCTGCAGTTCGATAGGAAGAGTTGTGCACTGGACTTACAGAGAGTTTTATCGGGTGAGAGAGGAGGGTAGTAACAGAGCTAGTTGTTGTCACCAGTAGGAATCGAATTGCAGACCACTTGTTAACCCCCTTTTTGCCACAATATGTATAAATAAGCTGCTGACTTCGAGAGTAGATTTAATGCTATAAATTAACCATCCACCGTCGAATTTTTGATATGTCGTATTTGAATACATATAGTTTATTGTGTTAAAATTTGGGAGAAAGTTAACGGTCGGATTTAGTCTTATAAAGTCCTGAAGTTGAGCACTTGAGCTGTTTTTGAAACAAGAAAAATAACTGACTAAGTATAGAATTGTGGTTTCTAGCCAACCTTAGAGAGTATATGGGAGTTATGTTTGTTTTCTTTTAGAGACCTTTGCCCTATGACTAGTATAGATATATTAGAGAAATTAGAGAGTGTTCCCGGAATTCTTAACTTTTAATCTAAACCTTGGATCTTAACTCAAATCGGACTTTAATGATCGTTTCAGGAAAATCTAGGATTTTGTATAACTTCTGTACTGCGGTACTAAATTCCTCCGTAAGAACTGGAATATGGGTTAATATATAAGTACGAGTTGGGAGATATGAAATTATATAGATAAGTGAGTTGAGGAGGAAGAGTAAAAACAGGTTTGACGGTATAATATATATGTAGTAGCATAATTAGTAACCGGCGAGAAGGAATGTTGTCCTTCTTCGAGTACCTCGAGCTTGACCTTATAACCTAGAAGTATCTATCCAAGAGACTTAAATTATGGGAAACAAGAAATGAAAGAAATGAGGAGAATTCCAGAATAACTTCTAGAATTTACGATACCAAGGATAAAATGGTCTTTTACCGTAAGAGAATTTTTCTCCGTAATTCCTTCGCATGAGGTTGGACATCGAGATGTGATTTTGATCCACATGCCTTATTTGACAGGCGTTTGAGTTACCACGAATACGGACTGTTTCGAGACGTGTTAGAGAGTGTTTTGACTCAGGTAAGTCCTTGCGACTTACTTAGCCAGTTTCTGGATATTAGTTGAGTGATAGTAGTGGTGTTTGCTATGTGTGTGTTTTAATAATAATAACTTGTTAGGACGACCGTTATTATTATGTGTTAAGGCCCAAGTGTATGTATAACGGGCCGTGACATCACTGCCCAGCTCTGCCAGGAGACTGGGAGGTTCTCTATACCCAGACCATACAGGTACACGGTGAGATGCATCGGATCCACTCCTGATGGGTACACGGGGGCGGAGGCGAGGTTTGGGAATCCCTCGTGTCACAAAATAAGTATCATTAGAGTGAATGACTTAAATGAAGATAATAAATGGATTGTTTGAAAGCATGATGAGTGTTTATTATTTTATGTGTGTGTGCTATTATTATTCTCCTAATGTTTAGATAACTAGCTAATGGTTGTTTTGTCGTGTTTTTAGATTTACTGCAGGTTAGAACAGCAGCTGAGTGATCCGGAAGTAGTGGTCAGCCGGGTCTCCGTACTCTTTAGAGTGGGGGTTTGGGTTGTTGCTTTGTTGCCTTTCCCTTTTGTTAAGACAGTTAGTCTTTTCCGTTGATTAAGTACGATAGGCTGCTAGACCGTGTTGCATTCATTACCTTAAAAATATTATTTTATGAATTTCGGTTTTCCTTATTTGTGTCTTGTTGCAAGATCCTAGTAATATTGTTGTCAAACTGAGGTCGGGACCCATTGTGAGGTCCTAACCAGTAATGTTCCGAGTTCTGAGAATTCGGGGTGTTACAACATGGTATCAGAGCTCTAGGTTGGCAACAATGGCACTTGAAATCTTTTGAAAGACCGAATAAGTTCGTGAGCAGAACCCGAAAAGGGATCTGAGTTTTAAAAAGGACTTTTGGTTTTCAAACACATGCATAGTCTGGTTGGGGATAGAAAAGTACGGCTGACCACCACTACTACCGCGGATCTCAGGATGCTTAGTTTAGACTTTAGGGTTACTTTAGTTGGACTTATTAGCTTGATTATAATGATAGGTGATGTAGATAAGCAGATGCCGAAGATTAGTAGAATTTATAGGTATATTATGCCTTATTGGAGATCGTGAAGGGTATTTGTAAGAAGATAGTGGACTCATATCCCAGATTGGAACATTACATTAGGGCGGACGCCCGGGTGGTTTCTACAATTTTCCGAAGGACGAGTGGTTAAGGAGTTGAGGATTACTAGAGGAGGTTAACAACAAGAATCGGGCGAGAAAAGAATATCAAGTAATTCAAATAGAAGTAATAGAAAACCGTACAAGGATTTTAGCAAGATGACGACGAGAGGTGAAACTCAAGATGCATGTAAGGACTAATAAGAGCGTGGATTATAGAAGACAACATCAAAACACCATTCAAATAGAGTGTAGCACAACTATACTTGTCGGGTTAAAGGACACTACAACCATGGTGGATGCCACCATAGACAAGTAGGTGCATGAGAGTACAGAGAAAATAGAGTGTTGACCCAGATGTAAAAGATTAAAGGAGTACCAAGACAGAAATTTACGATCAAGTTTTAAAAGACAAAAATTTATAAATTTCATAACCTTGGAGATGGGTTGACTCCTTTAAGAGACACGAGAATGTTGATGGAAAGCACGACACAAATATCAAAGATAGTAGAAGTCTGAAATTGAGACAATGGATTTCCATGAAGATAATGTTACAAAACAACATCCACCGAGGAAGAAGCATGTGCGGGAAGGATCATGATGGACTTGAGGGATCATAATAACTACTCAATCACCAAGAGACTTAAGTTAACCATACTAGTGGTTCACTGCAAAGAGATGCAGGTAGACGATAACTTAGGAAAAAGGAACCGCGAAGATGGGTTTGTAAGCTATCACGTAAGGTTTGATAAACCCATAGATGGCAGGTGGATAATGCAACTAGACTCGGATAAAGTGATCTTAATGGGTATAAACGGATAACCTATAAGGGATAAGTTTTCACCTTGTATATCCGCATCGAAAGAGATAGAAGAAAAGTAAGTCTACGATCTGGTAGAAGACCAACTACAGACTAACTAGTAATAACGGAGAATTCACACGTCTGAGTTGACCAGTGATGACCGGTTGGTAGATAAGAAGAATAATATCAGATTTACTAAAGAATGTTACTGACATATGGAGAATCTCTACAAAATATCAACGACTACAATTGTAAAGTTAAACCGATACAAGTACCAGTACCCTTAATAGTAACATGGAATGAGTTCGAGCCAATATCTCTAATTAAGAATTTGAGGAGAGGATTTTGACGGCCGGGAATGACCCCGTAGGTCTTTAAAGAGATTAAGGAAATGGTCGTGAGCAGTTCTTACCTTCTGGCAAAGAAAAAGGTACAGCTCACAGTAGTACTAATGGATTTCATAAGGAGAACTAGAGGAGTAAGAAGAAGCAGATGATTCTAATTATGTCCAACATCAATCAAGACAGAAGGTGCTTAACATGCCACACATATGAGACTGATGGTACTCTCCCGAGGTTACAGAGGAAGCCTTTTTGACTAAAGATGTCACACAGAATAACTACAGTTATAGAGACGCAACAAACATAGAGATTACGACCTTAGTGTCTTGATAATATGTCTCATCGAGTTGTGAGGTGATTTCAGATGGAATCTACATGTGGGCTAGAACAGACATGAGAAGGAATATAGTTGAATGACTAAAAGTTGTTATATGGATCCGGTATTACCCCAATAAGAGGATTTCCGAAAGATGTATATATAAAAATTTAATGAGAAATGGGGTACTCCCATGAAAATTTAAGCTCGAATGATGACATAATAGTTGATAAAAATAATAAGACCAACCAACGTGATCCGTAGGGCGTATACAAGAAATCTCAAAGGGATTTAACTATCCTCCTGGGGGTAAAGATTTATAGAAGATAAAGTGACATGAGTATAAGGGAAACATAATAAATGCAATGCGAAAAAAAATTGATTGGTGAGAAAATCATACGCATCTGATGTGTCGTATACAAATGGTACCATTAGATGTGTAATAAAAATCATACTATCGGACTGAGGACACTATGATGGATTAAGTGTAAACCAAGCATATAACTTAACCGGTGAGTAAGGGAAGTCATGTATCAAAATGCGGGTCATGCTAAAATTAAATAAAGTCTTGAGATGAGGATGTCCGTAGGAAATCTATGCAAGAGTACAACGTAACTGAAGTTCCAACACATAATGGGTAGTAATGATCAATAGACAGTTAGAGACCAATGTAGAGAAGAAGAACGTATAAGATGAGTTACCTAGTAGAAGAATTCACAAGAAGAGCTTGAGAGACCAAAAGAGAAAAAAAAAAAATGTCGACCCGGATATGAGGGTCTAAGGTATATGGAATGGATACCTACAAGGGAGTGTAGAAGCAAGATGTAGACTATACAAGTGTGAAGAGGTTTTGACCTCCTCAAAGATATAGGAATTTGAAAGAAATTACAATGCCGGTATCAAAGAGTTGAAGCCCTATAGCAGAAACAACGGAGTTTCACAAAAACAATATTGTCGGTAACACCAGCGAAGGAATGTATATATGAGAACGGCCTTGGTGGAGTCGAAAGTCCAAGGTGACCCCAATTATCACGAGACCTAAGTCATCAACACCGACAACCCATGCAAGGGGAACTGCAAGGAGATGATAATTAAAGTCACTAGAACTACAAAGACACTTACCAGCTATCGTTGAAGACTTGAAATGACTATTTAAGTCAAGATGAATGACCCAGTTGGGCTCGAGAAGTAGAGTTAGCCTAAGGAAAACAGAAGTGAGGAAGATAAAACGAATTAGCGAAGCATGAAAGGATTAATCGAGCAAATGATGCTCACAAAGAATTTAACGCCAGTATAGGTATGGGAAGAGCAAGTCCAGAATATTGAGATAAGTCAATTACAGATTGACCGACATCAATTGAGGATGTGTAAGTGTTGGTTGGTATTGACGAGTAGGTACCGTTAAGAAGAGATATTAGTGACTACGAATTTAAGAGATAACTTTACCGATGCTTTGTAAGATTTCCCAAGTGGGCAACGACAACCTTCTGGGATGATCTAAGGATATGGAGAAAATCGGATTAGAGGTTGCTTACTGGTTGGTTAAGAATAAACTACGGTTGAGTAAGAGAGTAAGGGTCTGTTTGAAGAGGATCTTGCTAGTACTAGAAGGGAAGTATAGGCGAGAGTTGGGTAAATCTTGTTGACCCTTAGAAAGACGCCATTGTGACTAATGGGTATTACACCAGAAGTGTGGTAGGCCATAAACCACAAATGAAGAAAATCAATGTTAGGTTAACTATGATTTCAAGTTAAGGAATTAGAGATCTATATGAAGAAGTCCATTTGAGTGTGTGATTTGTTTTGAGTTATATAATTTTGAAGGCTTGACAAGAAGTAGGTGAAACCCATTAATTAAGGAACGATTCAATTAGGTCACATTGAGGAAACCGGGCCAAGCGGTATGTATTACAAAGATCATTAGGCACTAAGTAAAGTGCCGACAGAAGTTAAGATCATTATTTCAGAATCGATAGTCGGGAACTTTCAAAAAAAATAAATAATAAATAAAATAAATAAATAAAATAATAATAAATAAAAATAAATAAATAAAGGGGGTCAGTGGAAAGAAAAGTTTGGTAGAGTCATCAAAAGAGTTGGAAGTAAGTTTAGAAAACCAAACCGTGGAGAGAGTACCTACCGGATCCTAGACACGTCATCAGTCACGAGGACCTGATAAGTGAGCCTGATCATACATTTGTAGAGTACCCAGTAGCTGTCCTGGAGCGTAGTACTAGACGTATGCGGTCCAAGGAGATACCTATGTTGAGGATCCAGTGGTCTAGACGAGGAGCGGATGAGGCCACTTGGGAGACCGAGGAGAGTATTAGACGTAGTTATCCCGAGTTCATTGCGGGGTTAGATGTCACTTTTGTTTCGACGAGTTAGTACTCGGATAGTGTGTTGTTTGACCATTCATGTTTTATTGGATTGAGTAGTTGTGTGTTAATGTGATGCGTGTTTGAGTTCGATGATTGAGTAGTTGCATGGTAGAAAGCGGAAATTATGAAAACTAAGTTACACCAAGAAAATTATGTGATGTGGTATTTTATCCTAAGTTTCGGGACGAAACTTCTTTTAAGAGGGCACTGATGTAATAACCGACAACTTTTAAACTCCGTTTAATACGGAATATAAATTGAATTCCGATCCGACAACCTTAATTCTTTTATATAAAACAAAATGATATTAAATCCGATCATTTTATGTGACCTTGATTCACATAAAATGATAACTTAAATAAACCCTTAAATAATTACGTACTTTTAGCGGTTCCGAGCAAATAACTAGTATTATTTTTCAGCTCAATTGTTTTAAATCTTTATCAGCCCAATTGATAGGCCCAATTTTGGACGGCCCAATACGTGAGAAGAGAGAGATGGCCAAAATCCACACCTCAGCCGGCCCACTTCTCTAATCCTTGCCCTAACCCATCCCTAATAACTGTTAACCTAATCTAATTAATTTCTAACGCAATTACCTTCTAATCTAATTAATTTCTAACCTAATCAACCTTAACCTAAATTGAACGGCAGTAAACTTCCCTTTCCGCCTCCCTCTGTGTATCGACTTGCAGCAGCGATTAATCAACAGCAGCGCCGGATTCTGAATCAGCGACCCACAGCAAGCCGCCGCAAACCGCAGCCACCGGGACCCCTTCCGCCGGCTTCGTCGACCACCAGCAGCAGTGCCAGCGTCATAGTCGGACACCGCCGCCCTTCCTTCGGCCGCTTGACAGGTCGTGCAGTCTGTCGTCGACCACCGCCACGCCGTAGACCACTGTGACGCTCAAGGCTTGCAGCCGAATCGCCGACCGTACAGACCCCCCGAGCCGACGCAGCGGAACCAGTTGAAGAGGGACGGAGCTCTTTCACCGATCTTAGACGGGTCTCTGTCTGCACCCAAAATTGAGCAGCGCCGGAGTCAATTGTAACCGGTTGTTCCGCCCTCACCGCAGGCAGGTAACCATTGTCCCCTTTCCCTTGTGTTCTCGTTACAATGGTGAGGAGCTGCAGTTCGATAGGAAGAGTTGTGCACTGGACTTACAGAGAGTTTTATCGGGTGAGAGAGGAGGGTAGTAACAGAGCTAGTTGTTGTCACCAGTAGGAATCGAATTGCAGACCACTTGTTAACCCCCTTTTTGCCACAATATGTATAAATAAGCTGCTGACTTCGAGAGTAGATTTAATGCTATAAATTAACCATCCACCGTCGAATTTTTGATATGTCGTATTTGAATACATATAGTTTATTGTGTTAAAATTTGGGAGAAAGTTAACGGTCGGATTTAGTCTTATAAAGTCCTGAAGTTGAGCACTTGAGCTGTTTTTGAAACAAGAAAAATAACTGACTAAGTATAGAATTGTGGTTTCTAGCCAACCTTAGAGAGTATATGGGAGTTATGTTTGTTTTCTTTTAGAGACCTTTGCCCTATGACTAGTATAGATATATTAGAGAAATTAGAGAGTGTTCCCGGAATTCTTAACTTTTAATCTAAACCTTGGATCTTAACTCAAATCGGACTTTAATGATCGTTTCAGGAAAATCTAGGATTTTGTATAACTTCTGTACTGCGGTACTAAATTCCTCCGTAAGAACTGGAATATGGGTTAATATATAAGTACGAGTTGGGAGATATGAAATTATATAGATAAGTGAGTTGAGGAGGAAGAGTAAAAACAGGTTTGACGGTATAATATATATGTAGTAGCATAATTAGTAACCGGCGAGAAGGAATGTTGTCCTTCTTCGAGTACCTCGAGCTTGACCTTATAACCTAGAAGTATCTATCCAAGAGACTTAAATTATGGGAAACAAGAAATGAAAGAAATGAGGAGAATTCCAGAATAACTTCTAGAATTTACGATACCAAGGATAAAATGGTCTTTTACCGTAAGAGAATTTTTCTCCGTAATTCCTTCGCATGAGGTTGGACATCGAGATGTGATTTTGATCCACATGCCTTATTTGACAGGCGTTTGAGTTACCACGAATACGGACTGTTTCGAGACGTGTTAGAGAGTGTTTTGACTCAGGTAAGTCCTTGCGACTTACTTAGCCAGTTTCTGGATATTAGTTGAGTGATAGTAGTGGTGTTTGCTATGTGTGTGTTTTAATAATAATAACTTGTTAGGACGACCGTTATTATTATGTGTTAAGGCCCAAGTGTATGTATAACGGGCCGTGACATCACTGCCCAGCTCTGCCAGGAGACTGGGAGGTTCTCTATACCCAGACCATACAGGTACACGGTGAGATGCATCGGATCCACTCCTGATGGGTACACGGGGGCGGAGGCGAGGTTTGGGAATCCCTCGTGTCACAAAATAAGTATCATTAGAGTGAATGACTTAAATGAAGATAATAAATGGATTGTTTGAAAGCATGATGAGTGTTTATTATTTTATGTGTGTGTGATATTATTATTCTCCTAATGTTTAGATAACTAGCTAATGGTTGTTTTGTCGTGTTTTTAGATTTACTGCAGGTTAGAACAGCAGCTGAGTGATCCGGAAGTAGTGGTCAGCCGGGTCTCCGTACTCTTTAGAGTGGGGGTTTGGGTTGTTGCTTTGTTGCCTTTCCCTTTTGTTAAGACAGTTAGTCTTTTCCGTTGATTAAGTACGATAGGCTGCTAGACCGTGTTGCATTCATTACCTTAAAAATATTATTTTATGAATTTCGGTTTTCCTTATTTGTGTCTTGTTGCAAGATCCTAGTAATATTGTTGTCAAACTGAGGTCGGGACCCATTGTGAGGTCCTAACCAGTAATGTTCCGAGTTCTGAGAATTCGGGGTGTTACAGATAGTATATAAGTTTTAAATGAATCAAACAAAAGAACTAACAAAGTAACAATAATAAAATTTTCTCATTAAAATATTGAGCTAATAGTACAAAGATTTTAAACTGATAGGACAGTTTTGAACGAATAGTACAAAAAACTAAATAAAATAATAATCACAAAATAAAATAATAATCACAAAAAAATTAACACGTGTCAATTTCGCAACTCTTCGTAATTTCATATCAAAAGAACTACATCTTACTTGAACCAAAGCCAATAAATAATATTTTGTGCAAGTCCAAATGTTATCATAAGAATGTAAATAAAGTAATACTTTACCGTATGTTTATGAGTTCAGATTGATTTTTATTAAGATTTTTCCTATGTACCCATTACTTAGTATTTTTATAAAATAATATTTAATGTGGTCATATTTATAACTGAATTTTTAATAAAATATATTAAGAAAAAATATAAGATGTAAATAAATCAAATTATGAGGGTATCAATAGAAAACTTAAAAACTATGAATACGAAAAGTCCAAATTTAAAGGTAACAAGAGAAAAGAATCCTTTTTTTATTAATAAAATAAAGTCCATACATAATATGAAATAAAAGTCTTTACATATGTCACAACTTCTTACAAGTTTTCTCTTTAATTATTTTGTAAAAAGATTTTTCAATAATGTTTTTTCTTTTTATATTTAGGTTATTTTTTTATTTTTACAAGCAAAAAATATTCCTGCTATTTAGATTGCTTATAATGGGCTTTTCTTTTTTATATTAACCATAACATTTTATATTAATTTATAATTAATTGATGGTTCATCTTATCTTATCTTATCTTATATCTATCTTATATACTAAAGCAACCCATAAACTGACATTTGACACTATTTGGTGTCGCCACCTCATTATTTTATCATATGTCACAATATCATGAAGTCACACCTCTCAAATTATCAAAGATTAATTGATATTTAATTAATTATAATTTATAAATTTAAATAGTTAAGATTTGCAATCTAACAAAAGATATTAATATTTTTTTTACTTATATTTTTAAATTTTCTATCGAGCTTTATTTTATTTTATAAAACTTATAAGCTTTATTTTTTATTTAATCTTAATATTTGGTTAGTTTTATTTTTAATATTTAATTAAACATGTTTTTTTCTTTCTAAAACTTATAAATAAATTCATTTAAATTTTTTAATGATCTTAATATTTTGTTTGCGTATGTTTTTTAGTTTCAAATTACTTTTTTTTACAAAACATATACTCTTAATCTTTGTTTACTCTTTCTTTTAGTTTTCAATTGAATTTTTTCCTTTTCTAAAGCTTATAAGCTTTATTTTTATTTAATCTTATAATTTTTTTTTTTGGTTTTTTTATTGAACGTTGTTTTTTTTATACAACAAGCATCACATAACATGTAAAACATATGAACGTTGTTTTTTCTATTCAAAATGTGACCAAACAACAATCATCACATAACATGTAAAATAATTTCTAACGTAATAAATTAGCAAACATTTTTTTATAAACTCAATTACCATATAACCTGCACGGGTATTAAAACTAGTATATATTAAAGAATAAGCCTCTATTGCAACATGTCGCCCCCACAATTAACCTCAGCCCAACAAAATTTTAATGCCATGTGTCGCTCACAGAATTAACGTCAGTCAAAAAAATTTATAAGAAAAGTTGTTAGCAAAATTTGTTAAAATTTATATTATAAAAAATAAAAATTGTGATATTATCCGTCAGATTGGATTTTACTAGAAAAGTTTCCAACAAATTTTGTTTATAAAAGAAATGATAATATCTCTCAAAGATGTTAGCAAATTTTGTTTTCATTTAAATTAAGTCAACAAATGATAATAGTTAGTTAAAAAAAAAATTTCATTTAGATTAAATTTTTTTATTTATGATATTATATCTCAAAGTTGTTAGCAAATCTACATTTAAATTTTTTATTTAAATTAAAAATTAATGGTAATTGGGATAGTATCCCAACTGCATTTAAAAAAGTATATATATATATATATATATATATATATATATATATATATATATATATAGAGGATAGATCATATGAGAACAACCTCTAACATGAGAACATGAGAACAAATCATGACCATCCAATTTTTAAAATTCAATGATCTAGATTAATGGTAGAAAATGATAAATAGGAAACCAAATAATGTATAATAATTACTCACTCTCATTAATAGAGAGTGAACCCACTCTCTCTTAATTGTTTTTTAAAAATATATATTGTATTATAGGAAACCGTTAGTTAAAAAAGATTCACCAGATATCTCCTTCCTCATCTCTATTATACGTAAACTCCATTAACAGTTCTCCCCAATTCCGCCAAATCAAAAAATGAAACAATGGAAAACTCAGATTGAGTGTGCATTTGCAAATTTATTCAATTCGACCTCTCTACAACATCTGTTCAAGTCGATCATAACAACAGAATTCAACAAGCTGTCATATCCTGTCAAGAAAATCATATCCCGTCAAGAAAGCAGTTTGTTTTTCCATATGCAAATCTAAGTAAGTGTATGTATTCAAATTTAATCGTTGTAATTGAATCGCTTTGACATAAATCGTGTGAATAACCGCATGAATTGTAGAGTTGCATTGGTGAAACTCGTAAGAAGAACCGATAGACAAAAAAAAATTCGTTGTTGATAATAAATAGATTAACTACAAATAACACACTTGTATTATATTTAGTTTCAGTTGAAAAGAGCATTATAAGTACGAATAAACAAATTCCAGGTTGATAATAAATATAATAAACAGAGTAACTACGAATAACACATTTGTATCATTTTAGTTTCAGTTGAATAGATCATTATAATTACGAATAAAATAAATTGACGTCTAATAGAGTTTTTATTTTTTCAGGCACAACCAAACAATGGGAGGTTCATAAGTCTAATAGAGTATCTGCTTCAAGAGTTTTCTAGAGACAAAGAAGTTCGTAATGGTGTTAATGAAGTTGTCCTTGATAGTATCCCAAGAAGCTTTGAATAAGAGTTGAAGCCGTCGGGATCAGGCGTTTTGTCATCGCCCATGGAGAAAATGGCCAACTTAATGTCCTCCAAAGTGACAAGGGAGGAGAGGTTCTTGAGGTTGAAGATCCTGTCAAAGCCAAGAACAAAGGTACTCGTATGAAAGGTTCCCTGGAGAATGCAACAACCAAGGTTGTAAAACCTTTAAAGAAGTGTGCTCGGTGTAAGAAACTTACAGATCATGACAAATGGAACTACAAGGAAGTTATGTAGAATATAGTTAGTGTTATTTTACATTATTTGAATTCATAATTATTGAAATCTTTCAGTCCATTTAGAACTTAAGGCTTTTGATTAATAGTTGTTGTTTTATCTTTAAAAACAAATGTTTATCAACAATGTATTATTTCACTTAAAAAACGTTTGTAATTACGAATTTTCTGCTTATATACATTGTTAAATCTCACTTTAAAAACATATGTAATTACGAATAATCACAATTATGTCAAACACAAGTAAATAATATATTATTGGCATTTTGGTTTAGAAACTTCATAGTGTAAATTATGCAAACATCCACGACGCATCGATTAATAACTAGTCAAATCAAAGTAGACATTCACAAAATAAGTCAAACAATAATCCTAAAAAACAAAAAAAAACAGTTAAGTTTGAAGATTTCAAATTGCTAGTAGTAGAGTACATTAACTAAATGAAGTATATCTAAATGATCTTAGCATTGACCGTTTGTAATTACGAACTTAATGCTTTTATACATTGTTATGTCTCACTAAAAAAACGCTTGTAATTACGAACTTAATGCTTGTATACATTCTTATAGATCACTTAAAAAATGTTTGTAGTTACGAATAATTCCTTGTATACATTATAATATCCCACTTAAAAAACGGTTGTAATTACGAATAATCGCTATTATGTCAAACACTTATCCTAAAAAAACACACGCCACATCGATTAACAATCAGTCAAATCAAAGTAGACATAAACAAAATAAATCCAACAATAGTCTTAAAAAACCAAAAACACAGCTAAGTTTGAAGATGTCAAGTTGCAACTAGTAGATTATATTAAGTCAAGGAAGTCTATCTAAACGTCAAGCTCCCGTTCCTCTTCATCACTGATCAACTTCTCTTTTCCCTTTCCTTTAATGTCCTTAGGCTTGGTGACATTATTCACACAACCGCTCTTAATGTTGTTTACCACACAAGTATCAAACAACACTAGAAAATTCTGAAGAAACTCAAGCCCTCCATCCAAACCCTCAACCATCCGTTGCCTTACATGATCTGGCCTCAAATTAACATATTTTTGAGTATATTGAAGCCTCCATTTATCCCTAACCTTGTCGGTATCACTCTCCTTCTTTCCACTTTCTTTGTTACCACCCAACGGCAAACCAAGACAAATATGAACATCTTCAGCTGTTATGTAAAGGCTTCGTTCATCCTCAATTTCTAAGCTGCACTTGTTAGGATCAAAGTGATCAACTAACCAAGAACAAAGGGACAATGGCGTATTTCTTAATTCCAATTTCAAGAAACTACCAAATCCAATGTCCCTAATTGAATTTATCTGCGCAACATGCTTTTCTCCATCCGACAAAAGTTCTTTAATACCATTCACAAAAGATTTCGGAGAGCACCTGGTAGGTAAGTTGTTGTACCCTTCAAGCTTCCCCCTGCTTTGCCTTGGACCTTTAGCAACTCTCTTCCGTTTGGTAACAACCTTATCCCCATCAGAACTATCGTCAAGATCTTGTTCCTCTTCATCACTAGTCAACTTCCCTTTACCCTTTCCTTTAATGTCCTTAGGCTTGGTGACATTCTTCACAACTGCATAAACAACATTTTCATTACTCGTCATTATTCGTAATTAATAATGCATTATCATATTAGTAAATCGATGTAATCACAATTTATTCATAATTAACTACTATTTTACATGTCAATCGAATTTTTTTTTGTATAATAAAGCATTCTTAAACACTATCTAAATTGAGTCGTTGTCATTCTTGTAAATCATAAAAGTGCAGAGAAGTCTACAAACGAAATGGATCTAATAACAAGGAGAGAGGAGAGGATACCTTTCAGCGGCGACAAAAAAAACCTAAATCGATTGGAAGATGGAGATTTGATTTGTAAAGGGGTCGATTTAGGGTAAGCAATATACCAAACAGCCAGGCGAACAACGAGAGAAAAATCGCTGCTTGTGCGGCCACAATCCAGTCGCCGGACGCAGTACTGGGCAAACGAGCCGCCTGGAGGTCGCCGGACGCAGAACAGGGCAAACGAGCCGCCGGTTGATCTAGATCCACGACGAACCGGTAACGCCAAACCGCAACTGAGTTACCGGACTGCTCCTCGTCGTCTTTGTTGCACCACCAACACCGGGAGGTTCGCTGATTCGGCTTCAAAACACCCTATTCGACCGCCACAACCCTAAAACCTTCTTTCCGAATGTGCAGCCTGTATGGAGTGAAATTAGGGATTCCAAATTGTGCTATATTTGGAAGCGCGTGTGTGTTGAAATTTTGTTAATAATTACGATACTAACCCTAAATCTCGACCCTTAATAATAAACAATCCTACGGTCTGTAATTGTTCTCATGTTCTCATGTTAGAGGTTGTTCTCATGGGAACCACACCCTATATATATATATATATATATATATATATATATATATATATATATATATATATATATATATATATATATATATATATATATATTGTGATAGTATCTCGTGCAGGGCACGTGTCCTCTCAGCAATTAAAGTCAGCCCAATTTTTTTTAATTTCATAATTTTAAATAAATATTTTGCAATCAAAAATTTAAAAAAAAATATCAAATCAAAAACCGAATCTGAGGAAGAAATTGTAATCGGAGTTTTAAAAACAAACATTTTTCAAATACAAGATCATATCAATAAATTGAATTTATAGTAATTATTTTTAAGATTAAAATTGAATTTAGAATCTATATCTTATCTCTATTAAAGCAGAAACCTCTATTGTCACGTGTCAACGCCAGGTTTCTCGAAACCTAAAAAATTATTTAAAAAAGTGATTTCTAAATGTTAGTATAAATTCAAAATTAATTTCTAAATTTTTAAAAAAATATTTAAATAAATAGTTTTATAAAAATATTTTTTAAACTTTTACAAATTTTTTTTACCAACAAGCATATCTTAACAAATTAATTTAAAAATATAATTAATTAGAAGAGATAAATACTTAAAAGAGAATTAAAAATCATAATATTTATAATTTAATTTTTTGGATTTTTATTTTACAAAAATATACATATAAATTTCTAAGTATTAAATATTCATTAAAATTGAACCCGCACAAAGTGCGAGCAATACACTAGTATACTACTAAAATAGAATCCTCTTAGTCCACATGTCAACATCTTAACCATGTCACCTAGGACTTTTTGTCAAATATTTATAATTTTGACACATTTTAATTACAATTATGTCATTATTCAAAAAATATTTTAAGCCAAAATAAAATATTTTCCATCTCATCATGCCAAATCAACAAAAATAATTTCATTTCATCATGTTCAATATCTTTATAAAAATAATTTTTAAAAAAATCATATCGCCTAACCGAATTTAGAGATTTCAAAGGATTTTATTTGGATTTTAGATTTTACAAAATATATCCGAACTAACATTTAAATATTATTGGTTACAATATGAGATATAACATTATTTTCTTTAAAATATTTGTAATATCGTTAATAAAGATTTTATAATTGCTTTATTAAATCGATTTTTTTTAAAAAATAATCGATTTTAAAAACGATTTTAAAACAAAAAAATTTTAAATTTTTAGTTATAGGTAATAATATTAAAAAAAAACTATTAAAAATTTGTTACGTAAATTTTTTATACACTTTGGCAATTGTTATAATATTAATAATTAATTTTTTTATTACGTGATCTAATCAAATTGATATTAATATATTCTTCTTAACATTTAACACTTTTTATAAAAAATTGTAATTTGTTTAGCTAATAATTTTTCAATTAATAATTATTATTCTTTTACAATTTATTCAAACTCAATCCCGCACAAGGTGCGGGTATTAGACTAGTTATTTTGTTAAAAATACCGCATATCTACTTGGACAATTTTATTTAATTAAGTGAAGATTTTAACAATTTATTTACTTAAAAAGTATAAATGAAAAATTTGTTAAGATATTACTAAGAGATCCTAACAAATTTGATCACAACGTGCATCTATAAATAGATGCACATAGGTAAATGATTTTCAGATATTATCGTTTGATCTATATCTTACTATAATGAGTGATATCGTTGCTTTTATGGATATGATCAGATAAGGTATGAACCTTCGACTAAAATTTAGGTTTGTGCGTACATCTACTCTATATGTTGATTTGTCTACTCGCCAAGTCGGCATGAAGTCTAACGCGAAGTTGATGATGAAGAGAAAGACGGTAAACCAACCGGCAGCTGTCTTCTTTTATCCCTATAATGTTTACTATAATTATTCTTATTGTGATGTGTGACTTTCATTAGAGGATATGTAAGCGCCAGAAAGAACTTGGAGGTTTACTTGATGGTTGAAGTTGATGTTATGTCAAGCAATGCCGATGATGTTGAATGGGAAGAAGGTTGAAAAGTCGAGATTATAAACATGACAATAGATTAACAACATCTCTTCATCTCTAGAATTGGTAGTCTTCCTTGATGTCGTGCATTTGATTGTAGTTTATTTGTGGAAGGAATTATTGTACGATAATTTGTTTATGGTGTTTGATTATTTATTTATCTTTCAATTAACCTATATTATTCACACATGTTTTATTATTTATTTATAATAAGTTAATATTATTGTCCATGTTTTTCTCCAGAAAAAGTAAAGGAAGTAAACAATGTTCATTTTTGATCTAATATCATTATTTCTTCGTGAATACGTAGTAATTTCCTCCATATTACATCTCATGCAGTATAAAAAAACATATCTATGACCAATTACGTAGAAATATAATTTTCCTTGAAAAATAATTGTGTGGAGAGGCTTAAATAAAGTAATTTTTCAATTATAAAAAAATCAAATCAAAATGGCTAAAAATTTCCGTTTATTGTGGCGAACGCAATCGTCTATAATTAATTTTTAAATCTTACTATTTTTAAGAAATCCAATAAAACCAATCTTTTTTAATATCTGGTTGTTGCTGATATGAACGCAGTAAATCAGCTAATCAAATTCTAAACATATTTATTTTTATTCAAATATAATATATAATCATTAAAAAAATATATTATAAATTATAATTCTAAGTAAAGAAACTTGATCTAATTATATTAAATATTATTTAATATATAATTAATTAGAAGAGAAAAAACAGTTAAAATAGAATTATAAATAATGATAACAACTATAATTTCATTCTTCGGTTTTTTATCTTACAAAAGTATACATATGAATTATAATTATTAAGTATTTATTAAAACTCAATCTACACAAGTGCGGGTAATACATTAGTTTTACTTATTTAAAACAAGGTCATCTTTCTCAATTATACGGCAATTGGATACCAATTGAAACAGTATGCTCATACAAGCCACGTGACTTAATTATATACATAAGTAACACTAATAAAATGCGGGCAATTTTGGTAACTATGCCTTTTTGAAAAACTATAGTAGTAACTAGGCTTTTTAATGTTTTAATTAATTAAATATACCCAACCTTTTGTATTTATTTTCAAACTCTACACACTCTTCTCTCAAGGACTAAACACAAAACTAGAATAAGCCTAGTAAACCAAATTTTTTCATAAAATGCTAATCAGGAAGTTTTGTGGCATATTTTTTTAGATTATGGAAAAAAGCATAAAAAGCTCCACTTATTTACATTTATTTACTAAAAAAAGTACTTGGAAAAATCAAATTCACACAAAAACCGGTCAAAGACGAGGATAACTTAATTTCGATGACTCTAAACTTGATTCTGGGTTACTTCCAGAAAAATAACTTGAATTCGGTACTAAAAGCGGAAGTCTATACTTTGAAATAACTTGAATTTGGTACTAAAAGCGGAAGCCTATGCTTTGACTTGCAAGAAGATATTAAATTGCAAATTAAAAAGATCGAAATCGAGGATGATTATTTGTGTTATTAAGGCACTCTAAGGTCTTTGAAGTTGTCCGTGGAAGGTCGAGATGATTATATCCGACTCCAAATTGGATCGTTGTTCTTTGACGAATTCAGAGAAATTAACTGTGTTGTTGACATATTGAACCAATTAGAGAATCTCGACTAGATAACACCAATTTTTCTAATAATCCTGAACTGTGTGTTCGCATCCATAAATATGTTTTAGGTTAGCTTACTTTAGTAGCTAGACCAACCTAACCGCTTTTCGTTAAAAAAAAACTTGTAAAAAGTTTGCCAAATAGCTTTTCGGCTAAATTATTTATGGAAAAATGAATCAAAATAATATCAACTTTGAAAATAACCGGAGTGGTACAAACTATCAACATATTTAACAAAAATAATACGATTTGTTATTTTCGGCAAAACTTTAACTTCGGCGATGACATGACAACCAACTTCTTACATGTCATCAAAAAAACATTTTGTAAATTTAAAAAAAAATTATTAAAAAACAGCAGTAAAAAAACTTCAAGAAAAAATTGATTTTTGTTTATATAAATTAAAATTATTTTACTTAATTTATGATTTTTAGTATAGTAAAAAAAATTAGTTTCCACATTTTTGTCAAAAAAAACATGTCGTATTATATTTGTTGAATATATTGCTAGTTTGTATCACTTTTATTTATTTTTTGAAGTTAGACATTATTTTAAGTTCAATTATGAAGTTGGTATTATTTTGAGTTTTTTTTTCATCCATTCAATATATTTGTTGGTAATTTTTTTTATTATTGAATATACCATGAAATTTATCAAAATAACACAAAAAAGAATTGAGTCAAATAACAACTAGCCTGTAAAAACTATGAAGCCTTTAATATAAGTTTATTGTTTCCTGTTTCTTCTTTTTTTTTTGGGGGAATAATTGAAATTGGGTGAGTCATGAGTG
Organism: Fagopyrum esculentum; assembly: GCA_033239045.1. Lineage (NCBI taxonomy): Eukaryota > Viridiplantae > Streptophyta > Magnoliopsida > Caryophyllales > Polygonaceae > Fagopyrum > Fagopyrum esculentum. The sequence continues at coordinate 21,585,387 of BSUD01000003.1, forward strand.
TAAATAATTTGGTCTAGATCGGAAAAGAACTAACTGAACAAAAAGAGACCGGACAAGGAGGTTCAGAAAATTGTAGTTTTTCAATTTCATAAAAATATAATAACGAAGTAAAAAAAACAAAATAACATTTTTTTTTATTTTTTTTAAAAACGAAAAACGGTTCGATGCTACAGACAGCGCGCCGACTATTGGATCGAAAGACCGAAAAAAGATCGGCAGACGGACTCAAGAAGAACCACTCCAAAGGAAAGTACAATGACAAGAAGTCTGGGAACAGCTGTGCACACCTCAAATTTGGACTACAATAGAGGTCGTCAGGAGTCGATTACACGTCCGCGCCCCCTTCTCGACAAACCCTCAAAACACCACCAAAGACAGCATAAAAAACGAAGCTGCAACACATAGGTATTGTGATATAAATATTATTTTTACATCGGAGTTAAGAGATCAATTTATCGGTGCCAAATGTGACAGTTTCGTCATAAAAAAAACTCCCAAGCACGAACCGTTGGAATATTCCAAATTCAGAAATTTGCAGAACTTTGGCCGTTTGCTACTAACTCAACGCTCAAAGATTTTTCCCTTTCACTTACAAGGCCAAAAACAATCAATCAAAGAGTAAGAAAACCCCAAAAAGAGACTGGTGGACGTCATTCATTAGGGATAAGGGTGGTTCATATTACCAACGGTGACTCAACATGAATATCATGCCTCTTCAATTTTTTTCTTTCTTTCCCTTCATGATTTCAATCTACATTTGACTTCAATATACTTCAGGACAGAATTATATAATTTCCATTCTTAAGAAGAAGAATGGCGTTGGCTGCTAGCAGCCATGTATCCCTGTCGACAGCGGGCAGCAGTACAGCCAGAGGCTGCCCGTCGAAGGCCTTCAAGTTCAGCAATGGAGAGCTCATGGGCTTGAAACTGAAGCTCAATGTCACAAATCCTAGAAAAAGGATTTCTGCAAGGCCAATCTGCATGTCTTTAACAGCAGATTTTGCTACCCAATCTAAGGTCTGAAAATCACATCTCTTTTGGATCATTATGCAATTTCATGGAGTTTCTTACCTGTATTGGCAACCATCACAGTTTTATCTCTTAAATAAATGCACAAGAAAATGAGGATGGAAAAGCAGCATCAGTTATGTTGTCCAACTTACATGTGTTGTATTTCTTCAGTGATCCTTCAGCAATATCCATCCACATTTTGTTGTGCTTCACAATGCAGAATCTTGTTTACAATGCTGTCAAAACCTTTTTGGGTCTGATGTTGTTGGTGATATTAGACACTGCAATGAAACTATGATTGCTGACAGTGACTATGGTTGGTGCTGAATATCATAGATCAAGGATCCAGAGCAGGAGCAGCGGGATGCCAGGTCAGTTGTGGCGGTTATACTTGGAGGAGGTGCAGGGACTCGCCTTTTCCCTCTCACCAAACGCCGTGCTAAGCCTGCTGTTCGTTTCCACTTTTATTTCTTTTTTTTTTCAAGTGCAAATGTTCAGTAGAGAAACAAAATATTGGTCTTTAAAACTGCTTTGATTGTATAGTAATAAGAAAAATGTCATTTCCGGTTCTCTGGTTAGGTTCCTATTGGAGGTGCATACAGGCTGATTGATGTACCAATGAGTAACTGCATCAACAGCGGGATCAACAAAGTCTACATTCTTACACAGTTCAACTCAGCTTCTCTGAACAGGCATATTGCCAGAGCTTATAACTTTGGCAGTGGGGTCACTTTTGGAGATGGCTATGTGGAGGTAAGAATGTACCTTTAATCATGTCATGTGTTCTTCTCGTTATAACTTGATTACCCTTGAAAGCTTAAGCTGATCTATATTCTCCTTTATAAGGTTTTAGCAGCCACACAAACACCAGGGGAAGCAGGTAAAAGATGGTTCCAGGGTACTGCTGATGCTGTTCGGCAGTTTGATTGGCTCTTTGAGGTAAGCTTGTTTTTCTTTTTATGTTTAGGATTCTTAAATTTATTAAACAAGTAAGATTGTCAGTGATTTAGAAAGGATATCTTGAAAACACATTTTACAAAAAAAGTGCATGCTTAACATAAATTTTGAAGTATGCACATTTCCATTCTTTAAAAGTTCACCTCTTCAGTACACAAAATATGCACATTATGACACATGATTGTACATTTTTACACTCTTTTTTTTAATCATAAGAAACCTTCTAACTGGAACCAATTTCGTTAGATATGTGCAGTTTTTTCGTTTTTTTGTTCATGTTTTCAGACTCTCATATTTTTTCATCATCTGGCTCCTGACAAGTTTTTGTCTATCTACATGCTAGTAGGATCAAAGAAGTAGGGAGATAGAGGATGTTTTGATTCTGTCAGGAGACCATTTGTACCGTATGGATTACACGGATTTCATCCAGGCAAGTTCCATTTCAATATTCCTTCACTTATCTTCACGTATAGGGAGAAAGAGGATTCATTACAATGAACTTCTAGTTATATTAGAGTGTTCTTGTCTTCACAGAATCATAGGCAGAGTGGAGCTGATATAAGTATTTCATGCATACCCATGGATGATAGGTAGGTCAGATTTTACTCAAAACTGCTTTAAAATATTCACAGCATACCTTTTAAGTTGCTGAATTTTGTGCGATCCTTGTAGCCGTGCCTCGGATTTCGGTTTGATGAAGATAGATGACACTGGAAGAGTTCTCTTCTTCAATGAGAAGCCTAAAGGGGATGAACTGAAAGCAATGGTTAGTGTTCACAACAATTCACATCTTTTGGTTATTAGTACATAAGCTTGACAAAATGCTGTGCAAACACTGCAGGCAGTAGACACGACCGTTCTAGGTCTGTCAAAAGAAGAAGCAAAGAAGAAGCCTTACATTGCTTCCATGGGAGTGTACATTTTTAAGAAAGAGATACTTTTAAATCTGCTCAAATGGCGCTTTCCAACTGCTAATGACTTCGGGTCAGAGATAATCCCTGCATCAGCTCAAGAATTCTTCACCAGGGTATGCAGATTAAAGAGAATGAATTATGAAAAATCAAATCTATTTACATAACTTCATTTTTGTGATACATATATGCGTTAGACAATAAATGATGAAGCAAACATCAAACCTGAAATGCTATTGCAGGCTTATCTGTTTAATGACTATTGGGAAGACATTGGAACAATCAAATCCTTCTTTGAGGCAAATTTGGCACTAACCGCTCATGTGAGTACTCAGCATTTATTTATATATATATATATGACAATTTAATTAAATGTTTTTTCCTTATTCTAGATAGAAGGACAGAGCTGACTTGGTTATGCTTTGTTTTTACTTCAGCCTCCGAGATTTAGCTTTTACGATGCCCAAAAACCAATGTATACTTCGAGAAGGAACTTGCCTCCATCAAAGATTGACAATAGCAAAGTCAGTAAATTCAACACACACCCTAATATCTGTTTTAGTTGTGAGACATTTTCCAACTTTTGATATTATTTTGTTCTATAGATTGTAGACTCAATCATATCACATGGAAGTTTCATAAACAACTCCTACATTGATCACAGTGTCGTAGGTATAAGATCAAGAATAAACTCCAACGTACACCTGAAGGTCAGCGGCTAAATATTTCTATATCCAGCTTGATCAACTTCCCTGCGTAGATTATTTACACAATGCCATTATAAGCAAAAGAGTGGCCTAAAGAGTATTTTTTCACTCTTAACATCTTCTGTGATCAGGACACTGTCATGCTTGGTGCAGACTTCTATGAGACAGATAAAGAGGTTGCATCAATGCTTGCAGACGGAAAAGTGCCAGTTGGGATAGGTGAAAACACAAAGATCAAGTAAGTTACACCGATCTATATTTGAAATTTTGAATCTTGCCAATATAACCTTCTCATGCTCTAGAAATACAGACACACAACATTAAGGTAGTACTTTCCAATCCCGTAACACTTATGATGGAATTGTGCAGAAATTGCATAATTGACAAGAATGCGAGGATAGGGAAGAATGTTGTGATTGCGAATTCTGAGGTATATAATACCATGAATGGGTTAATAAATGTACTACTAGTTTCAAAATGACTCCTGACTTACTTTTATCATTGTTGCAGGGGATACAAGAGGCTGATAGAACCTCAGAAGGGTTCTACATTCGATCAGGAATCACCATCATATTTAAGAACTCAACAATGAAAGACGGAATTGTGATATAAAGGTGGGAAGATCTGTAACACTTATTAGACCAAGTTCAGAAGCAATCATGGTGTGACCGTGTGATGATTTATTACATAAGAGCGTTATGGTAATGATAGTCATTAGATGGAGTATGGAACAGTTGGAGGTATATTTCATTCCTATATTTATAATCCTTAAAACTATTAAAATCACCAATAATGTTTCTTTTTCTTCAATTTATGTACATCAAATTTTAACCCTGGGAATTTCCTTGAGTTAATAAATACTCTCCTGCAATGATGAATAATGCAATGGTCATATAGAGAATGTGTACGTCATAAATCATAAAACAATATTATGGTTTGATAAATCTTACCTATACGGCTGAAAAATTATTGATGTAACTTAGATTCGCAAATTCTTCTCATTAGTAATCCAAATATCCTAATATGCAATACAAGTTTCGTTTAACGAGTAAATTGCATAATCGGCTTCTAAGTTTTCCATTCTTCACTCAAAATAAGGCTCAGCCACAATCAGGAAGCAACAATTCCCACAGAAATCTACAAGGCATACACATAATGACAACCTTAATACAATCAAAGACCATGATAACGAAGAAGTAGAGAAGAAAAGGAATTCGAGCGAGTATACCAACTGAAATTAGAGAATGCTTACAGCCTTCAGAGTTCAGTGCTCATTCGGCGACGCCACAACAATGTCGAGACCAACCGCTATCAACGTGTAGGGCCTCACCTCAATAGCGCCGGGCATCGATTTCACTGCCGACGATCTCTTAGCATCACAGGGACCTTTGATTCTCTCAGCTTTCGGTCCGACAGGAATGGCGTAGTGAGATTTGCGCCTGTTAATTGGGCTATTTCGCCCCTTATCGGTCACCCGGTCCAAAAAAAAAACTAAAAACGGGTGAAAGTGGGTTGGTGAATTCATCCGCCCATCAGTCCATCACCCATCTATCTATCCTACCCGTATTTAATGCTTAAAAATATATATCTTAATATTTATAATTTTTATATATAAGGTTTTTTTATCTTTATTTCCTTTTTTTTTAACAAAAAGCCTAGAGTAATATAACTATTAACATTAACCCAAAATAATATCAACTTTAAAGGTAAATGTTCAGGTACAATCCATATATTGCGGTAGAGTCGTACGACCGACACGTGTACCGAATTTTATTTTTTTTTTTTCTTTTTTTCTTTTCTGAAACGATTTTTTTTTTTTCCGGAAACGAATGAAAATTTGTTTGAACAACCATGTTATAATTTATGCACTATTCTCCTATAAACTTTGAACTATTCCCATATAATCCATGAACTATTACTTTTTAATATAATCCATGAACTATTCTATTATAATTCATGAACTATCCCATAATAAGTTTTGAACTATTACTTTGACTTCTTTATAACTTTTTACACTTTAAACTATTCTATTATAATCCATGAACTATTCTATTATAATTCATGAACTATTCCATAATAAGTTTTGAACTATTATTTTCACTCCTTTATAAATTTTGCACTATGAACTATTCTATTATAATTCATGAACTATCCCATAATAAGTTTTGAACTATTACTTTCACTCCTTTATAAATTTTACACTATGAACTATTCTATTATAATTCATGAACTATTCTATTATAATTCATGAACTATTCCATAATAAGTTTTGAACTATTATTTTCACTCCTTTATAAATTTTGCACTATGAACTATTCT
>BSUD01000003.1:21591641-21608369 GCA_033239045.1 Fagopyrum esculentum
ACTTTTTATTGAATTTTTTGGGATTTTTTTCATATATTTTTTTTATATTCTTATAAATTTTTTAACATAATGGGGAAAAAATCTTTAGGGTTTACGTTAAAACATGAAATTAAAAAAAAACAATTATTTTTCTAAAAATTTTTATAAAAATTTTAAACTTCATTTTATACAAAATTCTGAAAATAATATGATAAAAATATTCAAAAAAAAAAAACAAAATTTCGAAATATTTTTCAAAAATCAAGTTTTTTTTAAAATGAAATAAATAACTTTATTTAGATCTTTAGCTTATTAAATAATATTAATATAATTTTTTTAATAAATAAAATCCACATCACACAACCCACCCTAATTTTTTGATGACATGTAAGAAATATATTGTCACGTTAGCACCGAAGCTAGGATTTTTTCCGAAAAAATATGACATATTATTTTTTGTAAATACTTTGATAGTTTGTATTGGTGCTCTTAATTTTCAAAGTTGATATTATTTTGGGTTCAATGTTAATATTCGGTATATTTTGGATTATTTTACCTTTTCTTATATATATTATTATATTAAAATAAACCTTATAATTTTATTTCCTAATATATTTAAGTCCTTATTCTTGATTCATTACGGTCACTTAGAATAGTGGTAGAAAACATAAGTGTAAATTCACTAGCTATATACTTTTACGATAAATGGGGTTGATAATGAGACGAGGTATCAGACGGTTAATAGGATTGATGGTGCTTTCCACGGTTCTCATACAAGTAATGTTGACCAAGGTGTTGACGAGTCGGGTTTGGACACAACGAAGGTGACAAATGTTGCCAGTGATATTGTCCGCCCTAGGAGACAAGATAAGAAGGCGGATAACCCAACAATTTCGGTCATCACGATAGCGGATGCCGCCTTGCCAGTAGCTGATTGTCGGCGGTAATGTCGCCCGCGACCTCGGCCTGCTGGTCCGGTGGAGCTGCTACAACAGAGTAGTGGGCTCCTCAATAGTGTGTTAGAAGCAGGATTACTCCTGGTTTAGCATACTTTGTGTATTCACGAACGACGACAACGTTTGGGTCTAATTGATGATACTTCCAACAACATATTTGTTAGACATTCCATTGATAAGTTGCAAGACTAACTTTGAGTCAAAGACGAGATGACCGACATCTTCGATTTGGGGTGTAGTGGTTTTGAGGGTTTGATACTAAGTTGCGACGGAGTTGTAGGAATCCTGACGGCAATTTATGAGCCTACTTTCTGGATCTACAACCCTAGTAAATTAATTATCATGAAAAAGCCTCTCTGTACACAACCAGACTTCTCCAGTGGTGGATCCAGGTTTAAGGATCGTCAAAAGCATATCCTCGTGAATTGTAGCGTAAATCCAAGAAAGACCAATCATATCAAGTTTGCGCAAAGGAAATCGGCGATGTTAATAGGAGTGCCATCAATGTAATTAATGACATCCTGGGCATGAGCCGTTACAAAAAAACAATTCCGTCCAAGAATGATACTACACTTTAGCGTGATTGAGAGTGATCGGAATCTGATTGCAAATATTCGACACGGATTGAGCGGCTTGGAATTGCGAGCGAGGGGCAAAGACATTAGTGGTCGTGGATTGTTGGCCGTTGGGTGTGGGTGGATCAACCATGACCGTTTCGCAACAGGATTCACAATGGGGTTTATGTTTGACATTGTAGCTAGTTGTTTTGCAACAGTGTTGGCAAAAAGAGGTGGCACGGATAAGGTTTTCTTAAAACTTAGGATTTTGAGAAGAAGACTCTAATGCCATGTAAGTTGAGATGTAGATGAATGGAAAATAATCCCGTAAAGGGATCCTGCCTCATATTACATATATTAGTGAATAATTAAAAGGTTATAGACGTCAACCTATACACAATATATAACAAATAATATCTCCTAACAAGGAATACTTTCGGACCAAGCTAATAAGTGGGTGACACTTAGGATGACTTCCCAAGGAGGGTGGTTGCAAGCAACGAGTCTCCATGACAACCTTCCTATGACCAATGTCCCAAGATGCATCAAACCCATGTACAATGCTCCATAACTCGATAATGAACCGAATATCCCTATGTTATGCACAAAAACTTCGTTGGCCTTGAACTTTTTCATTCCTTAACACCTTCACCACAAAGCCCTACCATTAACTTTGATGGCACTTTGGTCGGAAGGGATCTAACGGATGAGAGTTCTCGTTCTTGAACGATTGTCTTCTTTCTTATTCTACCTCTTTCACGTTCTAGCATACTCCATCACCCTCAATATTATGACTTTGTATATCTCTCCCCCGCGAGTCTCCCATCCTTGAACACTAGATCGTTCCTCTAGTGTCAAATGCACTGCAAGTACAAAAACAACACGTCACAAAAGTTTTTAGGATTAAGAAGGTTACATCAACTCCGCTAATCATGACCATTGGAGTGGAGCATGACGTTGGCCAGTTGCGGAAGGATCAAGATGCAAAAGGATCCACGCTGGCTGGTTCAGTTAGTTGAATGATTGTCCTCTCTAGCTTGAGCTGTGTGTAGAGATCGATGGAAATCTTCAATTAAAAATAATAGTTTTTTATCTTCAAAATATGTTTATTACTAGATCAATTTTTTCCAACTATTATTATTAAAGCGTTAGTAGTCGTTTTTTTAATTGAATTATGTAATGATTTAGGTAAAATAAATGTGAAAAAATTGTTAGGCTAATTCATATTTTCAAATATAAATATTGTGATAATGGGTCACTCCGTAAGGTGGAAGAACATTCCGGAAGAAGACGGAACATTCTGGAAGAAAACGGAATATTTCGGAAGGTAGTGGAACATTCCGGAATATGGTGGATCCTTCTAGAATAAAGCGGAACACTCCGAAAGGTGACGGAACCTTCCGGAAGGAGGCGGAGCTACCGGAAGATGATGGAGACATCTAATACTCGAGGGAACTATGTAGACTAGATTAGAAATCTAGGGAGAGTTCTAGATTTGTACATGATTGAGTAAGAAGGCTCCGGAATAACCTAGGAGAATCGAGTTTCGGAACCTTTCAATAAAGGAGGTGGCAATGTCTATATATAGGGGAGACCACCTCTCATTTGTGTAATTCCATCAAGAAGAGAGTAATAAAGGCTTTAAAAGAGCTTGCACGTGAGATTGGTGTACAAGTGTGAGTGTGCAACAAAACACCCATTTATACATACTCGGTGTGAGTCGGGAACGCGGAGTTTTTCCCAACAACTGGTATCAGAGCCGAGGTTACGGTGGTGGTATTCAAGTAAAATTTGTTGCTTATTGAATCTCGTGATTGGCGCGATGGCGGCCGAGGCGATGAAGGCGTTCGAGATTCCACTCTTTGACGGGAAGATCAACTTCACTTTGTGATAGAGTACGATTCAAGACCTTTTAGTGCAGCAGGGTCTTGACCAAGCTCTGAAGGATGAGAAGCTTGGATCGATGAGCGAGGAGAAGTGGAGAAGCATCCAGAGGAAGGCGGTAAGTACAATTCGGTTGACGTTGGCTCCCGAGATTAAGTACGGTGTGTTGAAGGAGACCACACCGAAGGCGTTGTGGGAGAAGCTCGAGAGAATATACGCGTGTAAGTCGTTAACCAACTGATTGTGCTTGAAGATGGAGTTTTACTCGCTCAGGATGGAGGAAGAAGGTAATCTTCATGACCACATTAACTCGTTTAATCAACTAGTATGTCAATTGTTGAATGCTGATGACAAGATTGGAGAAAATGAGCAAGCGTTGTTGTTGCTAGCATCATTGCCAAAGTCCTACAAGTCTTTGGTGCAGACATTAATTGTAGGAAGGAAGTCTGTCACTCTGGATGAGGTGACCGCTGCTTTGCGGGAGAGTGAGAGGATGATGAAGAATGATGTTACCGACAAAGGAGAAGATTGCATACTAGTTGCGGGGGAGCGAGAATAAGGGAGGAGTAAGCGGAGGAGGCATGATGACCCGAGGCAAAGATCAGGCTAGTGATGAGATTTGAGTGAGGTCGAGTACTTCTACTGCAGGGAGAGGGGTTACATGCAAGTTCGGTATCCTCAGATGAGGGAGGACTTAAAGAAGTTAAGAGAGATGTCGCCGGGAAAGAAGAGAGGGGACTCCCACACAAATGTGGTCAGTGAAGTTGGTGAAGTTGATTACGGAGATATTTACTTGACGACGGGTGAGGAGACCGCCAAGTCAAAGTGGATGATGGATAGTGCTGCCTCGATGCATGTATGTCGAGACCAATCAATGTTTGACACCTTGAAGATTGGTGGAGAGTTTGGTCACTTCAACTCGGTGAGTGGTGAAAAGTTCAAGGTCGAAGGTACCGGAAGCGTGACGATGAGGCTGTACAACGGTACAATCCATACTCTACACAACGTGAGGTATGTGCCAACGGCGAACGTGAATGTCATCTCGTTGGGTGCGATGACGATGGAAGGGTACAAGTTTGTCGGCATAAGAAGATGGTGCAAGGTGTTCAAGGGGAGACACTCGGTGATGCGAGGCCGGAAGGATGGGAAGAATATTTGCTTCTTAGATGGAAGAGCGATGCGAAAAGGATGTAGTGGCACTAGAACTAAGAAGAAGACGAATGGTAGATTTTCGCATGTTGTGGAGATATTTGGAAATATGAATAAAGGGAGGAATTGTTAGACTAATTCATATTTTCAAAAATAAATATTGTGATAATGGGTCACTCCGGAAGGTAGAAGAACATTCCGGAAGAAGACGGAACATTCTGGAAGAAGACAAAATATTTCGGAAGATGGTGGATGTAACACCCCAAATCCGCGGGACTCGGGATGCTACGGGCGGAGACCTCACAATGGGTCCCGACCCTTAGCCTGACAACAATTTCACCGGATCTTGCAACAAGGCACAAATAAAGGCCAAAACCGAAATACATTTTTATGCAATGTTATGAAACCAAAAAAAAAAAGAAAGGAAAGACTTCAGCCGTCCTTACAACAACATTAACACAATATACAATAACAACAACACAAGAACTCCAAAACCCAACTCAACCTAAAATGTACAGAACCCCGGCTGCCCACTCCTCCGGATCACTCGACCACATCCTATCCTGCACATCAACTACAACAATCGGTATAAAACCGTTAGCTCACATTCTAGGCATTATAAAGATAATATGGCACAAACACACAGAGGAGAACACAAGGCACACAACATGAACATTCATTCCATAATATCTTTTTAGGTCGTTCCATATCTAATTCATTTGTTTCAAGTGTGACACAAGAGTCTTATAACTCTTGCCTCTGTCCCCGTGTAACCAACAGGAGTGTGGCGGCGCCCAACCCGTATACCTTGAGGGAGTGATGAAGAAGCCCGCCCGTATACCGTGTATGGCCTGGTCGCAGAGATCCCCCCAGTCTCCCTCGGGAAACTGAGCGGTGATGTCACCGCCCGATAATAATAATAGTAGTAACGATGGGCCAATAAATAAGGTCAAGTAAATCCTAATTCATTTTCATGCTTAAAAGCGGTAAACACACACCACCATATATATCCAAATAAGGCATAAAAGCGGCTAAGTAAGTCCGAGGACTTACCTCGTCTCAAAGCGAAACGAAACCGATATCACTTTCCAAAGGAATATAACCAAAGCCTGTTCCAGACAAGGCACGATAATCAACAACTACTCACAAGCTAGAAGTCCCTAGACTTCTAGTCCTATATACTCTTATTAGGTCATACACTCCCATAAACTAGGATATTCTCCTAGCCCTCATAAACTCACGAGATCTAAATTATAACCACATGCTAGAATGCTTTCATCCTAACTCCACAATCTCAACAAACACGTACTCACAACCTCAACAAAGCTCACATGATAACATACACACCTCAATTTTTAGAACGTTCAAACCATCCTCAAATCCTCACCTAAAGTTTCAAGCCACTACTTGGCATTCACTCTAAGTTATGCTAGATCCAACCTAGCATGATACTACTAAGTATAACTAGATCGAGATAAGATCATAAGCTAGGGGAGAGGGTACTCACGCAAGGTCCAAGGTGGAAGACGATCTACGGATGACGAGTTTGGATTCAATGGCCTTTATCGAGGCGCTCCGAACCTAGCACCAAACTAAACAAATTTAGCGTAAGGCTAAATTTGGGCATAGTATATAATGTAGATAAAAATAAGGATAAACCCCATACTAAAAACCGAGTTAAAATCTCAAAAACACTTTCCGGGTAAATTATCCAATATGGGTCATAAAAATCTTTGAGCCATAAACCGATATTAATCCAACAAAGGCATAATATGTAGTATATAAATATAAGGATATCACCGTAGTTAAAATCCAAGTTTAAAAAGAAAAAAAACCGCTAATACGTTTTCCAGGGAAAATTATACACTTATAAGAGCATGGGCCAAATCTGCGATTAAATTTCTGGGGCCGAGTTTGTAATTAAATTCCACATAGGTTAGATCAGTAATTTCTATAAAAATCTAGGTACAAACAGTAAATACAAAATATTGGGTCACATCTGCAATTTACCCAGAAAAGAGGGGCCCGATCTAAAATTCAAAAAGGGCTTTCAAACCCCCGATCTGTGCCAGCTTTGGATCCTCTGGAGGCTCAATTGGCGGCAGGGGAAGGATCACAGGAGGTCGGCCGGGTTGGCCTTCGGTGGCTCCGGCAGGGCAAAGGCATGGAAGTTGGGCTCCTCCGGTGTGGCTTCGATTTCCGGCAGCAATCCCGGCTTAGTCTGGCTTCGAGAGGGGCAGTAGGTGGCACAGGTTGCTCCGGTGAGGCTCGTGCAGGCAAGCGGCTTCTTCCCGGTGGTTGACGGTGGCGAGGGGAAACTCCAGCGGGTCGATTTCCGGAGGCAAAGCTTAAAACTCCCTTTGTTTTCTATTTCTAGATGCAGCAGGTCCCGCTGTGCTTCTCGGCGACCAGTCAAACGCGGGACAAAAGTTGTGAGGCTGTGATGAGTCATTTTGCAGAGATGGAGGAACCAAAGGGGAAGAGAGCTCCGATCCGGTGGGCTGGAGTCGAGAGGAGGCCGACAGGGTGACACATTGAAAGAGATGAAGGGGAAGGCTATTGTAGCTGGAGGGAGATGGATGAGATGCAGGGGACAGGCCACTCTTCTACTCGGGAAGATGAAGTAGAGAAGAGGTTGAGAGTTTGAGAGGTTGAGGAGAGAGCGGTTGAGTCACGAGAGTGTCTTGCAGGGGAGAGCTGCACACTACAGTAGGCGGCACCAGGGGCAACGAGGAGTCGGGTATGAGAGGTCAGGGAGAGAAGAGGTCAGGCTAGGCTGTCCATCAACCGTAGAGAGAGAGGGGCAAGGAAAGAAGACAGAAAAGAAAAGAAAAAAAAAAGAAACTAGGAAAAGAAATGAGGAAGAAAAAGAAATAATAAAAGGATAGACTCGATTTCAAACATACGGAACGGGATTTTCAATTCGGAAAACCTCTTCAAATTTTCCAAAAATAAATAAAATACGGAATATATATAAATTAAAATATATAAACTCATAAAATTTAATTTCCAATGTCAAAATACACGTAGAAATATTTAGGTTAATAAATTATCAATAAAAGTCGAAAAAATAAAAAACGGAAACGCTCCCAATAAACGGGGTGTTACATTAGATCCCCCTAAAAACAAGTTTTGTCCCGAAACTTGCTATACGTCGAACTTCTCGGTCCCTAAGGCCGAGGTATGAACTCTCAAACTAAGATGGCTTAAACCTTCTAATATATACACACAACCACTCGAACTACCACCGCAAGATGTATCAGGTCATATAACTCATTCCCGCACATGGCACAACTACACATAGTATATCACACATGCACATAACTCAACCAAAGGGAAAAACTAGGTCTAACCCAACGATTCTATCGATGCTACTAACTCAACGTAACTTCAACTAAAGATATTATCCTCCGACTTCCTATTAGCCTTATTGGTTCTACTCCGCCACTAACTCATCAAGACCGGCAAAACTTCTCGAGTCATACCTATACTTCTTAGATTGATACACATGAAACATCGGGTGAATGCTCACTACTCTCGAGTCTTTCTCAATGCAACATTTCCACTATGTTTCTTCTTTGTTTGTCTCTAACAAAGACGATCGAATTTCTAATTTACACCATTGGCTTTGGTTCTTGTCAAACCAAACTTTGATGTTACATTTCCTCAATGCTTGTTGTAAGTTCCAAGTAACGAAGGAAGCACATTACTCCATACTACTTCTATTAACAAGACATATATGCTATTACTTTTACATTGCTCTACAATACTCGATCAAGACCTTGTCTCGAAGAATTACTTGTACACTTCAAACCCATCATGGATCAAAGCAAATCAAAACAGTTGTACCAACGAATCCCCTCTTAACTCTCAAAACTCTATTATCAAATTTTCGTCCCATTCAATACTTCGTTGTCATCCGAAGGATACTATAATTGGTGTTATACAACTTCTCTCTTCACAGATCTAGTAATGCTCATCACAACTAAGAAACTTGTAACTTCTTTCACATCTCTCGGGGTTGGACATCCCGAGACAACTTGTCAAACGCTTCCTCTCTTTTCCAAGAGTAGACCCAAAGTATCTTATCCGGACATCATTAAGCCCATGTGGAGTAACTACCACTCGTAGTGACCCTGGCTGGTCCCAAAGTGTCGTGTTGGCAATATCCCAATTTCGAATTCTCAAACGGTGACAATCAAATCTTACTTAATCTCAGAAGAGGCTATCGACCTTGCAGCTGATCGAGTAGATCTCCCATTCGTTGTAAGGGATATTGGTCCTTCATTGTCATCTTGCCCAACTTATAGTAATCAATGTACAAACGGAGATAGTCGTCTCTCTCTTCGCAGACTGGTGTCCTCTATAATAACTTCAATTGAAGAATTCAAGATATATCCCAACGTGAACTTCAATTCAAGAGTTCAAGATATCTTACAATATGAACATCAAATCAAGAGTTCACGATACACTTCCAACGTGAACTTCAAATCATCTTAATGGTAAATCCACCTTCTGATGCATTGGAATCCGTTCTATCTCAGGTTCTAGTTTTTTTTTTCTTCTCCCATCACATATTGTAAGATGTCGACACAATCTTGCCTTAACATTGGTCAAGTGGTCCACCCTGATCTGCTGAGGTGACGTCCATCGAACACGTGGTTTAATACTTCTTTAGCTGCAATGTTCACCGTCCTCTTTCAAAGATCCTTCATCTCCAGAACTCGGGAGACTTGCTCTAATAATCTTTTTAAGGTTTCGCACTTATGTGAAGTCCTGAAGGTCCAAAGTGCAGGACTTAATCACGCCTTATAATATATTAGTATTACCTTCTTTGTATTCTACCAAAGCTTGCCTCATTCCTTCGACTAGGTGTAGAACTTACTCCCTTTTCTTATGTAACGTCCAATCGACCGTAGAGTTTCTAACCTCAATCTTTCATGTATTTCTTGTACATCTCACATCGACTTCAACTTCAAAACTTCGGTCTTCCCTTACTATTGTTGGTCACCTTATGTATTTCTCGGTATCCTATGTACAACTACAATGGAAGTCTCATCTTACGGTTGATCCACTAGCTCTCCTTACCATGATCAAACCTTAAAAGTTGTAACCCGTGGCGTTCCCCCATATGTCAATCCCATGACCTAAGAAGGTCGCGTAAGATTGTTACAATCTCCTCCTCGGAGGTCTTGTTATAACTACTTGCTTGAACTCGTTCAACATTATTTGATTTAAGGCAAACGCGCGTCCATTGATGTACCTCCTCACTATTGACATTGATCCATCGCAAATACTCCAAGCTCTTGTTGTTGATCCTCTATGTTCCCATAGTCTGGTTTAGTCTTCCCATCTACACACATCAATAGACAACCCGCACTTGTGCGTTCTTAGTTGTCACCGATTAACTTGTATCTGACCTTCTCTAAAGTTAACGACTCACCATTCTTACTACCATACTTCCATGCTACCATACTCGTGAAAGGATACCCTCTCGGGGTACTTTGTCTTAACTTTACTAGCTCATTTTACTTTGCTTTAACTCCGTTAGCTCTTTCTACGCTCCTCTCTTCCTTCCGCTGTTGTAAAATACCCATACCAACCCAACTCTCTCGTCTCCTACTTCCTACCTTTATAGGCTTAACCGTTTTTCATAATATCTTGTAAATGCATCTTCCCCACAACTCTATCGTTAGTAACCACTCTCTCTCCTCTTGGTTGGTAATTTGAGTCTTTCAATCCAAACTCCTTGTTTAATCTTTCATCTTCTGAAAATTATCATTGTAATAACCGAAAATTTTAAACTCCGGTTAATACTGAATTTAACCGGATTTCCGATACGCCAACCTTTATTCTTTTTTTTTAAAAAAAATAAATAAATAAAAATAAAAATAAAACGAGATTTAAGTTCTATCATTTTATGTGACCTTGATTCACATAAAATGATAAATTATGTAACCGGAAATAATTCCGTACCATTAAGAAAACGATAACTTATATAATACAGTAAATAATTCCGTAAGTAATTTCCGAATTTAAGTTCCGTAATTTTTTTAACGATTCCGGGCGTATAACGAACCTTCCTTCAGCCTTTTATTTTAATGATAGAGCAGTCCAACTCAGGTCCAACACCAGGCCCAATGACAACAAACCAGCCCACCTCTTTAAACCTAAACCTAAAATTTAACTAATCCTAATCTTAACCTAACTTACCCCTAATCCCTGCAGCGTATCACGACATTCTCTCCTCCTACCACATAACACGGCACGCATTCGATCAACAACACCTACCGCCTCCCTTCTGCTCCGCCGCCACCATCGCCGGGACGGGCTAGTTGCGGGAGAACGCTGATCGGCTCCACCGGGACTACACGCAGAGACGGGAAGACGACCGCCTTGCGCCAGAGCCGCCTGCAACATCCCGAAACGCGCGAGACGCCTTCTGCGGGTCGGTCCTTACACCGCCAACCTCGACGGAGTTCTACAGCGGACTTCACCGGAGGCTAGTGTACTGCCTCGCTTCGCCACCCTCTTGCACCGAGAGGACAAACCAGAACCCAGCCAGAAGAAGAACCGCCCGGAATCCCGCCGCCTCGACTGCAGAGACGTTGGCGCCAGTGCCTCCTTGCCGGACTGTAACACCGGTAAGGCTCCATTCTTCCCTCTGCTCCTCTGCGGTAGTGCCGGGCTAACCAGTTCCGTTGGGCTTTCCTAGTGCACTGTGATGTGTGATTTATAGACTTACATGAAAATCAGAGTACTGAGTATACGTCTATACATATGCATAGGAGTATGAACGTATATAGAGATATACATATACGAATATAAGATATAAGTATGGTTATGGAATAGTGTATTGTATAAGTGTATGTATATATAGATGCAGTAGTTTAATGATATAAATAAAAATTTATAGGATTACATATAGATTTGGAAGATATAATTATATATATATATATGCACTGTAGTGTACATAGAAGAATAAGTGTAAATGTATAAGAATGGGATATATAGGGATAATGATAATGCATATATATATATATATATATGTACTAGAGTAGTGCGACCGGGTGGTGTGCATTAAAGAGGAAGGTTGCGGTTTCCGAAGAGGGAACAAGGATTTTAGTTGTTAACGAGTTCCACCTACGATAAATATTTTAGGATTTAATCTCAGACCTAGTAGTTAAGTGTAAAGATGGACCGTAGCAACCCTTGAATTTCGAGATTTTAATAACTTTAGAATCTCTAGTAACTGTCCTTGAGAAACAGATTATGTAAATAAGTTCTAAAAGATAATATGAAAAGTAATGATCAACTTTTGAGAGTTCCGAGATCAGGGGTAAAATAGTCATTTTACCGTAGGAGAGCTTTTTCCGTAATTCCTTCGTATGAGGTTGGACATCTGGATGAGATTTTGATCCACATGCCTTATTTGACAGGCGTTTGAGTTATCACGAGTACAAACTGTTTTGAGACGTGTTAGAGTGTGTTTTGACTCAGGTAAGTCCTTGCGACTTACTTAGCCAGTTTCTGGATATTAGTTGGGTGATAATGGTTGTGTGTGTGCAATGTATGTGATTATAATAATAACAACTTGTTAGGACGACCGTTGTTATTATGTGTTAAGGCCCAAGTGTATGTATAACGGGCCGTGACATCACTGCCCAGCTCTGCCAGGAGACTGGGAGGTTCTCTATACCCAGACCATCCAGGTACACGGTGAGATGCATCGGATCCACTCCTGATGGGTACACGGGGGCGGAGGCGAGGTTTGGGAATCCCTCGTGTCACAAAATAAGTATCATTAGAGTGAATGACTTAAATGAAGATAATAAATGGATTGTTTGAAAGCATGATGAGTGTTTATTATTTTATGTGTGTGTGCTATTATTATTCTCCTAATGTTTAGATAACTAGCTAATGGTTGTCTTGTTGTGTTTTTAGATTTACCGCAGGTTAGAACGGCAGCTGAGTGATCCGGAAGTAGTGGTCAGCCGAGTCTCCGTACTCCTTAGAGTGGGGTTTTGGGTTGTTGCTCTGTTGTTCTTTCTCTTGTTAAGACAGTTAGTCTTTTCCGTCGTTTAAGTTTTATAGGCTGTTAGACGTTGTTGCATTCATTCCTTTAAAAATACTTTTTATGAATTTCGGTTTTTCTTATTTGTGTCTTGTTGCAAGATCCTAGTAATATTGTTGTCAAACTGAGGTAGGGAACCATTGTGAGGTCCTAACTAGTAATGCCCCGAGTTCTGAGAATTTGGGGTGTTACAACATGGTATCAGAGCCCTAGGTTGGCAACAATGGCACTTGAAAATATTCAGAAAGACCGAATAAGTATTTGAGTAGAACCCGAAAAGGGATCTGAGTTTTAAAAAGAATTTTTGGTTTTCAAATGCATGCATAGTCTGGTTGGGGATAGAAAAGTACGGCTGACCACCACTACTACCGCGGATCTCAGTATGCTTAATATGGACTTTAGGTTTTACTTTTGTTGGACTTATTAGCTTGATTATAATGATAGGTGATGTAGATAAGCATATGCCGGAGATTAGCAGAAACTGTAGTTATGTTATTTCCTTAACAAAGGTAACATAATGAGTTTCTCACCCCTTGGACACATCTAAGTAGATGTTGAAGGGTGACAACGTGAGGATTAGTATGCACATCTTCTGTGCATTAGGGTAGACGAATGGCGGACAACTCCTTCGAGTTTGTTGAGGAACGTCGAGACGGAAAGGTGAAGACTAAAAGGCAACACCAACTACGATGACAAGAAAGGAATCCCGAGTCAACTCAATAGGATCAAATGAAGAATATACATGAACGTAGTTCTAGCAACGCGTTGGGTGACCGGCAAGTATACAATTGGGGAGGCAACCCATAGTTTCTTTCAAGATGGTGTAAAGCAACGTTGCAAACAAAGGGGATGCCAACAGAAACACACATAGGCGTGAAGGCCAAGGTGAAATATAGTAAGCGATCCAGACAAGAGACATTGAATCTAAGCTTACTGACGGACCAAAAGGTGAAAGTTTGAGGCTAAAAGCAAAGCGGAATATGATCACTCTTGACAAACTGTTTGCCGCCACAATCAAGATGGGAAACCGATACAATCATAAGCATAGGAGTCAAGATAAGATACATTGCTCATCCCGATACAAAGAATTTAAGAGCCGCAAAATGAAAGCTTACAGGTTGCTAGAAGGGGAAGGTTGATTTCAACAACATAGAAGTGGTGTGACCTCCTAGAACATACAAGAATTACAACCAGGATCGGGATACAACAAAGACCGGATTTCTATAAAGTCAGAAGTACAAGCAACACCCCAAGCAAGAAGGGTGTAGGATAATAACCTTGGGGAAGTAGAGGGTATTTGATAACTTCTCACTCACGAAGGATTTAAGTTAATAACACTGTCGGGTCATAACAGAGAACCGCAAGTGGACAATAACGCGGGTAAAAAGAATCATGGAGAAATGTCTACAAATTATCACAGAAGAATGTATAAGTCCGTTGACGGGAGACGAAGATACAACTAGACTCGTAAGAGTATAGTACTCTTATAGGAGTGTAATTTGTAGAAGGAGCTAAAGGAAAATAAATGGAGGAGATATATTTCCACCTTGTATATCAAACCTCAAAAGAGATAGAAGAAAAGTAAGTCTACGATCTTATAGAAGCTCAACTCCAGACTAGTTGGTAACAATAGAGAATTTACACGTGCTGGCTAATTAGTGATGGTTGGTTGACAGATAAGAAGCATAACCACAAGGTTATAAAGGGAATTTATCGACATCTAGTGAATTTCTTCTAGAGGTCAACGACGACAATGGTGAAGTTAAATCAATACAAGTACTAGTAGCCTTGATGGTAACATTGAATGAGTCCAATATAACAACTCTAATAAAGAAATTAAAGAGAAGCTCTTGACGGACGGTAAGGACCATTGATGATAGTAATGGTGTAAAGAGGACGTTGTGAGCAGTTGCTTACTACTAACTAAGGAAATATACATATCAAAGCTAGTATGTAGGGATCCCTGTAAGAAGAACTAGAAGAGTAAGAAGAAACAGATGATTGTGGACATGTCCTAGGTCTTGGCATTCCACACAAGATGGACTGATGGTGCTCCTCCGAGAAAAAGTGAGGTCAAACTGTCTAGATTGACAGAGGAAGCCTTTGTGATTAAAGTTGTGGCACAGAATAATTGAAATGGTAGAGGCGGCACAAACATAGAGAGTATGACTTACAGTCTTGGTGAAATGTGTGGTCGATTTGTGAAGTGATTGCAGATGGAATCTGCATGTTGGCTAGAACAGACATGAGAAGGAGTAGAGTTGAATGACTAAAGATTTCTAAATAGACCCAATATTACCCCAATAAGATAATTACCGAAAGGTGTCTATATAAGAGTAATGAGAAATGGTGGTACGCCGATGAAAATTCAAGCTCGACTGATGGCATAAGAGTTGATAAAAGTAATAAGACCAACCAACGTGGTCCGTAAGGCGTATACGAGGAAACACAAAGGGATTTAACTATCCTACTGAGGGGTAAAAACTTTGATTTTTGAGAAAATCATATACAACTGAGGTTCTTATGCAAATGACACCAATAGGTGTGTAATAAAAGTCATACATATCGGACCAATAATGCTAGGTTGGATGAAGTGTAAACCAAAAGAATAACTTGACCAGTAAGAAAGAAAGTCATGTATCGGAAGACGGGTCCTGCTAAATTAGGATGAAGTGTTGAGATGATGATGTCTTTGTATAATCTATGCAAGAGTACAACGTAACTGAGGTTCCAACATGAAATGGGCAGTAATGATCAACTGAAAGTTGAGACCGATTCAGGGAAGGAAATTGTTACTAGACGAGTCACCTAGTAGAAGAGTTCACAAGACAAGCTTGAAAGACCAAAAGAGATAAATGTCGACCCGGATATGAGAGTCTAAGGTGCATGGGAGGGATACCTACCTACAATGGAGTGTAGAAGCAAAATATAGACTTTACAAGTGTGGAGAGATTTTGACCTCCTCAAAGATATAAGAATTTGAAGGAAATTGCAATGCCGGGAAGAAAGAGTCGAAGCCCTGTAGTGGAAACAACAAAGTTTCATGAAGGCAATATTGCCGGTAACACCAACGAAGAAATGTATATATGAGAACGGCCTTGGTGGACTCGAAAGTCCAAGGTAACCCCAATTATCATGGGACCTAAGTCATCAACACCGACGGTCCATGCAAAGGGAGCTGCAAGGGGATGATAACTAAAGTCATCAGAACTACAAAGACAATTACCAACTATCGTTGAAGACTTGGAATGACTATTTAGGTCAAGATGAATGACCCAGTTGGGCTCGAGAAGTAGAGTTAGTCTAAGGAAACAAAAGTGTGGAAGATAAAACGAATTAGCAAAGTATGAAAGGATTAATCGAGCAGATGATTCTCACCAAGAATTTAACGCCAGTATAGTTATGAGAAGAGTAAGTCCGGGATATAGAGATAAGTCAATTATAGATTGACCGACGTCAACTGAGAACGTGTAAGTGTTGGTTGGTACTGACGAGTACGGTACCGTTAAGAAGATACATTAGTGAATGCGGATTTAAGAAGTAACTTTACCGATGCCTTGGAGGATTTCCAAGTAGGCTACGACAACCTTCTGGGATGATCTAAGGATATGAAGAGAAATCGAGTTAGAGGTTGCTTATTGGTTGGTTAAGAACAGACTACGGTTGAGTAAGAGAGTAAGGGTCTGTTTGAAGAGGATCTTGCTAGTATTAGAAGGGAAGTATAGGCGGGAGTTGGGTAAATCATGTTGACCCTCAGAAAGACGCCATTGTGACTAATGGGTGTTACACCAGAAGCGTGGTAGGCCCATAACCCACAAATGAAGGAAATCAATGTTAGGAACTATTATTTCAAGTTAAGAAATTAGAGATCCATATGAAAAGGTCCACTTGGGTGTGTGAGTTGTGTTGAGTTATATAAATTTGAAAGCTTGACAAGAAGTAAGTGAAAACCCATTAATGAAGGAACGATCCGATTAGGTCACATTGAGAAAAACGGGCCAAGTGGTTTGTATTACAAAGAACATTAGGCACTTAGTAAAGTGCCGACAGAAGTTTAAGATCATTATTTTAGATCGATAGTCGTGAACTTTCGAAAGGAAAAAGCAAGTGGGCCCAGTGGAAGGGAAAG
>BSUD01000003.1:21608820-21632370 GCA_033239045.1 Fagopyrum esculentum
TACACCAGAAGCGTGGTAGGCCCATAACCCACAAATGAAGGAAATCAATGTTAGGAACTATTATTTCAAGTTAAGAAATTAGAGATCCATATGAAAAGGTCCACTTGGGTGTGTGAGTTGTGTTGAGTTATATAAATTTGAAAGCTTGACAAGAAGTAAGTGAAAACCCATTAATGAAGGAACGATCCGATTAGGTCACATTGAGAAAAACGGGCCAAGTGGTTTGTATTACAAAGAACATTAGGCACTTAGTAAAGTGCCGACAGAAGTTTAAGATCATTATTTTAGATCGATAGTCGTGAACTTTCGAAAGGAAAAAGCAAGTGGGCCCAGTGGAAGGGAAAGTTTATGGTTTGGTAGAGTCATCAAAAGAGCTGGAAGTAAGTTTAGAAAACCAAACCGTTGAGAGAGTACCTACCGAATCCGAGACACGTCATCCGCTATGAAGATCAGAAAATTTAGCCGGTTCATGCTTTTGTAGAGTTCCAGTGGTCTAGACGAGGAGCCGATGAGGCCACTTGGGAGACCGAGGAGAGTATTAGACGTAATTATCCCGAGTTCTTTGTGGGGTTAGATGTCACTTTTGTATCGACGAGTTAGTACTCAGATGTTGTGTTGTTTGACCATTCATGTGTTATATTGGATTGAGTAGTTATGTTTTAATGTGATGCGTGTCTGAGTATGATGATTGAGTAGTTGTATGGTAGAAAACGGAAATTTTGATAACTAAGTTATACCAAGAAACTCATGTGATTATCCTAAGTTTCGGGACGAAACTTCTTTTAAGAGGGCACTGATGTAATAACCGAAAATTTTAAACTCCGGTTAGACTGAATTTAACCGGATTTCCGATACGCCAACCTTTATTCTTTTTTTTTAAAAAAAAATAAATAAATAAAAATAAAAAATAAAACGAGATTTAAGTTCTATCATTTTATGTGACCTTGATTCACATGAAATGATAAATTATGTAACCGGAAATAATTCCGTACCATTAAAAGAAAACGATAACTTATATAATACAGTAAATAATTCCGTAAGTAATTTCCGAATTTAAGTTCCGTAATTTTTTTAACGATTCCGGGCGTATAACGAACCTTCCTTCAGCCTTTTATTTTAATGATAGAGCAGTCCAACTCAGGCCCAACACCAGACCCAATGACAACACAACCAGCCCACCTCTTTAAACCTAAACCTAAAATTTAACTAATTCTAATCTTAACCTAACTTACCCCTAATCCCTCCAGCGTATCACGACATTCTCTCCTCCTACCACATAACACGGCACGCATTCGATCAACAACACCTACCGCCTCCCTTCTGCTCCGCCGCCACCATCGCCGGGACGGGCTAGTTGCGGGAGAACGCTGCTCGGCTCCACCGGGACTACACGCAGAGACGGGAAGACGACCGCCTTGCGCCAGAGCCGCCTGCAGCATCCCGAAACGCGCGAGACGCCTTCTGCGGGTCGGTCCTTACACCGCCAACCTCGACGGAGTTCTACAGCGGACTTCACCGGAGGCTAGTGTACTGCCTCGCTTCGCCACCCTCTTGCACCGAGAGGACAAACCAGAACCCAGCCAGAAGAAGAACCGCCCGGAATCCCGCCGCCTCGACTGCAGAGACGTTGGCGCCAGTGCCTCCTTGCCGGACTGTAACACCGGTAAGGCTCCATTCTTCCCTCTGCTCCTCTGCGGTAGTGCCGGGCTAACCAGTTCCGTTGGGCTTTCCTAGTGCACTGTGATGTGTGATTTATAGACTTACATGAAAATCAGAGTACTGAGTATACGTCTATACATATGCATAGGAGTATGAACGTATATAGAGATATACATATACGAATATAAGATATAAGTATGGTTATGGAGGAGTGTATTGTATAAGTGTATGTATATATAGATGCAGTAGTTTAATGATATAAATAAAAATTTATAGGATTACATATAGATTTGGAAGATATAATTATATATATATGCACTGTAGTGTACATAGAAGAATAAGTGTAAATGTATAAGAATGGGATATATAGGGATAATGATAATGCATATATATATATATATATATGTACTAGAGTAGTGCGACCGGGTGGTGTGCATTAAAGAGGAAGGTTGCGGTTTCCGAAGAGGGAACAAGGATTTTAGTTGTTAACGAGTTCCACCTACGATAAATATTTTAGGATTTAATCTCAGACCTAGTAGTTAAGTGTAAAGATGGACCGTAGCAACCCTTGAATTTCGAGATCTTAATAACTTTAGAATCTCTAGTAACTGTCCTTGAGAAACAGATTATGTAAATAAGTTCTAAAAGATAATATGAAAAGTAATGATCAACTTTTGAGAGTTCCGAGATCAGGGGTAAAATAGTCATTTTACCGTAAGAGAGCTTTTTCCGTAATTCCTTCGTATGAGGTTGGACATCTGGATGAGATTTTGATCCACATGCCTTATTTGACAGGCGTTTGAGTTATCACGAGTACAGACTGTTTTGAGACGTGTTAGAGTGTGTTTTGACTCAGGTAAGTCCTTGCGACTTACTTAGCCAGTTTCTGGATATTAGTTGGGTGATAATGGTTGTGTGTGTGTGCAATGTATGTGATTATAATAATAACAACTTGTTAGGACGACCGTTGTTATTATGTGTTAAGGCCCAAGTGTATGTATAACGGGCCGTGACATCACTGCCCAGCTCTGCCAGGAGACTGGGAGGTTCTCTATACCCAGACCATCCAAGTACACGGTGAGATGCATCGGATCCACTCCTGATGGGTACACGGGGGCGGAGGCGAGGTTTGAGAATCCCTCGTGTCACAAAATAAGTATCATTAGAGTGAATGACTTAAATGAAGATAATAAATGGATTGTTTGAAAGCATGATGTGTAACATCCGGAAATTTTCATTGCATTTAATTAATTCCGTAGCAAACCGGGGTTTAATCCGTTGATTTCCTTTATCCACCTAGTAGTACACTATCTAAAAATTTCATCATTTTATGTAACCTCACTTCACATAAAATGATAGAATTTTATATCAAACCCTAATCTTACAAACCCTAGTTCTATCTAAGTGTTTTGACAAAGTCATGACATGCTTTTCACAAGGTCATGACATGCATTTGACATGCACTTGACAAGGCTAAGACAACCTTTCAACCATCTCTTTTACTTTGGATCAGCACACCTCTTTATGAATTAATTGACCTTGGGCTGCTAGTCTCCAACCTTGCTTGATATCCAGCCCAACACTACCCTGTCTTACGTCCAGCCCAACCAGTTATTGCCTCACACCAGCCCAGTCTTACCTTGCCCACGTAGACAGCAAAGCCTGAGGAGCTCTCCCTCTCTCCTTCAAAACGTAACTGCCAGATCCTGAAAGATCTCCCCATGGACTCAACGCCGGATCTGACCCCTTCTTTCCTCGCTTTCCAGATCTCGCTACCCTACACGCAACCGGAGTCGCCTTAGACTCACAAAACCGGCGCATCAACATCTTCCCCTCGAACAGTAGCAGCGGTGGCGACCAAGAGCATGTTTCACACCGGATCATGCCCCTCACGCCTCTATGGAACCAGCCCTGCAGATTAGTCGCAGCGGACGACAACCAACAGCTCAGCAAGGAGCGTCCTCCAGCCTCCTCTTCGACGCAGGTGTAGCAGTCCGTCTACAAGCCTTCCTTGAAACAGACGCAGCCGGATCAAGCCTTCTTCAACCCTCGGCAGAAGAGACTCCCCTGTGGTGCAGCAGATCAGAGATCTGTCTCAACGTGAAACCGGAGCCTCCTCACTACTTCGTCACGAACTACGCCATCACACCAGCCTTCCCGCCTCTCTTGCCGAGGATTCTCATCGATGGTTTCGATCGAGTTATACCGGATTTGTGAGTCCTCTACACTTCGATCTCTTGCCTCCTGTCTTTATACCGTTTGATGCAGTAGCTTAGGCGGAAGTCCTTTTTGGAAGAGGGTAGCAAGGGCTGAGGTTGTGTAGTCAGGGTGTCCAGGGTCGAGTATGAGAGGGTAGCAGGGGTTCGAACTTTGGATCGAGTGAGTAGTGTAGGATAGGCTAGATTTGTGGATGTCTCCTATTAGGAATCGAACTCGTGACCTGTGGGTAGTGTAAGCCATAGGTATCACTGCCAAGGAGAATCGAAGTGGGGATCTAAGGTTTCCAGTTGTTTTTAATTTCAGAATCTATGTTGGACTTGCAGACTTTGAGGTTGTATTTCGATGCTTTAGAATGATCATCCACCGTTGAAATTTTGATAGGTCATTGATGGATATATGTAGTTTACTGTGTCAAAATTTGAGAAGAAATGAACGGTCGGATTAGAAGTTATAGTACCCCGAAGTTGGCTATTCATGCAGTTTTTCGTTTAGAATGCTGAATTGAGGAAATTTGCTTGAGATACGGTTTTGTGGAATAAATTTGGAGGGGTTATTGACTTCTGTTAGACTTGAATTTTTGATATGATATAGTTGACATCTTGTTGTAGATCATATTAAAATTTGGGAAGAATCGGAGTTACGGTTCGAGAGTTATTGTGTTTCAAAGTTGACGTTTTTATATATGTGCTGAGTGTTGGGGGAAAACAGCAAGTGATGCTGTTTTGTGAGATGATTTTGAATAAGCTCTTGATATCCTTTCCGGCTGAATTTTGGATATATTATAGGTAAGATTTTATAGTAGAACATATCAAAATTTGGGATAAATCCAGTGAGTGGTTTAGGAGTTATGATTTTTCGAAGTGTACTCAGATTTTGGCTAAGTATAGAATTTGTAAAGGGAGTAGTCAACTTTAGGAATTTTTATAAAACTGTTGAATGAACAGTTTGGAGAAATTCTTTCTCCTAAAGTTAGATAAGACATCATAGATAATCTAGGGATTTAAGTCGGAATTTTTATAAGCGGTTACGAATTTTATATTTGGAATCGAAGTTAGACCTGTACGATTTCCCGGAAAATAGTAACATAGGAAAAATGTCATCTTGGAACCCAACGAAACTTTGGGAGTTAGAATACGATTTTAGAATCTCAAATAGGAGTTTAGACATGAATTTTAGAATTTTCGGGAATTTCGGGACTTCTAACTACGTAGGAGTGTGCTAATGCACTTATCTCCTTTGACAGGCAACTGAGTTGCTACAGTTTACAGAGCGAGTTGGTTTACAGAGAGTCGAGCTTTATATCAGGTAAGTCCTTTGGGCTTACTTAGCTGACTGCTAAATATGAGTATAAATGATGATGGTGGTGTGTGATTGAAATGTTAGAGAGATAGGTTGTGATATATAATTACCGACCTATATTTTGGCCTAAGAGTAACGGGCGGTGGCATTCTGCTCAGTAGCTCGCGGGGCGCTGGGGGTTTCTTTCGGGACTAGTCCATACGTGGTTTGTAGTGATGCTACCAATGGAAGTCAGCTAGACCTACACCAGTTGGATAAGGAACGGAGGCGAGAACTAATAATAATTCTCGTGCCACAACTTAAATTGAATAATGTGAATCACTTAAATAATAGATAATAAACGGTTGAGTGCCAGCATGATGTGTGTTTATTTTGTTTCTACTTGTGTTTGTGTTGTTATCTTTTTGCTTATATTTGGATAGTTAGCTAACGGTTTATCCGTGTTGTAGATCTGTAGAGATAGACAGTTGCAGAGAGATCCGGAACGGATGGTCAGCCGGGTCCACGTACTCATTAGATGGGGACGGGGGAGTCTTCCATACGTCATGCATGTTATGTATCTTTATATATGTTTGTAAGGCTGTCACATGTGTACGTTTATACCATTAAAAATATTATGTTTTTAGAAACTGTTTTAAATACATTTGTGCCTTGTTGTAAGATCCAAGTAATGTTGTTGTTAAACCAAGGTCGGGACCCATTGTGAGGTCCTAGCCAGTAGCTCCCCGAGTTCCGAGAATTTGGGGTGTTACATGATGAGTGTTTATTATTTTATGTGTGTGTGCTATTATTATTCTCCTAATGTTTAGATAACTAGCTAATGGTTGTCTTGTTATGTTTTTAGATTTACCGCAGGTTAGAACGGCAGCTGAGTGATCCGGAAGTAGTGGTCAGCCGAGTCTCCGTACTCCTTAGAGTGGGGTTTTGGGTTGTTGCTCTGTTGTTCTTTCTCTTGTTAAAACAGTTAGTCTTTTCCGTCGTTTAAGTTTTATAGGCTGTTAGACATTGTTGCATTCATTCCTTTAAAAATACTTTTTATGAATTTCGGTTTTTCTTATTTGTGTCTTGTTGCAAGATCCTAGTAATATTGTTGTCAAACTGAGGTCGGGACCCATTGTGAGGTCCTAACCAGTAATGCCCCGAGTTCTGAGAATTTGGGGTGTTACAATCATCATCACACACTTCCTTCTTCTTAGCGTTGATTAGTCTCATTAGAATGACGGAAATTGATTGACTCCCATGGTAATTCCACTATGTGAATTTTCATCATGTGATCCTCCTCGTAACTCTCAAACTTCTGAATAAGTCACCCGCTTAAAATCTCACAAAGATCGTCACTACACCCTCCGGTACCTCCGTAAGCTTAACTTCTAGTTCTCGTCAATCTTTCTAAATTCTTGGACCACTCTTTTCATCTTGACTCTCATACTTAGGAGCGCCTATTGGAAACTCGTCTTACTTAAAACACCACTATTATTCTCGAGCGAGAATGTAGTCATCTTTACTTGATTCACATCTCTAGTTCATTGACACCGCACTTTGGAAAAATCCAACGATTGTTGTCTCTAGTTGCCTTATTGATGCTCCTTCATTGTTTTCTTGATACCACTCTCATGTCTTCATGTCGCTTTTATATTGGTATGGTCTCCATCTTGGTTTCGCTTAGGTCGACACGAGGTTCTCTTTTATTTGTTTGTCCTTTGGTTATGTCATCTCTAGTCTTCTTCTTCGACGTCCTCTTAAAGGAGTCCGGGAAATCACCGGGGTGCTTGTGAAAACTTGATGCTCAACTTGAAAACTTGAGCATACTCATCTTCGTATGTATACTATCCTAAGCCAAAAGGCGTTGTCCAAGGGGGCGATGATAGCTTTCTATCATCTTAGCTATAAGGTCCACTAGCACTAATATGATATTAGTATACAATATGTTTATAAATATATATATAAAGATACAAACTTCATGCTACTTATATAAACGTAATCAGTCCATAAACAATTTACAATTCAACATACAAGTATAGTCCAAAACATCCTAAGTCCACATATACATATCTACATATATACACATAAATATACATATAATAATAATAATCAATAACTACGTCGCCGAGATCCGCGGAGGAAGTGGTGGTCCCGTACATTTTACCCCAACTGACTCATGCACATGATTTGAAAACAAAATTCATTTCTTTAAAATCAAAACCCTTGAGGGTTCTATTTATTTTTATTCGGCCTTTAGAAGATTGCGGGTGCCATTGTTGTCAACCTAGGGCTCTGATACCACTTTTGTAACACCCCAAATCCGCGGGACTCGGGATGCTACGGGCGGAGACCTCACAATGGGTCCCGACCCTTAGCCTGACAACAATTTCACCGGATCTTGCAACAAGGCACAAATAAAGGCCAAAACCGAAATACATTTTTATGCAATGTTATGAAACCCGAAAAAAAAAGAAAGGAAAGAATTCAGCCGTCCTTACAACAACATTAACACAATATACAATAACAACAACACAAGAACTCTAAAACCCAACTCAACCTAAAATGTACGGAACCCCGGCTACCCACTCCTCCGGATCACTCGGCCACATCCTATCCTGCACATCAACTACAACAATCGGTATAAAACCGTTAGCTCACATTCTAGGCATTATAAAGATAATATGACACAAACACACAGAGGAGAACACAAGGCACAACATGAACATTCATTCCATAATAGCTTTTTAGGTCGTTCCATATCTAATTCATTTGTTTCAAGTGTGACACAAGAGTCTTATAACTCTTGCCTCTGTCCCCGTGTAACCAACAGGAGTGTGGCGGCGCCCAACCCGTATACCCTGAGAGAGTGATGAAGAATCCCGCCCGTATACCGTGTATGACCTGGTCGCAGAGATCCTCCCAGTCTCCTTCGGGAAACTGAGCGGTGATGTCACCGCCCGATAATAATAATAGTAGTAACGATAGGCCAATAAATAAGGTCAAGTAAATCCTAATTCATTTTCATGCTTAAAAGCGGTAAACACACACCACCATATATATCCAAATAAGGCATAAAAGCGGCTAAGTAAGTCCGAGGACTTACCTCGTCTCAAAGCAAAACGAAACCGATATCACTTTCCGAAGGAATATAACCAAAGCCTGTTCAAGACAAGGCACGATAATTAACAACTACTCACAAGCTAGAAGTCCCTAGACTTCTAGTCCTATATACTCTTATTAGGTCATACACTCCCATAAACTAGGATATTCTCCTAGCCCTCATAAACTCACGAGATCTAAATTATAACCACATGCTAGAATGCTTCCATCCTAACTCCACAATCTCAACAAATACATACTCACAACCTCAACAAAGCTCACATGATAACATACACACCTCAATTTTTAGAACGTTTAAACCATCCTCAAATCCTCACCTAAAGTTTCAAGCCACTACTTGGCATTCA
This sequence comes from Fagopyrum esculentum, assembly GCA_033239045.1. Taxonomy (NCBI): domain Eukaryota; kingdom Viridiplantae; phylum Streptophyta; class Magnoliopsida; order Caryophyllales; family Polygonaceae; genus Fagopyrum; species Fagopyrum esculentum. The sequence goes on from BSUD01000003.1 coordinate 21,617,448, forward strand.
CTCTAAGTTATGCTAGATCCAACCTAGCATGATATTACTAAGTATAACTAGATCGAGATAAGATCATAAGCTCGGGGAAGAGGGTACTCACGCAAGGTCCAAGGTGGAAGACGATCTACGGATGACGAGTTTGGATTCAATGGCCTTTATCGAGGCGCTCCGAACCTAGCACCAAACTAAACAAATTTAGCGTAAGGCTAAATTTGGGCATAGTATATAATGTAGATAAAAATAAGGATAAACCCCATACTAAAAACCGAGTTAAAATCTCAGAAACACTTTCCGGGTAAATTATCCAATATGGGTCATAAAAATCTTTGAGCCATAAACTGATATTAATCCAACAAAGGCATAATATGTAGTATATAAATATAAGGATATCACCGTAGTTAAAATCTAAGTTTAAAAAGAAAAAAAACCGCTAATACATTTTCCGGGGAAAATTATACACTTATAAGAGCATGGGCCAAATCTGCGATTAAATTTCTGGGGCCGAGTTTGTAATTAAATTCCACATAGGTTAGATCAGTAATTTCTATAAAAATCTGGGTACAAATAGTAAATACAAAATATTGGGTCACATCTGCAATTTACCCAGAAAAGAGGGGCCCGATCTAAAATTCAAAAAGGGTTTTCAAACCCCCGATCTGTGCCAGCTTTGGATCCTCTGGAGGCTCAATTGGCGGCAGGGGAAGGATCACAGGAGGTCGGCCGGGTTGGCCTTCGGTGGCTCCGGCAGGGCAAAGGCATGGAAGTTGGGCTCCTCCGGCGTGGCTTCGATTTCCGGCAGCGATCCCGGCTTAGTCTGGCTTCGAGAGGGGCAGTAGGTGGCACAGGTTGCTCCGGTGAGGCTCGTGCAGGCAGGCGGCTTCTTCCCGGTGGTCGACGGTGGCGAGGGGAAACTCCAGCGGGTCGATTTCTGGAGGCAAAGCTTGAAACTCCCTCTGTTTTCTATTTCTAGATGCAGCAGGTCCCGCTGTGCTTCTCGGCGACCAGTCAAACGTGGGACAAAAGCTGGCTGTGGTGAGTCATTTTGCAGAGATGGAGGAACCAAAGGGGAAGAGAGCTCCGATCCGGTGGGCTGGAGTCGAGAGGAGGTCGACAGGGTGACACATTGAAAGAGATGAAGGGGAAGACTATTGTAGCTGGAGGGAGATGGATGAGATGCAGGGGACAGGCCACTCTTCTGCTCGGGAAGATGAAGCAGAGAAGAGGTTGAGAGTTTGAGAGGTTGAGGAGAGAGCGGTTGAGTCACGAGAGTGTCTTGCAGGGGAGAGCTGCACACTACAGTAGGCGGCACCAGGGGCAACGAGGAGTCGGGTATGAGAGGTCAGGGAGAGAAGAGGTCAGGCTAGGCTGTCCATCAACCGTAGAGAGAGAGGGGCAAGGAAAGAAGACAGAAAAGAAAAGAAAATAAAAGAAACTAGGAAAAGAAATGAGGAAGAAAAAGAAATAATAAAAGGATAGACTCGATTTCAAACATACGGAACGGGATTTTTGATTCGGAAAACTTCTTCAAAATTTTCCAAAAATAAATAAAAATACGGAATATATATAAATTAAAATATATAAACTCATAAAATTTAATTTCCAATGTGAAAAATACCCGTAGAAATATTTAGGTTAATAAATTATCGATAAAAGTCGAAAAAATAAAAAACGGAAACGCTCCCAATAAACGGGACGTTACAGTGGAACATTCCGGAATATGGTGGATCCTTCTGGAATAAAGCGGAATACTCCAGATGGTGGCGGAACCTTCCGGAAGGAGGCGGAGCTACCGGAAGATGATGGAGACATCTAGAACTCGAGGGAACTATGTAGACTAGATTAGAAATCTAGGGAGAGTTCTAGATTTGTATATGATTGAGTAAGAATGCTCCGGAATAATCTAGGAGAATCGAGTTCCGGGACCTTCCAGTAGAGGAGGTGGCAATGTCTATATATAGGGGAGACCACCTCTCATTTGTGTAACTCCATCAAGAAGAGAGTAATAAAGGCTTTTAAAAGAGCTTGCAAGTGAGGTTGGTGTACAAGTGTGAGCAGTGGCGGAGCCAGAAAGTTATTTCAAGGGGGGCGAGTTTTTGAACTTTTTACACATCATTCATGTATTTAGTTGAAGTTAAAGACTAAAATTCATCTTATATTAATTTGAAATCGGCGATAAGGGAATGGTATTTCTATGAGTTTAATTTAAATGCCGAAAATCTTATTTTTATATAAAAATTCATTGAAATTTATTTGAATTTAATATGTATTAAATTTATGTTTACATACAATAATCTGAAAAGTAAAATAAATTTGCGAAACAGAAACCATAAACTAAAACAATTAGATTTATGTTAAAGTCGTAAGCAACTTCAATGTGAGCTTCATAAAAATTTATTTGAATTTTATATGTATTAAACTTATGTTTAAATACAATAATCTAAAAAGTAAAATAAATTTAATAAATAGAAATTATAAACTAAAATAATTAAATTTATGTTAAAGTAGTAAGCAACTTAAATATTAAGTGAGAGTTTCTTTGAAAAATTTTGAAATTTTCCAAAAAAATGTTTCTACTGAGCATCAAACTGGGATCACCAAGTGTACAAGCTTCTAGCCTACCGAGCTGAGCTAGTGAAACTTAGTTTACATAATTCAGCCTAATAGTATAATTTCAAACTTCACCAGGGGCCATAGCCCCTCCAACCCCACTTGGCTACGCCTCTGAGTGTAAGTGCGTAACAAAACACCCGTTTATACATACTCGGTGTGAGTCAGGAACATGGAGTTTTCCCCAACAAAAATGGACAAGAAATGTTAGTTATCTTGTAAGACCCAAAAATATCTTACATTGGTGAGTGATAATACTAGCGTAAGATTCCTAGCATATGATTTTATGCAAAAATTTCACATTCAACAAGTAATTTTAAGCAAATTCAGTGAACAAGTGAGACTAAACCGGAAATGAAAATATTAAGATCGATCTTTGCTCCAAAAAATTTAAAGGTTCAGGTTTTGGGCAGGTCTAGTCGAGTTTGATCCGATGAACAAGTGAACAACCGGATCTTTATAATAATTGGTTCATAGGGACCATATATTCGAATATTTGTCCTCTCTTTCTTCAAATTACACTTACAATGTGCAAATTAATCGTTCATAGTCAATCAATTACTAATAAAAATAAAAGTGCAACGAATCCATCAATAATTGTGTATTATTATAAAGTACATTAATAACTAGTGTTAAATACGAATATTTGGGAATGAATGTACTAACCTATCGAATTTACATATAAATTTGGGAATGAATGTACCAACAATATCTTTAACAATGTACTTACGTATGTACACAATTCCCTGCTTCTTATCTTCTTAATTCGTTGAAACTTACATACAAATTTGGGAATGAATGTTCTTAGGAATTAGGATATCGAATTTGTATGTAAATTTGCATAATATCCAATTTGCATAAAAATAAGTGATGATTTCTTAAAAAACTCATATAAATGGGACATGTTACAAATTCTCAATTTTAAACGTGTTTTTTTTAAAAAAAATCTAATTTGAGGGTGGTGCTTTTGCAAATATAAATTATAATTTTGATAGAGTTTCTATAAATTAACGTATTTAAGGGGTGATTAATGTGCATTCACCCATGCGAAAATAAGTGATGAATCCCTTCTAGGCTAATTTTCTTTAATAGGAAGCGAATATTCATGGTTGATTTTTTCTTAATTAATCTAATTAATTTATATAAAAAGCCTAAAGTTCTCTTGTGATCTCAAATCATAACTATTCATCTTCAAAATGTCACAAGCATGTCAAAAGCTGCTACTTATTGTGCTAATAACAATCACTTTGGTGCTAATGCAAACAACACTCTCCTCAGCAAAAAAGATCGTCACCACCAAAGTTAATATGGTGAATAATTTGCAATCAAAGGGAATGTTGCAAGTGCATTGTAAGGGAAAAAATGCAGATTTTGGGGTCCACCAAGTTCACTACGGCGAAAGCTACGGTATTGGTTTCGTCGAACTCTTCAGATCCGATTACTTTTGTGGTTTCGTCTTCGATAATGTACTTCACTGGTTTGATATCTACCGTTCCGGTCGAGATTTCTTTCGCTGTGGACTTTGGAGCGTCTGTAATTGGTCTGTAACGGAGACCGGACCATGCTCTGATGGTAAATGCTATCCGTGGAATAACAATCAAAATATCTCTTGATTACGGTTATCGGATCGGTTATATATATAGACAGTCAATAAGATATATAGAGCAATTTGTAAGATTCTACATGTGTTTTCATTTTGTTGTCTTGGGCATTGTTTGAAGGGAATGAATGTTATACAAAATTATAAAAAAAATCTTTTTTTTTTTATTTCTTCTTATGATCAAATTGTTGTTGTTTTTTACCTAAGATATACAAAGAAGGTCGGATAAAAATGATTGAGTAAAATAAAAAGAGGAACAATTATTTTTTGACGAAGGTTGAAACATGTGTCTCAAATTTTATAAATAATTTATAAGATTTAATAGTAACTAAAGGGTCAAGATTGAACAAATGGGCAATTGATGTAATAATTCGAATTATTAATTTTATATATATATAATATCTTAATTAAATTATATATTTTACAAGAAAAACAACTTATTTAAGTTCAGTAGTAGAGTTGAGAACCCAATGTATATATTGAAACATTCAAGATCGAGCGACCAATAAAAAAAAGTCACAAGTCGGCCAACCAAGTGACAAAAACGGTTGATCTCTCAGTGAAGATTGAATAATGTTAAGGGATAATAATATATGCTTATTAGTCCCACCAAAAAAATATATGCTAATTAGGTTGATCCATTCTCGGACAATTAGGAAGCGAAACATTCACAAAGGTGATTAATAAAGATATTGTGATTATTTGGTATGTGAAGAAGTTCCTCCCGGTCTATCCTATGTTCAAAAGAAGAAGTTTTTTAAGGATGTGCGACATTATTATTGGAATGAGCCTCTTCTCTACAAAAGAGGTCCTTATGGGATGTTCAGAAGATGCATTCCGGAAGATGAAGTGGAAAGCGTCATTAGACATTGTCATTCATTACCTTGTGGCAGACATGCTAGTTCCTACAAGACATGTGCTAAGGTACTTCAATCCGGTTTCTTTTGGCCTAACTTATTCAAAGATGTGCAAAACTTTGTTGTCTCTTGTGATGCTTGTCAAAGAACAGGAAATATATCTAGGAGGAATGAGATGTCTCTAAACAACATCCAAGATGTTGAGATCTTTGATGTATGGGGAGTGGATTTCATGGGACCATTCCCATCTTCTTGTAGGAACCTTTACATACTATTGGCGGTAAATTATGTTTCTAGATGAGTGGAAGCTATTTCTTCTCCTACTAATGACGCCAAGGTGGTAGTGAAGTTCTTTAACATAATCATTTTCCCAAGATTTGGACACCCCAAACCATTATTAGTGATGGAGGAACACACTTCACCTTCCGGAATTTTGAAGCACTTCTATCCAAGTATGGGGTAACTCACAGGGTAGCCACACCATACCATCCTCAAACTAGTTACCAAGTAGAGATATTAAACAGAGAAATCAAAGGAATCCTAGAGAAGAATGTCTCTAGAACAAAAAAGGATTGGTCAATGAAGTTAGATGATGCATTATGGGCCTACATAACAACTTTCAAGACTCTCATAGGAACTACACCGTACAATCTAGTATATGGCAAGTCTTGCCATCATCCGGTGGAACTAGAGCATAGAGCATATTGGGCAATCAAATGGATCAACTTTGATATGAAAGAAGTTGGAGAGAAGCGCCTCTTGGACATCATCGAGCTAGAGGAGATCCGTCTTAATGCTTATGGGAACGCTCGGATCTACAAGGAAAGGACTAATAGGTGGCATGACAAGCACATCATTTTGAAGGAGTTGAAGGAAGGAGATCTTGTCCTTCTCTTCAAATCTAGACTCCTCCTCTTTCCAGGTAATCTTAAATCTAGATCGACAGGACCACATGTTATTAAAAAGATTTTCCCCCATGGTGCAATTGAAGTATGGGGTGATCATTGCGGAAGTTTCAAGGTGAACAGACATAGGTTGAAGAAGTACACGCCGGAAGCTCCGGTGGAGAGCATTGCTCCCCTTCACCTTGAGTGATCATCAAGGACATAGGTATAGCTAGCGACCTTAAACCAAGCGCTTCTTGGAAGGCAACCCAATGTCATTCTTGTCTTTGTCTTTTTCTTTCTAGATTTTAGATTTTCTTTGATGTGTTTTGAGTTTTGTGTCTTTGAATGAAAGAACCTAGGTTTTTCTCAAGAGAATGAATCATGAATTGAGTTGAGATTGCTGAAAGATCGAGATTTTGATGGTAAAGAAGTGCGGAAACCGTTAGCGAGAGAAGTGAAGGCCGGAAGCCAATAATCTAGACCAACAAAGGAAAATCTAGGTCTAGATTCTCATTTAAAAGAATTAAAGTTGAGATTCCCAAAGGCGAATGCAACCTCGACCAAAATCTCGGCCCCAATCAGAAATCACGACTGAGATTATTTGAGAGTGAAGAACGAACGAGAAATCTCGGGCCAACAAAAATCTCGGTCACCAAAATCTCGGCCGAGATTTATTCAAAATCGAAGAGGGGTATCAAAACAGAAACACTTCATCTTCAACCTCACTCTTCACAAAACCTAAAACCACGGCCGGCGAAAGTACCCCCCCATCTCAAATCCTTATTTTCTAATCAAATCCGTCCATTCTTGCTCCTAAATTCAAGCCCTCTCAACCACAAACAAGATTCCATTCTCAAACAACACCACAAATTGCTGAATCAGCCAGAAATTCGATTTTCCCGACCCAAACCCTAAGAAAATCGCCCCTCCTCAATTTGATCGATTTATACTCGTTTGGTTCGAAGTGAAGCTCCATTCAAGGTAGAAAGAAGAAAGGGAAGCTTTTGGAGGCATCAATTTGACAAAATATTTACAGATTTGCTATTTTTCTTCAAATCAGGAAAAATATCGGGTTGGGCAAGAATCTCGGCCGAGATTTAATCAAAAACAGCCCGAGATTTCTTCTGCAATTGATTTTTTGCGATGATCCACCAGAGCTATTGTTCCTAGGAGAGTAACTTCCTCTTCTCAACAAGCACCACCTCCTCCACCTCCTCCAAGACTCCCGGTTATCTAGGACAAGCATAAATTGAGGTATGATCGCATCCAAGAACGTCCTATTATTGCCCCTCGCTATCTTGTTATAGAAGAACTAGAATGTTTGAATGTTAGAGAATATTTAGACTGGATGATTGAGAGGGTTGGGATTGTTGTGTTTGTCGGCATTCGAGAACATGCCTATGAGGAGATAACTTTGGAATTCTTGAGTTATTTTAAGCGTGATTCGAAGACTAGGAATGTGAAGTTTAAGTTGATGAACCAGAATTATCATATGTTAGTTGAGATGTTTGTTTGGGAACTTCTTTGGTTTCCTTGAGGCTAGTGTAGGTACATTCCCGAGGATGGTTAAGCCTCGGGATTTTTGGGAGAGTATTGCCTTGGTTGAGGGAGGTGAGGATCGTTGCGTTGCGGGTGATTCCAAAGCCAAGAACATATATAATCTCTCATTCAAAATAGCTCACAGAATTTTGAGTGAGACGATGTTTGCTAGAACTGAGACCCCCGAAGAAGTTGAAGGCGGATGTGATGTGGGACCATATTTGGCATCTACGACTATGCTACATAGATTATTCACAAATCTAGAAGCGAGAGAAACTCAAGAAAGGAGCACTTACAAGTTGCATACATGGGGTGAATCGATGGAATGGAAGATTGCATGGCGAAGAGGAAAAATCGACCGATTTTCCAAAAAGATCGATCGATTTTCCTGTAGGAAAAACTCGATCGATTTTCGTATCCGATTTACTTCACTGGAACGAGTTGCAAAAGATCCAGCCATGATCTTCTATCTTTTGGCAATTATATCTTATTTTGTTTCCTTAAATCTCTCAAACAATCTTAATGGATTATTTAGATTCTATTTTTTTAGATTTTATATTTTATATATTTTTAAGATATCTTTTCTAGATTATCTTTCACAAGATATATTTTATAAATCATATCTTTTTAGTTTTTCCTAGTTTTAGTAGGTTTAGTCTTCCCTATAAATAGCCTTAGAGGTGAGATTGTTTAGTAGATTAGATCTGAGATATTTTTCACATATTGTGTGAACTTACGGCTTCACTTACGGAGTACGTATTTTATTCATTGCTATTCAGTCAAAGGAGAGTTTTGGTTGAATTGTTGTGACGTTCTTGCTAGATTGTGCTTGTGTGTGTTAATCTTGTTGAAGGTTGGTGCTCCTGGTCGATCCTAGTCCCTCCTTGTGCTTGTCTTACTTAGAAGACTTGTGTAAGGTTAAAGAAGTGCGGGTTAAGGTGATCTTCTCGTTTAAGGGTTTTGATACATCATTGGTCAAGGTTCTTTTGCGGAACTATCTTGGTTCATATCTTCCTATATCTTTCATTTATCATTCCATAATCATCTTCTTTTCTTTCCATATTATTCACTAATCCGTGTTCTGAGTTTGTCAAAAAATCGACCGATCTATTCCTTAGAACATCCCGATTTTATCCCAGTTAAGGACTTTCAATCTAGACCGGGAACTGCGGCTATCCCCGCATCAGGATGGGTTCTTTATTTTGTGGTGCATGGCTACCAGCACTATGCCGGATACTACGATGTTGCTTGCTGACAACTTAGGGAAGATATCAAATGAGTCCAAGGTGGACATTTGTGTTGGAGGCCTAGTGACTAACGTCGCTAGGGGTTGAGGTATGAATTATTTTGCTTGCACTTTGGTTGTAGAAGCTTGCCCCATAGGACTTCATCAGTTTATCTCCCAGGGCAGTCTTATTCCCCGACCCCGTGGCGCTCCCTATGTTGCAATGCCTTAGAATAAAAAGAACCCTAGGGGGATTGAGTGGAAGAGTTCCTTCACCATCAGAGAACAGAACAACTTGAAGTGCGGTTTTGAGGAGATGCCTGATGAGGATGATGCACCGGTTGAGGTTGAGAGTGATAGTGATGATGTTGATGATGTTGACGCTATGGATACATGGATCGATGTTGCTGGTCCTCGTAGAGTTGCTTATGAGTATGATGATGAGACGACGAATGATGATGATCCTATCATTGGCAGAGTGGACAGGGACCCTAAACGCCAAGAGGTTCCGATGAGAGGACCGAGACACTCGTTCGCTCATCCACCTCGGCACGAGGCCCCACAGTCATATGATGCAGATGAGCTCCCGACCATGATAGGCAGGATGGAGAGAAACGTTTTTAGGATACGGCGAGACATGAGGCGCATGAACCACCGCCACAACAGGATGATGGAGGATCTTTACCACCATACCTTCGAAGTGCCATTTAATCCGGCCATCTGCAGATTCCAACATCCGCCACCACCACCACCACCACCACAAGAGTGATTGATGATTCACCACGCCATTTGTCATTTTATATTGTGAGTATTTTTCTTCATCTTGTGCTTAGTTCTTCACATTGGGAAAAATGTGAGTTTTAAGTATGGAGTGGAGGTACTTGCAATATTTTCCACGTTTCCTATTCCGCTTTGCATTCAGACATTGTTCTTATGTTGTCACATGTTTTATATAAGATTGCATGGTTTGTAATATACTCTCTTATGCTTTCTTTTTGAAAATCCAAAAAATTTGAAAAAATTTGAAAACTTTTGTGGTTCTTGGATGGATATGATATCTATGATGATATTGTTTGTGGAATAACTATGATGATCTTTATATGCTTGAGTTAATGTATGACATATGTTGGATTTGAATACTTTTCTAGAATTATTGCATGGATGATAATTTGCTTTTATCTAAATCATGTTGAGTGTTGATGGTTGAAATCGCATGACAAGTTCTTACACATCTTTTTTGGAATGATTAAGGCAATTCGATTTTTTTTTTCTCATCTTGATCATCCTTTAGCACCTCTTGAAAAAATATATATTGCCTTTCCTTTACCTATCCGGGAATTAGGAAGCATGCTAGTGTGTTGAAATGTGAAAAAGCAAGTGTATGATGAAGTTGAAAAGGTGAAGTGTGTTGTGTTAGAAAAATATGTTTAGGGACGTTGATCATGATGATGAGTAACTCGGTACCATTCACATATCCAGGTGTTTGTATCTTGCCAAAGTCTGATTGATCGATAGTCCTAACGGGTCATGGTATGTGCATCCGGTTTGAGGCACCTCGATAAAATATGAGGCTTGCTAATCACCAAGATTCCGGCTTTTGTGCATCTATTTCATGTTCTCAAGTGAAAAGAAAAAGAAAAAGAAGTAATGTGAACAAGTGCTTATTTTTTGTTGATGTGTTATGAAGTTGTTGTTGTTGTGGAGTTGTTCATTTTCCCGGATTTTTACACCACATATCCTTAAATGCATCCCACTCATAACACATTTCTTGACCTTTTCTTGTTTAAGTCCTTAAGACCCTTCTAGCACATGTGTTTTGGCTTAATGGTTTAAATTTGATTCGTCATGATTGATCTAGATGATTGATTTTGCTATGCATGTTATGATTTCCGGTAAAGTGTGATTATCCTTTTCGTGCATATACTTCTCTTTGACATATGGTGATCTATCATTAGCTATGAAGCATGACTTTGAGGGTAATCTATGAATAGCAGCACAACCCAAAAATATTTGTGTTTTTGCCTTGTTTTTGCATATACTAATCCATGATATCTTGTATCTTAAGTTTGAACCTTGCTTGGGGACAAGCAAAAGGCAAGTATGGGGTATTTTGATAACATGAATTATGCTCTTACTATAGTCTTGCATATATGAAGTTTTTCCATTTATTTTGCATGCATAGACATGAATCCATAGTATTTGAGCTCATATCTGCATACTTTGCTAGAATGGATGGCTACATGGATTCTTGTTGCATTTGTAGGTAATTTGGCGGATTTTGGAGCAAAATGGAACATATGAGGACAAGGCCTCAAGGTGGATCACATTGGAGCATGGTGGATCACTAAAGGAGAGCTAGGACATCATCAAAGGATGTGAGGAAAGAGCTAAGGAGACATGGTACAAAGTAATCTCGGCCCGATGATGAAAATCTCGGCCGAGATCAATAAAAAATTCATCCGAGATTTTGCGTAAAAACGGCTCATGGCCCAAGTTTCAAAACCCTAGTTTTCCTATAAGTCTTGGATGCCGGCAACAATTTTTAGGACATATAATACATATCGAGACGATGAACTACCATGGTTACTATACTATTATACAAATTGATCGTCAACATTGATAACAACAACATTTGTGAGAGAGATTTGTGAAGATTCTTGGAGAGAAAGATTTAGTTCTAGAATTTATAGCTTTGGGATTAAAGATTGGATCTTTGTTATTGGATTTTTTTTTTGCTTTTGAATATTGAAGACACCTTGCTAAGTATTTCTTTCTTCATTTGAATATGTGTGTTGTTGGCTAAACCCCTACGATTTTAGGGTGGTTGGTTGATGATTGTGGTTCAGATGATGATAGACTGAGCCTGTAAGTTAGATTGGACCCTGAAGAATTGGTTTAACCTTCGAGTAGACGAATCTCGGCATGTTCTTGAGAATCTCGGCCGAGATTTTCCTTAGAACAGCCCCGAGATTTCTTCTGTTGATCCGTTTATGTTATATCTGTATGCTTAGGTTATAGATTGCCCAAATCCTAGTCTTTGTTGAACCTTTCATAACCTTAGTTCCTTCTAAGGCTTATATCAGCTTGGGAAGAGACTTACCCGGTGATTCCCTTTCTTGGTTACCAAAGATCGAGTTTATAGGTAATAAAGGATTCAAAACCCTTTATTAGGTTTGAGTGTGCATTCTTCTTGCCTGAGTGAGCTTATCTGAGACTTACCCGGTAAAGGTTAGTTCTTGACCCTTAGGTTGAGCTGTTGGTTTGAGTATATGTTCCTTTCTTTAGAGCCTTGAGACTCATCCGGTGATAGGAGCTTTGGTTTGGAATAGTGGCTTGAGAGAGCTCCCCCGTGATCATTCTCACCTTAGAAACATATTTCCTTAGCGAGCGCAACCTTGTTCTAGTTTTTAGAAGTCTTGAATCAATAACCACAACTGGATACCTTGATCTCTAGAAAATGCATTTTCCTAATTATCATATTATTCATCTTTATTGCTTTTTGTATCTTTCATTCTTTAGTATTAGCATTAGTCTATTCTATCATTGATTTCTCACCTATTTATTTTACCATAGTCTTTGAGATCGACCTTGGAATATTTGTTTTTATTGCAATTTGATCTGTACACTACGGGTTCGCTAAATTGTTCAGACTTTTATATATTACACGTATAAATTTAAGACTATATTCGTTCATTATTCACATTGGTCTGAGAGCGAACACAACTCAACCATTAGTCTAACAATATCCGTCACTTTATAATTAAAAAATTAATAAAGGAAAAATAATGTCTAACTATGTGTGATATATTTACCTTCCTAATGTCTCCCCGATTAGTTTCTGGATTATTTGAGGATTTTAGGAGATTCAAACGCTTGTTTTGATGTCCCTCTTCACCTTGATCTATTAAACAATATCCTTTCAACAAACCTTCAACTCTAAATTTGAGATATACCTTGTTGATAGAGTTGAAATTTTGGCTATTTTCATGGAACTGAAATTAAAATTTTCAATCTTTTTGTTGAGAAAAGTTGTTTGAACTTTTGAAAAAATCATGAAGCCTTAGACAAATATTTCATGCCTTATGAACAATGACATTGGTCACACTACCTATGGAATCTGTTTTCTCGACCAAGACTCACAAATTCCGACCATTTTTTGTCTATGGAATTTGATTGGAATAAAGCTTTTAACCGATAAACTTGTAAACCTGTAAACCGGAATTCTCCTTATTTGAACTAATCTTTGAAGTTGTGTACTAATTTGAGTAAAAAAATCCTTATGAATAAGTTCGTGAGTTTCGTTGAGGTGAATCTTGACATGTTCTTGTTTTCAACCTCTCCTACAAATTTCGGTGTATGTATAGAGTCGTGTCTGCATTGCAGTCGGGGTGGTGTGCTTTCATGACGGTTTCTTTCGATGGGAGGCTCTTCCCCAAATTCTCGTCTTTCACTTCCCTAGGAGTTCGTATCCTGTTGTACATGCATCTGGCGGTGCTATTCTGATAGTGCTTGGCTCGCCCATTACCCGCTTCATCTTTGGGAGATGCTTTACATTTTCGTGTTGTTTGTCCTCCTCCGGCTTCACTCTTCTTCTTTTTGTCTCCGATATGATCTTCTCGGACGTCTCCTCCTTAATCTCCAGTTTTGATCAGCTCTGTGCTCACAACTTTTCTGGGATTTCAACACCGTAGCAGATAGACTTGCGTTGCATAGTTTTGCGTCATTTGCTGGTGACGAGATACTACCGGAAGATGTTGAAGACCTCATCCGTTTGGATGCTTTGGAGTGACCGCTCTTTAAAGACCATTCCACTTTTGCTTAACCTTGTTTAAAAAAAAATCAAAATCTTTTTGCTCGAATCCATTGTAAATTGAAACAATTTTGTTTACTAGGCTTTTTTTGAGTTTTAGTCTTAGTAAATGTACCCCTTGAGAGAAGAGTGTTTAGAGTTTTACCTAATTAAAAAAACTAAATGGCATAGTTACTAAAAGTAAAACTAAAAAAAAAAAAAGCCTACTAACCAAATTAACCCTTCTAAATTTCACTTCGTGAAACTTTATAGTTTACTTTTTTTTAAAAAAAAATCGTCTTCTTCTCGGTTTCACTTAAGGTAAATGCTACCTGACCCTGCCCTGCTGCCCTATTGCAAAATTGCAATCCAGCTAAAAAGAGCAGGTCGGGCCACGACTGCTAAGTGCTAGCTGGTGATGGTAATGTTACTCAATTTTCTTCAAATTTGGTCATGGATGTGATGGTGACCGGTGAGGCTACACCCTTCACAAACCCATAAATCTTCTAACTAAAGAATGATGGATACTTTGATATCTAGGTTATAAATGCTTTCATAGCTACTCTTAACTAAGTTGGTAAGATTAGTGCAAATCTTATATTTAAGATTTCCCATCACTACCAACATCCAGATTTAGTTTACAAGTCTCTAACAAATATTCCCTTTGTTCTAAATTCAAAAAAGTTATATACACGAAATTAAACTTACTATAGAATTAAAAACTTCGCATTCCAACGGCGTTTCATCACCTCGAATGTCAGACGGCGGTGTCCATTTTTCCCCTTATACTAAGGTTTTTAGAGACAACATGCACTATTAAACTTTTTTTTTTTTATAAATATTTTGGATATCAGTGCCGCACCAATTTTTTTAGTAACAAATAAATTGAAAATCAAGTAAATAACATTTCCGTTTAAATTTTAAGGGAAATTCCGGATGGTACCCTCGTAGTTTGGGGTATTCCGGATTTTGCCCACCAATTTTTTCAAGTTCGGATGGTACCCTCAAGTTTATGTTGTTTTCCGGATTTTGCCCAAATTCATTACACTTTTTTAAATTCTATTAAAAACATAGAAAAGAAAATAAACTAAAATTAAAAAATAACTTAAAATAGAAAGAATAATTAATTTATTTTAAAAATAAAGTAAAACAGTAACTTTTTTAAAAAAAATATATATTATATTAATTTAAAAATAAATTCGTTAGATAATTTTTTAAAAATTTAAAAAAATCAGTGTTTTCTTTTATTTTAAAAATAAATAAATTGGGTAAGCATTTTTTAACAAAATCTAAAAAAATAAGTTTTATACTTTATTTCAAAAATAAATAAAATAAGGATTTTTTAAAAAATTTTTAAAAAATCACTGTTTTAATTTATTATTAAATTAAATAAATCAGTTTTCTATTTTTTTTATTTTTTAATATTAC
>BSUD01000003.1:21632609-21678057 GCA_033239045.1 Fagopyrum esculentum
TTTTTTTAAAATTTATCTAATTTATTTATTTTTAAATTAATATAATATATATTTTTTTATAAAAGTTACTGTTTTACTTTATTTTTAAATTAAATAAATTATTATTTCTATTTTAAGTTGTTTTTTAATTTTAGTTTATTTTCTTTTGTATGTTTTTAATGGAATTTAAAAAAGTGTAATGAATTTGGGCAAAATCCGGAAAACAACATAAACTCAAGGGTACCATCCGAACTTGAAAAAACTGGTGGGCAAAATCCGGAATACCCCAAACCACGAGGGTACCATCCGGAATTTCCCAAATTTTAATTAGACTAATCTCTTCTTTATATTCTTAACTAGAATTTGGTGACCAACTAAACTTGAAGGTGATGTTTTCTACAATAGTTCAAGTAGGCCACCTATTTACCAAAATCAAGATATATTTATTAAAGTGCACCGGAATATATATTAACGAACGTTCATATACGAACGCACAAATATATTAGAAGTTCGATATATAAACCCGGTAAGATTTTTTAGCATCTCGTTCTCTTTAGTTATACCCGATCCAAATGACTGAAAGTTGGGTCATTAATTCTGATAACATATTAAAATTTGTTAACCTTATGTACTAGACTCGGATCTCTTTTACATAGTCAATACAAAACACATATCTCAATAGTATTTCAATACAACTTAGATATTTTAAGTACGGCACTTCCTATCTTGTCCATAACAATCAATCACGTAATTTTTTTACTAAACTAATAATAAAAGTCCAAATCATGAATTCTCACTCAGTAAAATACTTCTAATAATCACAAATATAACGGTCGTTAATTATTTGAATGGAAAAGAAAATATTGGTTATGAAAGGAAATTGAATGATCTTGTTTAAAATTCATTTTTTTCAGGTACAATTGTGTCTCACATAGAAAAATTTAGGAGTTTTAAATCCATCATTTATGAGTGATTCTTATCACCAATTAATTTTAGAATAAAACTCGAATGTTTGTAATTTAGTTTACTTTTTTTTAAGTTACCCTCTACCTTTTTGTTTTCATTCCGGATGTGCAATCAAATGTTCACTTAGAGTTTTAGCTGTAAAGTATCATCGGCTGTCTTCTTAATTAATCGATTGAGAGGGTGAGTTGGTGTACAGAAGACTTCATCGTTAACTTATGCAGCTTATAAGTCAAATATACATCAAAGAGCTAACCCACCAAACCTAAACCAGTTTAATACTATCATTAGATTAGTTCACCCACCACAGCAGCCTTATAATCATGACATTTATTTATTCATAATGGAAATTAACAAACATCTGAATAATATTATACAATACCTATATATAAAACTAATAAAAACTATTGAATCTAGATGGTCTTTTCGGTTCCATGTACAAGAACAGCTTCATATTCTTACCAAGCTGCAAATGACTTATTTTTTCTGAAATAATAAACACATGGAAGACCTTCAGATTCATAAGCTAGATGATTTATTATTGTATATATATATTTTGATAGTATTAAAACCTATTATTGTTATTGCTGTTGCAAGTTACTTGGGAAACCCTTTTGGATTTGTTTGAATGCCTCCCACCTTGCCTGTTCTTCCTTCTCGGCTGCGATGACCGCGGAATGAAGACTCCGGTCCCTTTGATTTCCCTTCTCAACTCTTCTTGATGCAAGAATGCTGGATGAATTGGATATTGAACTGTCTGATAGGGAAAAGCCTGCAAAATAAAATGAAAAAAAATAAAAGAAGATTAATTTTGTTATTAGTTGGTAATCAAGAATCATATGTAATTATGGATGTGAGTATCACCTGAAGAGAAGAAAGAGAAGGGTTGTGGAGAGGCGGGCCGTCGTCGTCGTCCATGATTAGAAGAGAGATTTGCCTGTTAAGATCAGCAAAGAAGAGATCATCTTCCATGAGAACCTCCATGGTGAGTGTAAGCTGATGTTTTTGAGGTCTGAATTGAGTTAGTTTGTTTAAATAGGGAGAGGGAGAAGAAAAAGGGGTAGGGTTTGGATATGGGTGGTGGGGTCAAAGATGGCAGTTGGAAGATCTGGTTGTAGATATAGTATATACACAAGATACCCTACAAGAATAATTATGAAAGAGTTGCATTAATGATGTTATCCAATTGGAAATGAAGATAAATAGATTAGAAAGAAGGTAGCAAATAGTATCCCATACTCATATATCTATTTTAAGATAAGCTTTCTTACAACCAAGTCTTCATTTTTATAGATACCACTTGAGTGACTGGAGATTGTGGATGTGGGTCTCTTTCTTTTTCTGTCACTCATAGCCACAAAAAAGTTGGGAAACCCCCAAAATGGATGACTCATCTATCACATGAATGCTTGTAATTGATATTATGCATTTGAAGGAATCCTAAATTGTACTCAAATGGATATGGAGTGGAAAGCATGTTGGAAATATGGGTGTCTCGTGTACGACTATGTTAAGTTTGACTTGGGTTGTAGATCTGGTGGGTATACGAACTTACATTCGCGTTAAATTCAAACCCAACACATAAGTTGGACGATGACGCTTCATCTTCAAATTCATTGGAGAAACAAAACTAGTTGACACTTAGACAAACGACTCTAACATCTCATTCTCTTTATAACTAGCTCATATGTTAGGATAAACGGGTTGATTAGGTTAACTAATCTGACACTATCTTAAAGTCCGACTCAATGATAGACCGGAGGTCATGTGTGTAAGAGAGCACATGCTCATTAAATTCAAATCCAACAAAACTCAATGATGTTCATCCTAAAGCCAATTAGTAATAGAAAAAGTAGCTCACTGACCTTATATGCTAGGTTTATAATTTCCCATCCGTAGATACGAGAAGTTATCATCTTAACAATTACTGAACAACTTAAAAACTTATATTAAGCCTTGGACGAACATTTAGTTACTTAGGTGATTGTTGGAAGTTACGAGGTCCGTAGATTGTAATCTCTATTTCAATCGTATACTTGCACCACTTTTCAAGAGGTAACCTATCAACTATATACATAAGGTTGAGTGTTTCAATTGTACGTATCACAAGTTACCCGGACCGCGGATTCTAAGCTACGGCCGTGTTAATCCACAAAGTGTAACATTGAAACGGACACAAATCCACTTTAGTTTGTATCCACAAACATGACACTTTTAGAACAAAGTGGTTGTGTTTTCAAAAGGTGTGGGTACAGCGAAGAAGGTAAGACTAGATGATTAACATATGTACACATCATGTGGAGCGATGATGTTTATCTCTTGGAGGGTCCTGTAGAAGATGCCCAAAAAACTTTGGAGGTCGAAAAGAGAAGAACATGGGGGCCTAAAATGATGATAATAGTGAAATGGGCATGTGACGGTGGATCCATAATGCATGCATGGGACATATCACATATAGTTGATTGCTGCCTTTACCAATTGGGTAAATAAATAATGTTCGTTGGGACCATTCATATACTGTTTCTTCTTCTCTATCTTGCATATAATTGACAGTAACTTTGAGGTATGGTTGTGCATTTATTTGATGCCTACTAAAACTAGTTGAATTTAATCACAAACCGCCTAATTAGTCTACCTTTTGTTTATCGCATTGCATTTTTTCTACTGTGACACCCCCTAAAACTATTTAGCCTTGTTTTAATTAATGAAGTGCATTCGAAGTACGGAGGGTCCGGACCTCTTTCAACCAAACAAATAAGACAAGCACAACGAGGAACTAGTATTAATCAGGAACATCAACCTTCAAAAAAACTAAACACAAGCACAATCCAACAAGGACTTCACAACGATTCAATCAATGCTCTCTCTTTGATGAATAGGTATGAATAAAATACAAACTTCATAAGTGAAATGCAAGTTCACTCAATATGTGAAATAATATCAAATCTGACGTATCTAATAATTTTTCCCTTAGGCTATTTATAAGGGAGATCTTCTATATAAACTAAGAAAGATATATTTTGAAAGATAATCTAGAACATATATCTTTAAAAGATATAGAAATAATAATTTCAAAGATAGGATCAAAACTAACAACTGCCTTAAGAATGTTCGAGAGCTTTAAGGTAAGAAATATAAAATATAGTTGCCAAATTTAAAAGATCTTGGCCGGATCTTCAAACGCGCGTCATAGAGCAAATCTCGAGTGGAATCTCGGTCGAGATTCCTGTAGGCTGGTCAAGATTTCTTTTCTGAGACTCTATCTTCGTCCTAATCACCTTCTATGCTTGATGGCTCTTCTTGGTCGAGGTTTGACTCTTCTATAACAGTCAACAATGTCATCAAAGGATTCCTAAGAGTGAGTAGGGTCTCTTTGAGTGTATATGTTGTTAGCATACTTGTAACTTCATCTTGAGTAGCCTTTGCACTTGACCTTTTGATTGCTCCTTCTATGATAAAATGTGAAGGTGTAGTTGGATTGTCCTTCAATGCTTTAGCTCTTGATCTAGTGATTGGTCCTTGAGGTAGTGTTGGAGATGGTCCCTCATCATACTCCCCTTCTTGAGAATGATTCATCCTCGAATCATTAACATGCTCATCTCTAAACTCGAAAGGAATCAAATCACCCACATTGAAGATAGGACTTACACCATACTCAACTGGAAGCTCCAAGACATAAGCACTGTCACCAACTCTGTGCTTCACTCTAAATGGTCCATCTCCTCTTGGAGACCACTTAGACTTCCTCTTCTCCGAAAATCGCTCTTTTCTTAGATGCAACCAAACTAGATCTCCTGGTTCGAACAACAACTCCTTGCAATTCTGATTTGCCTTTAAAGCTACGGTTCTCCCTTTTTGCTCCAGTCTTATGCGCGTATTCTCATGCAATTCCTTAATGAACTCTACCTGTTTTCTGCAATGAAATCCACTCGCTCCTCTAAAGGCAACGGTGTAAGATCAAAAGGTGTCAAAGGATTCACTTCATAGACACACTCAAAAGGCGTTAGGTTAGTAGATGAATGCAAAGTACTATTATAAGCAAATTCTACATGTGGTAAAACATATTCCCAAATATTCAAATTATCTTTCAAAACAGCTCCCAAGATAGTAGTCAAAGCATTGTTAGTTACATCCGTTTGACCATCCGTTTGAGGATAACTAGAAGTTGAAAACAACAGTTTGGTACATAACTTTCCCCAAAGAGTCTTCCAAAAGAAACTAAGAAACTTGACATCTGTATCACTTACAATAGTCCGCGGCACTGCATGCAACCTAACAACTTCCCTAAAGAACAAGTTAGCCACAATATAAGCATCATTAGTTTTTATGGCAAGCAATAAAGTTATCCATCTTAGAAAAACGGTCAACAACCACAAAGATGGAATATCTCCCCTTCTTAATACTTGCTAAACCTACAACAAAATCCATACTAATATCAAGCCTTGGTGAAGTAGGAATAGGTAAAGGAGTAAACAAACCGTGTGGCTTCAACCTTGACTTCGCCTTCAAGCAAATAATGCACCTCTTGATCAAATGTTCAACATCTTTAAGCATATGAGGTCAAAACAAATGGGAATAAAGCATATGATACGTTTTATCTCTTCCAAAGTGTCCCATTAGTCCTCCCATATGAGCCTCCTCAACTAATAACAATCTCATAGAACATCTAGGAATACAAACCTAATCCTCATGGAATAGAAATTCTTCGAAAGTATAAAACTTACCTTTCGACTAGGGAAAATCTCGGCCGAGATTCCTGGCAGTAGGCCGAGATTTACACTAGATGTAAATATCTCCAAAATCAGCATCATTCTTGTATAGATCTTTGATATAATGGAATCCTAGGACCTTGAATTCCATGGTTGTGATCAAAATATACCTTCTAGAAAGGGCATCTGCTACAACATTATATTCTCCCTTCTTGTACTTGATGATATAACAAAAAGTCTGTATGAACTCCATCCATCTTCCATATCTCCTATCCAACTTATCTTGATTTCGAAAGTGATTCAAAGACTCATGATTAGTTCTAAGGATGAATTCATTAGGCCAAAGACAATGTTGTCATGTCTTGAAAACTCGAAATAAAGCATATAATTCCTTATCATATGTTGAATAATTCAAGCATGGTCCCTTCAATTTCTCACTAAAATAGGCAAGAGACTTACCTTCTTGCATGAGTACTCCTCCAATACTAATACCTAAAGTATCACATTCAACTTCGAATGGTTTGGTGAAATCCGAAAATGCAAGAAGAGGTGTGTTTGATAGTTGCCTCTTTAGCTCCGTGAATACTTTCTCTTGCGCTTCTTCCCACTCAAATTGTAGTTGCTTCTTCATGAGATGTGTGCGAGGGGTTGTGATGGTACTAAAATCCTTCACAAAGCGTCTATAAAACGTTGTCAATCCATGGAAAGATCGCACATGTCCAACGGTGGTAGGTGTAGGCCATTCTTGGATGAATTTGATCTTTTCCTTGTCCACTTCAAGACCTCTTGTGCTTACTAAAAATCCAAGGAAAATAACTTGATTAGTAATAAACTCACATATCTTAATATTAGCATATAGAGATTCGTATGTAAGAGTTCCTAGTACTTCCCTTAAGTGTTCTTCATGTTCCTCAATGGATTTGTTGTAGATGAGGATGTCATCGAAATAGACAACCACAAACTTTCCATTATAATGGTGTAAGACATGATTCATCAACCTCATAAAAGTGCTAGGAGCGTTAGTCAAACCAAAAGGCATAACCAACCACTCATAAAGTCCAAACTTGGTCTTGAATATTGTCTTTTGTTCATCTTCTTCCCTCATCCGGATTTGATGATATCCACTCTTAAGATCGATCTTGGAGAACAAGGTGGAACCGCTAAGCTCATCTAGCATGCCATCTAATCTAGGGATAGGGTGACGGTACTTGATAGCGATGTTATTGATTGCTCTACAATCAACACACATCCTCCAAGTATTGTCCTTCTTGGGCACCAACAAAACTGGAACCGCACAAGGACTCAAACTTTCTCGAATGTAACCTTTATTCAAAAGGTCTTGCACATCTTGAATTTCCTAACATTCCTGCGGACTCATTTTATAAGTTGGGCGATTAGGAATGGATGAACCTGGAATGTAGTCAATCCGATGCTCAATGCCTCGAAAAAGTGGAAGACCTGCAAGAATCTCATTTGGAAATACATCTTTATACTCATTCAAAGCCTTTAAAATGTTTGTAGGCAAAGTAGACTTCACTTTATCACTTAAAGTCATTAGACTTTTACATAAACTCAGTAAAATAGTATCCAAATGAGCATAATCATCAAGAAACTCCCTTTTGGATGATAAGAGTGTTCGATGATGCTCTAGAGAAGGAATATTGGGCTGGTTACACGAATCTCGGCCGAGATTTCCCTTTCGGTGCCGAGATTTTTCACTGGAACGTGGTTGGTCTTCAAATCTCAGACGAGATTTTGATGATCTACTAGTGGTTTCTTCACTGAGATTTGTTTCTTGTTCCTTTTCCTTTCGTTTGTCCTTTTTGTCGTAATGCTCCACAATCTGCAAAGGGGTCATAGGTTTAAGAGTAATTTATTTTCCATTAAACTCAAAGGAGTGTTTATTAGAAAAACCATCATGTGTAACCTTTGTAACCTTCCTACAAATTGCTAAGGACGGCCTAACAAAACATGACATGCTTGCATAGGCACAACATCACAAACAACAATATCCTCATACTTTCCTAAGGTAAACGCAATTCTAGATTATTTGTTAACTTTCAACTCTCCACAATCATGCATCCAATGCAACTTATAAGGTCTAGAATGATAGAAAGTAGTGATTTGCAACTTAGTGATTAATTCCTCACTAGCAATGTTGTAACAACTACCACCATCGATAATCATATTACAAACCTTTCTTTGAACAAGACATCTAGTATGAAAAAGTTTTTCCCGTTGTTATCCTCACATGGAGCTATTTTAGCATGCAATGTGTGTCTAGCAATCAAAGACTCTTCATGCTCATATTCACAACCTTCATCACTATTACTATTACTATCATGCTCATGCAATACATTGATATGGGTATGATCATGTTCATACTCTTCTTCACTTTCATATTGCCCTTGGTGATTTAGAAATAAAACCCTTTTATTAGGACAATCTCTCATGTAGTGACCTCTACCTTGACATTTAAAACATACAATATCTCTAGAATGTAAAGTAGAGTTAGAAGTGCTCCCTTTATTATCCTTTGACGGCCCAGTCAAAAGCCGCAATTAATTAGAAGATTTATGGACTGCGGGATCAAGAAGGGATCTCTTTCCTTCGTCTTTCTAAGGCAAATCTCGGCCGAGATTCCTGTAGGATGGCCGAGATTTTTTCTTTGGATTCCAAGAACTTGACCATTGGTTCCGTCATTTGATCTTCTTCTCCACCCTGATATCCAAGTGTATTTAGTTAGTCATTGAAGCATAGGGATATAGATCAATTTCATTAGCTAACGAAGGATGCAAAATTTGTAAACATCGAGCCATGATATACTCCTTATCCTCTTGCGCGTTAGCTTTCACCATAACCGTTTGCATGGTGGTATAGACTTCTACCACACTCATGGAACCTTGCTTAAGGTTCTCTAGTCGCTGCCTCACTTCCCTTCCATAGTGTGAAGGCACAAATCTTGCTTTCATCAAGGCCTTCATTTGTTCCTAAGTGTTGATGTCCGTATCTAACGTTCTTCTTCGTTCTTTAACGAGATGATTCTACCAAACTAATGCATATCCTTGGAATTCCAACGCAACAAGTTGGATCTTCCGTTTCTTACTAAAATTATGGCAAGACCAAATTTGTTCAATCTTAGTCTCCCATTTCATGTAAGCGTCTGGGTCGCATTTGCCTTCAAAGCTTGGAATCTTGACCTTTACTCTCCCAAGTCCGTCATTATCTTGAGGGGGTCTATAATGGTCATTGTCAAGTCCTCTCCGTGGGTTATAATGACGTCGGCGGTAGTCTCTCCACATGCCCTCATCTTCTTCATTACCTAAGTCCTGAAATTCTTCACCAAAACGCGGATTGTGATTAGCGTTAAAGAATCGATTAAGGTGAGTATCACCTGGAACTTGGGGATAGTTTGGAGCTGGTACGGGGGCTGGTGGTGGCGGCGGAGTTAAAGAGTTGCTGCCCACTTCGAAGACAGATCTCGGGTCAAATCTCGGGAGAGATTCTACATTGGGCCTTGCTTCGACCTTTTTCAACCGTTTATCAAATATGGAAACAATAGCCATCAGTTGTTTGAGCATCTCCATGGCATCGGGCTCTAGAGACTCACTCTTTTGGGACGCTCGTGGACTATCTCTTCTTAACATCTACACAAACACGCAAAGTAACAACAAACTTGTCATGATAGGAAAAACGGAAATATCTTTGTTGTTTCTCTCGCACTACGCTCTATTGTGTTATCGCAAGCTGGTTTGATGTAATTGTCTGGGATGGATTAATGTGTCTTTACCAATCAGTGCTTTGGTCTCACTAGAACTCCTTGGTTGAATCATGTAGTCACCTTGGGTTGGATAAAGGTTCTTGTGTTGTGAGATGGATAAGGAACTTATGCTAGAAGTTTACTCCACACAAGACAAGGTAGAAAGAATATTGCGGATAGACACACTAGTATGTTAGGAAGTAGAGATACTAACTAACACACCCAAAGAATATGACTCAAGTGTTTTTAGTAGAAAGAGGCTAAGAAAAGGCACACAAGAGATTAAGAAGAGAAAAAAACGTACCTTGAGTTTGTGCAGTTAGAATTTTTCTATTCCGAGTCAGACC
The DNA here is from genome assembly GCA_033239045.1 of Fagopyrum esculentum. Lineage (NCBI taxonomy): Eukaryota > Viridiplantae > Streptophyta > Magnoliopsida > Caryophyllales > Polygonaceae > Fagopyrum > Fagopyrum esculentum. Next base: position 21,642,368 of record BSUD01000003.1, read on the forward strand.
GACTTTGACTAGTTTGATTTTTACATGATACTTAATATCATGATTTTATGAACTTATATCAATTTATGTAAGGATCACCCACATATTATGCTCTAGTTTTATCAATCTTATTATACACAAATCCCATTCTTATAAGTTGCCAACTAGAAGCTTTTAACCCATGAAAGATACCATCCGGGCTCGTTAGACAAGGTCATCCGGGCCCGTTAGACAAAGTCATCCGGGCTTTTTCTTCCTTCTACTTCAGCCCATATATCATCCCTCCTTGTGCAAGTAACGCCAACTGGGCCCGGGAGCAGATCTCTTCTTTCCGTCTTCAACGCCTCCAGTGTAACGCTCTTTCCTTCTACAATTTCTTCGCCACGTAAACCGCTCATTCAGATCTAGTTTCCTTCCATGTCATAACCTCTCTCCTATCCTCAACCTTCCTTTTGCACGTGCACAATTTGTCCATTTCCATTCCCTTGGTGTTCACGTACGAGATCCAACCCTATCCGACCCTTCTGTCTTCATTCTTCATCCTCGGCAACCCTAGCAGCGACGCCAGGCCAACCTTTGGTTCTCTTGTCCACACCGGCTGAGGGAAACCACCTCTTCACTTCTTTCGTCTTCAAGCTGCACAACCTCGTCCTGGATGTGTCGACAACATCAGCATCGACAATCTCCTGCACAAGGATACCGCAACAGCAACACCCCTTCCTGTGATTTTGTCACAAGCAGCAACCAAGCAGCAAGAGCAACCTCTTCCGTTGCTTCTGTCACAAACAACAACCACCGTCTTCAACAATTGTCGAACCTCGGGTTGAGTAAGACCCACATCCTTTCTCTCTTGTCTTCCCTCCATTTGTATGTGCTAATGGATGCTTGAAAATCCTCCTAAACCTACACAGAAGGGCCAGCAGAAATTGATTCTTCAAACAACTAAATTTCTAAGTTGCAAAATTGTCAAGCATCCAACTTCAGGGCCAGATTTAGGTATGCAAGTCTCCTTATTTTTTGCTACAACTTTTATATGATGTATTTGACATATTTTAGTAGAACATATCAAAATTTGGGAGGAATCCAGCGAGTGGTTTAGGAGTTACGATTTTTCAAAGTTGGATCCGTAAGCAGTTTATCAATGTTGTCGAAATATTCAGTGTTGGAGAAAACGTGAGTTGAAGCAGTTTTTGGATCTAAATATGAATGAGTTAGATCTATCTGAGGGACATGAAATTTTGATAGAGTATATAGGGAGATGCATACAGTGATGCATTAAATGCAGATTTTGATAGAGTATAGAGGGACATGAAATTTTGATAGACATGAAATATGAATGGGTTAGATCTATCCAACGGTTGGATGTAGACTTATAAGGTCACAAAGTAGGCTAGTTGTGCAGTTTGGTAAAATGTAGTTTTGTGGCTAAGTATGGGAGAATTTGTGTTGAGGAGTCAACTTGAAATTTTTGTGTAGGATTAGTTATTGTTCCTTTCTCAGTTTTGTTTCTTCTAATGAGTAGAGTGCATTGCATAGAAGGGTTAGATATTTTATTTGGGATTTTTGGATTTTTGAATTAGTATCTTAAGAGAGGTCAAAGTAGGATCCTAGATAGTTTTTCCATGAAAGCTAGAGGTTGGAAAATACATCCAACTTAACTTAACTAGATCTTTCTTTTGAGTTTTAGATTATGGTTTTGGGTCCCATATGATAGTTTGGAAGTATTCTAGGAATATTTCTAGGGATTTGAGAACCATGGGTAAAATAGTCATTTACCCTTATGATGGTAAATTGGTAATTTCTCTTATGATCGATTTGAGTATCTTAGAAGTTGAAGACTTCTAAGAAAGTAGGATACATTATTGATCCACTTGCCTTTTATATCAGGCGGTTGAGTTTCTACTGTAACACCCCAAATCCGCAGGACTCGGGGTGCTACTAGGCTAGAATCTCACAGTGGATCCTGAACCTAGTGTGACAACAACTTCACTGGATCTTACAACAAGGTACAAATAGATATAAAACCAAATACATAAAACTGTATAAATATATACATCAAGGTTTACAAAATGCAGCCGATTACAAAACGGTAATCACATGTCCATACATGTACAAAACATCCCAAAACCCTCGCACAACCTAGTGTACGAAAGTCCTCGGCTGATCACCCATCTGGCTCACTCTATAGTCTTCCTATCCTGCAGAATATCTACAACAAGGTATAAAACCATTAGCTAACAGTTCATGAATAAGAATAAAAGTAATAACTGATAGCATGAATTATAGTCTATATTTTGAGGTTTGTTTGGACGTTTTATCTTCAATAATCTGCATGCTTGTATGTAATCGTAGGTGTAAGCTTCCCCATGCAAAACCTCGGCTTTGTCCGCTTATCTTTAGATCTTGAGTTGGAACCACAACTAGATGCTTTAATCCCTAGAATTGCATATTTCCTTTATTGACTTCTTTATCATCTTTGATTGTTTTGATCACCTCTTGTGGTTAGTAATTACATAAGCATACCGTAATTGGACTTTGTTTCACTAAGTCCCTGTGATCGACCCCTGGAATTCCTTGCTTTTTACTACGATTGACCCGTACACTGCGGGTTCGCATCCTTGTTTTAAACTTACATCTAGGGTTATAAATTTAAATCTTGCACACACCGTTTGGAGCGAACAAGTTTTTGGCGCCGTTGCCGGGGACTTGGTCTAGACCGAGCCGGTTACGGTTTGCTCTTGGGGCACTTGCCCCCGTGTCTACTAACCACTCTACTTGAGTGACTTTTGCAGGTTCTTTGTTAGGTTTATGCGAAGAACCCGCACTGGGAAGGAAATCGTTCCTTACGATCCCGAACCAGAAAAGACATACAAACGACGCTTAAGAGAAGCGAAGATGGCCCACCAAGACAATTGCGATCTTGAGGCCGAGTTGAAAGAGGCGCTAGAGCTGCTATGCCTCAGTAGGGAAGAGCTGAGGCGGGAAAAGGAGGAAACTCACACCAAGACTGAAGCAATCGAAGCAGATATGGCAGCCATACGAGACCAAATTCTACTTCGACCGAGGGAGGACCTAGTTCCCGATGCAGGTCCCAGTTGCTGACCTTCGACCGAGGCAGGTTCCAATACCTGACGCCCCGGCCGAGGTACTTCCACCTCGGATGCCAATCCGAGGCGCTCTTCTTGCAGGAATCCCACAAACCCTAGGTCAAAGGATGGACCCTAATCAACAACTGAGGCGTCCAGGAGTTAACCTAGGAGATCCAGCGGACCATGACTACGAACTTCGACCGCAAGTTCTATCCATGATTCGCCAATGCCAATTCGGGGGGCTAGAGAAGGAATCACCACATCAACACCTTCAAAACTATGAGATCTTGATGGAGACCTTGAGACCCTCAAGAATCGAAAACAACAACTACAAGCTAAGACCTTTTTACTTTTCTTTAAAAGATAGAGCTCTTACTTGGTATCAATCTCTTCCTCCAGGAAAAATTAGCACATGGGAGGAGATGACAACGGAGTTCTTGACCAAATTCTTTCCTCCCTCTAAGACCGCTGAAATGAGGGGGAAGATCAACGCTTTCATTATGAAGAACAAGGAGAGCTTGTGTAAATCATGGGAGCGGTTCAAGGACATTCTTTTAGATTGCCCACATCATGGGATTTCAAAGTTAGAGTTATTGGAGATATACTTCAAGGGACTGGACGGAAGCACCCAGTTCAATCTCCAACTACTCTCCGCCGGTACCTTTATGGACATGGCGATTGACGAAGCTTGGGACTTCATCGAGAAGCAAGCTTTGCACATGAAGAAGTACACCCACCAAGGAGCAGAAGGTGGAGTTAAACGAGTTAACTTCCAAGAAACTCCGCCAAACAACAATCAACTCACGTCTTTGAAGAATGACGTGAAGCAATTGAAGGAACTCTTGGTTGCTCAAACCAAGAAGGAAGAGCAAGGACAAAGGAATAACAACAATGGATACCGTAACAACAATAACGGTTCCCGGAACAACAATTACAACAACAACAATAGAGGATCCAATAGCAACAATTGGAGGGCGAACAACCAAAATTCTGGTAACAATCATTCAAACTCCAACTCTAACAATTCCTCTAACCCTTTCCTCTCTTCCCCTTCTTCTTCTTCTACTCCATTAAAAAGCCAGGGGCAAGGATCAAGTTCATCTCAGCCAGAAAAGAAAGACGCAGTTCTGGAGGCTATCTTGATCAAGCTTAGTGCTATGGAGACTTCTATGACTTCATTTTCAAAGGCCCAAAAGGCCTTAGAACAACAACTTGCTAGTAGGGCGAATGAAGCGCCAAGAGATCCAGGGAAGCTTCCAGCAAGGACGGAAAGCAACCCCAAGGGTCAGATCATGGCCATAACTACGAGGAGTGGACTGAAAACTACATATCCAGTGCCTCGGTCGGCGCCAGTACTGACGAAGACCACCTTGGTCCAAATGCAGTCGAAGAACACTTCGACCGAGATGCCAACCGAGGCGAGCCACAGAAAGCGGAGGGGGAAAATAAAGTTTATGTTCCACCTCCTGCATACAAACCACCACTTCTATTCCCCCAATCAAGGGCCAGAGCACATCTAGACAAGCACTTTGGTAAGTTCCTTGACTTGATGAATAAACTGCACATTAACATTCCTTTCTTTGATGCTATTCTAGGAATGCCCGCCTATGGGAAGTTCTTGAAGGAGATCCTATCAAGGAAGAGGAAACTGGAAGATTTTGGTGAAGTTATGATGACATCTAAATCCTCGGAGCTCATTCAAATCATAAAGGAGAAGATGCCACCTAAATTGAGAGATCCCGGCTCATTTTGCATTCCCATTCAAGTTGGGGATGTCACTTGTGAAGCCCTTTGTGATCTAGGAGCCAGCGTGAGCATCATCCCGCTGGAGCTATGTGTGAAGATCGGACTTGGAGAGCCCAAGCCAGTCAAGATTCGACTATATATGGCGGATCGCTCCATCACCCATCCCGTGGGAATCTTGGAGGACGTTCCGGTCAAGTTAGGTAACTTCTATTTACCTATATATTTTGTTGTGCTTGACATTCCCGCAGATTATCTTGTTCCTATTATTCACGGGAGGTCATTTCTAGCAACTTCGGGTTGCAACGTGGATTGCAAGAACGCCAAGTTGAAATTTAACATTGGTGGCGATGAGGTGGAGTTCGCATTACTTGCAGCCATGAAAGGGGAGCAGTTAAACGATGATATCTTCAACATCTACGATGAAGAAGAATCAAGAGAATTGGTGAGCTCTATCCTTATTAACGATCCACTCGAAAGAGTTATTAGTTTCAGTTTAATGGAGGAAGGTATAGATGCTTCTTGTGATGCAGATATACGGAGCTTAAAAGCACTGGAAGAAGATCCAGGGGCTAAAACTGAGAAGCTAATCCAAGAGACGAAGATCTCCAGTTTCGGTTCCAGTTGCAGTACCTCGACCGAGGCACTTTCTGGACTGAGCGAGGCGACTGAAGAACATCTCGGTCAACGCCTCTGCGCCTCGACCGAGGTCGATGGCGAGACGACTTCAACTAAGACTTCCGAAAGTCCAGTTTCTGGATCTACTCCACTGGAAGGAGGAAGCAAGGATCCCCCTCAGAAAGCACCCCCAGTTATGGAGCTTAAACAACTCCCAAATCACTTGAGGTATGTCTTTCTTGGACCGGATTCCACTTATCCCGTTATTGTTAGTGCTTCCCTCTCCGAAACTGAATTGTCTAAACTAATGCATGTCCTGAAAAAGCATCAAAAGGCTTTGGGTTACACTATAGATGATCTTATTGGCATTAAGCCCTCTTTTTGCATGCATAGAATTTTAATGGAGGATGATCATAAGACTTCACGGGAACCTCAAAGACGGTTAAATCCGATCATGAAAGAGGTTGTGAAGAAAGAAATTCTTAAGTTGTTGGATGCAGGTATCATATACCCTATCTCGGACAGCAAGTGGGTTAGCCCAGTGCATGTAGTTCCGAAAAAAGGAGGGATGACCGTTGTGACAAATAAGAACAACGAGTTGATCCCAACCAGGACCGTTACGGGCTGGAGGGTTTGCATCGATTATAGGAAGCTGAACACGGCCACACGGAAGGACCATTTTCCACTTCCCTTCATTGATCAAATGCTCGAGCGGTTGGCCCAGCATTCACACTTTTGCTACTTAGACGGTTATAGTGGATTCTTCCAGATTCCTATCCATCCGGATGATCAGGAGAAGACCACTTTCACTTGTCCATGGGGGACATTTGCTTATAGGAGGATGCCATTTGGATTGTGCAATGCACCCGCTACCTTCCAGCGATGCATGATGGCTATCTTTTCCGAGTACATTGAGGAGATCATAGAGGTATTTATGGATGATATTTCTGTATATGGTTCCTCTTTTGATGATTGCCTGTCTAACCTTTCTCTAGTGCTTAAAAGATGTGAAGACACTAATCTCGTTTTGAATTGGGAGAAGTGTCATTTTATGGTTAATGAAGGCATTGTGCTAGGACACCTCGTTTCTAATCGAGGCATTGAGGTCGATCGCGCTAAGATCGAGACTATCGAGAAACTCCCTCCCCCTTGTTCTGTCAAAGATGTGAGGAGTTTTCTCGGGCATGCAGGTTTCTACAGGAGATTCATCAAGGACTTCTCTAAGATTTCTAAACCTCTAACTAACCTCTTGAATAAAGATGTTGTTTTTGAGTTTTTGCAGGAGTGTCTTGATGCTTTTTACAGGATTAAGGAAGCGTTGATCTCCACTCCTATCATCCAACCTCCGGATTGGACCTTGCCCTTTGAGATCATGTGCGATGCTAGTGATGTAGCCGTAGGAGCGGTGCTCGGACAGAAGAAGGATGGCCGGACCACCGCCATTTACTATGCTAGCAAGACGCTAGATGTAGCACAACGCAACTACGCTACCACCGAGAAAGAATTATTGGTGGTTGTATATGCTTTCGAGAAGTTTCGTTCCTACTTAGTAGGGGCGAAAGTCATTGTCTACACCGACCATGCAGCCATCCGTTACTTGTTGGCTAAGAAAGATGCCAAGCCACGCCTTATTCGATGGATTCTCTTGCTTCAAGAGTTTGATCTAGATATCCGCGATAAGAAGGGATCCGAAAATTCTGTTGCGGATCACCTCAGCCGGCTACCTGCATCTTCACGCGAGAAGGACGACCCACCCCTAGACGATTCATTCCCCGATGAGCATTTACACTTGTTGGAGCGTTTGATAGACTTACTTACTTCACCCCACGACGGAGGTGAAGTATGGGGTGAGGGCACCTCCCACCTCGTTTGAGACGCATTATGGTCCAGCTAGCGACCTTAAACCAAGCGCTTCTTGGGAGGCAACCCAAGGTATTGCTTTCTTTTCCCTTTTTCTAGTCTAGCTTAGATAGTTTTTGCTTTTGCTTTGCTTTGTTTTATTTTTGGTGTCCTACACAGATAACAGGAGACATCTAAGGAAGGAGCATAACTGGAAGGACAGAAGATCGAGAATTTGAGAAGACGAAGTTTGACTGAGGCATCTCGGTTGCTATCAGAGCACCTCGACCGAGATGATTTTTGAGCAACCGAGGTGACTAGGGTTTCTGAAGAACCACCTCGGTCCGTACCACCTCGGTCCAGTCGAGACCATCTCGACCGAGGTGACAGCAGTTCCAGAAAGGGTATAAAAGGGGGATTAATTTTCTCTCTCTTCCATTTTACCCTCCCTCGACCGCGGCGCTATACCTCACCTTGCTTCTTCGATTCTCGCTCATTTTCGAAGATTTTCGCTTCCAAACTGCGATTAAGGCATAGAGGATCCCAGTGCATCATCGATCTACGAAGAAATCGAACCGATTCGGCCGAACGAGGTAAAACAAAACCGAAACCCTAACTCGCTGATTTCGCTTCGATTTAGGCTTTGGTTGCCCTTGCATTTGCTGAGAAAAGGATTAAGTACCCCATTGGAAGCAGTTGTAGTGATTTTGGGGGAAAAGAACTGAATTTTCTGAAGAAATTAGAATCCAGTTTTCCGCCTCGGTCCAGACGAGCTGTGCCTCGGCCGAGGTGATTCTTGAGTGTTGTCAGGCCGACCGAGGTCACCTGACAGTGACAGATTTGAAAATGAGTTCTGACAGGCGCCTTGCCCTTAGGGATAGATCCTCCCCTTCCCCTTCTTCCTCTTCTTCCCGACCCTATTGCCCGGTGATCCACGAGCGACACCGGGTCGATTACGAGCGTATTTCCGGCCGTCCAATGATTGCACCTCGCTTCCTGGACGTGTCTGCTTTTGACTGTCTCCATGTGGATGGAGACCTTAGACGGATGATATCTACAGTAGAGCTGGATCAGTTTACTGAGATCCGAGCCCCTGCCTATTTGGAGCCCACCTTAGAGTTCATTAGCTCCTTCACCTACCTCCCCACAGAGCGTTCTGTGAAGTACCGGTTGATGAACCGGAACTTCATAGTTCCACTAGAGTATTGGAGGGATATTTTTGGTTTCCCTGCCCCGACAGCCGTTGACTTCCCGTCCCGATCTGTAGCTAGGGAGTTTTGGGGACATATTGCCCATATTGCTGAGCACGCAGACAGATGGCGCCCTGGAGATTCCAGGGAGAAGGTCATCTTTCACTTAGCTTTTAGGTTAGCCCACCGTATCTTCAGCGAGACGCTTCTGGCGCATACTGAGACGCCCCAAAAGGTCCGGCAGGGGGAGCTGTTCAGCCTGTATTGCATGGTGACCGGAGGTATCCCGGACTTTGGCTTGATGTTGGTAGAGGACCTGCACAAGATCAAGGCCAAAGCGAAGGGGGACATCTGCTGCGGAGGACTTGTCACCCACATCGCCAGCTATCAGGACATGGATCTCAGCGCTTGCACTATGGTGGCGGCTGCCAAGCCACTTGGGCTGCAAGAGATGATCACTCGGCGGATTTTGGTTCCCAGAGGTCTGACTACACCGTACGTGGCTATGCCATGGGAGCTGACTTCACCGCAAGGGATCTGGTGGTCTGCCCAGTTTACAGTTTTCGATCCTCATTATTGGCAGACCGCCTGGGCCCCACTGATGGAGGACTATAGAGAGGCAGCAGCTGCCCCAGTTGAGGAGGAGGTAGATGATGAGGAGACTGCTGATGACAGGGATGATGGAGTTCCGATGGATACAGGGACGGATACTGCAGGGACGAGTGCGCCAGTTATAGATCTGGACGATGACACTGAGGCTGAGCCTGCACCTGCTGCATCACCATTGAGACCTGTTAGGCGTAGGACACGCCGACATTGAGATCCAGAGGCTCACCGTCGGATCGATGATCTGACGGATCAGATGATCGACTCTTATGTCGCCCTTACTGTGGGCATGCATGAGAGATTTGTTGCCCAGCACCGACAGATCGACAGTTGGACTCATCAGATGCTAGAGAGCCAACATTATCAGCGCAAGATGATGGAGATCCAGTTCCAGCAGGCTATGGGTTATCCATTTGACCCGTCTCAGTATCCATATGTGCCACCACCGCCACCACCGGATCAGGATTATTGAGAGCTGCAGGATTTTCTTTCTTATTTTTATGCAGTTCAGCTTATTATCCGGTGAGTATTTTATTTCTTAGACTTATTTTGACCCACTGGGACAGTGTGTCCCAAGTATGGGGTATTTGATGTATTACTTGATACTTATGTGATGTATGACTCTATTTGACCGGATATTTATATTTATGCTTCACTTTTGCATCTATGTGTTTATCTGAGACTACATGCATACTTACAGGTTATTTGATTGAGAAAAACGTCGAAACTGAAAGAAAACTGGTTTTAAAAAAAAATTTTGACCTCGACCGGTGGAGTTTTGGCCGAACGAGGTGTTTCACCTCGGTTGACCTAAGAGCACCTCGACCGAGGTGGGTTAACTGAGAGTTTTCGAAACAATTTTTTGTGCTTCTTATCTGGATATGATCTCAGTGAAGATCTTGCTTACTGACTGGTTTTGAAATCTTTATGTGTTTGAAAGGTTTTATAATATGTTTAAGTTGCTAAATGCTTTGTTTGAAATTTTTGGCATGTTAAATACTTTGTTTTTATTCAAATTATGTTGAATTTGAAGGTTGACACCGCAAAATAAGTTTTCTCACTTTCTTCCTGGAAAGACCAAGGTAATTCGTTCTTCTCTCTTCTTCTTCTTAATCATGCTTAGCCCCTCATATACATTTTGCCTCCCTTTACCTATCCGGGAATTTGGAAGCAAGCGACGTGGTGAAAGCAAGTGAAGTTAAAGTTGAGAAGTTGGCTGGAAGTGAAAGTGTTAGAAAGTAATAATAGGTTTGGGGAAGTCAATCATGAAGATGAGTAACTCGGCACCATTCACATATTAAAATTTGATATGTTGTAGACAGATATATGTAGTTTAGCATATTAAAATTTGGGAAGAAATGAACGGTCGGATTGAAAGTTACGAGCTCCCGAAGTTAGGTAGTTGAGCAGTTTTATTAAACTTAAAAATTTGACTAAGTATAAGAAAGTAGAGTGAGGAACCAACTTTGGGAATTATTATAAAAATATCGGCTGAACAGTTTGGAGAAATTCTTTCTTCTAAGGCTAGATAGAACCTCATAGATGATCTAGACATTTAATTCGAAAATTTTTATAAGCTGTTAAGAATTTTATATTTAGAGCCGAAGTTAAACCTTTTTCGGTTCTTCCGGAAAATAGAAACCTAGGAAAAATGTCAGTTTCGCACCTAATAAAATTCTAAGAGTTAGGATATATTTTAGAACTTCAAATAGGAGTTTGGACATGAATTTTAGGGTCTTCGAGAAAATCGGAACCAAGGGTAAAATGGTCATTTTACCCTAAAACTAATAATGTAACTAGTACGTCTTAATACTTATTTGATCTTAGAAGTTTTAGACTTCTATCTACGTGAAAGTGTGCTAATACACTTATCGCCTTTAACAGGCAACTGAGTGGGTACAGTTACAGAGCAAGTGGTTATTAAAGAGTCGAGCGTTATAACAGGTAAGTCCTTTGGGCTTACTTAGCTGACTGCTAAATATGAGTATAAATGATGATGGTGGTGTGTGATTGACATGTTAGAGAGATAGGTTGTGATATATAAATACCGACCTGTATTTTTGGCCTAAGAGTAACGGGCGGTGGCATTCCGCTCAGTAGCTCGCAGGGCGCTGGGGGTTTCTTTCGGGACTAGTCCACACATGGTTTGTAGTGATGCTACCAAAGGAAGTCAGCTATACCTACACCAGTTGGATAAGGAACGGAGGCGAGAACTAATAATAGTTCTCGTGCCACAACTTAAATTGAATAATGTGAATCACTTAAATAACAGATAATAATTGGTTGAGTGCCAGCATGATGTTTGTTTATTTCTATTTCTGCTTGTGTTTGTGCTGTTATCATTTTGCTTATATTTGGTTAGTTAGCTAACGGTTGATATGTTGTTTAGATTTGACACAGGTTAGAGCAGATGCCGAGTGATCCAGATGGTAGTGGTCAGCCGGGGTGTCGTACTTTAGGACGTTTTGCAGTTTTTGCATTTGTGGGTTTTACAGTTGAACATTGTTTCCTTTCGTACTTTGTTTTATTTCTTTCCCGCCTGTAGTTGATCTGGTCACATTCATGCATTGATAAAAACTATTTTATGATTTCTGGTTTTTCCTTATCTGTGCCTTGTTGTAAGATCATGTTAAGTTGTTGTCATACTAAGGTCGGGACCCACTGTGCGGTCCTAACCAGTAACTCCCTAAGTTGTAAAATTTGGGGTGTTACATTGTTGTTGGTGGCTGCTTCTGTTTTTCTTCTGCAATTTCAGGTCAGCCATTAATACAAGGCGGAAGGTGGTCAAAATAAGAATGGGTAAAGGAAATCGATACAAAGGAGTGACATCACTATTGTTGTTACTTCTAGATTGCTATGAATCTCTGATTTTTGTAGAAATTGTTATTAACGTATTCTCATTATTATCCTCTACATGATTGAAATGTAGGGACTTTGAATGGAATAAAAACAAGCCTTATTGCGAGAGACTAAAATGAACAAAGCTAGCCGGATGGCATTGTGCTATCATCGATTCAAAGACAAGGCGTATGCAGATTTGGTCTCGACACAATCAAAAATATGAGTAAAAAGGACTTTGAAATCTGTGCAGTGTTTATAATCAAAGGTAACAGAAGAATTGATTTTTCTGGGAAATAGAAGAGCGCAAAGTTTGGACTGAAAAAACGGTAGTGTTTATATGAAGAGAAGAGTACAAATTGTGATTGCTAAGTGTAGGCGGAGTGAACTATGTCCACTGTATGCTACATTTAGATACTTGATGAGTTGTAGACACAATAACACTATAAGAAAGTGTGAACAATATTTTTTGAACAATTTGGAATGATAACATAGAACAACTCCAATTGACACCTACAATCCAATTGTCAAATTGTGCACATGAAAAAACATTTTCGTCCTAGAATAAAAGGTTTGAATGGTGATTGACTAGTTTTGAAATATTCTAGGCAAGTGCTAAATCAAGCAGCAGCTATAACAGCGGAAGGAGCAATTGCTACTCAAAACTTAAAGAGTGACACCAGCCCAACATGGTTTGAAACCAATGTTTGCAATGGAATAAAACAACCTAACACTAAGAAGAAACGCAAAACGAAAAACTCCCAATATATAAAGATCCAACTAAATCAATCGATATGAATAATAGGCCTCTATCACCCAAAAAAAATCATAGTTTAAAATACGGATAGCCTTCTGGAATTGTAGAGGAATGATGAAAAAAAAAATTTTGGACCGATATCAATCTCACGTGTAAAAATGAGCACATACAAATGATTATGTTGGCGGAAACAAAAAAAGCCTTGAAATCATGCTTTTATCTCGTCCGACCATTGTATGACCTCTATTGATTTACAAAACACTCACAAAAAGGTTAATTACAAGTCATTTATCTTCGAATCCATGTGGATACAACAACCGGATTGTGAGAATCTCGTTAAACAAACATGGAGAACTCAATTCTCAAGGACCCACATGGTCAACCTTGTGAAGAAAACAAGCCTAGTTAAACAAAAACTCAAAAAATAGAGTTGCGATAACTTTGTAACATCAATAAGCAATTGAAAATAGTGGATGAAGAAATTGAATCCCTGCTGCAATGTCAATTGTCAAAATCCTTCAATCAACAAACGGACAAGAAAGTAAATAGACTAAATAGGAAACGAGAATGTCTCCTGAATACCAACACAAATATCGGATGCAAAGAGCTAAAACTAGTAATCTTCAGATGGGAGACAAAAACACTAAATTCTATCACCAGAAAGCCACGGGAAGAAGAAATAAGAAACTTATGGTCTCGATAACTAAGAACAATGGAACTATATTATCTAAAGAAGAGAAAATCAGTGAGGAGTTTATCAAAACTACAAGGTCATATTTTCCTCATCCAATATTGATCTTCATAAACTCCAAAAACATTTAGAGGTCATTCACTCAGAAGTTTCTGATATAAAAAATCTCCATCTAGAAAAACCTTTCTCCATCACAGAAATTAAAGATGCAATCTTTGATATTGGTAGTGATAAATCACCGGGATCGGATAGTATGACAACAATATTCTACAAGAAATATTGGCATATTATTGGTCCCGTAGTTACGAGGGCAGTGAAAAGCTTTTATAGAACTGACATAATTCTAAAACAACTCAACCACACCTTTATTGCTCTTCTCCCAAAAATCGGCAATCCAACAACAACGGAAAATTATAGACCAATAAGTCTATGATGGACAATATACAAAATCATTGCTAAGATTCTAGCAAAAAGACTAAGTCTGATAGTTCCGAACCTTATTCACCCACTACCAAGTGCTTTCACAGAAAATAGATTAATACACGATAATGTACTCATAGCCCATGAAATATTTCATGGGTTTAGAGCTAAGAAAGACAAAGAAGGCTTCATGGTTATAAAACTTCATTAGAAAAAAGGCATATGACAAAGTAGAATGAGATTTTCTAAAAGCAGTTCTAGCTAAATTTAGATTTGGTAATTAGTTTAGAAACTAGATCAATGAGTGCATATCAACAATTTCATACTCCCTTCTAATTAACGGCTCCCCAACAACAATTTTATACCCGCAAAAGAAGGTTGCGCCAAGGTGACCCTCTATCACAGCTTCTTTTTAACCTAGGTGCTGAAGTGTTAGCTAGAAACATCCAAAGAGCAAGCACTAAAAACCCGAAATTTATAAGTTTCCCTTTTACCAAAAGTGGATCAAGAATTCCCTTTCTCGCCTTTGTGGATGATATTATTATTTATACCAAAGCAACTGTTGAAGCAAGTAACAAAATTCGTATGGTCCTGACAGATTATTGTGGTATATCTCGGTAAACATGGGTCCGATTTGGGCTAAACCTCCAAACTGGCGGTTTAGGTTTGCCGGTTTGGCCAAAACGCGGTTACCGGTTTATTCGGCCAAACCTAACCGGCGGTTTAGGGGTATTTATTTAATTTTTTAAAAATGGACCAAAATGTCGGTTTGGTCCTCAAAACCGGGGGTTGACCGCCGGTTCCCCCCCTTTTTATAAACTGCCTACCAAACCGGCGGTTTAGGTTTCGGACTCATGTCTATATCTAGGCAAGTAATTAACTACCATAAATCCGCATTACAAACAACGTCGAATATTGACCCGGGAAAAAAAAAGAACACTACAAGCACATCTAGGAATTACACTTTCCAACGACCTAGAACAATATCTCGGGTGTCCGATGATCAAGGACAGAGTAAATAAAGATATTTTTAATTCGGTTACCCTGAAATCAAAACAACAGCTTACAAAATGGAAAGCATCGTCCCTCTTACAAGAAGGAAAAACAACCTTACTAAAATCTAACCTAAATGTCAAACCTAGCTTTATTATGTAGGCATTCATGCTCCCTACTAGTATTCATAATGAACTTGTAACACCCCAAGTTTCACAACTCGGGGAGCTATTGGTTAGGACCTCACAGTGGGTCTCGACCTTAGTTTGCCAACAACTTAACTAGATCTTACAACAAGGCACAGATAAGAAAATTCATAAATCATAAAGTAGGTTTTAACAAAACAATGAATGTGACCAGAAACTGACAGCCGGAAACAACAAAGTCTTATATACTGAGAAATAGTGCAGTCATAACTGAAAGACCAACAAAAGAAACTGCACCCCATCCTAAGGAGTACGACACCCCGGTTGTCCACTACCATCTAGATCACTCGGCATCTGCTCTAACCTGTCGCAAGTTTAACAACGGTAAACAATTAGCTAACTAATCAAATATAAGTAGAAAGATAAATAGCACAAACACACAAAAGAAGAATATAAACACTCAACATGCTGGCACACAATCCGGTTATTATCTGATAACTTATGTGATTCACTTCATCCGGTTTTAAAAGTTGTAGCACGAGAAATCTTAAGTTTCTCTCCCCCGTTCCTTATCCAACTGGTGATGGTTTGGCACACCTCCACCGGTGGCGTCCCCGCAAACCAAGTATGAACTAGTCCCGAAAGAAACCCCCAGCGCCCTCGGGCTAACTGAGCAGAATGCTACCGCCCGTTACTCTTAGGCCAGATAAATAAGTCGGTCGATGATTACTATGAAATACACTAGTACACATATCATTCAAACACCACTATCATCATTCACACTCTTATCTGACAGCTAGCTAAGTAAGCCCAAAGGACTTACTTGAAATAGATCTCAATTCTCTAATTCTCAAATCGATCTGTAAATGTAGGAATTCAGTGGCCTGTCAAAGGAGGCAAGTGCATCAGCACACTTTCTAGGTAATTAGAAGTCTAAGACTTCTAAGATGGTAGATCTTATTAGAACAAGATTTGATTACAGAACTAATTTATGGTAAAATGACTATTTTACCCTTGGTCCCGAAACTTCCAAAAATTCATAAATTATGCTTAAACTCTTATTTGAGACTAAAATACCGTATTCTAACTCTTAAGGATGAGTTTGGGCAAAAACTAGAAAACTACACATTTTTCTATTTTCCGAAAAGTCACTAGGGTCCAACTTTGGCTCCAAATATGAAGCTCGAATAATTTTATAAAAATTACGAAATAATTCTCTAGATTATCTATGATATGTAATCTACTCATAGTATCAAGAATTTCTTAAAACTGTTCAACCATCACTTCTATAAAAATCTCCAAAGTCGGTTATAACACCTAGAATTTCTATACTTAGTCAATAATTTCACTGCTGGAAACAGCTCAACTATCCTACTTTGAGACCTTATAACTTCTAATCTGACCGTTCATTTATTCTCAAATTTTAACACAGTAAACTACATATATCTATCTACGATCTATCAAAATTTCAACGGTGGATCTTCATTCTAACGCCTAAAAATTTATGTCCAAGATTGACAGTTTCCAATCAAAACTGGAAAAAAAAAGAGTTTATTTGCAGCAGGTCCTTGGTTCTACCATTCATGACAGCACAACTCAGAAACTAACTCTACCTACACTCTCTTGACTCAACATTCATAGACAGCAACAATTGCTAAGCATCCTAACCCATCACCTAAACAATCCAAGGGCCTAAACCAACTACTTTCCTCTCTTCAACATAACATGACAGCAAGTGAAAAAAATGGTTAACTTACTCAGCAACAGATCACTACTCAAGACATGGACAGGAAGAGGTTACTCACGATTTTTTAATGAGCAAGGGGGAGGAATGGACTCACTAGATTGATAGGGTGCACATGTAACGTCTGCAGATCAGAAGTGGAGCGGCTGGACTACTGTGGTGAGGTGCGATATCAGCTTGTTGGGGGTTCGGGAGAGCGTCCAATTTGTAGTACATACGGGTTAGATTGGTACAGAGGGCTGGTTCCACTACACGGGCAAGGTCTTACCGGTTGGCTGCAATGGGTGTGCACAGAGGGAGGCTTGCAGTCGGTGTGTCCCCTTGATCGATGCGTTGCTCCGACTGGCACCAGGAAGGGCTGTTGTCGTCGGCTGAGTTGTAGAAGGGCCAAGGAGAGAGCGTGGGTGTGGGCGTGAGAAGAGGAAGTAATCGATTTGATGACATGAAGGAAGGCACGATCTGGCTCTGCTATTGAAG
Source organism: Fagopyrum esculentum (assembly GCA_033239045.1). Lineage (NCBI taxonomy): Eukaryota > Viridiplantae > Streptophyta > Magnoliopsida > Caryophyllales > Polygonaceae > Fagopyrum > Fagopyrum esculentum. Next base: position 21,659,498 of record BSUD01000003.1, read on the forward strand.
GAAGGAGATGATCTTCTGCGTGACTTCAGGCGGTTACAACGTGATCTTCTCAGCCGTTACGTGGAATAAAGAAGGAGAGAAGAGGGGCTGCTGTTACGTGGGCTAGAGAGGAGAGTGGTTGGCTGCTCCTATTCTTCTTCATGGGCTTCAACTTGCATCTGGGCCAGCACACAAGCAAGGAGGTGGGCTGCAGCAAGGCAATGTTGGGCTTAAGCAAAGGTAAAGGCTGGCTGAAGCAAAAGCAAGGCCTTGTCAAAAAAAAAAGTGTCATGGTCTTGTCAAAACTCGTCGGGACGTTTTCATGGTCTCGTCATGTTCTTGTCAAAACTGGTCGGTGATGTTGTCATGATCTCGTCATGTTCTTGTCAAATGGCATGATCTACAAGTGGAATAAATTTAGGGTTTACTATAAAATTCTCTCATTTTATGTGAAGTGGAGTTACATAAAATGATAGAAATTTAAGATAGTGTTACGACTAGGTAGAACGAGAAAGATCCACGGAACGAAATCCGGTTTGCTACGGAATAAACGGAATAAAAATTTTCTGAATATTACAGAACTAGATCGGGTAAATAGGACCTTTGTTTGGAACAAGGGACCTAACTTTCACCCACTCATCAGTTGGGATCAAATATGTAAACCAAGGTCCCTTGGTGGAACGGCCATTAAGAAAGCCGAAGACATGAATAAAACGCTCCAAATGAAACTATTATGGAAAATCTTGGCCGAGTATTTGGGTAAGAATAGTGGAAGAAAAATATCTAAAAGGAACTTGTATATGAAAATATGAATGTGGTAGGAATACCTCTTGGCAATGGAAAAAATTGATGAAATTAAGAGAAGAGTTTGATAGAGGCATTAGATGGAGAGTAGGGGACGAAAAAACAATTAGGTTTTGGAAAGATCAATGGGTGACTAAGGAACCTCTAAAACATAATAACTAACAAGACATTGATAGAATCATCCGCCCTAGTAAGCACGTTTATCTCTAAAAAAAAAATTAGAAATCACCAACAACTAGAACAACTGAAAAACCTCCTCCCGAATGATATTATCAAAATGATTAAAAACTACAATCTCCCTAAAAGTGACATTAGAGACAGGCTGTACTGGGCTCCAAACGAAGAAGGCTGGTACTCCACTAAATGAACTAATTCAGAAACGCAAAGTAGTCGTCACAACTGATAAGACGTGGATATGGGAGATCAATATTATGCAAAAGATCAAAAATTTTCCTTTGAACCTGGATGGCATCCCAAACGAAAAAAACCCTAGGCAAACAAAGAATTCCAGTATTGGTGCATTGCGATTGTAACGATCATACTAAAAGTATCAAACACTTGCTTTTCGGATGCCCATATACTTTACAAAATATTGAGAATGTTAAAATCTCATCACAAATCCATGATTATATTCAGAAAAATATGAAAGTCAATGATATTCTCCTTGACCTCATAGGAAAAATAGACTCGTCAGAATTAAGACAACTAGTGGTGATTTGGTGCAATGTTTGGATTGTAAATAACCAACTTGTATTCAATAAAACAAAAACACCACAAAATTTGAACCAAATAGCAATAAACCAAATTAGTGGCTGGGAACGAGCAAACAAAGATTTTCATCCGAAGAAGACTAAACAACAAAAACCAAAAAGAAAGAAAAAAAGCATTAGATGGCAGAGGTCAAAGGAGGGATATGTGAAATTGAATTTTGATGCATCTAGAAAAACCCACATGCCAATCCGCTTTTGGATGTATCATACGGAACTCCAATGTAGTGCCACTCACTATTGGTTATAGACGTGCAATGCTGATTATGTTATAGAAGCAGAGGCGCCTGCTCTTCAAGAGGGCCTTCAAAAGGCCGCGAGTATTGGGATTAAAGCCATCGAAATTGAGGGCAACAATATGACTCTCACAAATGCATTAAAAAAACAATGGAAACCACCTCGGAAAACAAATATGATAATATCTGATATTACCACTATACTCTCTGGTTTTGAGCAACATAGTACGCATCATAATTTCAGAAAAATCAACATCGTGACGGATAGACTTGTCATGCATGAGCACACTCCGACAAGACCTGACGAGGATCTACCGAAAGATGTTGAAGACCCCATCCAACTATATGTTGTGGGAAGAACGGTTTCTATAAGCTGATCTTTCCCAACTGTTACCTTTGTTAAAAAAAAAAACTAGATGCTTTTTGCTCGAATCCATTGTAAATTTCACTACTTTGAACATTATAATTTACTTTTTATTTTTAAATTCCGTTTTCTTCTGGGTTTCACTCGGGGTCAATGCTAGCTGACCCTGCTGCCTTATTGCAAAATTGCAATCCAGCTAAAAAGAGCAGGTCGGCCCCCCACTGCTAAGCGCTAGCTGGTGATGGTAATGTTACTTTACTTTCTTCAAATTTGGTCATGGATGTGATGGTGACCGGTGAGACTACACCCTTCACAAACCCATAAATCTTCTAACTAAAGAATGATGGATACTTTGATATCTAGGTTATATATACTTTCATAGGCACTCTACTCTTAATTAAGTTGGTAAGATTAGTGCAAATCTTATATTTAAGATTTCCCATCACTATTAACATCCAAATTTAGCTAGATGTCTCTAACAAATATTCCCTTTGACTTAAATTCAAAAAAACTATATACATGAACTTAAATTTATTATGGGATAAAAACTTTGTATTCCGGCCTTCCATTAGCTTGGGTGTCAGACACCAGTGTCCATTTTTAAAAATTTTTTCCTTCTAATATTAGAGTTTTTAGAGACAATGTGCACGATTAAATTTTATTTTTTTTATAAATATATTGGACTCCGATGCCATACCAATTTTTCAGTAACAAATAAATTAAAAATCGCGAAAATAACACGTCCGTCTAAATTTTAATTAGACTACTCTCTTCTATATATTCTTAACTAGAATTTGGTGGCAAACTAACAGTTGAAGGTGATGTTTCTACAGTAGTTCAAGTAGGCCACCTATTTACCAAAATCAAGATATATTTATTAAAGCCCACCGGAATATATATTAATGAACGTTTATATACGAACGCACAAATATATTAGAAGTTCGATACATAAACCCGGTAGGATTTTTTACTATATGACTTTTATTATTAATTGATTTTAGAATGAAAATCGTGTTTACTTGTATATATGTTGGGTTGGAATTGGATCCAAAAATGATACTTTAAGTTACTTTTGTTTCTTTTTTTTGTTACCCTCTACCTTTTTGTTTTCATTCCGGATGTGCAATCAAATGTTCACTTAGAGTTTTAGCTGTAAAGTATCATCGGCTGTCTTCTTAATCGATTGAGAGGGTGAGTTTGTGTACAGAAGACTTCATCGTTAACTTTTGCAGCTTATAAGTCAAATATACATCAAAAGCTAACCCACCAAACCTAAACCAATTTAAAACTATCATTAGATTAGATCACCCACCACAACAACACTATAATCATGACATTTATTTATTCAAAATGGAAATTAACAAACATCTGAATAATATTATACAATACCTATATATAAAACTAATAAAAACTATTGAATCTAGATGGTCTTTTCGGTTCCATGGACAAGAACAGCTTCATATTCTTACCAAGCTGCAAATGACTTATTTTTTTCTGAATTAATAAACACATGGAAGACCTTCAGATTCATAAGCTCGATGATTTATTATTGTATATATATATTTTGATAGTATTAAAACCTATTATTGTTATTGCTGTTGCAAGTTACTTGGGAAACCCTTTTGGATTTGTTTGAATGCCTCCCACCTTGCCTGTTCTTCCTTCTCGGCTGCGATGACCGCGGAATGAAGACTCCGGTCCCTTTGATTTCCCTTCTCAACTCTTCTTGATGCAAGAATGCTGGATGAATTGGATATTGAACTGTCTGATGGGGAAAAGCCTGCAAAATAAAATGAAAAAAAAAAAAGAAGATTAATTTTGTTATTAGTTGGTAATCAAGAATCATATGTAATTATGGATGTGAGTATCACCTGAAGAGAAGAAAGAGAAGGGTTGTGGAGAGCTGGGCCGTCGTCGTCGTCCATGATTAGAAGAGAGATTTGCCTGTTAAGATCAGCAAAGAAGAGATCATCTTCCATTAGAACCTCCATGGTGAGTGTAAGCTGATGTTTTTGAGGTCTGAATTGAGTTAGTTTGTTTAAATAGGGAGAGGGAGAAGAAAAAGGGGTAGGGTTTGGATATGGGTGGTGGGGTCAAAGATGGCAGTTGGAAGATCTGGTTGTAGATATAGTATATACATAAGATACCCTACAAGAATAATTATGAAAGAGTTGCATTAATGATGTTATCCAATTGGAAATGAAGATAAATAGATTAGAAAGAAGGTAGCAAATAGTATCCCATACTCATATATCTATTTTAAGATAAGCTTTCTTACAACCAAGTCTTCATTTTTATAGATACCACTTGAGTGACTGCAGATTGTGGATGTGGGTCTCTTTCTTTTTCTGTCACTCATAGCCACAAAAAAGTTGGGAAACCCCCAAAATGGATGACTCATCTATCACATGAATGCTTGTAATTGATATTATGCATTTGAAGGAATCCTAAATTGTACTCAAATGGATATGGAGTGGAAAGCATGTTGGAAATATGGGTGTCTCGTGTACGATTATGTTAAGTTTGACTTGGGTTGTAGATCTGGTGGGTATACGAACTTACATTCGCGTGAAATCCAAACCCAACACATAAGTTGGACGATGACGTTTCATCTTCAAATCCATTGGAGAAACAAAACTAGTTGACACTTAGACAAACGACTCTAACATCTCATTCTCTTTATAACTAGCTCATATGTTAGGATAAACGGGTTGATTAGGTTAACTTATCTGACACTATCTTAAAGTCCGACTCAATGATAGACCGGAAGTCATGTGTGTAAGAGAGCACATGCTCATTAAATTCAAATCCAACAAAACTCAATGATGTTGATCCTAAAGGCAATTAGTAATAGAAAAAGTAGCTCACTGACCTTATATGCTAGGTTTATAATTTCCCAACCGTAGATGCGAGAAGTTATCATCTTAACAATTACTGAACAACTTAAAAACTTATATTAAGCCTTGGACGAACATTTAGTTAATTAGGTGATTATTGGAAGTTACGAGGTCTGTAGATTGTAATCTCCATTTCAATCATACTTGCACGAGACTTTTCAAGAGGTCACCTATCAACTATATACATAAGGTTGAGTGTTTCAATTGCATGTATCACAAGCTACCCGAACCGCGGATTCTAAGCTACGGTCGTGTTAATCCACAAAGTGTAACATTGAAACGGACACAAATCCACTTTAGTTTGTATCCACAAACATGACACTTTTAGAACAAAGTGGTTGTGTTTTCAAAAGGTGTGGGTACAGCGAAGAAGGTAAGACTAGATCATTAACATATATGTACACATCATGTGGAGCGATGATGTTTATCTCTTGGAGGGTCCTGTAGAAGATGCCCAAAAAACTTTGGAGGTCGAAAAGAGAAGAACATGGGGGCCTAAAATGATGATAATAGTGAAATGGGCATGTGACGGTGGATCCATAATGCATGCATGGGACATATCACATATAGTTGATTGCTGCCTTTACCAATTGGGTAAATAAATAATGTACAATGGGACCATTCATATACTATTTCTTCTTCTCTATCTTGCATATAATTGACAGTAACTTTGAGGTATGGTTGTGCATTTATTTGATGCCTAATAAAACTAGTTGAATTTAATACAAACCACCTAATTAGTCTACCTTTTGTTTATCACATTGCATTTTTTCTACTGTGATACCAGCTAAAACTATTTAGTCTTGTTTTAATTAATAAAGTACATTCGAAGTACGGAGGATCCGAACCTCTTTCAACCAAACAAATAAGACAAACACAATGAGGGACTAGTATTGATCAAGAACATCAACCTTCAAAACAACTAACACACAAGCACAATCTAGCAAGGACTTCACAACGATTCAATCAAGGCTCTCTCTTTGATTGAGTAGGAATGAATAAAATACAAACTTCATAAGTGAATATGCAAGTTCATACAACATGCGGAATAATATAAAATCTAATCTATCTAACAATTTTTCCCTTAAAGGCTATTTACAAGGGAGATCTTCTATGTAAATTAAAAAATATATCTTTTGAAAGATAATCTAGAAAATATATCTTTAAAAGATATAGAAATAATAATTTCAAAGATAGGATCAAAACTAACAACTACCTTAAAAATGTTTGAGAGCTTTAAGGTAAGAAATATAAAATATAGTTGCCAAATTTAAAAGATCTTGGCTGGATCTTCAAGCGCGCGTCAGAGAGCAAATCTCGGGTGGAATCTCGGTCGAGATTACTGTAGGCTGGCAAAGATTTCTTTTATGAGACTCTGTCTTCGTCCTAACCACTTTCTATGCTTGATGGCTCTTCTTGGTCGAGGTTTGACTCTTCTATAACAGTCAACAATGTCACCAAAGGATTCATAAGAGTGAGTAGGGTCTCTTTGAGTGTATATGTTGTTAGCATGCTTGTAACTTCATCTTGAGTAGCCTTTGCACTTGACCTTTTGATTGCTCCTTCTATGATAAAATCTGAAGGTGTAGTTGGATTGTCCTTCAATGCTTTAGCTCTTGATCTAGTGATTGGTCCTTGAGGTAGTGCTGGAGATGGTCCCTCGTCATACTCCCCTTCTTGAGAATGATTCGTCCTCGAATCATTAACATACTCATCTCTAAACTCGAAAGGAATCAAATCACCCACATTGAAGATAGGACTTATACCATACTCAACTGAAAACTCCAAGACATAAGCATTGTCACCAACTTTGTGCTTCACTTTAAATGGTTCACCTCCTCTTGTAGACCACTTAGACTTCCTCTTCTCCGAAAATCGCTCTTTTCTTAGATGCAATCAAACTAGATCTCCTGATTTGAACAACATCTCCTTGCGATTCTGATTTGCCTTTAAAGCTACGGTTTTCCCTTTTTGCTCCAGCCTTATGCGCGTCTTCTCATGCAATTCCTTAATGAACTCCACCTTTTTCTGCAATGAAATCCACTCGCTCCTCTAAAGGCAACGGTGTAAGATCAAAAGGTGTCAAATGATTCACTCCATAGACACACTCAAAAGGCGTTAGGTTCGTAGATGAATGCAAAGTACGATTATAAGCAAATTCTACATGTGGTAAAACATATTACCAAACATTCAAATTATCTTTCAAAGTAGCTCTCAAGATAGTAGTCAGAGCCTTGTTGTTACTTCCGTTTGACCATCCGTTTGAGGATAACTAGAAGTTGAAAACAACAATTTGGTACATAACTTTCCCCAAAGAGTCTTCCAAAAGAAACTGAGGAACTTGACATCTCTATCTCTTACAATAGTCCGCGGCACTCCATGCAACCTAACAACTTCCCTAAAGAACAAGTTAGCCACAATATAAACACCATTAGTTTTTATGGCAAGCAATAAAGTTATCCATCTTAGAAAGGCGGTCAACAGCCACAAGGATGGAATATGTCCCCTTCTTAATACTTGGTAAACCTACAACAAAATCCATACTAATATCAAGACTTGATGAAGTAGGAATAGGTAAAGGAGTATACAAACCGTGTGACTTCAACCTTGACTTCGCCTTCAAGCAAATAATGCACCTCTTGATCAAATGTTCAACATCTTTAAGCATACGAGGCCAAAAGAAATGGGAATGAAGCATATATATCATAAGTTTTATAATAATCTCAGAGAACATCTAGGAATACAAACCTTATCCTCATGGAATAGAAATCCTTCAAAAGTAGAGAACTTACCTCTCGACTAAGGCAAATCTCGGCCGAGATTCCTGGCAGTAGGCCGAGATTTACATTAGATGTAAATATCTCCAAAATCAGCATCATCCTTGTACAGATCTTTGATATAATGGAATCCTAGGACCTTGGAATCCATGTTTGTGATCAAAGTATACCTTCTAGAAATTAAGGACATCTGCTACAACATTATATTTTCCCTTCTTGTACTTGATGATATAACGAAAAGTCTCTATGAACTCCATCCATCTTCCATGTCTCCTATCCAACTTATCTTAACTTCGAAAGTGCTTCAAAGACTCATGATTAGTTCTAAGGATGAATTCATTAGGCCAAAGACAATGTTGCCATGTCTTGAAAACTCAAAATAAAGCATATAATTCCTTATCATATGCTGAATAATTCAAGCATGGTCCCTTCAATTTCTCATTAAAATAGGCAATGGGCTTACCTTCTTGCATGAGTACTCCTCCAATAGTAATACCTGAAGTATCACATTCAACTTCGAATGGTTGGTGAAATCCGAAAGTGTAAGAAGAGGTGTGTTCGATAGTTGCCTCTTTAGCTCCGTGAATGCTTTATCTTGCGCTTCTTCCCACTAAAATTGTACTTGCTTCTTCGTCAGATGTGTGAGAGGGGCTGTGATGGTACTAAAATCCTTCACAAAGCGTCTATAGAACGTTGTCAATCCATGGAAAGATCGTACATGTCCAACGGTGGTAGGTATAGACCATTCTTCGATGGCTTTGATCTTTTCCTTGTCCACTTCATGACCTCTTGTGCTTACTAAAAGCCCAAGAAAAATAACTTGATTAGTAATAAACTCACAATTCTTAATATTAGCATATAAAGATTCAGATCTAAGAGTTCCTAGTACTTCCCTTAAGTGTTCTTCATGTTCCTCAATGGATTTGTTGTAGATGAGGATTTCGTCGAAATAGACAACCACAAACTTTCCATTATAATGGTGTAAGACATGATTCATCAACCTCATAAAAGTGCTAGAGCGTTAGTCAAACCAAAAGGCATAATTAACCACTCATAAAGTCCAAACTTGGTCTTGAATGTTGTCTTTTGTTCATCTTCTTCCCTCATCCAGATTTGTTGATATTCACTCTTAAGATCGATCTTGGAGAACAAGGTGGAACCGCTAAGCTCCTCTAGCATGTCATCTAATCTCGAGATGGGGTGACGGTACTTGATAGTAATGTTATTGATTGCTCTACAATCAACACACATCCTCCAAGTATTGTCCTTCTTGGACGCCAACAAAACTGGAACCGCACAAGGACTCAAACTTTCTTGAACGTAACCTTTATTCAAAAGGTCTTGCATGTAATGCCCCGATTATTTGGGTGCGCTTCGACCTTGTATTTCTCTCTTCCATCAATTCGATCGTAGCACGAGATTCCTTTTTATTATTATTTTTTTTTATATATATATTTTGCGACATAAATTTTCTTTCCAGGTATTTTATTATTTGGGAAACATATACGTATTTCAGTATTTTATTTTGTTTGTCGGAAGTCGGAATTTTTCCGTTCCGGGAATTTCCGTTCCGAACGTGTGTTAATCGGGTTTTACTTTTATTCTTTTTGTCTCTTCCTCTTTTTATTTTCCTCTTCTTTCCCCCATGACCCCATCTGGTTCCTTCTCTCTCCTCAGCCAGCTGGCTGGTGACCCCTCGCTCCCGGGACCAGACCCCTCGTTCCCCACCCTGCAGACCTACCTTGTGACCCTTCGCATCCCTCAGTCGGGTCTAACCCAAAAGCTCCCTCCCTTCTCTCTCACTCCCTCAACTCACTCCTCTCTTCAACCTCACCTTGTTTCTATCTCCCTCTCCTTTTGCAACAACGAAGAATGAGACCCTTCTCCCTGCGGCAACCACCCCACTGCCACCCTCTGAGCCACCTCTATTCCCTGTGCCCGGAAGCCCTCGTGCTCGTCCCTCTCTATTTCTCTTAACCACTGCAACCACTGGAGAAGCCTTCCTCTGCCTTCGCCGCTACTGGAGCCGCTCAACACCTCATTGCCTCACCTGCCACCGGAGAAGTCTACCCTGCCGAAGGGTCTTGCCGCCTCCATTGTCTCCACTCTTCCTCTCCCCTGTGACTTCCGATCGAGCATAAGCTGCAGAGCAGCCTGGGGTTTTCCTCCTCTCACCGGAGCAACCTTCAAACGCCTCCACCGTCTTCCTTGCTCTCTCCCTCGCACTCCTTCACCAACCTCGTCCTCCCTGCCACCTCCATTCGCAAGGAATAACATCAGCTTGTTGTGCTGCAACAATAATAATAAACAAAGGGGAGTTGCAACCTTTTCCCACCGGAAGAGATCGACGAAGCTGTCGTCGTGCTGCGCTGCTAGAGCCAGCGTTTCCCTCGCCGTGCCTTGCCTACACGAGCCTGATGGAGTCCTGCCGGATCCCTACTCACGCCGCCGCCTCCACCTTCATTGCCGCATGCCTTCATCATCTGTAAATGAAGAAGCCCCATTTTAGGGTTTTATCAATCGGACCCCTCTTTTTAAGAGTATTTACGAAATACACCCATAACTTGCTTTTACAGTTTATGGCTCATAGTTTGGGTTTTTGCAAATATGCCCTTGTAGATGAATTTCAGATTTGGCCCATCTTTATTATTGCAGATTTGTACCCAGGTTTTGAAATGTAGCAATTATACCCTCCTGCAGGAATTATTTACATAAATGGACCCATATATTAATTGTGGTTTATGACCCAAATTTGGTGATTTAACTATTATGCCCTTGTTGAATTAATTTCGGATTATGGCCCAAGGATTTAATTGCGGATTTATGACGCATGTTGTGACGTTGGGTATTTTGCCTCGGAAAATATTTTAGCGGGATTTTAACCTCGGTTTTTAAACAAGTTCCTTAGAGTTATATGTATTATATATATTCCGATCAAATTTAGCGTACGAGCTAAATTTGTTTAGTTTTGGTGCTAGGTTCGGGAACGACCCCGTAAAGGCCGAACGAGTCCAAGTCGATATCCGTTGATCGATTTCCGTCTTTTGACGTCGTGTGAGTATCTCTTCCCTCGATCTAGTTATGTTAAGTTTTAGTATTCTGCTAGGTTGGATCTAGCATAACTTAGAGCTAATGCCAAGTAGTGGCTTTGACCCTTAGGTGAGTTTTGAGGATTTGATATTGTTTGATGGATTAATGTTGATTCTAAGCTTGAGGGGGTATTGCGGTCTAGTGAGGTTGTTATAAGGATTCGAGTATATGGTTTGATCTTGTGAGAATCATTAGGCTTGAGGTTTGGGATTACATGTTGTTGTGAGAGCATCAAGACTAGGAAAGTGTTATCTTAACATGTGAGTTGTATGACCTTATAGAGGTCATTTGGGCTAGAAGTCTAAGGACTTCTAGCATGAGAGATAGATATTGATCGTGTGCCTTGTTTTGGCCAGGAGTTGAGTATCTTCCTGCGGGAAGTTGAGAGATATTGTTGATCGGTTTAGCTTTGGGACGAGGTAAGTCTCCGGACTTACTTAGCTCGTATTCCTTGTATTAGCATTGATGTGTGTTTGGTGGTGTGTGTTTATTGTCTATTGATTATAACAACTAAACCGGAATTAGGATTACCCACCTTTATATTATTTTGGCCCAAGTGTATGATAACGGGCGGTGACAACTTGCCTGGCTCCCGCGAGAGCTAGGAGGTTCTCGGCGACTATCCCGTGCTGGTAGACGGTCGGATGCATTAGTACCATTCCGTGCCGGTAAGTAGGGACCGAGGCGAGTTTCGGTGACTCTCGTGTCACAACCTAAGTTGAATTAGAACGGGATATGACTTAATAATAAAAAGATAAATAACCGGACTTGTGTACTTTGGTGTTTATTGTGTGTTATTTGATTTACTTGTGTTTGTGCCTTTCACCTTGATTCTAATGCTTCGAATATTAGCTAACGGTTTTATACCGATTGTTGTAGATTGCCTTGCAGGTTAGGAATGCGGCCGAGAGATCTGGAAGAGTGGACAGCCGGGGTTCCGTACATTTTAGGATTGGGTTTTGCTTGGAGTCGTGTTTGAGTTTTGTTTTCATTATATATTGTATGCCGCGTGTATGGCATTTGGTCTTTCGGTTGTATCTCGGCTGAAGTCTTTGGTTTGTATAGTTTTGGGTTCATTGCATTGCATATAATGTATTTGGTTTTGGCCTTTATTTGTGCCTTGTTGCAAGATCCGGTGAAATTGTTGTCAAGCTAAGGGTCGGTTCCCATTGTGAGGTCTCAACCCGTAGCATCCCGAGTCCCGCGGATTCGAGGTGTTACAAAAGTGGTATCAGAGCCCTAGGTTGACAACAATGGCATTCGCAATCTTCTAAAGGCCGAATAAGGAATAAACAGAACCCCACGGGTTCTTAGTTTTTGTTTTCAAAATCACATGCATGAGTCGGGGTAGAATGTTCGGACCACCACTCCTTCCGTGGATCTCGACAGCTTAGTTTATTGGATTTTGATATGTATATATATGTATAAATAGATATGGATATGAGGTTTGTAGTTATGCATAATAGAGTTGATGTGTATCTTTGTGATTGTATGTTGCATGATGAACTGGATATATGTGTATAGATATATATGTGGACTATAGTACATGTTTAGATCTTGTATTGTTGCAATGGAATGCCGGATATGTTATATTATTAGTTATGTGGACATAGGACTTATATAGTCTTATATACGGATTCTTATATATATATATATATATATATATATATATATATATATATATATATATATATATATATATATATATATATACACATATATATAGTTATATATACATACACATATGGTATACTAGTATTAAATTAGAAGTAGTGGACCTTATAGTTAAGATGATAGGAAGCTATCATCGCCCTCGGACAAACGCCTTTTTTGGCTTAGGATAGTGTACATACGAGGACGAATATGCTCAAGTTTTGAGTTGAGAGTTACGTTCGGGCGAACACCTTGGAGTTCTTGTACTCCTTTAAGAGGATGTCGAAGAGGAGGATTAGAGATGACATAAGCGAAGGACAACCAAGTAAAAGAAAACTCGTGACAACTTAAGAGAAATTGAGATGGGGAACATACAAGAAAAAGGAGTAACACAAAGGTGTGGAAGTGGTTAGAAAGAAGTCGCGATTAGAAAGACAACGAGACCAATAGGGATAACAAACATAAGTTCTTCAAGAAGACGCGTGGAAAACTAAAGATGCAAATCGAGGAGGAGAGGGATACATTCTAACAAGGTTAAAGGTAACATTCCATTAAGATGTGAAGTTTTCTTTAGACACTCCTAAGCATTAGAGTCAAGACGAGAAGAGTGATCGAACCATTTGCTAAAGATTTAAGACACCGTACGTTAAGCTTACGAGGTACCTAAAAAAAAGAAAAGAAAGAGAGTAAAGTTTCAACATTACTAGAGTTATGAGAAGAAGGCTATGGTGGGGATTCACGTGGAGTTGACCGATTTCCATTATGATGATAAGACTAAGAAATGTCAAGAAGAAGGAAGTTTGTATAAATGATGATCCCAAGAAGATGAAAGATGAAACGAGGAGCTTTGATCGAGAGACTTAAGATACCAACCAAGAGGAATGCGAGTGGATGCTAGCTAGTGCTATAATGTTTGGGAGAGCGCACTTGAAAGACATCAATAAAGAATGGTTAAGTCTATGAAAAGGAGTTATATAGAACAACAAGGCAAAGAAGATATAGTTATCTTAGAGAAGTGGAAGGAAGTGTGGAACGTAGAAAGAGTTAAGAAAGGGTGTGAAGAGTGATACGAGCAAATGAAGTTTAAGGTAGAGTACCCCGAGAGGGTAGCCTTCATGAGAGTAGTGACATGAGAAGTGTAGTAGAATAATGAGCCTTTGAACTTGGAGAAGGTTAGCTATAAGCTAATTGGTGATAGTCAAGAACGTGGATGTGTTGGTTGTATATGAATGAGGGTAGATGAAAAGAGTAACCAAGAGTGTGGTTTATAAAGGAACAGTAACAAGAACTTGGAATATTCATGGTGGTTGAATGTCAGCAATAAAGAGGTATATCAAGGGAAGTGCAATTATCTTAATCATGTAGCAATTATCGATCCCAACAAGTGATGGTAACATACCTTGTGGGGAAGGATTGTAACGATCTGGTGCAACCTTCTTAGATCAGGTGATTGTCATATGGGGGAACGACATGGATCAGGATAAAGGGAACGGCAAGGACAAAGAGGGAGACGAGTCTTCTATGGTTATGGTGCGTACAAGGGGAATATATGAGGAGACGTATGGTACGTTTGTTCTAAGGTGATGGATGTCGTGTTCTCGCGAGTAAAAGCTAAGTCAAGGTTTTGTGACTCGTGTGGCGAAACCATAGTGGTTATGACGTGAAACGAGGAATCTGGATTTGGGGAAACGCTGCAAGCTTAGGTTATGATGTTAGTGTTTGGTGGAGTCATGAGTGGATCTTCTAGAGTTGTGGTTGGGGAATTCTGCCTAAAGGCATATTGTCACAGTTGTGAAGTTGCTCATAGAATATCAAGAAGTGCATAAGGTAACCAACAAGAGTAAGAGAAGATCGAAGTTTTGAAGTTTGATGTCGACAAGAGATGTACAAAAAGTATCTGGAAGATTGAGGTTAGAACCCTACCGTCGGGTTGACTTTACAAAAGGAAAGTGAAGTATAATCTCTACTTGAAGAAGGGATGTATATGGTGAAAGCTTATGTAGAATACTAATAGCTCCTCCCATATGTTGGGATGTTGCGGAAAGTGAAGAAGATAAGGTCAATTATTTTGAAACACGGTTAAGTCCTACCGATTGGACCCTTATGGTTGCACATAAGTGAGAAATCTTAGAAGATTTTTTCAATCATGCCATTTAGGAGGGAAAATGGGATTAAGTTAAAAGAATACTTGTATAAGAACACAAGAGTCAAAAGACGCAAGCAAATCTTTCCAATTCAAGGAAAGACGAATATTTGAAAGAGGACGGTCAACATTGTAGCTAAAGATGGAGCAGTACACGTGTTTGAAGGACGTCACCCCAACATATCGAGGTAGATCATTAGTATCATGACCACTTGTAAAGTGATAAGACAAGATTGTGTCGGTTATTACGATGTGTGACGGGAAGAGAAAAGATGAAAGCTGAGATATCACGGATTCCAATACGTCAGAATGTGGAATTTTCTACTATGGTCGAGCTTGATTTAATTCCGATGTCTAAGGCGCCGTATGAAATAACACTTGTGTAGAGACATGAGTTGTGGAAGCGAGTGAAGGAGAAATTGCAAGAACTTAGTGATAAGATTTCATTAGAATTAGTGAAAGGCTATGAAGAACTTCAAATATTATCTTGGACTCTTGATTTGAAATTGTTATGGAGAACACCAATTTGCGAAGAGAGAGACGGTTATCTCAATTTGTACATTGATTACCATGAGCCGAACAAGTTAACAACGAAGGACAAGTATCCCTCACCACTGATAGATGATCTACTCGACCGGTTGCAAGGGTCGGTAGTCTATTCTAAGAATGTTTTAAGGTCTGATTGCCACCAATTGAGAATTTGAGATTGAATTTTGTAAAAACGGCATTCCGGACAGACCATTGCCACTACAAGTTGTAGTGATTCCTTATGGGCTTACTAATGCCCCGGATAAGATACTTTGGTCTACTCTCAAAGAAGAGAGAAGATGTAAAACAAGTTGTCTCGAGATGGCAACCCCGAAGGATGTGAAAGAAGTTGCAAGATTTCTTGGATGTACCGGTCATTCCCGGATTTGGGGAAGGATCCTCCAAAGTAACAGCAACAACAGTTAACCTACTTTGGAAAACAAAGGAGTTTTGAAAAGGGACAAGGGTCATGAGAGTTGTTAAGAGTTAATAAAAGAGTCATTGGCAATTATTTTGACATTGCCTCGAGGTATGATGGATTGGTGTTTTACAAGTGATTCTTCAAGAGAAGGTATGGGTTAAGTACTGATGTAAAAGTGAGAAGTAACAACATACATGCCTTGTTAGTAGAAGTAGTGGGAAGTAAAGTACTCCCTTCCTTACTTGGAGCGTGCAACAATTATTGAGAAAACGTAACATCGAAGTTTGGTTTGACAAGAACCAAAGTCATTGGAAGTTCGATCTTCTTTGATGGAGAAATCAAAAGGAAAATAATGGAGATGCTGCATTGAAACCGAGAAAGAAGTTGAGTTCCGATATATTGACATTTTTGAGATCTTTCTTTGGTTGTGCTTATGTGATTTGTGACGTGAATTTTCTTTGTGTGTGTACCTTGCGGGTCTTGATGTGTTTATGCGAGTAGACTTTGGATTAGAGGGCCGTGGTTGCCACATTATAGTGTTCCGAGCGGTTAGCGAGACGTGAGTGTTCGAGAGTTCGAGTTTAGCAAGTTTCGGGACGAAACTTGTTTTTAGGGGGACCTGATGTAATGCCCCGTTTATTTGGGTGCGCTTCGACCTTGTATTTCTCTCTTCTATCAATTCGATCGTAACACGAGATTCCTTTTTATTATTATTTTTTTTATATATATATTTTGCGACATAAATTTTCTTTCCAGGTATTTTATTATTTGGGAAACATATACGTATTTCAGTATTTTATTTTGTTTGTCGGAAGTCGGAATTTTTCCGTTCCGGGAATTTCCGTTCCGAACGTGTGTTAATCGGGTTTTACTTTTATTCTTTTTGTCTCTTCCTCTTTGTATTTTCCTATTCTTTCCCCCATGGCCCCATCTGGTTCCTTCTCTCTCCTCAGCCAGCTGGCTGGTGACCCCTCGCTCCCGGGACCAGACCCCTCGTTCCCCACCCTGCAGACCTACCTTGTGACCCTTCGCATCCCTCAGTCGTTTCTAACCCAACAGCTCCCTCCCTTCTCTCTCACTCCCTCAACTCACTCCTCTCTTCAACCTCACCTTGTTTCTATCTCCCTCTCCTTTTGCAACAAAGAAGAATGAGAAACCACCCTTCTCCCTGTGGCAACCACCCCACTGCCACCCTCTGAGCCACCTCTATTCCCTGTGCCCGGAAGCCCTCGTGCTCGTCCCTCTCTATTTCTCTTAACCACTACAACCACTGGAGAAGCCTTCCTCTGCCTTCGCCGCTACTGGAGCCGCTCACCACCTCATTGCCTCACCTGCCACCGGAGAAGTCTACCCTGCCGAAGGGTCTTGCCGCCTCCATTGTCTCCACTCTTCCTCTCCCCTGTGACTTCCAATCGAGCATAAGTTGCTGAGCAGCCTAGGTTTTCCTCCTCTCACCGGAGCAACCTTCGAACGCCTCCACCGTCTTCCTTGCTCTCTCCCTCACACTCCTTCACCAACCTCGTCCTCCCTGCCACCTCCATTCGCAAGGAATAACAGCAGCTTGTTGTGCTGCAACAATAATAATAAACAGAGGGGAGTTGCAACCTTTGCCCACCGGAAGAGATCGACGAAGCCGTCGTCGTGCTGCGCTGCTAGAGTCAGTGTTTCCCTTGCCGTGCCTTGCCTACACGAGCCTGATGGAGTCTTGCCGGATCCCTACTCACGCCGCCGCCTCCACCTTCATTGCCGCATGCCTTCATCATCTGTAAATGAAGAAGCCCCTTTTTAGGGTTTTATCAATCGGACCCCTCTTTTTAAGAGTATTTACGAAATGCACCCATAACTTGCTTTTACAGTTTATGGCTCATAGTTTGGGTTTTTGCAAATATGCCCTTGCAGATGAATTTCAGATTTGGCCCATCTTTATTATTGCAGATTTGTACCCAGGTTTTGAAATGTAGCAATTATACCCTCCTGCAGGAATTATTTACATAAATGGACCCATATATTAATTGTGGTTTATGACCCAAATTTGGTGATTTAACTATTATGCCCTTGTTGAATTAATTTCGGATTATGGCCCAAGGATTTAATTGCGGATTTATGACGCATGTTGTGACGTTGGGTATTTTGCCTCGGAAAATATTTTAGCGGGATTTTAACCTCGGTTTTTAAACAAGTTCCTTAGAGTTATATGTATTATATATATTCCGATCAAATTTAGCGTACGAGCTAAATTTGTTTAGTTTTGGTGCTAGGTTCGGGAACGACCCCGTAAAGGCCGAACGAGTCCAAGTCGATATCCGTTGATCGATTTCCGTCTTTTGACGTCGTGTGAGTATCTCTTCCCTCGATCTAGTTATGTTAAGTTTTAGTATTCTGCTAGGTTGGATCTAGCATAACTTAGAGCTAATGCCAAGTAGTGGCTTTGACCCTTAGGTGAGTTTTGAGGATTTGATATTGTTTGATGGATTAATGTTGATTCTAAGCTTGAGGGGGTATTGCGGTCTAGTGAGGTTGTTATAAGGATTCGAGTATATGGTTTGATCTTGTGAGAATCATTAGGCTTGAGGTTTGGGATTACATGTTGTTGTGAGAGCATCAAGACTAGGAAAGTGTTATCTTAACATGTGAGTTGTATGACCTTATAGAGGTCATTTGGGCTAGAAGTCTAAGGACTTCTAGCATGAGAGATAGATATTGATCGTGTGCCTTGTTTTGGCCAGGAGTTGAGTATCTTCCTGCGGGAAGTTGAGAGATATTGTTGATCGGTTTAGCTTTGGGACGAGGTAAGTCTCCGGACTTACTTAGCTCGTATTCCTTGTATTAGCATTGATGTGTGTTTGGTGGTGTGTGTTTATTGTCTATTGATTATAACAACTAAACCGGAATTAGGATTAC
>BSUD01000003.1:21678067-21709291 GCA_033239045.1 Fagopyrum esculentum
GAGTTATATAGAACAACAAGGCAAAGAAGATATAGTTATCTTAGAGAAGTGGAAGGAAGTGTGGAACGTAGAAAGAGTTAAGAAAGGGTGTGAAGAGTGATACGAGCAAATGAAGTTTAAGGTAGAGTACCCCGAGAGGGTAGCCTTCATGAGAGTAGTGACATGAGAAGTGTAGTAGAATAATGAGCCTTTGAACTTGGAGAAGGTTAGCTATAAGCTAATTGGTGATAGTCAAGAACGTGGATGTGTTGGTTGTATATGAATGAGGGTAGATGAAAAGAGTAACCAAGAGTGTGGTTTATAAAGGAACAGTAACAAGAACTTGGAATATTCATGGTGGTTGAATGTCAGCAATAAAGAGGTATATCAAGGGAAGTGCAATTATCTTAATCATGTAGCAATTATCGATCCCAACAAGTGATGGTAACATACCTTGTGGGGAAGGATTGTAACGATCTGGTGCAACCTTCTTAGATCAGGTGATTGTCATATGGGGGAACGACATGGATCAGGATAAAGGGAACGGCAAGGACAAAGAGGGAGACGAGTCTTCTATGGTTATGGTGCGTACAAGGGGAATATATGAGGAGACGTATGGTACGTTTGTTCTAAGGTGATGGATGTCGTGTTCTCGCGAGTAAAAGCTAAGTCAAGGTTTTGTGACTCGTGTGGCGAAACCATAGTGGTTATGACGTGAAACGAGGAATCTGGATTTGGGGAAACGCTGCAAGCTTAGGTTATGATGTTAGTGTTTGGTGGAGTCATGAGTGGATCTTCTAGAGTTGTGGTTGGGGAATTCTGCCTAAAGGCATATTGTCACAGTTGTGAAGTTGCTCATAGAATATCAAGAAGTGCATAAGGTAACCAACAAGAGTAAGAGAAGATCGAAGTTTTGAAGTTTGATGTCGACAAGAGATGTACAAAAAGTATCTGGAAGATTGAGGTTAGAACCCTACCGTCGGGTTGACTTTACAAAAGGAAAGTGAAGTATAATCTCTACTTGAAGAAGGGATGTATATGGTGAAAGCTTATGTAGAATACTAATAGCTCCTCCCATATGTTGGGATGTTGCGGAAAGTGAAGAAGATAAGGTCAATTATTTTGAAACACGGTTAAGTCCTACCGATTGGACCCTTATGGTTGCACATAAGTGAGAAATCTTAGAAGATTTTTTCAATCATGCCATTTAGGAGGGAAAATGGGATTAAGTTAAAAGAATACTTGTATAAGAACACAAGAGTCAAAAGACGCAAGCAAATCTTTCCAATTCAAGGAAAGACGAATATTTGAAAGAGGACGGTCAACATTGTAGCTAAAGATGGAGCAGTACACGTGTTTGAAGGACGTCACCCCAACATATCGAGGTAGATCATTAGTATCATGACCACTTGTAAAGTGATAAGACAAGATTGTGTCGGTTATTACGATGTGTGACGGGAAGAGAAAAGATGAAAGCTGAGATATCACGGATTCCAATACGTCAGAATGTGGAATTTTCTACTATGGTCGAGCTTGATTTAATTCCGATGTCTAAGGCGCCGTATGAAATAACACTTGTGTAGAGACATGAGTTGTGGAAGCGAGTGAAGGAGAAATTGCAAGAACTTAGTGATAAGATTTCATTAGAATTAGTGAAAGGCTATGAAGAACTTCAAATATTATCTTGGACTCTTGATTTGAAATTGTTATGGAGAACACCAATTTGCGAAGAGAGAGACGGTTATCTCAATTTGTACATTGATTACCATGAGCCGAACAAGTTAACAACGAAGGACAAGTATCCCTCACCACTGATAGATGATCTACTCGACCGGTTGCAAGGGTCGGTAGTCTATTCTAAGAATGTTTTAAGGTCTGATTGCCACCAATTGAGAATTTGAGATTGAATTTTGTAAAAACGGCATTCCGGACAGACCATTGCCACTACAAGTTGTAGTGATTCCTTATGGGCTTACTAATGCCCCGGATAAGATACTTTGGTCTACTCTCAAAGAAGAGAGAAGATGTAAAACAAGTTGTCTCGAGATGGCAACCCCGAAGGATGTGAAAGAAGTTGCAAGATTTCTTGGATGTACCGGTCATTCCCGGATTTGGGGAAGGATCCTCCAAAGTAACAGCAACAACAGTTAACCTACTTTGGAAAACAAAGGAGTTTTGAAAAGGGACAAGGGTCATGAGAGTTGTTAAGAGTTAATAAAAGAGTCATTGGCAATTATTTTGACATTGCCTCGAGGTATGATGGATTGGTGTTTTACAAGTGATTCTTCAAGAGAAGGTATGGGTTAAGTACTGATGTAAAAGTGAGAAGTAACAACATACATGCCTTGTTAGTAGAAGTAGTGGGAAGTAAAGTACTCCCTTCCTTACTTGGAGCGTGCAACAATTATTGAGAAAACGTAACATCGAAGTTTGGTTTGACAAGAACCAAAGTCATTGGAAGTTCGATCTTCTTTGATGGAGAAATCAAAAGGAAAATAATGGAGATGCTGCATTGAAACCGAGAAAGAAGTTGAGTTCCGATATATTGACATTTTTGAGATCTTTCTTTGGTTGTGCTTATGTGATTTGTGACGTGAATTTTCTTTGTGTGTGTACCTTGCGGGTCTTGATGTGTTTATGCGAGTAGACTTTGGATTAGAGGGCCGTGGTTGCCACATTATAGTGTTCCGAGCGGTTAGCGAGACGTGAGTGTTCGAGAGTTCGAGTTTAGCAAGTTTCGGGACGAAACTTGTTTTTAGGGGGACCTGATGTAATGCCCCGTTTATTTGGGTGCGCTTCGACCTTGTATTTCTCTCTTCTATCAATTCGATCGTAACACGAGATTCCTTTTTATTATTATTTTTTTTATATATATATTTTGCGACATAAATTTTCTTTCCAGGTATTTTATTATTTGGGAAACATATACGTATTTCAGTATTTTATTTTGTTTGTCGGAAGTCGGAATTTTTCCGTTCCGGGAATTTCCGTTCCGAACGTGTGTTAATCGGGTTTTACTTTTATTCTTTTTGTCTCTTCCTCTTTGTATTTTCCTATTCTTTCCCCCATGGCCCCATCTGGTTCCTTCTCTCTCCTCAGCCAGCTGGCTGGTGACCCCTCGCTCCCGGGACCAGACCCCTCGTTCCCCACCCTGCAGACCTACCTTGTGACCCTTCGCATCCCTCAGTCGTTTCTAACCCAACAGCTCCCTCCCTTCTCTCTCACTCCCTCAACTCACTCCTCTCTTCAACCTCACCTTGTTTCTATCTCCCTCTCCTTTTGCAACAAAGAAGAATGAGAAACCACCCTTCTCCCTGTGGCAACCACCCCACTGCCACCCTCTGAGCCACCTCTATTCCCTGTGCCCGGAAGCCCTCGTGCTCGTCCCTCTCTATTTCTCTTAACCACTACAACCACTGGAGAAGCCTTCCTCTGCCTTCGCCGCTACTGGAGCCGCTCACCACCTCATTGCCTCACCTGCCACCGGAGAAGTCTACCCTGCCGAAGGGTCTTGCCGCCTCCATTGTCTCCACTCTTCCTCTCCCCTGTGACTTCCAATCGAGCATAAGTTGCTGAGCAGCCTAGGTTTTCCTCCTCTCACCGGAGCAACCTTCGAACGCCTCCACCGTCTTCCTTGCTCTCTCCCTCACACTCCTTCACCAACCTCGTCCTCCCTGCCACCTCCATTCGCAAGGAATAACAGCAGCTTGTTGTGCTGCAACAATAATAATAAACAGAGGGGAGTTGCAACCTTTGCCCACCGGAAGAGATCGACGAAGCCGTCGTCGTGCTGCGCTGCTAGAGTCAGTGTTTCCCTTGCCGTGCCTTGCCTACACGAGCCTGATGGAGTCTTGCCGGATCCCTACTCACGCCGCCGCCTCCACCTTCATTGCCGCATGCCTTCATCATCTGTAAATGAAGAAGCCCCTTTTTAGGGTTTTATCAATCGGACCCCTCTTTTTAAGAGTATTTACGAAATGCACCCATAACTTGCTTTTACAGTTTATGGCTCATAGTTTGGGTTTTTGCAAATATGCCCTTGCAGATGAATTTCAGATTTGGCCCATCTTTATTATTGCAGATTTGTACCCAGGTTTTGAAATGTAGCAATTATACCCTCCTGCAGGAATTATTTACATAAATGGACCCATATATTAATTGTGGTTTATGACCCAAATTTGGTGATTTAACTATTATGCCCTTGTTGAATTAATTTCGGATTATGGCCCAAGGATTTAATTGCGGATTTATGACGCATGTTGTGACGTTGGGTATTTTGCCTCGGAAAATATTTTAGCGGGATTTTAACCTCGGTTTTTAAACAAGTTCCTTAGAGTTATATGTATTATATATATTCCGATCAAATTTAGCGTACGAGCTAAATTTGTTTAGTTTTGGTGCTAGGTTCGGGAACGACCCCGTAAAGGCCGAACGAGTCCAAGTCGATATCCGTTGATCGATTTCCGTCTTTTGACGTCGTGTGAGTATCTCTTCCCTCGATCTAGTTATGTTAAGTTTTAGTATTCTGCTAGGTTGGATCTAGCATAACTTAGAGCTAATGCCAAGTAGTAGCTTTGACCCTTAGGTGAGTTTTGAGGATTTGATATTGTTTGATGGATTAATGTTGATTCTAAGCTTGAGGGGGTATTGCGGTCTAGTGAGGTTGTTATAAGGATTCGAGTATATGGTTTGATCTTGTGAGAATCATTAGGCTTGAGGTTTGGGATTACATGTTGTTGTGAGAGCATCAAGACTAGGAAAGTGTTATCTTAACATGTGAGTTGTATGACCTTATAGAGGTCATTTGGGCTAGAAGTCTAAGGACTTCTAGCATGAGAGATAGATATTGATCGTGTGCCTTGTTTTGGCCAGGAGTTGAGTATCTTCCTGCGGGAAGTTGAGAGATATTGTTGATCGGTTTAGCTTTGGGACGAGGTAAGTCTCCGGACTTACTTAGCTCGTATTCCTTGTATTAGCATTGATGTGTGTTTGGTGGTGTGTGTTTATTGTCTATTGATTATAACAACTAAACCGGAATTAGGATTACTCACCTTTATATTATTTTGGCCCAAGTGTATGATAACGGGCGGTGACAACTTGCCTGGCTCCCGCGAGAGCTAGGAGGTTCTCGGCGACTATCCCGTGCTGGTAGACGGTCGGATGCATCAGTACCATTCTATGCCGGTAAGTAGGGACCGAGGCGAGTTTCGGTGACTCTCGTGTCACAACCTAAGTTGAATTAGAACGGGATATGACTTAATAATAAAAAGATAAATAACCGGACTTGTGTGCTTTGGTGTTTATTGTGTGTTATTTGATTTACTTGTGTTTGTGCCTTTCACCTTGATTCTAATGCTTCGAATATTAGCTAACGGTTTTATACCGATTGTTGTAGATTGCCTTGCAGGTTAGGAATGCGGCCGAGAGATCTGGAAGAGTGGACAGCCGGGGTTCCGTACATTTTAGGATTGGGTTTTGCTTGGAGTCGTGTTTGAGTTTTGTTTTCATTATATATTGTATGCCGCGTGTATGGCATTTGGTCTTTCGGTTGTATCTCGGCTGAAGTCTTTGGTTTGTATAGTTTTGGGTTCATTGCATGCATATAATGTATTTGGTTTTGGCCTTTATTTGTTCCTTGTTGCAAGATCCGGTGAAATTGTTGTCAAGCTAAGGGTCGGGACCCATTGTGAGGTCTCAACCCATAGCATCCCGAGTCCCGCGGATTCGGGGTGTTACATTGCACTTGATCTTGATTTTCCTGACATTCATGCGGACTCATTTTATAAGCGGGGCGATTAGGAAGGGACGAACCTGGAATGTAGTCAATCCGATGCTCAATGCCTCGAAAAAGTGGAAGACCTACAAGAATCTCATTCAGAAGTACATCTTTATACTCATCCAAAGCCTTTAAATTGTTTGTAGGAAAAGTAGACTTCACTTCATCACTTAAAGTCATTAGGCTTTTACATAAACTCAATAAAGTAGTATCCAAATGAACATAATCATCAAGAAACTCCCTTTTGGATGATAAGAGTATTCGATGATGCTCCAGAGAAGGAATCTCGGGCTGGTTACAGGAATCTCAGCCGAGATTTCCCTGTCGGGGCCGAGATTTATCACTGGAACGTGACTAGTCTTCAAATCTCGGACGAGATTTTGATGATCTGCCAGTGGTTTCTTCTCTGAGAGTTGTTTCTTGTTTCTTGTTCCTTTTCCTTGCGTTTTTCCTTCTTATCGTAATGCTCCACAATCTGCAAAGGGGTCATAGGTTTAAGAGTAATTGTTTTTCCATTAAACTCAAAGGAGTTTTTATTAGAAAACCATCATGTGTAACCTTCCTATCAAATTGCTAAGGACGGCCTAACAAATAACAATATGCTCACACTTTCTTAAGGTAAACACAATTCTAGATTGTTTGTTAACTTTCAACTCTCCACAATCATGCATCCAATGCAACTTATAAGGTCTAGAATGATAGAAAGTAGTGATTTCCAACTTAGTGATTAATTCCTCACTAGCAATGTTGTTTCAACTACCACCATCAATAATTATATTACAAACCTTTCTTTGAACAAGACTTTTGTATGAGAAAGGTTTTCCTGTTGTTATCCTCGCATGGAGCTATTTTAGCATACAATGTGTGTCTAGCAATCAAAGACTCTTCATGCTCATATTCACAACCTTCATCACTATTACTATTACTATCATGCTCATGCAATGCATTGATATGGGTATGATCATGTTCATGCTCTTCTTCACTTTCATATTGCCCTTGTTAATTTAGAAATAAAACTCTTTTATTAGGACAATCTCTCATGTAGTGACGTCTACCTTGACATTTAAAGCATACAATATCACTAGAACGTAAAGTAGAGTTAGAAGTGCTCCCTTTATTATCCTTTGACGGCTCAGTCAAACGCCGCGATTAAGTAGAAGAATTATGGACTGCGGGATCAAGAAGGGATCTCTTTTGTTCGTCTTTCTAGGGCAAATCTCGGCCGAGATTCCTGTAGGATGGCCGAGATTTTTTCTCTGGATTCCAAGAATTTGACCCTTGGTTCCATCATTTGATCTTCTTCTCCACCCTGATAGCCAAATGTATTAAGTTAGTTATTGAAACATAGGGATATAGATCAATTTCATTAGCTAAAGAAGGATGCAAAATTCGTAAAAATCGAGCCATGATATACTCCTTATCCTCTTGCACGTTAGCTTTCACCATTGTCGTTTGCATGGTGGTATAGACTTCTACCACACTCATGGAACCTTGCTTGAGGTTCCGTAGTCGCTGCCTCACTTCCCTACCATAGTGTGAAGGCACGAATCTTGCTTTCAGCAAGGCCTTCATTTGTTCCTAAGTGTTGATGTTCGGATCTAACGTTCTTCTTTGTTCTTTAACGAGATGATTCCACCAAACTAAGGCATATCCTTGGAATTCCAATGCAGCAAGTTGGATCTTTCGTTTCTCACTAAAATTATGGCAAGACTAAATTTGTTCAATCTTAGTCTCCCATTCTATGTAAGCGTCCGGGTCGCATTTGCCTTCAAACCTTGGAATCTTGACCTTTACTCTCCCAAGTCCGTCATTATCCTGAGGAGGTCTATAATGGTTATTGTCAAGTCCTCTCCGTGGGTTATAATGATTTCAGGGGTAGTCTCTCCACATGCCCTCATCTTCTTCATAACCTTAGTCCTGAAATTCTTCACCAAAACGCGGATTGTGATTAGCGTTAAAGAATGGATTAAGGTGAGTATTACTTGGAACCTGGGAATAGTTTGGAGCTGGTACGGGGAATGGTGGTGGTGGTGGAGTTAAAGAGTTGCCTCCCACTTCGAAGACAGGTCTCTGGTCAAATCTCGGGCGAGATTCCACATTGAGCCTTGCTTCGACCTTTTCCAATCGTTTATCAAATGTGGAAACAGTAGCCATCAGTTGTTTGAGCATCTCCATGGCATCGGGCTCTAGAGACTCACTCTTTTGGGACGCTCGTGGACTATCTCTTCTTAACATCTACACAAACACGCAAAGTAACAACAAACTTTTCATGGTAGGGATACGAAAATATCTTTCTTGTTTCACTCGCACTACGCTCTATTGTGTTATCGCAAGCTGGTTTGATGTAATTGTCTGGGATGGATTAATGCTTCTTTACCAATCAGTGCTTTGGTCTCACTAGAACTCCTTGGTTGAATCATGTTGTCAACTTGGTTTGGATAAAGGTTCTTGTGTTGTGAGATGGATAAGGAACTCATGCTAGAAGTTTACTCCACACAAGACAAGGTAGAAAGAATATTGCGGATAGACACACTAGTATGTTAGGAAGTAGAGATACTAACTAACACACCCAAAGAATATGACTCAAGTGTTTTGAGTAGAAAGAGGCTAAGAAAAGGCACACAAGAGATTAAGAAGAGAGAAAAAAAACGTACCTTGAGTTTGTGTAGTTAGAAAGAGAGATAGCCGGGATTGGTTTTGGGTATGGCTAGGACTCTTAACTGGATCAAGGTTGGTACATTTTATGTACTCTTGTACAGGGTGCACTTGGGTTCTTGAGATTATGTGATGATCACCCACATATTATGCTCTAGTTTTATAAATCTTATTATACACAAATCGCATTCTTATAAGTTGCCAACTAGAAGGTTTTAACCCATGAAAGATACCATCCGGGCCCGTTAGACAAGGCCATCTGGGCCCGTTAGACAAAGTCATCCAGGCTTTTTTTTTCCTTCTACTTCGGCCCATCTATCAGCCCTCCATGTGCAAGTAACGCCAACTGGGCCCGGGAGCAGATCTCTTCCTTCCGTCTTCAACGCCTCCAGTGTAATGCTATTTCCTTCTGCAATTTCTTCGCCATGTAAACCGCTCATTCAAATCTAGTTTCCTTCCACGCTATAGCCTCTCTCCTATCCTCAACCTTCCTTTTGCACGTGCACAAGATCTTCGTCCCTCTCCATTCCCCTGGTGTTCACGTACGAGATCCAACCCTATCCGACCCTTCTGTCTTCTGTCTTCATCCTCGGCAACCCTAGCAGCGACGCCAGGCCAACATTTGGTCCTCTTGTCCACACCAGCTGAAGGAAACCACCTCTTCACTTCCTTCATCTTCAATCAGCACAACCTCGTCCTGGATTTGTCGACAACATCAGCATCGACACCCTTCTGCACAAGGACACCGCAACAACAACGCCCCTCCCTGTGATTTTTTCACGAGCAGCAACCAGCAAGCCGAAGCACCTCATCCTGTGTTGGTGTCACGAGTTGCAACCAAGCAACATGAGCAACCTCTTCCGTTGCTTTTGTCACGAAAAATAACCACCATCTTCAATAATTGTCGAGCCTCGGGTTGATTAAGACCCACATTCTTTCTCTCTTGTCTTCCCTCCATTTGTATGTGCTAATGGATGCCTGAAAATCCTCCTAAACCTACACAGAAGGGCCAACGAAAATTGATTCTTCAAACAACTAAATTCCTAAGTTGCAAAATTTTCGAGTATCAAACTTCAAGGCAAATTTTAGGTATGCAAGACTCTTTCTTTTTGGCTAAAAGTTTTATTGATATAGTTGACATATTGTAGTAGAACATATCAAAATTTGGGAAAAATCCAGCGAGTGGTTTAGGAGTTACGATTTTTCAAAGTTGGATCCGTAAGCAGTTTATCAGTGTTTCCGAAATATTCTAAGTGTTGGAGAAAACGTGAGTTGAAGCAATTTTTGGATCTAAATATGAATGGGTTAGATCTATCTGAGGGACTTGAAATTTTGATAGAGTATAGAGGGAGATGCATACAGTGATGTATTAAATGCAAATTTTGATAGAGTATAGAGGGACATGAAATTTTGATAGACATGAAATATGAATGGGTTAGATCAATCCAGCGGTCGGATCTAGACTTATAAGGTCACAAAGTAGGCTAGTTGTGCAGTTGGTAAAATGCAGTTTTTTGGCTAAGTATGGAAGAATTTGTGTTGAGGAGTCAACTTGGAATTTTTGTGTAGGATTAGTTATTTTTCCTTTCTCATTTTTGTTTCTTCTAATGAGTAGAGTGCATTGCATAGAAGGGTTAGATATTTTATTTGGGATTTTTGAATTTTTGTATTAGTATCTTAAGAGAGGTCAAAGTAGGATCCTAGATAGTTTTTTCATGAAAGCTAGAGGTTGGAAAATACTTCCAACTTAGCTAGATCTTTCTTTTGAGTTTTAGATTATGGTTTTGGGTTTCATATGATAGTTTGGAAGTATTCTAGGAATATTTCTAGGGACTTGAGACCCAGGGGTAAAGTAGTCATTCACCCTTATGAGGGTAAACTAGTAATTTCTCTTATGATCAATTTCAGTATCTTAGAAGTTGAAGACTTATAAGAAAGTAGGATACATTATTGATCCACTTGCCTTTTATATCAGGCGGTTGAGTTTCTACTGTAACACCCCAAATCTGTAGGACTCGGGGCGCTACTAGGCTAGGATCTCACAATGGATCCTGACCCTAGCGTGACAACAACTTCACTGGATTTTACAACAAGACACAAATAGATATAAAACCAAATACATAAAACTATATAAATATATACATCAAGGTTTACAAAATACAGCCGAGTACAAAACGGCAATCACATGTCCATACATGTACAAAACATCCCAAAACCCTCGCACAACCTAGTGTACGGAAGTCCTCGGCGGATCACCCATCTGGCTCACTCTGCAGTCTTCCTATCCTGCAGAACATCTACAACACGGTATAAAACCATCATATAACAGTTCATGAATAAAAATAAAAGTAATAGCACATACAAACACACCATCACATCGCAATATGCAATGTCACACACAAAACCGTTTATTATCTCCATTACGTTATACCATTACTAATTCAACTTCTTTTGTGGCACAAGGAACCTTAGAACCCCGCCTCTGTCCCCTTTCACACAGGTTTTGCATGGAGATTTACCTCACCCCTGGAGTTCCGGTTTCAAAGCACCTTCTCCACTCATCGTCGAGCTTTGACAAGTGGTCACGACCCGTTATAATATACTTGGGCCTTTTAAATGTACATATATGGTCGTCCTAGTCAGGTTTAGGTTATAAATGCAACAATCATATGCACAAGCACCACTATCACAATCACTCAAATTCACAACTGCTCGTTAAGTAAGTCCAATGGACTTATCTGATACAAACGTACACCTGATCCACATCATAGTTTCCCCTCGAGGAAACGATCAGTGCCTGCATCAGCAAGGCACACACAATATCAAACACTGCCATGGTTAGGAGATCCACCTCATACACCCCATAATCATACCCAAACCATAACTCGTATATAAACCTTAATATCTCAACATACTCACAAATGCCTAAGGCATTACCTCAATATATACATCAACAAGCTCAACATAAACCATACTGGACTAGCCTCACTCTCAAGCTAAGGCCAAAAGGAAATGAAAGACACATACCACATTTGGTATGTCCTAGACAAACGCACCTGCGTAACAAGAAGGCACAAGAGCGGTGACACACCGCAGGGGCGGTGATACTCAACCACAGGGGCTGCGACACAGGCTCATCCGTAGGGGCGGAACTATCAAGGCGCGGGGCGGCTTGTGCAGAGGGGCGATTCTCTGCTTCTCTTCGATCCTCTTCTCGATTCTCTTCACTTCTTCATTGCCCAAAGGCAATCAGCACCACATACAATCATACATGTACATCATCAAAGTCCAAGAAAGATCAAACACAATCATGGCTTGTGGGATTTCCTAAACTAAAGAAGAAGAAAGGAAGGAAGAAGAGAGAAAGAGATATAATGAAAGAAAGGAAGCTTACCACAACAAACTCGGGGTAGGGAAGACTGAGTTGAGATTTCAAGAGTTGAGATTGGATTCAGGTAAATCCTTTGGGCTTACTTAGATAGCTTCTAGATGTTGGTATGAGTGATGATAGTGGTGATTGATTATATGTTTATAAGTATGTTATTACCTTAAGTATAACCGACCCTTATTTGGCCCACGAGTAACGGGCGGTGTCATTCTGCCCAGTAGCCTGAGGGCGATTAGGAGGATCTTTCGGGACTAGGCCAGACATGGTTTGCGGGGACGCTACCGAACCACTCCACATGAGATATGGGGAGGTATGCCGAAACTCGCCAGCTGGATAAGAAACGGAGGCGAGAATCATTGACTTCTCGTGTCACAACCTTAAGATCTATTAAAGTGAATCACCTAAATTACAAGATGTTAACCGGATTTGTGTGTCAGCATGATGAATGTTATATTCTTGTCTTATATGTGTTTGTGCTATTATTTTCTCTACTTATATTTGGATAGTTAGCGAACTATTGTTTATATTGTGGTTTAGACGTGCTACAGGTTAGAGCCGATGCCGAGTGATCCGGAAGGTAGTGGTCAGCCGGGTTTTCGTACTCCATAGGATGGGTTGGAGTCTTTACTTTATGTTGATCTTTCTATCTATGTTGTTCTTATAAACCTTAGTTCTAAGATATTATTTTTGTTGGTTGTTGGTCTTTGGTCACATTCATGACATTACAAAACCTTATTTTATGATATTTGGTTTTCCTTATTTGTGCCTTGTTGTAAGATCTAGTAAAGTTGTTGTCAAACTAAGCTCGGGATCCATTGTGAAGTCCTAACCAATAACTCCCCGAGTTCTGAGAATTTAGGCTGTTACAAAAAATTTCTCAAAAATTGGACAACAATAGCTTTCTCGGGTGAAATCTTCGCCGAGATTTCTTATGAAATGGCCGAGGTTGTTAAAAAGTCGATACTTGATGTCGACGTTCAGCAATCACCTTTGAGGCTGCTACTCCTTGGTTTCCTTGTGATCTTTTATTGTTGGAGAAGCGTATATATCGTTGTTTTACAAGAATGGATAAGATCTAACCTACTAGATAAGATGTCAACTTTTAAGCGCAAACTTTGATAGCACTTTCCGTAGGGCTGGGCGAGGTTTTCAAGGTTAATAGTTGTCTTGTGTTTGGCTATGGCGTTTCTCTCTTTCAAACTCGCACTAGTCAACGCACGTTAAACTCACATAATCTCGCAAAGATGGCGAACAAAAAAGGTTTCAACTTTATATAACTCAAAGAATACTCAAAATAAAATTGACTTAAACCTGATACGGACTTCAACCGCTTAGCTCTGATACCAATTTGATGCAGGGTTGAAGGCGCAGTTCCCGATCTAGATTGAAAGTCCTCGACAAAAGCAAATCTCGGATGGATAATTGAAATCTCGGGCGAGATTTCGGTAAGAACATAGCGAGATTTCTTTGGAAACTCAGAATGCGGAATGATGAATGATATGGAAAGATAAGAAGATGAATAATGGAATGAAATATGATAAGTATAGGAAGATATGAACCAAGATACTCCTGCAAAGAACCTTGACCAATGATGTGTCAAAACCCCTTAACGAAGAGCATACCTTAACCCTCGCTACTTTAATTTTACACAAGCCTTCTAAGTAAGACAAGCACAAGGAGGACTAGTATTGACTAGGAGCACCAAATTTCAAAAAGATTAACACACAAAAGCACAATCTAGCAAGGACTTCACAACGATTCAATCAAGACTATCTCTTTAACTGAATAGGAATGAATAAAATATAAACTTCATAAGTGAAGCTGCAAGTTCACGCAATATGTGAAATAATATCAAATCTAATCTATCTAATAATATTTCCCTCTAAGGATATTTATAAGGGAGATCTTCTATGTAAACTAAGAAAGAGATCTTTTGAAAAATAGTCTAGGAAAGATATCTTTACAAGATATAAAAATAATAATTCCAAAGATAAGAGAAAAACTAACAACTACCTTAAGAATGCTTGAGAGTTTGAAGGTAAGAAATATAAAATATAGTTGTCAAATTTAAAAGATCTTGGCCGGATCTTCAAGCGCGCGTCAGAGAGCAAATATCGGGTGAAATCTCGGCCAAGATTCTTGTAGTCTAATTTCTTCTCCGAGACTCTTTCTTCGTCCTAGCCACCTTCTATGCTTGATGACTCTTCTTGGTCGAGGTTTGACCCTTCTATAACAGTCAACAATGTCACCAAAGGATTCCTAATAGTGAGTAGGGTCTCTTTGGTGTATATGTTGTTAGCATGCTTGTAACTTCATCTTGAATAGCCTTTGCTCTTGACCTTGCGATTGCTCCTTCTATGATGGAATCTGAAGAAGGTGTAGCTTGATTGTCCTTCAATGTTTTAGCTCTTGATCTAGTTATTGGTCCTTGAGGTAGTGTTGGGAATGGTCCCTAAACAATACCTTTTTAACTTACATGAATACTTCTAAAGATGTTCCTTGTAATACCCGGAATTTTATCTTCGATAAATTTCGAGTCAAATCGGAAATAGAACCCGTTTGGACTCCTTTTTTTATAGTTATGGGTGGGGCTTCCATTTCCAACTTTCTACATGTTTAACGTTATCGCTATGAGATACTCAGTATCATAATCCATGTATACTTATCATTTACGTGGGTATACCTTCCGATCTTAACTAAATACACTCCCTCTCCCTTCTTCTAGTACATGTAAATATCTTGGCTTACTCACTTTTAAACCCATGTAAACAGTGGAATCTACCTAATTAATACACCAGTTATATATTCATTATTTACCGGTCTTATTAGCCTTTAGACTACCCCTAATGCAACGGCGAGTTGTGCGCCTCCTTGGCCATTACAGCAGCTCCTTTGAATCTCACTGGGACAACATCTATATTCTTGCCACCTCCAGCTTGCTTCTTGCATGGATTGATGTACTACATTCAGCGCACTTGCCTTCCTTCCTTGTATTATGTACCACACGTACTTTATCAATCTTTGACCATATTTATGGTAGTATACCACACTTACCTTATCGTATCCCTTTCAATCTTCCCTCTTTTACGTAACTCTCCCACCGCCCGTTACCACCTAACCATTTCCAACTCTAAATCCCGGATTTCACGCCAACGTGCTCAACACAATACTCGACAATCGAGTTGTCCTCTGCCTTCATCGATGGGACGTTAATAGCAACGGCGACATCCACCCTTCCTTGCGCATCGTCTATTGAGCCCTCTTCATCGGTCAACAACTGAGACGTTTTCACCGGCGGCAAACGACAAAATGATACCGTCTCCGGAACGCGACAAAATCCCTTGAAGCGGCGTCTTCCTCGTCTTTTGCCACCGTCAACAGTATGTCGAGGCACAATCACGTTCAACACACGGAAACATAACCTCCGTCACCATAACTTCTTCGTCGAGAGCACCAACAACAAGAGAAACCGCAGTAGCAAGCCATACTCGTCTCCTTCTGCGTACACAAGAACCAACATCAAGAGCCTCCTTTTCCGGTCTTGCACGCAGGCACATCGAGCCTTGTAAGTCGAGTAAGATCCACGTCACTCCCCTTTCTTCCCTGCATATATATATATATATATATATATATATATATATATATATATATATATATGCTAATAGTTGCCTCTGAACCATTGTTGAAACCCATATACTACAGCTAAGAAGCAACTCAAGGAACTGTTGTATTTTCTCAGCTTTCCGACTTTATCAAATATCCAACTTTGTGACCAGAATTAGGTATGAAAAACTCTTCTATTGTGTCTAAATTTTGGATATGTCGTAGTTCGGATTCCATCGAGAGGTTTAGGAGTTATGATTTTTCAAAGTTGGGACCTTGAACAGTTTTTCTGTTGTTGCTGAAATTTCTAAGTGTTGGAAAACTGCATGTTGATACAGTTTTGTGATTCAGATTTGGGTACGTTAGACTCTTTCTTTGTTGCTGATTTTCGGATATGTTATAGTTGGAATTATATGATATAACATACTGAAATTTGAGAGTATTCCGAGTTATAGTTTAGGAGATATGGTTCTCCAAAGTTGGTTCCTCATGCAGTTTTTTTATATAAGTATGTTGAATATTCCAAGTGTTAGGAAAAAACTGCTTGTGATGCAGTTTTGTGAGATAGATTTGAATGGGTTATTGACCTCTGTTGGACTTGAATTTTGGATATGTTTATGGATATACATAGTAACTTGTGGTAAAGTTTGAGAGCGATCCATGGGTTTAATCCGGATTTGTGACGTTCCAAAGTTGGGTCTAAGTATGGTTTGGTTTTAGAACAATTGTGCTAGGTTTTAAGTGTGTGTTCTTGGAGATGGCTTGGGATTGTGTATCTTTATGGATTATATCATAGGGAATCATGGTTGGGCATGTGAGTAAGAGTCTCAGTATGTTTTGGGATTTAGTAGTAGTATGTTAGTTGAGCCTTAGTAGTAGATAGTCGGTTTGAATGATAGTTATCGTTAAAACTCAGTAAATCTTTTCCTTTTAGAGTTGGACTTTATGTCTTGTGGTTTCTGCAGAAGTTCTTGAGACTAGGTTTGGGACCCCCTAGCATATTGTTATATGATCGTGTGAGGGTCAGTGAGACTAGAAGTAGTAACCTTCTAGCATATTGTTATATGATCCTGTAGAGATCATTGAGACTAGAAGTTGAGGACTTATAGCATATCGGATAGTCATTGATTTGTGTGCCTTGTTATTCAGGCATAAAGTACTTTCCCGCGGGAAGCTGAGCGTGATATGAGAGTTGGGATTACGTTTGATAAAGGTAAGTCCTTGCGACTTACTTACCTAGTTTCTAGATGTTAGTTGAATGACGATAGTGGTGTGTGTTGTTTGTTTAATAATTTTAACATGCCTAGGACGACCTTTATTATTTTTATGGCTCAAGTGTATGTATAACGGGCGGTGACATCACTGCCCAGCTCTGACATGAGATTGGGAGGTTCTCTATACCCAGACCATACAAGTACAAGGTGAGGTGCATCAGTTCCATTCCTGATGGTTACACGAGGGCGGAGGCGAGGTTTGGGAATCCCTCGTGTCACAAATTAAGTATCATTAGTAAGAGTGAATGACCTAAATAATGATAATAAAAACGGATTCTCTGAAAGCATGATGTGTGTTTAGTTTTTCTATTGTGTGTGTGTGTGTTATTTTCATTTGTCTAACGTTTAGATAGATAGCTAACGGTTGATTTGTTTTGTTGTTTAGACTTACCACAGGTTAGAGCAGCAGCTGAGTGATCCGGAAGTAGTGGTCAGCCGGGTCTCCGTACTCCCTAGAACGGGGTTGGGGTTTTTATATTGATGTTTCCTTTAGAATATGATGACAGTTACACTTCTAATATCTTAGGTACTTGTTGGTTGTTAGACGTTTGTTGTTACATTCATATCTTTTAAACCATCGCTTTATGAATTCCGGTTTTCTTTATTTGTATCTTGTTGTAAGATCCTAGTAAAGTTGTCAAACTGAGGTCGGGACCCATTATGAGGTCCTAATCAGTAGCTTCCCGAATTCTGAGAATTGGGGGCGTTACATTCCCGTAGGTTTTAGGGCATAAATGTCGAGTTGTAAAATATTTACAAAACTAGTCCATACTTTTGGATAAATTACAAACGAGACTATAATCTTACACGAAATCACAAAAGACACCTAATAAACCTCAATCGCCCCCAATCAATCATATGAGCATGCAATATCATTCATCGTATCATAATAGTTGCTCAAAATGGCCAAACTTTAGAATTCACATCAAATGCTCGATCTATGTACCTAAGATTCTTCAAATAATTCAACATGATGCATCAAAAAGAAAAAAAATATGAAAACCCGTCGAAACACGACTCTTAAATTGAAGTACTCAATATCATATTATTATATTCTTTCACTTTGCCTCAAAAGGAGTCCTAACGAGAGAGCAACGAACAACTGAATATTGTATAATCCTTAAACAGTGCAAAACAGCAACTCCTAGTTCAACACATGAAATCCTCACCATAACTCTATTCTGATTTTATGAGTAAACCATACCCCATTAACTTCAATCTTAAACTGGTTTCAACCCTAAACACTTTTCCATGATGGTTGTAAAATACATCCAAGATCAATACTCTTCCAAAACTTTTGTAACACCCCGAATCCGCGGGATATCGGGATGCTACGGGCGAGACCTCACGATGGGTCCCGACCCTCAGCTTGACAACAATTTCACCGGACCTTTCCAACATGGCACAAATAAAGGCAAAAACTCAAATTGTTTATAATGTATGCGAGAACTGAAGTAAAAGTACAAAGTGGAAACTCAGCCGAGTCCTCAAAACGACACACTCTCCAAGTATAAAACAGAAATCCATCATCCAACATAACAAAATAAACCCAAAAACGCCCCCGTCCTATAGTTTACGGCGACCCTCGGCTGTCCACTCCTCCACCTCACTCGGCGGCGTCCCTAACCTGCAAGGCGTCTACACAAACGGTTTAAAACCGTTAGCTCATATTCTAGACATTAGAATCAATGGGCGAGGCACATACACACGTAATCTCATCACAAGCATACAACATACATAAAAGCAAAACAATCCAGTTTATTATCTTTATTATTATAAAGTCGTATCCCGTTCTAATTCAACTTAAGTTTGTGACACGAGACCACTGTGGTCCCGCCCCGGTCCCTAATTACCGGCATGGAACGGTACGGATGCCTCCGCTCGTCTAACCAGCACGGGCTAGTCGCCGAGAACCTCCTAGACTCTCGCAAGAGCTAGGCAGATGATGTCACCGCCCGTTATCATACACTTGGGCCAGAATAATATAAAGTCGGTGATCCTATTACCGGTTTAGTTGTTTATAACATAAACAATAACATATACATACACCACCACACACACATCAATGCTAATATGTAAAATACGAGCTAAGTAAGTCCGAAGACTTACCTCTCTCAAGGGAACTCGAATAACCACTCTCAACGTCCCGTAGGAAAACGCTCTAAGCCTGACCAAGCGAGACATTCTATCAATAACCAACTAAAAGCTAGAAGTTCTCGGACTTCTAGTCTCCAACTTATATATAAGATGTCTAACTCTAGCATGTTAGGTCCAAACCAAAATCTCAAGGATCATCATAAGATCATAAAGAAGGTAATTCAACAAGTTCCACATCCAGTCCCTAGTACCTATTGTACATGGCCACTACATGGCATTTGCTCTATGTTATGTTAAGTTCATCTAACATGTTACACTATCATTACCAAACTAACGAAGGAGAGGTACTCACACGATATCCAAGGTGAAACACGGTCTACGGAGTCAAGGACGAGTTCGATTGCTTCTATTAGGCGCTTCCGGACCTAAGGACAAAACTAAGCAAAATTAGCTTAACGCTAATTAAAAGGGAGGTTTAGCGCATCAAGATTTTTCAATGAAAACCCCGTTTTCCAAAGCCGAGGTTAACTCTTAAAACGAATTTCGGGTAAGATATCCAAAAAGGAAAGTTGATTGAAAACCGACTTTCAAATTATCCAACAATCGGGTTTTTAAACCATCTAAGACACCAATTTATTTGTCAAGGAGTTGGGTCACAAAGCTTAGCCAAATTTGGGGTTTAAGAATGTTAATAATATACTGCAGGGTATAAAATGTCATTTTTCAAAGTTATAGGGTCAAACTGCAATTCCACAACAAAAGGGGTCACAACAGTAAATAGGTGCAAAGAGAGGGGCCATTACAATAATAAGAACAAAAGTAACACAGCCCCTCTTCTGCTGTTACGCGACAGGAGACGGAGAAGAGGGCAAGGCTGGCGGCGCGGCTAGGCGGAGGGAGGAGGAAGCCGGCGCTCCTGGCGCGACTCCGGCGGCGGCGAGCGGCTGCCCAGATTCCGTATTTGGTGACCCACTCCGGCGATGGCTACATGGGATTAGGGCGGCTGTTAAACAGAGGAAAGGAAAGGAAGGAAAAAGGGAGTAGTCGGCGTCACCTTCAACGCCGGAGACACGGTGGCTCAGCGGAGGTCTGCGGCGCGGCTGCGGCTCCTTCCGGCGAGCCTCTTGGCGGTTTCGAACGGCTCTTGCACAACCCGATGGACTGATGCTGTGCGGCGGCAGCGGTTCACAATAAGAGGAGGATTAGCAGCGTGAGGGAGGGATTGAGAGAATGAGTGTGGGAGAGATTGAGAGAAGGGGTGGGTTGCTGGGGTAGTCATCACAGGGAGGTGGGTTTTCGAGGAGTCGGCGCAGGCTAGGTAGGGGAAAGGCCGGCTAGGCTGTAATTGCAGGGATGGGATAACGAGGAAGCGACCCTTCACTCTCCCCAGGAAGACAGCACGCGCAGGAGAAGGTAAAGCCACAAGGGAAAAGAAAAAAAAAGAAAAGAAATAAAGAGGGAGGTTTAGAACGGTTAACTCAATCCCGCAATCGGAACAGAATCTTCGAAACGAAAATTTTCCGTCCCATTGTTTCACCACAATATACCAACTCTAAAATTAATAATCGGGAATAAATAAATAATTAAAAATATTTACGCTTTAAAACATTTAAAGAAGAAAAAAAATAACTATAGCTTAGAATAATCGGTAGAAGTACTCAAGATGGGAGGAATCGAATCCGGGCGTTACATTAGGTCCTCCTAAAAACAAGTTTCGTCCCGAAACTTGCTAAACGTGCTACTCTCAAACGACCTCGCATCGCTAACCGTTCGGAACCCTATAACGTGGTAACTAGGCCCTTCTAATCCAAAGTCTACTGGCCTAGACTCGCAAGATATACACATAGGAAACACTCATAACACATCACGTCACAAGTCACATAAGAATAACCAAGAATAGATTTCAGGACTAACCCGACGGTCCTATGGATGTCGCTAATCCTGCGTAAAACTCGGGATAGTTCCTACGGATACTATCCTCCGTCTCCCAAGTGGCCTCATCGGCTCCTCGCCTCGACCACTGCACTCTCAACATCGGTATCTCCTTCGACCGAAGTCGTCTCGTACTACGCTCCAAAACCGCAATCGGATGCTCCGCGAAAGTATGGTCTGGCTCGACCACAAGGTCCTCATGGCTAATGACATGCCTCGGGTCATGTATGTACTCTCTCAACTGAGAGACATGGAACACCGGGTGAATACCCTCCAACCTCGGTGGTAACGCTAACCTATATGCCACCTCTCCGACTC
The DNA here is from genome assembly GCA_033239045.1 of Fagopyrum esculentum. Lineage (NCBI taxonomy): Eukaryota > Viridiplantae > Streptophyta > Magnoliopsida > Caryophyllales > Polygonaceae > Fagopyrum > Fagopyrum esculentum. Next base: position 21,699,090 of record BSUD01000003.1, read on the forward strand.
TCTCTAAAATCTCAAAGGGGCCGACATATCGGGGGCTTAACTTCCCCTTAATGCCAAATCGCATGACACCCCGTGTCGGTGATACCCTCAACCAGACCTGAGCTCCTACTCTGAACTCTAGGGGCCTACGCCTCCTATCTGCATACGATCTCTGACGACTCTGCGCAGCCAACATCCTCTCTCGAATCAAAGCAACCCTAGCCATGTCATCCTGTATCTAGGCTGGAGCTACAACACTAGAACTGCCCGGCTCGTCCCAACACAAGGGAGTACGACATCTCCGACCATACAAGGCCTCATACGGTGACATCCCAATCGATGTGTGCCAACTATTATTATACGAGAACTCCACCAATGGAAGGTGGTCCGACCATACATGCCCCCAGTCTAACACACATGCCCGTAACATGTCCTCTAAGGTCTGAATAGTCTGCTCGGACTGACCGTCGGTCTGTGGATGATATGCGGTGGTGAAATGCAGACTCGAGCCTAGGGCGGCGTGTACCTGTTGCCAGAACCTCGAAGTAAAACGTCCATCCCTATCCGAGATGATAGTCCTCGGAACTCCATGTAACCTCACAATCTGACGAGTAAACTCCTCAGCTAGACGACTCACCGGCCACGTCTCCCGAATAGGAATGAAACGTGCGGTCTTCGTCAGCCGATCCACTACCACCCAAATCGCATCAAAGCTCCTACTCGGTCGCAAACCGGTGACAAAATCCATGGATATGTCCTCCCACTTCCACTGTGGTACAGGCAGTGGGTGGAGCTCTCCCCCTAGTCTCTGGTGCTCGATCTTGACCTGCTGGCAGGTCGCACATCTAGCCACATATCTAGCTACATCGGGCTTAAGCCCGCCCCACCAACAAGATCTCCTGATATCCTGGTACATCTTACTCGTGCCTGGATGCACCGAGTAAGGAGTAGAATGTGCCTCATGCAAGATCCGCTCTCTCAACTTTGGGTCTGACGGCACACAAATACGTCCCTGACGTCTCAACAGCTCGTCTGCTCCTGTGAAAAATTGTGGTGCCTCCCCTCGGACCATCCTGTCCCGAATCCTTATCAAAATGGGACATCCCTCCTGCTTCCGTCGGATCTCTCCGGACAGGTCAGGTAATATCTCTAACTCGGACAAGTGACAACCCGTATCCGGAAACCGGATATCCATCTCCAACTCTATCAAATCCCTCTGTAACTGAGGCTGAACCGTAAGCCGAGTTATCGCCTCCTCTCGAGGTGTCCTCCTACTCAAGGCGTCGGCAACTACGTTCGCCTTCCCCGGATGGTACAAAATCTCCAAATCGAAGTCCTTAATCAACTCTAACCATCTCCTCTGGCGGTTATTCAACTCCCGCTGAGTGAATATGTACTTCAGACTCTTATGGTCTGTGAAGATCTGACACGTGACCCCATACAAGTAGTGTCGCCAGATCTTCAGGGCATGAACCACTGCCGCTAGCTCAAGATCATGGGTGGGATAATTCTCCTCGTACGGCTTCAGCTGCCGTGAAGCGTACGCAATAACCCTACCCCTCTGCATCAAAACGCACCCCAAGCCTAGCTTGGAGGCGTCACTATATACAACAAAGTCCTCTACGCCCTCAGGCTGGGCTAACACAGGAGCGGAGGTCAACCTCCTCTTCAGCTCCTCAAAGCTGCGCTGACAAGGCTCAGACCAGACGAACCTGGTAGACTTCCTTAGCAAGGAAGTAAGGGGTCGTGCAATCACGGAGAAACCCTCAACAAAACGGCGGTAATATCCCGCTAAACCCAAGAAACTGCGCACCTCCTTGACCGTCCGAGGAGGCGGCCATGAAGAAACGGACTCTATCTTCGCCGGGTCAACCATGACACCCTCGGCGGAAACTATGTGACCCAGAAATGCCACCTCGGGCATCCAAAACTCGCACTTAGAGAGCTTTGCATAAAGCTCTCTATCCTGAAGGACTCGAAGAACCGTCCTCAGGTGTCCTGCATGCTCCTCTCTACTCCGGGAGTAGACTAAGATGTCATCTATAAACACCACCACAAACTGGTCCAAGAAATCGATGAATATTCCGTTCATCAACTCCATGAAGACGGCAGGTGCATTCGTGAGCCCGAATGGCATCACGACAAACTCATAGTGGCCGTATCTCGTCCTGAATGCCGTCTTCGGCACGTCCTCCTCTCTCACCCTCAGCTGGTGGTATCCTGACCTCAAGTCGATGCGCGAAAATACGGAGGCTCCCTGCAACTGGTCTAGCAAATCATCGATGCGCGGAAGGGGGTACTTGTTCTTGATGGTGACTTTGTTCAATTCCCGGTAATCGATACAAAGTCTCAAAGATCCGTCCTTCTTTCTGACGAAGAGGACCGGTGCACCCCAAGGGGACACGCTCGGGCGTATGAAACCCCTCTCTTCTAACTCCTCGAGCTGCTTCTTCAGCTCTAGCAACTCGATCGGCGCCATGCGGTATGGGGCCTTGGAGATCGGCCTCGTGCCGGGCTCCAACTCAATGGCAAAATCAACACTCCTCTGCGGTGGTAATCCGGGTGGCTCTCCAAATACATCCTCGAACTCACATGCTACTGGAATCTCCTCCAGCGACGGTCCCGCCTCCTCCTTCATGGCATAACACCAGAAGGCCTCGCATCGCTGTCCGATAAGTCTTGCGGCTCGAACCGCGCTAATGACTGTACCGGTCTTTCCGAGGTCCCAACCTCGGAAAATCACCTCATGTCCCGTCTCCGTGGTAACTGTCACGGTCCTCCGACTGATGTCTAAGATGGCTCGGTGGCGGTCCATCCAGTCCATGCCCAAAATGACTTCTTCATGCACTAAGTGCATGACATAGAAGTCGGCTAACCAATCTCGGTTTCCCAAACGTATGGGACAACCGCGTACCTCTCGGGTACCACTAACCCTACCCCCATCGGGTAAACCCACAACAAAGGGTCTCCCCTCTACCGTAACTAAGGACAACCTAACTACACAATCATCGGATATAAAAGAGTGTGTAGCACCCGTATCAAATAAAATTCGGACCGAAATGCCGTGAATCTGAATAGTACCTGTAGCTGCTGGCGCTGCTGGATCAGCAGCACTCCTCAACTCGAACACTCTAGCCTGTGTGCCTCTAGTATCCTGGGCACCCCCACCCCGGCCTCTGCCTCGGCCCTGTCCCTGGGCTGACCCCTGAGTACGAGTCTGAAACTGACCCTGGCTCCTCTGCTGCGAGCTCTGAAACTGTGGTGGCCTCTGGCTACCTCCTGCCACACCAGCAGGAGAGGAACCCTGCTGTGACTGTGACTTGCCCTGACGGCAAAAAGCAGCTCGGTGACCCATCTGACCACAAGAGAAGCAAGCCACGGGTGGTCTCCTACATGTGTTCCTCATGTGCCCAAACTCTCCACAACTATAACACTGGCGTCCCCTGTCGGGTACCTGCCTTGACGTCTGAGGACCAGGACGTCCTTGAGTCTGACTACGTCCTTGTCCTGACACTCATGCCCCTGAACTAGCTGGTATGGTCTTTTGTCTCTTGTCCGGCCCTCCGGACTGTGCTGCCCTCCTATGCCCACGGCGGTCCCTCTCATAGGCTGAAGCTCGATCCTGATACTCCGCCAGTGAATCACAACGAAATCCCGCCAAGTAGGCGCGGGTGGACTCTCTCAATCTCCTGGAAAAGAGGTAGACATGCTGGTCCGCTGGGGGTGCAGCGGGTCCTAGCAAGGCTAACTCTGCTCGAAAACGTCTAATCGCCTCCATCACTGGGACATCCTCAAATCCTGCCTCCAAGAAATCCTGTACTCTATCCCTCCTCAGTGAATCTGGGCAAAATGTCTCTCTAACGAGACTCAATAACTGCTGCATCCTAGTCACACCTCCTCTAATAGTCCTCCACCAATACTGGGCCTCCTCTCGAAATAACGTTTGGACTATCTCCACCTGTCTCTCCTCTGGACAACGGATCGCCTCTAGTGCGGACTCCACGTGCCCAATCCAGTGCTCGACCTCTAACCCTACCTTTCCGTCGAAGTAGGGTACATGCTGCTGGTTGAAAGCCTTCAACCATGAATCAGGTCTAGGAGACCTCAACTCATCTCTAGCTCTGGCGACCTCGATAACCGGCTCGGGCACAACTGCCGCTGGTGCAACCACCTCTGGTGCGGCCCTAACATGAGTAACTCTCTGTGAGACCTCAGCTGATCTCGCAGGTGCAGGTGCAGGTACCGGGGGTGCGGGAGGTGGTGCTCCTGTCCTGAATGCCTCCTCTACTCGGCGTACGTAATCTGCAAATTCAGTAGCTCCAATAGATGGTCCCCCGGTCCTAGCAGATGGGGAACTATGCGCCCCGGACCTCACAACTGTCATATCTCTAACCTCGGGAATGACGCTCTCAGCTACGTCCTCTACTGGAATCTCAGCTGCTGGCGGATCCACAGCGGGTGGGTCCGCAATGGGGATACGTCCCCGACCTCTCGTGCCTGGAGGTCTCCCTACCCGTCCCCGTCTCTGGGCGGTAGGTGGAAGAGGAGGTCTACCCCTGGCGGGTCCTACGTAAGTCGTGGCTCTCGTACGTGCCATTTGATAGCGTGTGGCGTATATTTATATAAATACGTATGTAATACTTATGAACTTAATTTGATAATAATTCATAAAAGCATAATAATGATCAAAATCCAAATATGTAACCAAGGCCCATAAGCCCAATCACCCTAAGGTCATATACATATCTAGATACATATAAATCCAAAAACATCCTAAGGCCGTAAAAATATATATATATGACTATGTAATAATAATGTATATATATAAACATCAAATCCAGGAATCTATGCCGCCGAGGTTTGCGTGAGGAGTGGTGGTCCCGTACATTTTAACTCAATCCCGACTCATGCATATGAATTTTGAAAACTAAAAAGTCAGAACCCGAAGGGTTCTGTTTATCCCTCATTCGGCCTTTAGAAAGTTGCGAGTGCCATTGTTGTCAACCTAGGGCTCTGATACCACTTTTGTAACACCCCGAATCCGCGGGATATCGGGATGCTACGGGCGAGACCTCACGATGGGTCCCGACCCTCAGCTTGACAACAATTTCACCGGACCTTTCCAACATGGCACAAATAAAGGCAAAAACTCAAATTGTTTATAATGTATGCGAGAACTGAAGTAAAAGTACAAAGTGGAAACTCAGCCGAGTCCTCAAAACGACACACTCTCCAAGTATAAAACAGAAATCCATAATCCAACATAACAAAATAAACCCAAAAACGCCCCCGTCCTATAGTGTACGGCGACCCTCGGCTGTCCACTCCTCCACCTCACTCGGCGGCGTCCCTAACCTGCAAGGCGTCTACACAAACGGTTTAAAACCGTTAGCTCATATTCTAGACATTAGAATCAATGGGCGAGGCACATACACACGTAATCTCATCACAAGCATACAACATACATAAAAGCAAAACAATCCAGTTTATTATCTTTATTATTATAAAGTCGTATCCCGTTCTAATTCAACTTAAGTTTGTGACACGAGACCACTGTGGTCCCGCCCCGGTCCCTAATTACCGGCATGGAACGGTACGGATGCCTCCGCTCGTCTAACCAGCACGGGCTAGTCGCCGAGAACCTCCTAGACTCTCGCAAGAGCTAGGCAGATGATGTCACCGCCCGTTATCATACACTTGGGCCAGAATAATATAAAGTCGGTGATCCTATTACCGGTTTAGTTGTTTATAACATAAACAATAACATATACATACACCACCACACACACATCAATGCTAATATGTAAAATACGAGCTAAGTAAGTCCGAAGACTTACCTCTCTCAAGGGAACTCGAATAACCACTCTCAACGTCCCGTAGGAAAACGCTCTAAGCCTGACCAAGCGAGACATTCTATCAATAACCAACTAAAAGCTAGAAGTTCTCGGACTTCTAGTCTCCAACTTATATATAAGATGTCTAACTCTAGCATGTTAGGTCCAAACCAAAATCTCAAGGATCATCATAAGATCATAAAGAAGGTAATTCAACAAGTTCCACATCCAGTCCCTAGTACCTATTGTACATGGCCACTACATGGCATTTGCTCTATGTTATGTTAAGTTCATCTAACATGTTACACTATCATTACCAAACTAACGAAGGAGAGGTACTCACACGATATCCAAGGTGAAACACGGTCTACGGAGTCAAGGACGAGTTCGATTGCTTCTATTAGGCGCTTCCGGACCTAAGGACAAAACTAAGCAAAATTAGCTTAACGCTAATTAAAAGGGAGGTTTAGCGCATCAAGATTTTTCAATGAAAACCCCGTTTTTCAAAGCCGAGGTTAACTCTTAAAACGAATTTCGGGTAAGATATCCAAAAAGGAAAGTTGATTGAAAACCGACTTTCAAATTATCCAACAATCGGGTTTTTAAACCATCTAAGACACCAATTTATTTGTCAAGGAGTTGGGTCACAAAGCTTAGCCAAATTTGGGGTTTAAGAATGTTAATAATATACTGCAGGGTATAAAATGTCATTTTTCAAAGTTATAGGGTCAAACTGCAATTCCACAACAAAAGGGGTCACAACAGTAAATAGGTGCAAAGAGAGGGGCCATTACAATAATAAGAACAAAAGTAACACAGCCCCTCTTCTGCTGTTACGCGACAGGAGACGGAGAAGAGGGCAAGGCTGGCGGCGCGGCTAGGCGGAGGGAGGAGGAAGCCGGCGCTCCTGGCGCGACTCCGGCGGCGGCGAGCGGCTGCCCAGATTCCGTATTTGGTGACCCACTCCGGCGATGGCTACACGGGATTAGGGCGGCTGTTAAACAAAGGAAAGGAAAGGAAGGAAAAAGGGAGTAGTCGGCGTCACCTTCAACGCCGGAGACACGGTGGCTCAGCGGAGGTCTGCGGCGCGGCTGCGGCTCCTTCCGGCGAGCCTCTTGGCGGTTTCGAACGGCTCTTGCACAACCCGATGGACTGATGCTGTGCGGCGGCAGCGGTTCACAATAAGAGGAGGATTAGCAACGTGAGGGAGGGATTGAGAGAATGAGTGTGGGAGAGATTGAGAGAAGGGGTGGGTTGTTGGGGTAGTCATCACAGGGAGGTGGGTTTTCGAGGAGTCGGCGCAGGCTAGGTAGGGGAAAGGCCGGCCTAGGCTGTAATTGCAAGGATGGGATAACGAGGAAGCGACCCTTCACTCTCCCCAGGAAGACAGCACGCGCAGGAGAAGGTAAAGCCACAAGGGAAAAGAAAAAAAAGAAAAGAAATAAAGAGGGAGGTTTAGAACGGTTAACTCAATCCCGCAATCGGAACAGAATCTTCGAAACGAAAATTTTCCGTCCCATTGTTTCACCACAATATACCAACTCTAAAATTAATACTCGGGAATAAATAAATAATTAAAAATATTTACGCTTTAAAACATTTAAAGAAGAAAAAAAAATAACTATAGCTTAGAATAATCGGTAGAAGTACTCAAGATGGGAGGAATCGAATCCGGGCGTTACAACTTTCCCCCATACAAACAACTTCAAAAAATCATACCTTAATCATCCTAAGGAGGCAAGGTAACAAAATTTTCAGGATCGTCTCACACAACACATAAACTATCTTCCAAATTTTATCATAATTTTGTAAACGTCAAAGACCAATGAAAATTCAATTGTAACTTACATTCCATATCATGTCAGCAAAACTCTTTCCAAATACTAACTTAAGAAAATCGTATCTACATATATAAATGTTGGAATGAGATGAAACTTTCGCATAAACTTCTATACAATCACAAAAATAACATATTAAATTTTCAGATAGATCGGATAAGATTTGCCTGTATAACTCAGGCGGTGAAGTTGGTTGTTCAATTCTTCAAATATAATATTTATATGTTCAATTCAAAATTGTTCAAATATATTCAAAATTGTTAAACTATTACAATGTTAAACTATATTCGAATATTTTTAACTATATGGTCACTTGTTCAACTATATCCGGATTTATATAATTATATTCGAAGTTGTTCAACTATATGAGGAAGTTGTTCAACTATATGACCAATTTTTCACGTGTTAATATATATTTCAATTGTTCAACTAAACTTTTGTTCAACTACATGACCAACTTATGTGTATAACAATTTTTAGTTGAAAAAATACATGTTATATTTGAATAATTATTACTTGATCTAATGATTGTAAATTCTTCATACTTTCGATCCTAAAGCCCCTTCTCGTTGTATCCTAGACAGCCGTTTCAATTGGCCGTCTAGACTGCGGCCACAATATTGATATCTGACCTATTTTCCTATTATTAGTCTTTTTGTGCATGTTTTAGCCCGAGAGTTTCTCTATATATTTTACGTTTCTAGATTTCTAGGGTATCGATTACCACACACAAGTATAATCGGATAAGTCGATTGTAGATAGTCAAACTCCTCCTCGAAACCTTGGCCGCGGTTAGACTTATCCTGTTGTTTTCTTGCTTCAAGTTTTATTGTATGTGAAGACTATTATTTTCATCTGATTTCTCTCTTTGTTATATGTATAGCTAAGTATCCTTCGATCTATGGGGTTTGTTGGTGGATCAATGGTGACTGTTTATGTGCATTACCGAATTAATATCAACAAATTTATGATTATTTTCAAAGTGCTTCGTTTCACCTTTTATTTACCTTTGAAAGAAGTAATGTTTATAAACTAGTTTTAAAAAAATAATTGAAGGACCAAAATTGAAGGTTATTTATTGGATATTGAAAATAACTTGGTTTTGAGAGTAACGCTTTATCATTGCCTTGAGGATCTAACAATCGTAGAAAGTTCCAATCTTTGTACCTTCAAAAGAAGTGATGTATGCATTCAATATCAAATATCATGTGCAGTGTAGTGTAAGTGAAATGTGCACATATTGATACAAAGTTATGCACATGTTGGTATAGATAATAACTTTTGCACGCATTGGTATAAATGATTATATATTGATAAAAAGTTATGCACATATGAAATTATAATTAGGAAAAAATTGTAAAAAATTCCTAAAAAATTCGAAAGCAATTCGGGAAAAACAATTCGAAATAATAAATATAAAAAAACACATGTGTTAAACACATGTTTTCATTAATGGAAACAAAATCAATGATGTTTTGAACCATTTCTTTTTTTTTAGTTATTGTGATATCCAACAATCTTCAGATAAAGTTTTCAATGGTTTCCATTATTGGGTATCAATGTTTATGGAGAGAGAACCTAGTTTTATTAGACCACACACATGTGTGCTGAGTCTCACTCGGGTGTGAGCTCTTAGGATATTGATAATGGCTTCGAGCCATATATGGATCAAGTTGGATTGACCACCCAACTCTATCTTTTCGGGTCATGTCAATCCACATCATTCATTATGGGTTGACTAATTTAGTCATCTGGACATATCTCTTCCATTTAATCCATTGGATTGGAAGATCGGGTACTTAAGCAATTATGATATCATTTTGGTCTCCCATTTTAACTCTCCAAATTATTACGCAGTAATGTCGTCTTATAACTGTGGTGCGGGGATCGTGTCCCCAAACATTAATTCCACGACACATATGAGTCTCTATAAAGTTATTCTCCTCTCGTTCTAAACACACCATCCGAGAATAATCCTTCTCCTCTCTTTTGACATTTTTCCGACATCCAGTTTGAGAGTACTTCACAAATAGTTTGTGGGTATGGGTTTTGATTACACAAACCAAGATAGTTTATGTAGTTGTATATTGTGATTTAGATCGCCAACCAATCATCATTATACGGGGCGATTTTAAAATTAAGAAAATAGTCTCTCACCTCTACAAACATTTTGGTTCAAAATTTTGTGTATCAAAGTTGTATGTGTGATTTTATGCCTATACTTTCCCCCCTACTTAAAATTAATAAATCAGAGTTTTAAGATCCACGCTCATCACTCATTGCATTATAAAAAATTATACTACTTTAAAATTTCAAGAACTCTACAGCTCATTTCTTTAGCTACATGTATGGACTTATCAGGAATACTTAGATCCAAGTTCTATAAACCTTTAAGGGCTCGTTTGGTACGATTCCAAGAGAATCGGGAATCGGTTTTGGAATGGGCTATACTCATACCTCATGTTTGGTAAGGCATGTAATTGGAATTAAAATGATTCCCTAGAATAGCTCATTCCAATTCTAAGAAGGCCCTTGATCCCCCCCCCCCCCC
>BSUD01000003.1:21709458-21854561 GCA_033239045.1 Fagopyrum esculentum
TAAAAAGGCCCTTGATCCCCCCCCCCCACCCAAAAAAAAAAAAAGAGGGTATAACTCATTCCTGGTTTTTTTTAATTATATTATGTCTCCCCTAACTTCCTCTACGCTTGTATCGTTGCCGCGGCCTCCACGTTCCACGCCTGCTGTCCAACCACCATACTAGCATCAAGGTAATTCTCTTCCCTCATTCCTTGAATCACTTCATCTTCATTCCACGCTTGCAAGCCTAGAGTTGACTTCAGCGAACTCTCCTCTAAACTGGTGTTTTCTACTGTATCATATTTTTTCTTCGTTTTGTATATTGAACTGGTATTTGAATCAATAGATCAAATTTCAAAGTAGTATATCAGTACAACAATATATCTCAATATTGGTATTCGAATCTAAAAAGTAGATCGAAATTCAAGTGGTATACTAGTACATCAATATATGTGACGATTAAGATATACAATAAAAAATGATCTTCGACCATTGAAGATATATATCGAACTAGGCTGGCAGGCTTGGAATGCAATGATTTCATTCAACACTTCGATACATGAATCACTTAATCTGTGTTTAGTTTAGTGTACACTACTGATTTATTTTTTTACTAATTGATGTTTAGTCTAGTGTGTGCCTTCTCCGTTTAGTCGTTGCTTCTTGTATTCTATGTTTAATCTTTCATCTTGTACTTTTTATTAATCTATGTTTATAATTTTGATAATGATTCTATACTTCCTGTAATTTTTTATTTTCAAATAAGCCACTCTAATGGACTTGCTAATGATTTTATATGTGTAATATAATGTGTATTTGTAATTGTTTACTTTCAATTGTAGTAGACAATTATTAACTTGTAATTGGTTATGAAATATAAAATGTAGATATGGATTTGTTTGAGCATGATTTCGAGAGGAGGAAGGAAATACGAAAGCATATTCAACTAGTTATTATGATCCTTGTGAGATTTATTGTCGTGACAACTACGATGTTGCATGACCGTAATAATCAAATTCGAGAGATTTCGTATGAAAAAAAAAGAATAAGATGAGTCATAGGTCACAAAATTTGAATAGAATTATTAGAGAAAGTGATGTTACATGTAAGAATGAGCTTCGTGTTAATAGACACACCTTTGATGTACTTTGTGAGATGACTCGAGATATTGGAGGATTGCGTAAAACCAAAAACATGGAATTGGAAGAAATTGTTGCCATGTTTTTGTTTACTTTGGCTCATCACAAGAAAAATAGGTCAATAGGCAACTACTTTCTAAGAAGTTGGGAGAGTGTAAGCCGACAATTTAACATTTGTCTTCTTGCGGTTCTAAAACTACATCGACACTTGCTTAAAAAGCCTACACCGATACCTGAAGATTGTGAAGAGGTAGATGGAAAATTTTCAAGGTATCACAATCAGTTTTTTTGATCAAATTAATAAAAATTATTATATTAACCTTCTCTTATTTCTCACAATTAATCTTGCATTTGTAGAATTGTCTAGGAGCGTTAGATGGTACATACATTAGTGTTCATGTATCAAACGCTGCTAGACCAAGATAACGAACTAGAAAAGGTGATCTTGTTATGAATGTATTAGGTGTATGCACACCTAAGATGAAATTCATATATATATATTGCCCGGGTGGAAAGGTTCAGCTCATGATGGTCGTGTCCTTCGCGATGCTCTTTCAAGACCTAGAGGTTTGGAAGAGCCTAAATGTAAATATTATTAGGAACTAAAATTTACAAACGTAAAAAAATCTAGGACGGAGTCTTACACTTTCTTTTTTCTTTTGTCAAGGCTATTACTACTTGGCTAATGCTGGCTATACTAATTGTGAGGGGTTTTTAACTCCTTATAGAGGTCACTCGTACCACTTGAAGGAGTTGGGAGATCGACAACCCGAGAGTGCGGAGCAATACTTCAACATGAAACATTCTAAAGCTAGAAATGTAATAGAAAGACGTTTTGGTCTCTTAAAAGGAAGATGGGCAATTCTTCGTAGTCCCTCCTTTTTTCCATACGAACTCAATGTTGAATTGTTCATGCTTGTGCTTTATTGCATAACCTCATTCGTAAACATATGTCAACCGAGGAAGAGGAGAATGTAGAAGAGGGTGTTGAAGAGTAAGAAGTGGGAGATAATGAGGAAGCTAGGGATAATCGTGAATATATCACTCAAGTTGTAGAATCAAATACGTGGGCCTCATTTCGTGACTCCTTAGCACAGACATCATTTAATAATTGGAGATCAGGATAAACTTTAACTTGATATTATGCTTTTAGCTATATGACTTTGATTGTAACTCTTTTTCCTGAATTTTTTGGAACTTGAAATTTTTGTGTTGTTTTTCAATTATTCTAGTTGTTGAATTTTTGTATTTGGAATTTATTTTTACTGATTTAAGTACTTGAATTTGTTAACTTTCTGGTTAAGTTGTTGTGGTTGACTATATACGATATGAAATTGTATTTTTATTATTAGCATGGAGAAATCAAGTCAAGGTGCATCAGGTCGAGGGAAGAACAAGAGATTTTGGAGCACAGAAGAGATACTTGTCTTGTTACATTTCATGATGGACCTTAAAGATGACCCTCGTTGGAAGGGTGAAGGAGGCTTTAAGAATGGATTTACATCTGCTTTAGAACGGATGATGTATGATAGGTTTCCTACAGCAGACATTAAGGCTACTCCTCACATTGAGTCCAAAATCAAGTGGTTGAAGGAAAAATATGCTATTATTACTAATATGCTACGCCTATCCGGATTCAAGTGGAATGATGAAAAAAATACCATTGAATGCGAGAGACAAGCATATGATGAATTTGTCCAGGTATTAGACTGTAACTCTTTATCTAGTATTTTTTTTAATTGAGGTTGATCACATCTTCTAATGTAATTCAGCTGGTTATCATTGTTAGGCACTTCCGAAGGCTAATGGTTTATGGAGGACCGAATTTCCCTGTATGAAACAACTTGATGGTATTTTTGGTGTATATCGGGTTAATGGAAAAGAGGTAGAAGGATTTGATGATGCTGTTGAAAATCTAGAGAGCAATATTGTAAATCTTGAAAATAATATTGAAGATTTGGAGGATGTGGATGATTTATCTACCGGACCACCTTTGAAGAGACCAAGGACGCGAAGAGGAAGCTCAAGCAAGAGTAACTCGATGGATATATGGGTAAGTTCATCTGATGACATGAATGGGTAGACATGGGTCCGGTTTGAACCAAACTGCCAAACCGGCGGTTTGTGAACGCCGGTTTGGCCAAACCGTGGGTTTGCGGTTTAACCGCCGGTTTGGTTATTTTTTTTTATTTTTTTTAAAAAAAAACTAGACAAAATTGGCGATTTGGAGATCAAACCGTCGGTTAACCGCCGGTTTGGTTCAGTTTTTCAATTTTTTTTAATAAACCGGCTAAACCGCCGGTTTGGATTTTTTACAAACCTAAACTGTAGGTTTAGGTTTGCGACCCATGTCTATGAATGGGCGTCTCAAAAATGTTGCAAGTTTGATGGTTGCCGTAGAGGAGCGTGAGCAAGCTACTCAAAATCATGTGATTGAAGTAACGATGCAAAATAAACTATTACTATATGAGATTTCCATGCTATCTGGTATCTCCCAAGATGATGCCATTGATGCTGCTCGTATTCTAGGCAATAGTCCAAATGAGTTGAATATATTTTATAGTTGTCCAAATGACGATTGGAGGACTCGTTATGTCTCAAAGCTTCTTCACTCCCGATCAAGAGGTTTTGAGTAGAGGTTTCCACGAGCGCTACTTTTTATGCTGGTTGCAACAACTCTTTGATATTATTACACGCAAAACATTATGGTATGCGTTGTTGCATTTATTTTTAGGGGACAAATAAGTTGTGATGTTGGGAGTCACTTGCAAAACACTATGAAACTATATATACTTATAAATTTAGGTTAATGATTGGTTTAAGCTTTTAACTTAGTTGATGGTTGATTTTCACGAATTTTTGCTAGAAAAATATAGCAACTTGGGTCTTCACTTTATATATATACATACTAGTCCAGAAGTTATATATGTGTTTTAGAAAAACTATGTAAATATTATGAAAATACCCTTTTATAATCAAAAGAAGATATAATTCTTCATTCCATATTTTAGATAAACCAAACAACAGGTTTCAGGAATCATTCATTCCAACAACATATCAAACACCAGGTTTCTAGAAATTTTTTTTATTTGATTCTCATTCCTGATTCCAATCTCATTTCTGGAGTCATATCAAACGAGCCCTAAGGGTACTTTCATATTTTTGTTACATATAAATGCTTCAACTTTAAAATCATGAAGGAAAAAAATTGTTTTCAAAAGAACTTCTCATTATTAAAGGGGGCGGCTCAAAGAAAGCATGTCAACTTTGAGATTATGATGGAAGTTGAAAACAGCTTTGTGGTAATGGTACTTGATTCAATCGTGATTTTATATTCTGTAATTATGTAAGATATTTCTAATTTGTGTTTTCGTCCCAACCATATAAGAGTTAAGACTTAAACTAGATGGTAACACATATTTAGTTTAAGCTTACATGCTTTCGTTTTTTTTTTTTTTTTATGTTTGTGTATTTTCATTGCTTTAAATTTTAGGTACGGGTGACAAAAGCTGAGAACGGAGTGGATATTTTAGGTGACGGGTCCGATGATGTAAGCGGTCGATCTATAATCTATTCATCATCCGACCCATTGTAATCCCTAGTTCAGACTAGACCGTAATATTATGGTACGGACCGTTAGAAGTTTCGCATGCTAATGGTCCATGGACCACACCCAAATTTATTTTTTTAAAATACTATACGGGTTCAATATGGTCCAATCCAAACCTAAACCGTAATTTTATACTCCATAAACATATTGGATCCAACGATACAATAATTGTCGATCACATCCATAAACAAAATGTACTCCATCCTGCTGAATGAGCCCCTTAGGAAAGCTTTTGCCGTTAGGTTTTGGTGAACCATATCGTGCACTCTTTTCTTAGCTCGGTGTTACGGTCAATGACCATCCGTGCTTCGAGCAACTAGTGTTAGCCTAGTAGGGTTCACTTGATCCAAACGAGAATGAAGCAATCTCAATGCTTTCCCTTCGACATGTTCATATTCGGGTTTGAACCGGGTTCGAGTCGGGTTTTATAAAATATTAAACCGTTTATCCGGACTTTCCGGGCCGGGTCGAGCTTGGCTACCAGGTTTGAAATGGCTGCCGTACCCGGCCGGGCCTACCGTTACCCATTTTTCATTTTTTGAAAAAAATATTTAAATTTTTTAATATGAATTTTAAAATATATATATATATATATTATATTATTTTTTGTGTAAAATATGTTTAATTTAATAGTAATTATACTAAATATATTGTATATACACTTAATATTTATTATGTTATATATATTTTTAGTTTTTATATTTTTATCCGGGCCGGCGAGCCGGGCATAAATTGTTGTCGGACCCCGGCCCGACAGATTTGGCGCCCCAGACTTTTCAGCCCGTTTGGGTTTCATTCTCAGTTCATACCGCCCGTTTTCCGGACGGGTCGGGCTGGACGAGCTGTCCGGATCTGAACTGATCTACTTCCCTTGTGTGTTGTGGTTGATCATGGATCTGCTTTAATAGTTGCAAGTAAGAAGCAATAAGAAAGAATTTCTCTTTGACAGCCCATCAATTGTGCCAACGGTCCGATTTGGACCGTTAGCATTGTCATGTGTTAACGGTATATGGATTGGATGGTCCATACCATAATGGTCCAGTTGACTACAGTCCAGGTCGTAATGAAACTTTTATTTTTTGAATTAAAAATGTTGTATCCTGAACCGTATCCAATTTTTCATTATAAAAGATAAATAAAAACGGTCTACACCGAAATATTATGCTCAACACTGGACTAGAACGTTCTGATTCAAGAGCGAACCGGAACTTAATGGTCCAGGATCGGATTGTAATTTCCGGTCAAATCCGAGTTTCGGGTCTGGTCCAGATCTGCACAGCTCTAACTGGAATCCATATCATAAATAACAGTTGAATTGAATTCAAAAATATCCACTGAGACAGCAAGTGTGTGGTCGTGTATTCCTTCTCACTTGTCATTTAAATTGAGATCAGACATATCATAAATGTATTTACCTACCAGGAATCCGTATCACTAAATACTTCAATTATGTAACCAACAAGACAAATACTGCTACTAAAGAATATAATGAATATGACAAGAAAAAATACATAAAAAGTACTGCAAAAATTATTTACAAATTCTGAATTCTACATCCGAATAAAACACACGCATGCCTTAGGAAAGCTCGAGCTTCATAGAGAAGATCATGTTCATGATCATTAAGTTATAATTTTAATCTTGTGAAACAGATGACGATAATGACGATTTCCGCTCTCGCGAGAGCTCAAGCTTGAGATAGAGAGCATAGAGGAGCTCATTCCATGCGTCCGGAACCCCTGGCAGGCACCAGTGACTGCAATCTTGCCTCCGAAGGGACGCAGACCTCTTCGGCCCGAGATAGTACAACGACGAGTGCCCGTCTTTTCTCTTTGAAGTCAAGCCAGTTATGTTGAGTATGTTCATGGCCTTGATCTTTGGTAGATGAGAATGAGTTGCTAAAGCATTTCTAAATGTCGCGAGATTTAGCCATGTTTCGGATGGCACCAATGATGCACCTAGCTCTGGTAGTGTCTCTAGATGACAGGTTCCTCCGCTCTTCCAATCACCGCCCCTGCAGGAAAACCCGAAGCCCAAAAACACACCATGAAGATACGAGTAGTTATTCACTGACCTTATTTATTGTCTCAACACAGCCTTTAAGGGCTAAGAACGAACCTGAAATGCACAGGTGCGTAAGTGCGGAAGAAGACCCTTGTCTTGGTCATGTCGACTTCTCTATCCAACCACTCAATCACAGTACTTAACGACTTCCGATACGCACTTCCAACTTTCATACCCATCTTCACATTGTCTCCTACTTGAAAGTAGCAACCGCTAATCAGAACAACAAAAACACTTCATCATCAGTAAATGTGATAAAGACAATCATTTAGGCAGAAGAGTTTATTCAGCTAATAAATTACCCTCTAATGGTCTTCTCATGATTCCACCAGTGGCCTGTGTTAAGTACTAACAAATCCGCGTCTTTCCAACGAACCCAGTTCCAATCCATTTGATCCAGTTTAAGAGTTGTCCTTATGTTTTCATGAGCTCCTTGAGGAGGCCGACTTTGCAGCACGAGAAAAGGAGCACGATAGTACTCCACAGTGCAGTTATAGTCTTCGATCTTGAACACCAGAAAACCTTTGTGTTTTGTAATTGGATTACCATTCACTTCATAGATCCTACTCTGATTAGTAATCCCTGATGCCAGCAAACAAAGTAAAGACTCCCATTGATTCCTCCCTATAGAGTCACCAGCAAAAACTACTCGTTTGTTTCGTAGCTTCTCCAACATAAATCTTGCATTGAATCTGTTCATGTTAAGTTAAACTGATCTGGTTAAAGAGTCTCTTCTGCAGTATTTGGTAATTCACTCACATGGTGCAAAGGAACAAAAACTCATAAAATGAATAAATTTGTAATATAATGAATTGATTGTTCTAAATCCTCTCATATTCACACTTAGATCCATAAAAGATCTTCAATCCAAAACGCTAACATTATGCAAATTCTTCAATTCTTTCAAAACCTATACTTAACCCCATTGAAGGCATTGAGTCTAATTTTCTCTGATACTGCAAGCAGACAACAAGACGAGTCCTTATAAAGCGAGGAAAGTAGAGAAAGGGAACAAAAAGTATGTCCCTTGATGATGAATCAACTGCACGACATTATGCAAAGGGCTCACGGACAAGCAAAGTAGGTAAGAAAGCCAGGAAAAGAATATATAAACAAATACAACAGAAGAAGCATAGTTAGCAAGAAAAGGAAAGAATAAGACAAACGTGATTTTACCGTTGCGATAGGATCCCGAGAAAAAGACGAGCAAAATTAACATTAATTTATCATCAAAGCAAGTAGAGAACCGTTTCAATTTGAAACCCAATGTACGCAGTTTCATCAATGGCAAGAGAACTAGGGTTCAATTCAAACAGAAAACACTTTCAGAAGCATAAATTTGAATGAACTAACCTGGGCAAATTGCAGTTTCTGGGTTGCCACCGCCATTTAGTGTAAAAATCATCCGGGCGACCATTTTCAGAGCATCTAAACCCCTCATCTAAAAATTTACAGTCTCTTGACTGATACAAAGGATAGGTTTCATCCCAAGTCCAATCACCGTCAAACACGTCACATTCATTTCCGTTTTCACTCAGAAACTCAATTCTCCTCTCCCTCTTCAACAAAGAAGAAGAAGAATCAGTAATTTGCAACCACTGAAAACCCTCAGAATGGAAATGGAAATGAAAGCCCTTATCAGTGGATTTGCAATTCGAGTAGAAGAAGCAGAGGATGAGAAAAATGGTAATCAAGGAGAAGCCTAGAATCCCAATTGAAGGCTCGAGGAAGAATCTTAGTCTCTTGAACTTGAACCTGCAAGAAGATTCCATGGGTTTGGGTTGTATATCTTGAATTTGACTCTTTGACATGGTTGATTTTGACAAATGCTAATCAGGAGTAATAGTTACAGAGAGAGGGGGAAGATTTGAAGAGAAGTAAAGGAAGTATTCATGGCGGTGTTGTTTTGATGGGAGGTTTACGAATATTAAAAAACTGTAGTTGGGTTGGGGAAGAAGCAAAGTGATGATGTGCACTCATGGGAGTGGGAAGTTACCTGAATGTTTAAACTTGAAACTCTCTCTTTATTCAAATGTGGTGGGGAGAAACAATTAGTTTTTTTAAATAAAAAAAAAGGAAAAATTATTATAAATCTTTATTTTTGTTTCAAGGTTTCTCAAATTGTGGAGTATTTTCAAAACTGTCTGAATTAATGCCTTTAATTGTTGATTTAATACCAATTTATTTTGTAAATTTTTAGCGAAAATCTATTACTGATTAAATCTAAATTTATAACTAAAAACTTGATACAAGTTTTAATCATAAAAATCTGTTTCAAATAATATTTGCAAAAATTATATTTCACATGTAAGTTAAGTTTTAAAATAATTATTGAGTTTACAAACGTAGTTGCTAGGAAAGGATGCGGTTGGTTAAATTATATTAATTAAGATAAAATTATTGCAAAATTTGAATCTTACAAGTAGGTTAAAAGTTTAAAATCAATTTTGGGTTTGAATACGAATTTTTTTAAAATTTTATTTTGTTATATACATAGTAAACTTTTTTTTAAAAAAAACTATATTACATAATAAATTTGTATAAATATGATACTTTTTGTTTAAATGATTAAATTTAGTATAATTAGCATACTAAATAATCGATGGTGAATTTTTTTAATTATAAAATCTCTTTTTCACCTCTTGTTGAATTTTAAAAATAATTAATTAAATAGTCATTAATATTAATATGATCTCATGACAATGTCAGTTGCCAAAACATTTGATATAAGAATATATTTTTTTATTAAATGTGAAGGATGGATGAATCAATATGATAATTTTATTTAAGTACATATAACTGGACTTTTATATGATAGATTATTAATCAAATTACCAATCATATAACTATGTTTCCACTAAACTCACTCATGATTTTATAAAAAGAGAATATCCTTTTTTTTATTTAAAAAATCAAAAATGTGCTCATATAAAAATATATGGATTAGATATCTACAAGAATTAATTTTTTAGAACAGTTTAGAAATTGAATTTGTTAGAGCATTTAATTTAGAACAATAAAAAATTTAATCAATGAAAAACAAAATATATTAATCTTATAAAGTAGTTAAAAATAATAGAATAAAATAAATTACAATATCATTGAAATATAATTTTATTTTAAATTATATTTTGTGAAATTAATTATCGTAAAATTATTTGATATTATATCAGAATTAAAAATAACTTTATAAAAAGATATTTGAAATTACGTTACCCTTATGTTACACTTGTAAATATGAACTTATAGAGCAACGTGGAGCATAAATTATAAAATATGTTACATATGTAACTGTGTTACCAAAGTAAAGTTAAATGCAGTAATTTGCCTTAAAAATATGTTGAGAATGGGAGAAGGGTGGCGCAGTCGCGCCGGTAGTTGGTGGTTACGGACTTACGGGCTTTACGGCGAGTTAATGAAGAGAAACGGCAGTCTTGCGTTGGGACGTGGGTGTAGGATAATGCGCGGCGTGGAGTATGGGAAGTAAGAACGTCGGTGCCTTGTGAAGTTGCCGCGTCATAAGATGGCACCATCGATGTTTGGCCCATCTGTTGTGGTGAGGACTTACGTAGATGATAGATGTCACTTTCAGGCTTGCACCCGACCGACATACACAGAGCAACTATTTTTTAAGAAAAATTGAAAGAGGTTACTCTTATTAATTAGATTTCGTAATTGTCCTACTAATTTAGAATGATTGGAGATAATTATAAATTAAAAGTATTTTTTTTTTGGTAGTGAATACGTGGAGGATCAAGTCCGACCTGTACGTTTATCGTAATAAAAGAGGGGCTAACATTTGACAAGTCTACGGGTCGCTATTCCGCGAGCATCTTTTTTTTAAATAAGAACAAGAGAATTCGAAATGTCACCAATGAAAAAAAAAATACCCTAATAGGTAAGAATAGCCCAAATTAGCCAAATGATCGGTTGCAACATTGGCCTTCCGGAAAGTATGACGGAGTTGGACTATCCAATTCCTACTAATGAAGCCTTGACATCTTGATACCAGACTAAAGAGCGGGTAGATCGGTAGAATGTTGCGTGAGACAAGATTGATGACAAGCTCGGAGTCAATCTCCACAATGAGCATGCGGTACCCCATTTCCCAAGCTTGATATAAACCCATACAGAGACCCCATAAATCCGCCATAAGAATCGTACAAGTTTCTATATTCATCACAAACCCGCACAACCACTCACCGTACTTATCTCTGAAGATGCCTCCTGCTGAAGTTGTGCCTTCCTCATAGCGGACTGAACCGTCCATATTCAGTTTTATCCAACCCTCCGACGAAGCAGCCCAAGAGATGTGAAAGAGAGAAGTCGGCTGGCAAAACAATGTTATTCCTGTGGTGTGCCCCGGGAGACAAACTTACTGTATGAGGCAACAAGCAAGACCCGGATAGGAGAGTGAATGATGTGTCGGAATACAACCTCGTTGCGCCACCTCTAGCACCACCAAACAGTAACAGCGAAGCAGGTATTCCAAGTTAAATCATGGGCTATAGAATTGGACCTGGTTAGATTCGAGAGTAGCCAACAGTAGGTATCGGCAGAGAAGAACTCTCCGGCATGGTCTATGGATAAGAAGTTACCCCAAATAATGGAGACATTAGAGCAGTCTCTCAGTAGGTGAAGAATAGTCTCGGTAGCACTTGAACATATAGGGTGTTGTTATGGAACAACACGGCTCAAGTCGATGTTTCCACCTATACAGCACATCATTTAGATTCAATAATTGTCCCGCATGATGGAAGAGGAGTTGGAGTCTTACATGTTTCTATGGTTGGGCTAAGGGGAGTGAAAAGTTTAATTCATGGAACTTGTTGGATCAACTATTTGAAGAGCCCCATGGTGAATGGCTATGCACGGGGTACTTTAATCAGGTACTTACTCGTGAGGATAAGCAAGGGGGATCAGAGCCTACTCTTAATAATGTGATGGAATTTCAGGATGTTTTGGCACAGTGTGACCTTTAGGAGATTGAGTTCACTAGACATATATATACGTGGGACAATGGCAGAATGGAAGATGTGTTCATTCAGGAACATTTTGATTACTCCTTCGCAAATGAACCATGTCTTACTCACGGTGTTGGTGTTCCATCTAGATAGGGCCGGTTTTAACCATGTGCTTGTTACCCTCTACGGAAGGAAGGTGATGTCAATATGAGACGTACCGGGCAACACCCTTTTCGCTTTGAACCTCTTTGGACGGAGCATGAGGAGTGTGCGAAGGTGGTGGAGAACGCTTGAAGTTGTCCGGTTGGAATTACACTTGACTCGTCAATAAGGGGCAAAGTTATAAAGTGTATGTAGCCTTTGTGTGCTTGGAACAAACTCACTTTTGGAAACATCATGTCCAAATTGAATGACGTACAGGATGAGTTGCGTTCAATTCATAAAAATGGTATCATTGGTAGTATTGTTGCACATCATCGACAACTGGAAGTTATGGAAAATGGCCTAATGCGTCAAGAAGAAATTATTTAGTTCCAGCGATCAAGAGTTGATAAATTAAACACAAGGTTTTTTCATAGTAGAGTTAATGTGCGTTTTCAAAGAAAAATAAAATTGAATGTCTAGTGGATGGCGGGAATGGAACGGCGAAGTGGGGATAACAAGGTGAAGGTTGCAGTTGAGTATTTTTAACATGTTATTTGCTTATGCTGGTTGTGTTCGAGTTGATGAGGTGCTTGTTGGGGTACCTGTGTCAATTGGGCCCGATGATAATGCTCTTCTACTGAACCCGTTTACCAAGACTGATGTAGAAACACCTTTATTTGACATGCATCCGACAAAAAGCCCCAGGTTCGGATGTGATGTCTATGTTCTATCAGCATAATTGGCCGGTCGTGAGGTATCCTCTTTTATCTTGGACATCCTTCAAGGGAACCCTTTCCTAGAACGATTGAACTTCTTGCTCATTTCTCTTATTCCAAAGATTACTAGAAGGATGCGGAATTTGAGGCCTATCAGCTTTTGTAACCTGATTTATAAAATCTTATTTAAGATGGCCGTGAATATGATGGAATGTTGTCCGCGGAAGGAGGGGTCTAACACTGCTTTTGTGCATGGTAGACTTATCACTAACAATGTGTTGTCAGCTTTTGAGGTGATACATATCATGTGATGCAAAGTTAAAAAGGGGTACATGGAACTGAAGCTAGATATAAAAAAGGCGTATGATTGGATCAAGTGGGATTTTTTGGCCAAGAACATGCATAAAATGGGGTTTGTTGCTGAGTGGATAGCTCTTATTCTGCGGTGTGTGTTGACGGTTGCCTTCTTAGTTCTAATGGATGGAGTTCCTTATGCTCCATTGTAACCCACCTGAGGGTTGCGTCAAGGTGATTCGTTTTCACCGTATCTTTTTCTCTTGTGTGTTGAATCACTACCGGGCCTAAGTATTGATAGAGTTACTAATGATTTGTGGGAGGGGATTAATATTGCACGGACAGCGCACCTTGTTTCCCATCTGTTTTTTGGTGATGATTACATCTTATTTGCTAGAGCTTTTTGTCAACAGAGTCAATGTATTGATATGGAGCAACATCAGAACAATGAGAAAAGTTTAATAAATCAGAGATTTATGTCGGCACTAATGTGAGTGAGGAGGTGAGGGAGGAGATATAACAATTCCTAGGGATTGCAAAGGTAGAGAAACATGATAAGTACCTCGGTTTACCTACTATGATTGGGAGAACCAAAGAAAAATTTTGTAAGCGTGAAGGAACGGGTTTAGACTCGTTTTACTACTTGGCAAAATAAAAAATTATCAAAGGCGATTAAAGAAGTGTTGATTAAGGCAGTGGTTCAATCCATTTGATGTATATCCTATCGTGTTTTGCTTTACCTGTGGGCTTATGGGAGGATATTGAACGGTTGATGGGCAAGTTTTTGTGGGGAGATGAGAATAGAGCGAAACTCCACTGGATGAGTTGGGACAGATTATGCTTATCCAAGGAAATGGGCGGTATGGGTTTGAGGAAGTTGAAGGATTTTATGTGGTTTAGGGCCAATTGTACTCATGGATTTGGGTTTGATTTAAATTAGAATGGATTTCTTATGAAAAAAATGAAGAGTTGTATAAACCTGCTTATACTTGACACAAGTAGCTCGTTTTGAGTTCTAGGCCCGGCCCGACTCTCTAAGGCCCTTTAAACAATGGACATTCGTAGTGTAGAAGACTACAAAGTAGTACATGCGCAACTATTATCCATATCTCACATTGTTTGAACCCGTGACTTGCATAATCAAAGATGCCATATCCATATCAACATTTCAACAAAACATAATGGATATATTTCCATTTTTGTCACGCACCAAAAAATTGTTTTTCTTAGTCCATTTTTGGGTAGCCATGTACCTTAAGTATTTGCTTACTTAGAGAGGAGAAATAAAAACGGAGTGAGACCTTCGTCCTAGTTCATGGCTCTTGCAGTCTTGCTAGCTAAGTCAAGAACCCCGCGGATCACGTGGTCGCTCAAGCTCGATGGATGGTTTTGTCCACATACTTTTATCATTTGAGTTAAATAGTTTATGTGCCCGTTTGGTTGGAGCGGTGAAATGAAAACGGAATGGAATTGGATAAGGGTTAGGAATGGAAATGGAAATGATGAGATTACTTTCATGTGTTAAAATACCTCTAACCAAACGTCTTTTTTGATTGATTCGGAATCATTCCGTTACCAGAAATGATTCCTAGCGCTTCCAAACGGGCCCTATATGTATTCATTTTGGTCACAAGCCAGACACACAAAACAAAACCATCCATCATTCCAAAACGGCAGCGTTTTATTCCATTAAGGAAGAGTAGCTTTTACATCTACGAGGAGATACATAAACCGGTTTTACATCCCAATTCCAAATCCAAATACTTCTTATAACTCACAGCTCCAGATTTAACCAACCCCCACTGCTTATTTACAATGGATTTTTCCCCTCAGTAAAAAGTAAAAAAGAAACTACTCATATTTTGGTAGATCGTTTACGCTTCTCTCTTTGATCTGAATCACAAACACCAAATCAAAGCACACCACCAAAGTTTGTGGTTGCAAGAACCGGTGCTGGCCCTTCCACCTGAAACCATACACAATAATTTGTATTAAGATAACGCAAAGTTGTGGGTCTTTAGAAGACTTTGTTTTCTCTGATATCATACACACCATACAAGAAGATAAAACGCAGTGGGCCTACATAACATTATGAATGCTATGGATCAACCCTTCATGTCACAATCAAACCAACCAATCCAAGATAATGTTAATGTACGCGTGTCGTTTGATCGTCTCGGATGTCTATGATTCCTATTATTGTTAATTTGAAGTGTATACCTTGAAGGTGGCTCCCCAGATTTCTTCATCAGTAGCAGGAACAGCTGTGATCTTGCTCTTTGGATTCTCGTAGCTTTTCAGTCCTCCAATTGCTGTGGAGAAGAAGCATCCTGAACAACACAAAATATGTTTATTCCTACAATTAATTTTCTTTTTTCTTGTGGATAGTGTGTTTCCTTCAATAATCAACAATTGTTCTTATCCACCTAGCTTTTAGTGGTCCAACTCCAATAATGTAGAACCTCAAACTAGGTAAGAACATTGTGTACTAATCAATCAGTGGTGGTTGGTCCATTAATTCAAGTAAATAAGATAATTTCTATAGGTCACAATCAGCAAACCAAACCAAACCCACCTTGAGGGAACTCAGCAAGTGATTTCCCACAAGAGCCTTTGAGTAGCTCAGCATCATCAGCAAACGCGACGTGCCCGTCAGCAGTTATGCCCCAGTAAAGAGGAACCTTCCCGCTTTGATCCTATCAAACGAACCCGAAACTAGAGTTGTTAGTTGGATTCATAGCAGCAACTTAGATCAACATATAAAATTTATGGCATGGGGAAAATGTACCAACCGAAGCAACAAAGATGTTTGAAGTAGTTTTGTCAAAGACAACAAAGGCAAAGTTGCCTTGGAGATGGCCAACAACATGGTTAGGAGGGTAAGGTGCACGATCACGAAGAGCCTTGTAAGCTTCAATCACCAGAACAACCTCGGTTGTTGTCTTGGCTAACCCATATTGCTGCCTTAGGCTTCCTAAGTTGTCCAGTGCCCCCTTGAACAAGCAGAATATCTCATCCTTGACAGCAAATGACCTGCACATACAAGTTCAAACAAATTGGCTTTAAGGTTGATTATGAATAATTATGGAAACCTTAATTCGAACATACAATATTAAAAGCACTAATAGTTTGATGATCTCATTGAGATGTTAACAAAGGTAGATGGGGATGATCAACAACCCCATTTATCACTCATATACAAGCTTGAAAATGATATACAACCTTACTCCCACATAATCAATTGACAATGATTACCCAATTTACCCCTTCCTATGATTAGGACAACAATAAATTTCATCTTCATCCTTAATTCATAGTTTAATTGTTGAAATCTTGACAAATTTGCAATTATGCTTTGGTTGGATTCAACGAAGTTACTCTACTAAAGATTAAATAAACACTTGAATATAAAATTAAACCCTAAAAAGATTGAGATCATTTCAATTTTAATTTACAATCCTACGGTTCCTACCGGATCTCAGTTTGTGTAGGAATTATGTTGGATCCTAATTAGGATATTACTGATAGGAAGGAAAGGAATTGTTCTGGACTGATCATGCTTAATTAGGAGTATAATCACACGCCCAAAGCAGGGCACGTGGTTGGGTCACGTAACCACGTAGCGTGAGTAGCTGCTATGCGTTATGCTTTTGCGGTTCCAAGTATTCTGATACATTAATGCACAGAAATCAAGCAACTCATAAATATAAGTGGGACCCACTAGGCTCCGAACCCCGAAAACCAGGTTTGCCGTGGGTTGATCCGAATCAGAATTGATCCGGATCCACTTTTCTTTTTATCTCCTTTTCACGTCCAGCAGATTTGGTGGCCATATCATGTTGATTCATGAAAACAACTCAAAATTTAAATTACAGCAGTTGAGTTGTGGGATCGAGCTCAATTTATCAGCTGAAAGAACTTAACTAAAACAATTTTGAAAGTAGGGGAGCTACCTGGGCAAGAGAGGGGATTCGTTGTGGTGGGTGAAAGCCAGGTTTGCATGATCTCCGACCTGTACGGACAAAGCAGAGGAGTTCCCGGAGACGAAGCGGTTGAGGAGCTCGCCGGAGTTCGTCTTTGGCGATGGAGTCCTGCTACCGGCGGCAACTAGCTCCTCCGGCGGAGACACTACAGAGCTGCTAAACACTCCCAACATTTTCTTACCTAAACGACGCGTTCAGAAGAGATCAAAAATAAGGAAATCAGAAAATGGAGTGGATGGAATGGATTGGATTGGAATGGAGAGCGATTGACATGGCTTGGGGTGTGCTTATAAAGGAAAGCAGTTGAGGGTAAAATCGTCATTTGAGTTCGATGAAGTGGGCTCCTTAGAACGAGATTATTCCCCAAGCTCAGGCCGGGACCCACTCTTTCCATGTTATCTCCTTCATGTATTAAATTATAAATTACATTAGATAAAAAGGTGTTACTATGATTTGGTTTTTCCCTAATCAAAATTTTTAAAAAAATGCTACCTTTAAGTTCTATAACCTTAATTTTAATTTCTTTTATAACATTTTATTAAAACTAAATAATAATTTGAAACCGTATTTGTCCGATTACACTCAACCTCAACGCTCAACGGACAATTGAGTCGATCGAGAGGGTTTTAATATTATGTGGAGAGTACAGAGAGATATTGTGGACTCTATCATTTAATAGGACGATGTCAATTCAAAAAAATAGGACGATGACCTCATGACGGTTTAATCTGCGTCTCCCAGGTGGCGCCACGTCAGATACGTTACCATTTGTGAGTGTGTAGAGTTTGTTGCGGTGTTTTGTCTGCTTGCGGAAGGTCGGGATTTGTAAACCAGTTGGAGCCCACGGTTTTACTTTCTGTATTTTTACAAAAATAGTTTCTGTATTTCATTTATATTATATTAAATAATAATTGAAATTGTTTTAATCTATAAGAATTGTATATTAACCACTTCTACCTTGTAAAATTCATTTTAAAATAAATTATATAAATAATTATAAACAAAATATCAGTGCTTATGTTTTATTCATTAAAAAAAATCAGCATAGGGTTACTTTATAATTCTTACATCTTTATAAAATTAAATCACATATTTAAATTTATTTTTGAAGCACACATGATTATGAATTGATGATAATGTGACATTTTTATATCAAGAAAATAATAAATTATTAATATTTCGAGATCATTCTAAATAATTACAAAAGTTATATTCCAATAAAAAAAAATAAAGATTAGGACTTGGTATTTTAAAAATTATAATACCTTAGTTTCTTTTATAATTGTTTATCTAGTCTCAAAGATATTTTTTAAAATAATTGTTCATGAATGTTTTTTATGTCAAAATTTATAAAAAAAGAAAAATTATACATTTACTATTTTTGAAAATAAAACTTATACTTATTACTTTCTTTTATTGCTTAGATAATTTATTTTAATATGTAAAGAATAATAATTATCTCCTTTTATTTTCTTTTTAATTTTAATTTTTAATAATTTATAATATGTAAAAAATTATAGATAAACAAATATTATAAAATGAAAGAGAATAACTTTTGTGAATCACAAATGAGATTGATAATTAAAAACAGGAAAATCATTTGTAACTGAATAAATTAAAATTTGTAGTTTATTTTGAAATAAATGACAAATATTTATCCACTAAAATGGAAAACTATAATTTTCTACTTTAAAACGCGAATGATACAAACATTTGTTTAATGCCTATTGTTAAAGTAGTTTCTTGTCAAAAAAATCGGTGTTTTTATTTTAACGATTTCGATATATCCCTTTGCGGGAAAATAAATAAAATTTACGAATAATAAAAACACATTTTATTTAATGTGCACCGTTAAAGTAGTTTTTCGTTGAAAATATAATTTTTTTTACCATACTTCAAGGTTAATAAATTTCGATAAATCTCCATTGCATTTAGTTCTTGC
The DNA here is from genome assembly GCA_033239045.1 of Fagopyrum esculentum. Taxonomy (NCBI): domain Eukaryota; kingdom Viridiplantae; phylum Streptophyta; class Magnoliopsida; order Caryophyllales; family Polygonaceae; genus Fagopyrum; species Fagopyrum esculentum. The sequence continues at coordinate 21,728,294 of BSUD01000003.1, forward strand.
ATAAGATTTAGTATACCCAACGGCTTCTTTTAACGATAAACTTTATATACCTTTTTAAGCAACCCTCGGCGACTACATAAATACTCAAAAAATTTCAAAAACAATGACTAATGAAGAAAAAAATGATAGTAGTTAACTTTGGACTTTTTCGGATACATATTTTAATAATTTTATTTAATTCATTTATTATTGATAAAATTAATTATGATAATTTTAAGTGATGTAGAGCAGCTATATTAAAAATGAGGGTATTATATTTCAGCACTTTTAGAGGAATTTCATCATAAAAATATAATTAAATGATAGAACTAAAATTTTAAACTACACTATATAAAACCATAGATTACAAATGTTTTTAAAGAATATTATCTATATGAAGTAAACTAAGATAAGTTATTAGTCTTTGTGATTAAATTTTTAAAATAATAGTTTTTTAATCTAAAACGATTATAAAGTAAATTACAAGTGATTCTTTAATTTTTCTTATTTTTTGTGTGATTATATTCATATAACTCTAATTATTATTTATTTATGTAAGTTAAGTTAAAACCACCAATTAGTTTGTTTTAATCCTCAATGCGACACGTAGGTGAAACAAACGTGGACACGACATGTAAGTTTTATTACCTTTGCTTTAGTATTGTATATAGATTTTAAATAATCCGATTATATTAATAAAAAAAATTGGTATATGACTTATTGAAGTTATGAAATAACAAATCAAATCCCAACTTTTCATCTTTTTGATTCTGAAAGAATTGGCTAAGTAGGGATTTTTTTTATAGGTTTTGTTTTGTAGACCCATCTAATTAGGGTAAAATGGTTAAGTAGATCTTTTACCACTATTACTCTACTAAGGGTACCCATAACATAAACTCATTTGGTAAATATACTCCTATTTAGGGCCTGTTTACTAAGGGTTTGAGTTTATTCAGGTTTATAAACTAAATGGGTTTATACGAGTTTAAAAACCCAAATAAAAATAACCTCATCTTGAGAAGGTTATTTTTTACGGGTTTAAAAACCCAAATAAACTATCATTTAGTTTATAAACCCGCAAGGTAAACGGTTACACAAAATCAGCAAAGGTTTATAAACTATCATTTAGTTTATAAACCCGCAAGGTAAACAGGCCCTTGACCAATTTTTTCATCTAGGGAGAAATTATATATAGAGTAAAATTAGAAGGGTCTACAAAATAAAAGCCTATAAAAAAGAGACTATTTAACCCAATTCTTTCAAAATTTTAGAGTTCAATTTAAATTTTCAAAACTCAAATAGATTAGTTAAAAAAATCAACCTTATTATATTTTAACCAAAATTTTCTTTAACAAAACTATTTTGAGCTCAACTATTATTTTAATGGGTTAATACTTTTGTTTTATTATTTCATAAATGACAAATAATTACTCTATTAATCTATATCTATATACTATATTAAAGTAAAATTAATAATATTTACGTTTGTCAGATCCTAGGTTTTGCCTTCACCGCCCTTGCGGCTGTGAAATCCGTCCCTGCGGATTTACGACAGATCATACCGATCTTTTCTTTCGTTCTTTTATCTTCCTTCCATAGATAGAATATCCGATATTTTATCTTATGAGCCGGTTTCCTTTTCTTCTTTCTAAACCCTAAACGCCCTTCCTTCTTTTCTATCCAGTCGTCCCTATATATTCTCTTCTTTCTCCCCTTTTTCCCGTTCCTTGCTATCATCTTCAACCCTAGAGAGTTGCAGCCGTCCTTTGCTTTCCGCGACTTCGTTGAACGTGTAAGTGCATCTTTTATGATTCCTCCTCACGTTCCTTTAGCGTTGCATGCCTTCCCTTCTGTTTTGGTTTATTCCTTTCGTTCTTCGCTTTTCTTTTTCTCCAAGGATCAAGCATGAGCCTTGATTCTTGTGGAGTGTTCCGTTGTTGACCCTTCGTTGTTCTCAGGCTCTTTGGAGTTGAGCCTTGACGTGTTGAAGCCAAAGGTTCGAGCTTTGGTTGCCTTGCTACGAGTTCTGTCGAAGAAGAAAGCCGACGGCGCTTTCTGTCACGCCGCCGCCCCTGCGCCTCTATTCAGCCGCCCCTGCGCATTTGTCTAACCGCCCCTGCGGTTTCTCTAAAGTAGCTCCCGTCTTTGGTGAGTTGCTTCCTTCCTTCCTTTTCTCGTTCCTTCCTTGGTTTCTTATGGTTTTTCCTTGTTCCCCTGAGTTGTTGTAAGAGTAAGGTTGAGCCCTTAGCATGTGTTGATCTCTTAGAGATCGTTGAGACTAGAAGTCATAGACTTCTAGCAACCGTTTCGTTCCTGATCCGTGTTACTTGTTCGTACAGGCTTTCCTTGCTCCTTTCCTGAGGGAAACTGAGTTGTTCCCGAATTGTGTTGATCTTTTGGTTTACCTTCGAGTGAGGTAAGTCCCTTGGACTTACTTAGCTTCATTTCGCGTATTAGTTGGATTGTTTTGGCTTGTTTGTGTTACTATCATGTTTATAACGGATAATTGGAAATAGGATTCACCCTTTGTTACCCTTAACTGACCCAAGTGTATTATAACCGGGCGGTGACCACTTGTCTAGTTCTACAGGAGACTAGAATGTGCTCTTGTAACCCAGACCTGTAGGTAACGGATAGTACTGATCTATTCCTATTGGTAGACGGAAGCGGAGGCGAGTTTCGGGAGATTCTCGTGTGACAAAAGAAGTTGAATTAGTAATGGATAACCTTAATGAAAGATAATAACCGGTTGATGTGTGAGCATGCTATGTGTTTTCTTTACCTTACGTGTGTTTGTGCCTTTACACTCTTGCTTATACCTAGAATGTTAGCTAACGGTTTATACCGTCGTTTTAGATGTTCCTCAGGGTCAAGATGCTGCTGAGTGATCCGGATGGTGTGGTCAGCCGGGGTTCCCGTACATTATAGGACGGGATTGGGTTTTTGTTTCGTTTGTTGTTTACCTTTTGTTTTGACCCGGCTGTGAAGCTTTTGTGTTTTCTTCTGTTTGAACCTTTGGTTTTATATTGAGTTTTGTTTTCATTCATCTATGTCTTGTTGTAAGATCCGTTTGTTGTTGCTACTCTGAGGGTCGGGACCCGTTGTGCGGTCCTAGCCCGTAGCGCTTCAAGTTCCTAGAACTTGGGGTGTTACAATATGGTATCAAAGCGAGGTTGGCAACAATGGCACTCGAAATCTTCTAAAGGTCGGATGGATAAATAAATAGAACCCGCAAGGGGTCTAACGTTTTCAAAAGGGGATTTTTGTTTTTAACCTTTCGGTATGGGATAGATGTACGGGCAACCACCACTACCTCCGCGGATCTCAACAGTGTAGTTTCTTTTGTGTTGACCTTTTTGTGTACTTTTTCTGGACTTTTGCTTTAGTTGTAGCGTGGCGTTATATCTATATATGTAGTCTTATATATTTATCCTTATAGCAGATGACGCGTACTAGAGCTACATCTGCTATGGGGCGAGGAAGGGGTCGACCACCACTTCCACCTACCGTCCGTGGACGAGGACGTGCAGGAAGACCTCCACTAGCTAGAGGTCGGGGCCAAGCCCCAAACGTTGATCCGCCTATCGCCGAGGCGTTTGCTGAAGAAGTTGATGAGAGCATTGTTCCTGAGGCTGGAAATGGGACCGCTGCTAGGTCTGGAGCATAGAGAGCGCCATCAACAGAGTCCGCACGAGTGTCTATCGGAGCTTCTGCATTTCGCGACTAGGTGCAGAGGGTTGAGGAGGCTATCAGGACTGGAGGACCAGCACTAGTGCCGCCAATTCCTGCGAGATTAGTTGAGGTTTCGTAGAGAGTTACACAAGCTGTCGTCCCGCCTACTGGAGTTGCTGAGGTTGTTAGAGCGCCGGCTGAGGCAAAGGAGCCAAAGCCCGACAGCTGGTTGAAGGCTTTTGATCAGCTGAAGGTTCTCGTCTTTGTGGGAAGGACTGGCTTGGAGGTGGAACATGGCTAGGACAGGTTGATTCTGCTATGGAGGCTATCGGTTGCCCTGAGGGACATCGAGTCAACAAAGCACAGACGTTGCTGAAGGATCAGGCTTATTATTGGTGGAGGACAATTCGCAGCAAGGTCACCAATTATGAGCAGATGAAGACAGTGATCAGGGATCGCTATTGTCCTACAGCCATGAGGAGAGATCGTCTTCAGGATTTCCTTGAGGCTGGATTCGAGGATTTGCTTATTGCTGAGATCATCCTCAAGTTTCAGGACGAGTTGGCGTTGCTAGGTCCGTCCGCACCACCGGAGGATTAGCATGTTTACCTTTTCTCTCGAAGGTTGAGAGAATCGACACACTCTTATCTTACTGGTTTCCGTTGTGAGTCTTTGACGGACTATCAGGATAGAGCTTCTGCCTATGAGAGAGACCGACCGGGTCAGAGGAGAGCTTCTCAGACAGGAGGTCCTGAGAAGAGACAGAAGACTGGATCAGCCAGCGCTGGAGCTGGAGCAGCTGGTTTTGGGCGTAGTCAGACGCCTGGATGTTCTAGTTTCCAACAGAGTTCTGATAGAGGACGACAGTGTCATAACTGCGGAGTAGCTGGACACATCCAAGCTGACTGCAAGATGCCAACAGTGACTTGCTCTTCTTGTGGCAAGCCCGGACACAAAGATGCGTTTTGCCGTCAAGGCAAAGCGCTATCCCAACAGGGTTCTTCACTTGCTAGTGTGGCTGGAGGAGGACAGAGATCGCAATACCAGCAGCAGCAGCAGAGAGTTTCTGGTTCTACCGCTCCTCAGGGTTCCACTGTGGGACATGGGAGAGGTAGAGGACGTGTTGGTGAATCTGCAGACATCAGAGATGCACCAACCAGGGTTTATGAGTTGAGGAGTGCTGTAGAGCCGACAACGTCAGCAACTACAGGTACCATTCACATTAATGGTTTTCCTATCAGAGTTCTTTTCGATACTAGTGTTACACATTCTTTTATATCTGATGCTTGCATAGATAGATTGGCCTTAGTTACTGTGGAAGGTAGACTCTTCTTTATAGGATTACCCGATGGGGGTAAAATTTAAGGTACTCGAGAGGTTCACGATTGCCCTATTAGATTGGGAGATCGCGATTGGCCAGCTAACTTCTTCGTCATGTACTTAGTACATGAAGAAGTTATTCTAGGCATGGATTGGATGGATCGACATCGAGCAGTTTTGGACATCGGCAAGAGGACAGTGACAACAACTACAAATGCAGGCCATGTTGAGATTTTCCGAGGATGGGATCTCAGAAAGACTGGTACAGTCATCAGTGCAGTACGAGCTGCGAGACTTATCAGTCAGGGATGCAAGGCTTTTTGGTGCTATGCCATGAAGGATAGTACTAGTCCAGCTTTGGAGGAGATTTCAGTAGCTTGCGAGTTTGCTGACGTCTTTGGAGAGCCATCAGGTTTACCTCCACAAAGGAGTGTAGATTTTGGCATTGATCTAGAGCCCGGTACGAGACCGATTTCTAAGGCTCCTTACTGCATGGTGCCTATCGAGATGCTTGAGTTGAAGAAGCAGCTTGAGGAGTTAGCAGAGAAGGGCTTCATCCGCCCTAGTATATCTCCTTGGGGTGCACCAATTCTCTTCGTCGGGAAGAAAGATGGGTCAATGAGGTTATGTATCGACTACCGAGAGCTGAACAAGGTGACGATCAAGAACAAGTACCCATTGCCCCGTATCGAAGATCTTTTGGATCAGCTGCATGGAGCTTCAGTATTTTCGAGGATTGATCTGATATCTGGATATCACCAGCTGAGGGTGAGGGAGCAGGACGTAGCCAAGACGGCATTTCGGACCAGATATGGACACTACGAGTTTGTAGTGATGCCATTTGGGCTTACGAATGCGCCCACAGTCTTCATGGAGTTGATGAACAGCATCTTCATCGACTTTCTAGACCAGTTTGTAGTTGTCTTCATCGACGACATTCTGGTTTACTCCCGCAGTAGAGAGGAGCATGCAGGACACTTGAGGATTGTTTTTCAGGTCTTACATGATAGAGAGCTCTACGTCAAGCTCTCTAAGTGTGAGTTTTGTATGTCCGAGGTAGCATTCCTTGGTCACATAGTTTCAGCGGAAGGGATCAAGGTAGATCCGACGAAGATTGAGTCAGTAGCTTCTTGGCCGCCACCTAAGAATGTCAAGGAGGTTCGCAACTTCTTAGGATTGACAGGCTACTACAGGCGTTTTGTTGAGGGCTTTTCAGTTATCGCCCGACCGCTCACTTCCTTGTTGCGGAAGTCTACGAGGTTTGTATGGTCTGAGTCGTGCCTGCAGAGTTTCGAGGAGCTAAAGAAGAGATTGACCTCTGCTCCTATCCTAGCTCAGCCAGAGAGCATTGAGGATTTTGTGGTTTACAGCGACGCATCCAAGTTGGGCTTAGGATGTGTTTTGATGCAGAGGGGAAAGGTGATTGCTTATGCGTCTCGACAGCTAAAGACTTACGAGGAGAATTACCCTACCCATGATCTTAAGTAGCTGCTGTTGTTCATGCTTTGAAGATTTGGAGACATTATCTGTACGGAGCCACGTGTCAGATTTTCACAGAACATAACAGTCTGAAGTACATATTCACTCAGCGGGAGTTGAATAACCGCCAGCGCAGATGGTTAAAGTTGATCAAGGACTTTGATCTTGAGATCTTATACCACCCGGGAAAGGCTAATGTGGTAGCAGATGCTCTCAGTAGGAAGACTTCTCGGGAGATGGCGACCGCTAGGCTGACAGCTCAACCACAATTACAGCGAGATTTGGCATGACTAGAGATGGATATCTACTTCCCAGATTCCGACAGTCAGTTGTCCACCTTGGAGATAGTACCTGATCTGTTAGCCGAAATCCGACAAAAGTAGGAGAGTTGCCCAGCTTTGACACAGATCCGAGACCGGATGTCTCGAGGAGAGACACCACAATTTACAGTTGGTGCTGACGGAGTTTTGAGACGTTAGGAGCGTGTTTGTGTTCCGTCAGATCGAGAGTTGAGACAGAGGATCCTTTAGGAGGCTCACTCTTCACCCTACTCAGTACCCCCTGGTGCGAGTAAGATGTATCAGGATATTAGACGCTCTTACTGGTGGGGAGGTGTGAAGCCAGATGTCGCGAGATATGTAGCTCAGTGTGCAACCTGTCAGCAGGTCAAGATCGAGCATCATAGACCAGGAGGCGAGCTACACCCACTCTCCGTTCCTTAGTGGAAGTAGGAAGACATCTCTATGGATTTTGTAACCGGTTTGAGACTAAGTCGTGGTTTTGATGTTATCTGGGTCATAGTAGATCGACTGACGAAGGCCGCACGTTTCATTCCGATCAAGGAAACATGGCCGGTGAGTCGATTAGCAAAGGAGTTCACGAGACAGATAGTGAGACTTCATGGAGTACCTAAGACCATTGTCTTTGACAGAGACAGACGGTTCACTTCGAGGTTCTGGCAGCAGGTTCATGTCGCTCTAGGCACGAGTCTACAGTTCACTACTGCTTATCATCCTCAGACCGATGGTCAGTCTGAGCGGACCATCCAGACTTTGGAGGACATGTTGCGAGCCTGTGTGTTAGAGTGGGGACAGGTGTGGCCAGATCACCTTCCCTTAGTGGAGTTTTTGTACAACAACCGTTGACACGCATCGATTAGGATGGATCCTTATGAGGCTTTATATGGACAACGATGTCGTACACCGTTGTGTTGGAACGAGCCTAGTAGTGCTAGCGGACTAGCACCCGAGTAGATTCAGGATGACATGGCTCGAGTAGCAGTGATTTGAGAGCGGATGTTAGCAGCACAGAGCCGACAAAAGTCTTATGCAGCTAAGAGGCGCAGACCTCTGGAGTTCAGAGTTGGAGCTCAGGTTTGGTTGAGAGTATCCCCGACACGAGGCGTTAGACGTTTTGGTGTCAAAGGGAAGTTGAGTCCCAGATATGTTGGACCGTTCGAGATTCTTGAGCGAGTTGGAGAGGCAGCTTACAAACTTGCGTTGCCACCGAGACTCGAGGATGTTCACCCAGTTTTCCATGTGTTTCAGCTACGGGAGTACATACCTGACCCGAGACACATCGTCAGTCATGAGGATCTAGTGATCGAGCCCGACCACACGTTTGTAGAGCACCCGGTGGCTGTCTTAGAGCGTAGTACGAGACGCTTGCGTTCGAAGGACATCCCGATGATGAAGATACAGTGGTCGATGCGAGGAGCTGATGAGGCCACTTGGGAGACAGAGGATAGTGTCCAGAGGAACTATCCAGAGTTTTACGCTGAGCTTGTTACACCTTTAGCTTAGTCGGTTGTTTGGTTTTTCCTTTGTTGCGTTGTGGACGCTTTTGTGTCACGTTTTGTGCTACGTGCCCCGAGTGAGAATATATGAGCTCAGTTCTGTTTTTGTGCGTTGTTGTGACAGTTTGGCTTTTGCAAGTTTCGGGACGAAACTTCTTTTTAGGGGGGTCTGATGTAAGATCTTAGGTTTTGCCTTCACCGTCCCTACGGTGAAGAGGGTCGCCCCTGCGGTTGTGAAATCCGCCCCTGCGGATTTACGACAGATCATACCGATCTTTTCTTTCGTTCTTTTATCTTCCTTCCATAGATAGAATATCCGATATTTTATCTTATGGTCCGGTTTCCTTTTCTTCTTTCTAAATCCTAAACGCCCTTCCTTCTTTTCTTTCCAACCGTCCCTATATATTCTCTTCTTTCTCCCCTTTTTCCCGTTCCTTGCTATCATCTTCAACCCTAGAGAGCTGCAGCCGTCCTTTGCTTCCCGCGACTTCGTTGAACGTGTAAGTGCATCTTTTATGATTCCTCCTCACGTTCCTTTAGCGTTGCATGCCTTCCCTTCTGTTTTGGCTTCTTCCTTTCGTTCTTCACTTTTTTTTTTCTCCAAGGATCAAGCATGAGCCTTGATTCTTGTGGAGTGTTCCGTTGTTGACCCTTCGTTGTTCTCGAGCTTTTTGGAGTTGAGCCTTGACGTGTTGAAGCCAAAGGTTCGAGCTTTGGTTGCCTTGCTACGAGTTCTGTCGAAGAAGAAAGCCGACAGCGCTTTTTGTCACGCCGCCGCCCCTGTGCCTGCACAGAGTCGCCCCTGCGCCTCTGTTCAGCCGCCCCTGCGGTTTCTCTACAGTAGCTCCCGTCTTTGGTGAGTTACTTCCTTCCTTCCTTTCCTCGTTCCTTCCTTGGTTCCTTATGGTTGTTCCTTGTTCCCCTGAGTTGTTGTAAGACTAAGGTTGAGCCCTTAACATGTGTTGATCTCTTAGAGATCGTTGAGACTAGAAGTCATAGACTTCTAGCAACCGTTTCATTCCTGATCCGTGTTGCTTGTTCGTACAGGCTTTCCTTGCTCCTTTCATGAGGGAAACTGGGTTGTTCCTGAGTTGTGTTGATCTTTTGGTTTACCTTCGAGTGAGGTAAGTTCCTTGGACTTACTTAGCTTCATTCCGCGTATTAGTTGGATTGTTTTGGCTTGTTTGTGTTACTATCATATTTATGACGGATAACTGGAAATAGGATTCACCCTTTGTTACCCTTAACTGGCCCAAGTGTTTTTTAACCAGGCGGTGACCACTTGTCTAGTTCTACAGGAGACTAGAATGTGCTCTTGTAACCCAGACCCGTAGGTAACGGATAGTACTGATCTATTCATATTGGTAGACGGAAGTGGAGGCGAGTTTCGGGAGATTCTCGTGTGACAAAAGAAGTTGAATTAGTAATGGATAACCTTAATGAAAGATAATAACCGGTTGATGTGTGAGCATGCTATGTGTTTTCTTTACCTTATGTGTGTTTGTGTCTTTATACTCTTGCTTATACCTAGAATGTTAGCTAACGGTTTATACCGTCGTTGTAGATGTTCCTCAGGTTCAGGATGTTGCTGAGTGATCCGGATGGTGTGGTCAGCCGGGGTTCCCGTACATTATAGGATGGGATTGGGTTTTTGTTTTGTTTGTTGTTTCCCTTTTGTTTTGACCCGGCTGTGGAGCTTTTGTGTTTTCTTCTGTTTGAACCTTTGGTTTTATATTGAGTTTAGTTTTCATTCGTCTGTGCCTTATTGTAAGATCCGTTTGATGTTGCTACTCTAAGGGTCGTGACCAATTGTGCGGTCCTAGCCCGTAACGCTTCAAATTCCTAGAACTTGGGGTGTTACAACGTCTCGTGCCCACGTTCATTTGTCTGCGTGTCTCACTGAGGATTAAAGTCACCGAAGTTATTTTTAATAAAAAAAATACATAAATTCTATTTAGATTATATTTTACGTCCATTACCATTGAAATAAAGTAAAATAACTTCAATATAAGTTAGATACAACTTTTTATTATTAAACGGCTTTTATTTAAGAACTATCTTACTTTTGATCATCACTTCTATATATTATAATTTATTTCTACAATGATATCATTTTATTTTTAAAAAAGATTAAAATAACTTCTATTAAATTAGATTAAATGTTAATTTCTTTGTAACTGCAAATTTTATTTAAAGAAATAATTTGAGAAACTAACTGCTGACTTTTCAAGTTTTTCAAAACTGACCACTTCATAAAAAAAAACTCAAAATAATATCAACTATTAACATTGAACTCAAAAAATTACCAACTTTAAAAATTAGTGAGAGTGATACAAACCATCAACATATTTACCAAATTTAATACTATTTGTTTTCCTGAAAAAAAAAATCCCAACTCATGTGATAAGTGGCACCGAATTCCTAAATCTCATAAAAAAACGTAGGATTAGTTATATGGTGTGAATTTTTTCTTAATAATTAAATAAATTATATTTTATATTATAAAAATATTAAGTCATTTAAAGTATTTTTAATATATATAAAAACAATTCCTTCTGGATTTGTTTTCATACTTTTTTAAAAGATCATCTTTTAATTTAATCCATAGTTAGAATAAATATAAATTATTATTTTTAAAAAAAAGTGTAATTTTTATTTTTCAAATATTTTCAAATGATTTTTATATAAAACTGATCAAAGTTTCATATAAAAAATATTCGCGAAAAAATATCGAAAAAACTTTCCAAATAAATCTAAAATCGATTTTTGTAAATAAAAAATACATTATTTTAAAAAAAATACATTTTTCAATTTAAACTAAATTATTATTAAAAAAATTAGTGAAAAAAATACTAAATATTTTCAAGAATATTTCTATTTTTCTTGTAAAGATTAAAATATTGTACTTAATGTATGATTTTTAGCATATTAAATAATATTTATGTATTTTTTTTAAAAATCCACATCACACACCTAATCTGAATTTTGTTGATGACATGTAAGAAAATTATTTGTCAAATCATCGCCGGATATGGGATTTTTGCCAGGAAAAAAACGTATTCTTATTGTACATATGTTGATGGTTTGTATCACTCTCAATAGCTTTCAAAGTTGGTATTATTTTGAATTCAATGTTAATAGTTGATATTATTTTTAAGTGATTTTCAATTAAAAAACATTATTGACAACAAGTGGTCACTTGTTGATAGTTCAGAGGTTGTCAGCACTTGTTGACAATTTAGAGGTTCTCAACAAGACTTTTTGACAGCTTATGGACTGTCAACAAAGTTTTTTAAAACCTTTTGGATTGTCAACTAGTTTGCTTGACAATCCAAATGTTGTCAACAAGCCTTATTGATAGCTTTTGGATTGTCAACAAGACTTTCTTTTTTTTTATAGGTTTTGGACTGTCTACAAGCCATCTTGACACCATATGAATTGTCAATAAGATTTTTGTTGGGGTGGAGACTTCTAGGCCAGGATCAGATTCCATAAGCATTGTGAGGACCTTAGGATTTCACATTTGATGTTCGTTGAAGATGTGGTGCTATTTTGTTGGGTTATAGAGCATCTATTGATATTTTTTATGGAGTGCCTTCGTAGGTTTGAGAGGATTTCAGGATTGGTTGTTAGCCTCCATAAGTCCTCTATCTACTTAGCTTCTATGCTGCATGGTCTAGAGTTTGTTTGCCAAAGACAAAGGGAGATGTAGGGCTGGTGGATTTTAGGTCTTAACATGTAGCATTAATGTGCAAGTACTACTGGCACATTCATGTTAAGCGTGATAGTCTTTGGGTCAAATGGATTTATCATGGATACATGCACACCAACGATTTGGAGTAGTGGATTGTCACTCGTCGGGACTCGCCTTTGGTGAAGGCAATCATTAGCGCTAGAGGTGAGATGGTTACCTTCACTAACCAGACGACATCACTGGGAGAGATGCTTGAGTCTTGCTACCAAGGGAGAGATTTTGAGTGGTTGAGGCTTATGACATACTTAGACCGCATGATGAGGAGGTGGAGCGATTTAGAGTAGTTTGGGATCCGGGCAATATCCCAAAGTATTGCTTGATTATATGGATGACAATCATAGCCGGTTCTCTACCCGAGACAGGTTACACTTCTTGTGTATTGATCCTACTCGTATTTGGGCACAAGTGAGAGTGAGTTTTATGACCCTTTGGGTGTACATATGCACGTGAGGTTTGGAGGCAGGTTGATACGGATTTTGGGATTCTTGGAGATATTGCCTCTAGATCAGAGGTATTGGATTCGCTTACTCACACTGTACATGGCAGGATTAGGACGAGTGGATCCATGATATATGCGTTTTCTACTACGGTTTACTACCTTTGGTATTGTAAGAATGTCTTGGTGTTTGACCAAAAAAGATTTCTAATAGATATCCTTGTGAGATTGATCAAGACACACATCTATATTGTTGCATGAGGCATTTTCCGCTGGAGCTAGAGAGAAGATTTCATCTTAGTAGTTGTTTTTACCGAAGTTGTAGTATGCTCCTTGCTTGGATGTATAATTTTTCTATGTATATACCGGGTTTTGTTTTAGTCTGTTGATGGCTTTGCCGGTGGTAGACTGGCCATTGTCCCGAGGTTTGGGCACTTGTTTGGTTTGTAAGTGCCTTTGTTTCTTGATGACTTTGGCGAAAGTGGACGAGCCTCGTGAGTTGTCCTGGTTTTGGATGTATTTTCAATTTTATCAGTTTTAGGGTAGTTGGTATGTTCAGGAGGATCGTATGCCCCTCTAGAGTACTTTGTGTGTGATGTTTTTGGTCATAACAATGATCATGGAAATTTTACCGAAGTACAGCGACCTCCCCCTGATGCAGGAGCATCTCCAGAATCAAACTCATCCCAAGACCACATCCAGCCATGGAGTCACAACTAGAAGCACGAGGATCAAATCCAAACACTAGATCACATCTAGGGTCATTTTTGGCATCAAGATAATTTTTGGCATCATGATCATGCTTAGGACTCCAAGTTTCACACGGATCACATCCAGGGTCATTTTTGGCATCGGGATCATTTTTGGCGCCAAAAACACCTACAAGACTCAAGAGCAACACAAGACCATCTCAACAACTAGAAGGAACAACTACGGAGTTTACCGAAGCAAAGGAGCTCATGGGATCTGATTCGGGGATAAGCCGCATTTCCCGATCTAGATTGAAAGTCATTAACTGTGATAAAAATCGGGCCGTTCTATTGAGAAAATCGGTCGATTTATATGAAGAACATGTCAGTTTTTGTGGAAAACTCAGAATACGGATTAGTGAATGATATGAAAAGATAAGAAGATGATTATGGAATGATAAATGAAAGATATAGGAAGATATAAACTAAGATAGTTCCGCAAAAGAACCTTTACCAATGATGTGTCAAAACCCTTAAACGAGAAGATTACCTTAACCCGCACTTCTTTAACCTTACACAAGTCTTCTAATTAAGACAAGCACAAGGAGGGACTAGAGTTGACCAGGAGCACCAACCTTCAATAAGATTAACACACAAGCACAATCTAGCAAGGACTTCACAACAATTCAACCAAAAGCTCTCTTTTCGATTAAATAATTAATGAATAAAATACAAACTCCTTAAGGCTGCAAGTCTCACAAATCTGTGGAAAATATCAAATCTAATCTACTAAACAATCTCCCCCACTAAGGCTATTTATAAAGGAGATTAAACTATGAAAACTAGGAGGGATATACTTAAAGATAATCTTGCAATGTAAGATATATAAAAATATAAAATCTATAAGATATGATCTAACAAATAATCCCTTAAGATAGTCTGAGAGCTTTAAAGAATCATAACAAGATATAATTGTCAAAAGATAGAAGATCATGACCAGATCTTCGAAAAAACTCGTACCAATGAGGAAAACCGGGCCCGAAAATCGGTCGAAATTCCTACAGGAAAATCGATCGATTTTTCCTCTCTGAGGCTCTTCCTTGCTCTTATCCTTCTTCTTTGCTTGGTGGATCTTCTTGGTCATGGCTTGACTCTTCTATAACAGTTAGTAATGTCACCAAGGAACCCTTGAGAGTGAGGAGAGTTTCCTTGAGCGTACATGTCGTGAGTATGTTTGTAACTTTATCTTGAACCACCTTTGTTCTTGACCTTGTGATCGCTCCATCCATGATTGAATCTGAAGAAGGTGAAGAGGTTGTTGGTTTGTCCTTCAATGTTTTAGTCTTTGAACGTGTAATTGGTCCTTGTGTTGGAGATGGTCCCACATCAGACTCCCCTTCTTGAAAAGAATTCGTCATCGAATCATCCGCATCCTCATCTCTAAACTCATAAGGACTTAAGTCACCAACGTTGAACATGGAACTTACACCATAATCAGCTGGAAGCTCCAAGATGTAAGCATTGTCACCAACTTTATTTTTCACTCAAAAAGGTCCGTCTCCTCTTGAGATAACTTAGACTTCCGCTTGTCCGGATATCGCCCTTTCCTTAGATGCAACCACACTAGATCTTTGGGTTTGAATAGCATCTCCGGGTTTGAATAGCATCTCCTTGCAATTCTAATTTGGTTTGGAAGCAACGGATATTCCTTTTGCTCCAGTCGTAAGCGCGTTTTCTCATGTATTTCCTTTATGAACTCTACCTGCTTTCCTGTAATAAAATTTACTCGCTCCTCTAAAGTCGACGATATAAGATCAAAAGGAGTCAAAAGATTCACTCCATAGACACGCTTAAACGACGTTAGGTTAGTAGATGAATGCAACGTACAATTATAAGCAAATTCAACATGTGGTAACACATCTTTCCATACATTCAAATTATCCTTTAAAACAACTAGTAAGATAGCAGTCAAAGTTCGATTAGTTACCTCCGTTGGATCATCCGTTTGAGGATGACTAGAAGTTGAAAACAACAACTTTGTACCTAGCTTTCCCCAAAGTGTCTTCCAAAAGAAACTAAGGAACTTGGCATCTTCGTTTTCTTCGTCTTCAACCTGCAATCGGAGCATAAATTTGTACATAAATTTTCCGGGATACGGTTTCTGAGCATAAATCGGAGCACAAATTATGTACATAATTTTCACATACAGCACAAATCTGTACATAATTTTCACAGACAATACAAATTTGTACATAACTGTTTCACATTCCAGCACAAATCTGTACATAATTAATACATTCAAGTAAAATTTGTGTACATAACTGTTTCACATTCACTAATCCACTATACATCATATTAACAACAATTGCATAATCCAAAATTATGTGTACATACATTCATAAATTAATGTTCGTAAATTTAAACGTTCTTAACAAAGAGTACATAAATAGTCATTTGTACATAATTTCACATTGTACATGATTTTCACATGGTACATAAAATTCACAAACAGCGCACAAATTTTTACAACGACAATTGCACCCACTTACAGTTCCGACTCCATTGATGAAAAAAATGGTACAAAAGGTTGAAGGAAAACTGTATCCTCATACATAATATGAAAAACAAACATACCTTACAGATCCAAAGGAAAAAAAACTCAATAAATGATTCGACGCAAATTGAAGCAGCTTCCAGATATCGATCCTCAACTGTAATGAATTCTTCGTCCAAAAAATGGTGGTTATCGTGATCAATTCTCTGTGAAAAATGGTGGATATCGCACAGAAGCAACGATTGCAGATCCATGTCCTCAAATCGAATGATATCTTCGTCGATTTCGATCCTCAACGAAATCTATCAATTCATAAATTGAATTCCCTACCAACCACATAGAAGCAACGATTTTGGATGACGATGATCGATTATTTGTGAAAAATGGTGGTTATCGCCCTAAAAATGGTGGTTATCGTGATAATGAAATGACGTTAGAAAGAGATTTTTCTAGATGAAACTGATTCGTTAATTGTAGGTAATAAATATCATTTTTCTTATTTAATTACAAAACAGTCATATTAATTAAGGGAGAGAATCTTATTATTTTTGGAAGGATATTCAATTATTAGAGAATTTATCTTTTTTGTAAATTTGCAAGGGGCCTATTTTATTCCCATTGATACATAACTGCCTACTCATTCTGCAGTGATACAAGAACAATCTACTTACCTATTTTACTCATAAACAAATTCATCGCTACTATTCAAACTCACTTCCTTGTTGGAAATATCAAATATTTCCTTGATGTTCTGAATCTTTTTCTTTTGGTTCTTTGTTCTTTTTGAGTTATGAATTAAGCTTGGCATTAAAATTTATTTTTAAGGATTTTCATTTTTAAATTGGGTAATTATAAGGAAAATCGTATGGCTTCTTGGTTTGAAATTTTAGACTAGTTGTAGCTTTAAGATGTCGAATTTCATTGGTTATTTCGAAAGCTAACTTTTTTTAATTTTTCTCATTTGATAGCTAGTAGAACAATTGAGAGTTATTCTCTACATTTACTAAGACTTAACTACAACTTTCTCAATTCAATTTTTATAGGAAAATTCCGGATGTACCCTCGTGGTTAGGGGTTTTTCGGATTTTTTCCAACAGTTTTTTTCAATTCGAATAGTATCCTTAAGTTTTGTTGTTTTCTAGATTTTGCCCAAATTCGTTAAACTTTTTCAAATTCCATTAAAAACATACAAAAGAAAATAAACGAAAATTAAAAAAAATTAAAAATAGAAAGAATGATTAATTTATTTTAAACTAAAGTAAAACATTAAATTTTTTTAAAAATAAATGTTTTATTTTAAATTAAAAATAAATCAGTTAGATATTTTTTTAAAAAATTCAAAAAATAAGTGTTTATTTTATGTTAAAAATAAATAAATTGAATTAGTATTTTTTTTTAAATCTAAAAACATAAGTGTTATACTTTATTTAAAATAAATAAGTTAAGGATTCTTTTAAAAAAAAGTTTTTTAAAAATTACTGTTTTAATTTATTATTAAAATAAATAAATCAGTCTTTTTATTTTATTTATTTTCCAAAACGAAAACAAAGAAATAAACTAAAATTGAAAAATAAATAAAACAGAAAGACTGATTTATTTATTTAATAATAAATTAAAACAGTGATTTTTTTAATTTTTTAAAAGAATTTTTATTTATTTATTTTTTAAATAAAGTATAACACTTATGTTTTTAGATTTTAAAAAAAATACTAATCTAATTTAATTATTTTTAAATAAAATAAACACTATTTTTTTTGAATTTTTTTAAAAATTATCTGATTGATTTATTTTTAAATTAATATAAAAAATTATTTTTTTTTAAAAAGTTACTGTTTTACTTTAGTTTTAAAGTAAATAAATCATTCTTTCTATTTTAATTTGTCTTTTAATTTTAGTTTGTTTTGTATGTTTTAATGGAATTTGAAAAAGTTTAATAAATTTGGACAAAATCCATAAAACAACATAAGTTTAAGGGTATCATCCGAACTGAAAAAAATTGTTGGATAAAATTCGAAAAGTCCAAACCACGAGGGTATCATCTGAAATTTTTCATTTTTATATAAATAATATGTCGATTATAGTATTTAAGATGACTTCTTAATAATTTTGTTCCGTGTTTAAAGTATCACGTGATGTGTTTGTCTTTAAGAATTTTACTTGATTTTTTTGTGGGGTGTTTAGGCTTTGATCCTAAATGAACCCACAAATTTTATTTTATTATTATTTTTTTTTTAATCAAGAAGGTAAGAGGCTCAATTACACCAAAGATAATTGGTGTATCGAGAAGCCGACAATCGACAAACGGGCAAACACCCACAAAAATTATAAATATGACTAGATTATACAAACACTGATATAAATGCAATCTATTATAAACTATGCACCTTTATATAAATTTAAAAAGTAAAAGTAAAAAAAGAAAGCAGAATAATAATATATTAATTTAGAGACGTGTTGAGGTGTCTTTTACGTGGATGTATACACTACGAGCCTTAAAAAACCGACAACTACAAATTGAAAACTATGGATGGATTCTTGGTTCGTTATGTCCAATTCAGTCATTATTTATATTAGGATTATCAACCTTATAAAAAATATACTTCTCAACTTTCACATATTTTACATGGCTATAATTAAAGACAAGAAATTTAAAAAGAATGTTCGGAAAATAATATTCAGAAAAAAAAAAAAACTTTCATATGGCCGAATATCAATTCTGTTTAACTTAATATTGTTGTTTTGTACCCGTTTTATTAACATGTGCATTACTTTGTATCAATATGTGCATAAATTTAAAAAATAATAATTAAAAAATAGTTTTTAAAAATTACTATTTAAAAACTCAACTTGGTTAAATTAAGAACCTCTGGGTTTGAATCGTGAGAACTAAAAAAAGACAATGAGAACGAAAGCGCCAAACCCTAAGTCCTTATTTCAAATCATCAATTATAACTTGTATTGAGGGTATTTGCATGTTATTTTGAATTATGAACGAGTAGGTCGTTTAGAATACGGGCTCGTGGCAAACTCGAGTTCAGGCTCGTAGTTTTGTAATATGAACGCGACCGAACTTCTAATCTCAAATTACATCCATAAATATATGATATTCTCCTTTCACCCGTCTTACAATTCCACATACCCCGATGTCGGTTCGGTTGGTTGGATTTAGTAATTTTGATGGTATTGTGGGATTACTTCAAAATTATAGTTTATTAGAGTTGAAGCTAAATGTAAGACTATTGGATATTTGTACAAACGTCCAACGCAATTCTTTTTAATAAATTTTAATGGATTTTGGAGAAAAAAAAGTTTAATGAAATCGGTATAAGTTTAGAATTACTAAAATAAATTGGCCTTTCTACGTTTATCTTTTTTAATAGGGTTATATATGTAGGCTTTTGTTCAAGTACGGTTCAATTAATGCGGTACGGTCGTACGGCCGCCCGTACGGCCGACACGTGTTCCGAAAAAGAAAAAAAAAATTCAATTTTTTTTTTTTTTTGAAACGATTTTTTTTTGAAACAATTTGGTTTATTAGACTTTTTCTAGTTTTGTTTTTAGTAAATGTACCCCTTCACAGAAGAGTGTGTAGAGTTTGAAAATAAATACAAAAGGTTGGAGTATATTTACTTAATTGAAACATTAAAAAGTCTAGTTACTACTCTAGTTTTTAAAAAAGGCCTAATTACCAAAATTGCCCTTTTTTCGTTTTTTTTTCCATAATCGAATGAAAATTTGTATGAACTACCATAATATAATTTATGCACTATTCTCCTATAAACTTTGAACTATTCCCATATAATCCATGAACTAT
Source organism: Fagopyrum esculentum (assembly GCA_033239045.1). Classification (NCBI taxonomy): domain Eukaryota; kingdom Viridiplantae; phylum Streptophyta; class Magnoliopsida; order Caryophyllales; family Polygonaceae; genus Fagopyrum; species Fagopyrum esculentum. The sequence goes on from BSUD01000003.1 coordinate 21,747,786, forward strand.
TACTTTTTAATATATTTTATCAAATTATTCATAAATTAATCGTTTATATGTTATGAATTATTCAATTGTAATTCATGAACTATCATTTTATAAGTTATGCACTATCCTTTATAAATTTTGCACTTTGAACTATTCTATTATAATTCATGAACTATTTTATTATAATTCATGAACTATCTCATAATAAATTTTGAACTATTACTTTCACTCCTTTATAAATTTTGCACTATGAACTATTCTATTATAATTCATGAACTATCCTTTTAGAAGTTATGAACTATTCCTTAATATGTTTTGAACTAGTACGAGCCAAAGGAAGAGGAACGACTTATAATCGTCTTCTCCGACAACCTGGAGCTTTCTAGTAATTAGAGTCAGAGGAGGAGGAGGATGATGGAAGCAGACTGGTGCGAGCCAGAGGAAGAAGAACGACTACAAAATTTTATAGTCGTCTTCTCCAACGGACTAGGGCTTTCCTGCAATTAGAGTTAGAGGAAGAGGACGGGCTTGTGCAAGCCAAAGGAAGAGTTTCCTGCAATAAGAGTCCTCTTCTCCGACGGCGAGGGTTGCAGACAGTTCCGACTCGGGTTTTCAAAGTTGTTTTCAACGACGGTTGGAGGCGTTTCCGAGCAGTTGTATGCGGCTCCGAGCAATTCCTCCCGGTCGAGATGTAGGCGGCAGTGGACGAGACGAAAAAGACGAATGATTGTGAGAAACCCTAACTGCTTCGGATGTGAAATCTAGTGATTGAGGATGATTTTATTGTTTCTATATTTTACGTTTTTCCCCTTATGCCCTTTTAATATTTAGTTTTATAAGAAAAATAAAGGGACCTAATTTGTATCAACAATACAAAAAATGCTTCTATACACCAATCTTCTCTTAATTATATTCATTAATAAAAAAAAACAATAAGCTTTATCCCCATTAGATAAATTACTCGTCATAATAATTGAATAATGACCTTACATTGAAATTTAACGTATAACAATTTGATTTAAACACGTGTACCTCAATAAAAATTCACTTATAATTTACTAACTAGTGTTCAAGCCCGTACTACACGTGAACTTCTTAAGTCATTTTAAAAGAAAAATTATATACTTATTTATTCAAAATCAAATTATATTTTGGCATAAATTTTGAATCATGTTACATTTAACTTAAATAATTTATTTTCATTTTTGGAAAAATACTAATTATTCCTGTAACAAAAAACAATAGTATAATGACCTATAAATGTATAAAGTAATAGGACATCAAATTATAATTTATAAAAAATAACCAAAAGCTTGATTCCTCTTAAATTATGCATTGATTGAAAAAGTAAAAAATATGAAAAGATTTACAAATGGTTTTATTTAATGATAAAGTGTAATATCATAATTGAAATATGATTAATAATCTTGGAGGGTCTAATATTGGAGATTCAGAGCATCTGTATGCTCTTTGGTTTGTAGTCAATTTTTTGGGTCTGGATGTTACTAAACTTTAAACAAAAGGTTTCTCGAATGCACCATTATTACGGTCTTGTTCCCCTAGAATTACTCTAGGTGAAGTTCAAAAAATCCAATAGAAATAATTAAACACAATTAAAGGTAATTAAAAATTAAAAAGATTTGGAGAGGTAATGAAGTTAATCTAACCATTGAATCATCGTTCAATGGCTGAGATTCATTCAATTCTAGGTAGATTTTTTTTCAAAAACTTCACCGTAACTAAACCCCCATTATTAGTACTAATTCATTCAAACCTAACAACTTTCTGATTATGTATAATTTTTAAAAAAACTAGTTTAGTGCCCGCACTTTGTGCGGGATTGTCTAAAAAAATATTATATTTTTACTTTCAAGCATCATATACTTGATATTAATTTATAGTAAAAATTATTTTTATTAATTAATATGACTAACATATGAGGACTAATTTTTTTAAAATAAATAAAAGAACATAATTAAATTCTATTACAAAGGTTATTATTCGAGTATTATATTTATACCATAATATATTATCACTTTTGCTTAGATTTAGATAGATGAGGAAAATTTAATTTAGTTTTAAATTAAACAAATGTGTCAAATCTTGTTACAAGATTTGCGTTAGATTTTCTCAACAAATCGAGTTACAATATATCAGTTTGTTAATTTTGATTGGTAGATTTATTTATTTTTAATTATTTATTTTAATAAAATTGACGTTGGCAGTATGAGTGTTTACAAATTCTAATAAAAAAATGATCTTATAAAATAATTAATGGCAAATCTGTAAATACGTTGTGGCAAATCTGTAAATAAATTGGAAAAAAGTTGACATGGACGGCCTTAGAAATTGACACGTGAATAAAATGGGTGCTGCTTTAGTAGTATATATAGATTCTGAACTATTCTTACTATTCAAACAAATATGTACTATGCAACAATTTGAATCGAGTACGCACCTACAAACATAAGAGCCCCATCTTATAACACTAAGGCGAGTTTGCTATTCGTACCCACATAAACATGCTATTCGTACCCATTATACGCCTGCGAGAAGCGTAGTCAAAGTTATTCTCTTTTTTTGAATCAGAAAGTGACTACGCCTACGCTTCTCGCAAGCGTAGTCACTTTCTGATTAAAAAAAAAGAGAATAACTTCGACTACGCCTACGTGTCTCGCAAGCGTAGTCACTTTCTGAGTATCGACTACGATTACGAGAGGCGTAGTCGGATACTGGGTACGAATAGCATGTTTATGTGGGTACGAATAGAACTTACCCACTAAGGGCATGTTCATTTCCCATATTCTGATATGGGATATGGGTATGAATATCACATATACGATATCCATGTTTCGTAATTGAATATATGGGTATCAAAGTGATATACTAGATATCAATACTTTTTTTATATCGATTTTGATATCTTTAAAAATTGACAGATATCACGTTCTTTTTCTCCCACGTCTCCCTCTCAACTCCCCCTCTCCAAGTTTTCGTTGATATCGATACCTCACCATCTTGCCAAAAACAAGTATCAGATATCAGATATCAATCTCATACCCACATCCTTGGTATTAAACATGTCCACGGGTCACGGGTCACGGGTACGGGTAAGGGTCGTTAGATCCTTACCCGTGGCCCGCCGGGTCGACCCGTAACGGTCACAAGATTTCATCTCACACCAATTCTCATTCAATCATCTATTCACTTTCTCAATCTCTTCATAATTTACAACTCTTACATTCAATTACTCTCCTAATCTCATATTCCCATTCTTTTATTTTTCATTTTGCCACTCTTACTACTACATTCTATTATTCAAAAAAAAATGTCTAGCCGAGGAAGACGTTCCGTTAGCGGTGTCGGTCCTTCATCCGGCGAAGGTTTTACCCGAGGACGGCATTCCGTTAGCGGTCCTCCAACCGGTTCGGATTTAAGGCGAGACTTATTAAGTGGAGATCACGAGATCTTCGAGGAGGAGGATATCATGGAATCACCTACTTTCCCCAACACCCAAGGATCCGAGACCGAATTCACGGAGGAGCCGGAGGAGCCGCCGTTGAACAACACTCAACTAACGGCGGCAGTCTTCCGATTTTGGTTTACAAAAGGTGCTCCCGATGCCAACGGAGTTTACTATGCCAAGTGCAATTTTTGTGCGGCACAATACAAGCACAAAAAGGGAGAAGGCTACGGGAACTACAAGAGGCATATCCGGAACAAGCATCCCGAAAAAATGGGATTAGCACGAGGGCAAACACAACTTACCGGGTACACATCTACTTCTAACCAATCTCCTTCTCTATTTACATATGATCATTCTTCTTCTATGGATGCATTTTCGGAAATGTTTGCCGTAGATTCTTTAGCATTTAGTTTTGCACAAAATGTTGGTTTTAATGATTGGATGCAAAATCATGCTCAACCCGCATATAAACCGATTTCTCGCCAAACCGCTAAAAGAAAAATGATGCATAAATATAAAATTCGTAAAGAAGAATTGATTAAATATTTTATGGACAACGGTGATATTCAAGTTTCTATTTGTAGTGATATTTGGACCGACGGTTTTCAAAAAAAATCATATATGGTTATTACTTGTCATTTTGTTGATAAATTTTGGATTTTAAACAAAAGAGTTTTAGCATTACGAGTTTTCAACGAACAACACACCGCCCAAAACATTGCCCGCTTGATTGCAAATGTTTTGGAAGAATAACGATTAGTTTCACGAGTTTTTTCAATCGGTTTTGACAACGCCTCCGCTAACACGGCTTCCATTAGAGATTTAACCAACTATTGTAAGCCAACGATTGGAGGTAAATTTTTTCACATTAGGTGTGCCGCTCATATTTTAAACTTGTGTGTTCAAGACGGTTTAGCATACGTTGGAGATTTAGTACAACCTATTCGAAATATTCTTAATGAACTTTGGTCTAAAAAAAGTGTACGTACTAAATGGTATGCATATTGTAAACAAAATGACGTTTATCCTAAAAAATTTCCAAAAGATGTTTGTACAAGATGGAACTCTACTTACAAAATGATTTACGAATCATATGAATATCGAGAACTTTTAAGTGGTTTTGCCGCACAACATATTGACGGTAATTTTGTTTTTGGTGAATCTTGGATTTTAGCAAAAGATGTAATGGAGGTTTTTAAATATTTTTATGATGCTACTAACACTTTTAGTTATGTTTATACACCAACTTCAAACATATTTTGTTATGTAGCAATTAATATTGCATTTCCAATTCAACAAGGTCTTTTAATTGAAAATATTTCACAAGCTATTTTTTCAATGCGAACTAAATGGTTAGATTATTATACAACCATTCCCGATTGTTGCATTTGTGTTAGACCCTAGACGTAAAATGGATGGTTTAAAACAATTTTTAGAAAGTTATTTTGAATTTTTAGGTTTAGAACAACATCCCAATTGTCATATTTCTACCATAATTGCTAAAGTTAGAAAATTATTTGATGAATTATTGGTTCAATATCGTGTTTCCGATCGAGTTCAATCTTCTCAACCCCCTCCTCGTCCTTCATCTTCAAGTTCATCTAAATTTAAATCAATTGCTAGATATTTGTTTGGCCCGAAAAGGGCAAAAAACACGTCGAGTTCCAACTCGGAACTCGACGAATATCTAACCATTTCTTTTGAGTTTGCCAATGATGAAGAAGAAGAGAATTTCAACATATTAGAATGGTGGAGCCGACCGGAGAGAATGAGGTTCCCTTCCCTCTCAAGGATTGCGGCACAAATTCTCGCCGTTTCCGCCTCAACGGTAGCGGTTGAGCAAACCTTTAGCCGGAGTGGAAAGGTGCTCGATCCGACGAGATCAAACATGTTGTCCGAGATGTTGGAGGCACAAGTCCTCCTAGCCGATTGGAGGAAAGCGGAAATGCGAACACAAAAAAAAACCTCTCGGCGGAGGAAGGCGACGAAGATGACGACGAGCGACAGCAAACGCCATCGGATGTATCGGCGGGAGAGTCCGACTAAGGTAAGGGCCAATCGGGGATATAAACAAAGGTAAGAGAACTACGTGAGCTTTGATTCCTCCTCCCCGAGAGGATACGTAGGCAACCGGGATTCCGGTTCAAGCCCAATTCTTCCCTTTTTTTTTTTTTAAAATTTAAGACTTAAACTTAAAAAGAACAAAATAAACTAATAAAAAGAGGACTTAAACTTAAAAAAATTGGACTTAACTTTAAGTCCAATTTTTTTAAGTTTAAGTCCTCTTTTTATTAGTTTATTTTCTTTTTTTTTTTAAGTTTAAGTCCAATTTTTTATTAGTTTATTTAAGTCCAATTTTTCTCTTCTATTTATTTTCTTATTTTTTAAGTTTATTTCCATTATTATTATTTTTTATTTTTTTAAAATGAGGTGACCGACCCGTGACCCGGCGGGTCGGCCATATATACGGGTCCGGGTCACCTTCCCCGCATCCCTAACCCGGTGGGTCGGACCCGTCGACTCGGGGGGTCCGACCCGTGGACATGCTTACTTGATATCGATACCAATATGTGATATATTCATATCAGGATATGGGAAAGGAACAAGCCCTAATTCAACCATACACCTTTTTTTTTTTTTTTGGGTAGGATCAACCATACACCTTTGATTAGTCATTCATGACTAAACAAATTCCATGTGCTTCAATGTGTGTTTTCTTTGACGATAATGAAAAAAATCCAGAAATGAGCCATTGGTTTGTTGTTCCTTTTTTTTAATAGCAATATATTTTTAATTAGAAAAAATAAATTCTCTAATTGAAACCACAATGTAAAATGGACAATTTTATTAACTAGGCCTTTTTGAAAAACTAGAGTAGTAACTAGGCTTTTTATTGTTTCAATTAAGTAAATATACTCCAACTTTTTGTATTTATTCTCAAACTCTACACACTCTTCTCTCAAGGGTTACATTTACTAAACACAAAACTAGAAAAACCTAGTAAACCAAATTGTTTCTTGTAAAATTGTAAACCGGACAAGCCAATAATAAAACAAAATATAATAAAATCACAATATAATAGGATTAATAGCCACTTAAGCAACTAAAAAGAGGTGATTCGATAATAAGACAGGCGCACACGTCTATTGAAAAAATAAATAAAAATGTCAACATCAAATAAAATGGAATCTATCAATAACCATTATTGGGATTAGGTTTCTTTCACTTTTTGTTGCCACTATGAATCTAAATTTATTGGAATTTCATTACCAAAACTAAACTAGAATCTCAACTCATAACTTTAAAGCGTAACATCTATATTAACCTATAAATTATCATATTTTAGATTTATTGTTTGTTTTGATGAATAGACTCATAAATTTATTGAATTCCATCCATGGCCATATATTTGGCAATGCATGTAGGACCCATACAACTTTGATTTCTAACTACAAGTCCACCTTAGCAAAACTATCCGATCCGATAATCAAACGAAATGATCCGCAATCCCGGATCGGATACGTAACAAGTTATTGTAAAAGAAATTTCTTAGACGCTGACTTGTCATCTTCAATACAAAGAAGAACAGGCCAACAAATATCAAAAATTATAAACCATCTGTGGCTTTCCTCTCATCACCGTTTTATTGGTTGATCGTGTTGCTTCGTCGCAGATTATACTGGCCCCTAACACCTGCAACTTTCATGTACTTGAACACAATCCAATCGAATGCAGAAGCTTTTATAGGTAACGAAATATCGTATAAAGAGACGGGTTAAAATATGTGGCTGTGAGGCTCAGGACGGCTCCGACATTTTAGGCCCGCTAGATATTATGAAGAAATGACAATGCCATTCCAATGTGTATGTATACATCAAAATGGTCCCAATGACCAAATCAACACTGGCTGTTCATCTACAACAGACAAAGGCTACTGTCAGGTTATGGGAATAAAATTCAGCACAGCAAACTGCAAACTCACTCCTCTGATGAATCAATGAACTCATTTATACATAAGACTGTTCAAGACTGATCCTAATAGAATCTCATCTGCAGATAATCTCAAACTAGGACTAGGAGTAGCAGATGAAAGGACCAATCATGTAAAAATTGGATCTTGCCTAAGAAAAGTATAAGATATGTCATCTGAAGCTGCAGGAATGACTAGTTTTGCAATATAATTTAAATAGTGTTGTCAGTTAGTTTCCTTTGCCTTGCCTTGCTTACTTCTAGTCTCAAATTACGTTCCTCGTGTATCCTTCTCACCATTACATAAGAAGCCTATTAGGTTCAACAGACTGAAAGTTAAACATGAACGTCCCGACTTATCTGCACGCATCTGGCATACGGTAGCCAGAGAAGACAATCTTGCTAACGATCATCTTTGAGCATCACATACCAATGCATTGTCAAGTTAAAGTCCTTGCCTCGAAGATTGTTACCTTGGGTTAAAGAGATGAAGAATCATATTAGTCTCAACTGGTACAAAATAAAAACCTTTTAATTTTATGTTAATCTACAAACTGAAGAAGAGAAGTGACTCAATAGGTAAAGAACTTTGCTGAGTAGGACATTGATCCATACTTATGTGACTTTGATAGTGTAACTTCGGAAGCTCACAAAGTAAGATTACACACACCAAAATAGACAAGTAAACACAATCTTAGGGAAATACCAAGGGAACCCACTAAGCAGCTCAAGAAAGTATCTCCACAAGAGTTGATCTCAAAGGAGACAACACAACTAAGAGCCCAAGGCAAAAAGCCTAATACAAAGATAGATGTTGTACACATAATATTTAGGGCTATATATCATTTATTTATACTAGATAACTTGCTGATAAGATGACCCTCATGTAAGCTAGGTAGTACTCGGTAAATAATTCCATTTAAAATATCCTAATTGTCTAGATGGTCCCTTCTTATTATATTAATCACGCCTAATTATATTCTTTTTGGGACATTTTTTATCATAACAGACTTCACATCGTTTTCTTTGGAACACGTACAGGAAAGAAACAATTAAACAACAAAAACTGTGGTTTCTTATTACAAATCTAAAGAAAACAACACCTGCTTTATGAAATATTGTAGAATGCAGAAGAGTCAGGCACTTAAGAAAGGATACAAGGAAGCTTCAACTAGAACCAGATTTTGTAAACAATTTGAAGGCTCAATCTCAGATAATTGATTTGTAAAGTATAAAGAACATCAAGTATGAAGACAGTTACCTGGTCAATGAACCGGTACTTGTTTGTGGTACTGACTGTAAACTTATGCATGAAGGAACAATGCCATCCCACAGGCTTGTACAACAATGGTTGTATGCAACTATCTAAGTGTAAACAATCACGTAAGAATTGCATGTGAGGAGTGAAGCCATAAAATTCAGATGATAGCTAGGATGGAAGGAAGTCAAAACTTGGCCATACCATTTGCAATAGAGCAATATCGAATCAAGCTCAGTTTGATGCTGACTGCTGCGCAGGAAGATTGTAAAGGCCGAAAAAAAATGAACTCTTTGATTTTACAAACCCCTGTATCTTTTAAACTTGGACAGGAGATGAGTGTAATGCCCTTTTTCTATCATGTGGCTTATTATGTCATGAGCCTCAGAAAGCATCCCTTTCTTCCGTAGATTAGTTACTAATGTATTATACACAAGAAAGTTTGGCTTACAACCCCTTTCTTCCATCTCCTTGAGCATAGAGCAGGCCTCCTTGAACTTTCCCACCATGCATAGCCCACGGATCATGGAGTGGTATGTGAAGACATTCGGAAGCTGTCCCTTGACAATCATATCATCAAATAATTGCTGAGCCATCTCGAGTTCCAGTGCAGAAGCATATCCAGCAATCATAACAGTGTAACAAACCACATCGGGCTCAGAACCACTCTTTATCATCTCATCAAAAAAGTATCTACATGCAACCAAGTTCCCAGCTCGGCTCAGACCATCAATCAGTGTGGTAAAATGGAGGATACTAGGGTCCGAACCCACCTCCTTCATGTGATTCAACAGATTAAGAGCTGCAAATGCCTTATCTGCCTTTCCGAGGATATGCAGGAGTATATTGTAAGTATGAAAATCTGGGGAATACCCATTACTGGACATCTCATCTAGCAATTTGCGGAACTGATCCATTTTACCCAACTTATATTTTGCATACAATATTATGTTGTAGGTCAGAACGTCAGGCGAGTGGCCCTCGGCTAGCATCTGTTCGAACACCCACTCTATCAACTTGAAATGGTTCATAGCAAGAAGGGTATGCAAGATAGCGTTATAAGCATGTTTGAATGGCCTATAGTTAAATGCCTTTGACATAATAAACTTCTCCACTATTTTTCTTGCCAATCCAGCCTCTCCACACGTACATAGCAGGAAATTGAGTGTCCTGGCAGTTGTTGGACAACCTGCCTTAGTCATATCATCAACCAATTTCCACATTGCTACATATTCTTTAGCCTCCGCAAAGATTTGCATTAGCAAATGATACGTGTTCACAGTGGGCACATAGCCTTCTTGCTGACTAGACCACATGAAGAACTTGTAACCGAGCTTGGCACACCACGTCTTGTCTGCCGACTTTGCAGTCATCAAAATCTTCAACAGGACTTCCCTAACTAAAACGCCTGAAACCCTAATCTTCAACTCATTCAAAGCTGTTTTAACATCAAAACCTGGGCCTTCTTGCCTCAGAACTTGAAATGCTTTGTCAGCATCTCTCCAACTATTCTCTAAAAATCTCCTCCTGATAGAAATGTTCTTTTCAACATCATGTTCAAGCCTATCCTTTTCGAATCCATCCAAGATTTTATCAAACTCCATGTACTCTTGGTTTTCCCCCAGCAATTCCTCAATTGGCCCAAACTCACTCCTAGTATCACCACTACCATCACAGTATTGACTGGAAAACTGCTTTAAGGATACACCAAATTGTGAGAGGGTTTGGACAACCCTAATGCCAAGTTGCCCCAAAGAACCCTTAGCTCCAGCAATAGGCATGCCCACTTCATGAGCAAGATTTCGCAAAACAAGAAATAATTGTATGTGATTCTTGTTCGCCCGGATGCGTGTCAGATGGACAATGCAGATGGTCCTGGATCCTCATCCAACTGTATGTAAATACGGTGAAGACATTACTAATTTCTCAAATAAGAATCAGAAGCTTCGCATGGTCAAGAAAGGTCAGAAACTTTACAATTTTACAGCCAAGCCATTAATATATCAAGTAAAGGAAACCCGAGGTGGCAAATTTGGACTTAAAAAAAACACCTTTCTACCTGATACCATGCTAACCCCAACTGAGCTTAATCAGATTTTGACAGAATTGATGAAAACCAACCTGATTCAAGATGGTTGCATTAATGCCCCAAACACAAATAAAAAAAATTGAAAAGGACCAGATCTAAGACAACCTACAAGAATTAGAAATTGATCCAGTTGTGCTCGGTTAGTCAAGCAGATAGAACTGAAACAAGCAGGTCAGAAACTTGAACGTTAACTAATCTAATCCAAACTGAATAATTTAATCGAATGTACACCCAGTCACTAAAACAATCTCAGACAAAACACATTGACAGTATGAACCGGTGATTTGTTGTGATACTATAGGTGGCTAATTGGAATTAATTCTGGGAGAGACCAAAGTGGTGACCAACCCTAGTGTAATCTAAACCAAAAGGTTCATCTGTCGACAAGAGGAAGGTATATACACAAGTTTATTCCCCAAAGCAGTAGGCAGTAGATAGTAGAAAGCATTGACAAACCTACAGATTGTTGGAAGCAGCGGAGGATCGAAGGCGATGACTAGAGACGGAGAAGGTTCAAATAGTTGAACAATCGAAGTCGACTGCGGGGAATGGGGGTGATAGAGAGGTAAAAAAGGCGAGGGTTGTCGAAAGAGCCAATGAAACGTGAGTTGAGGGCAACAGAGGGTGGGAGGTCAGGGTCGTCTGAGACTGAGAGAGGCGAGCCAAAGAAAAACCCTAAAGTTTGGGTTTTTTGTTGAGCACCAAAAAACCCAAAACAGAGTTACAAAACTTCGATCAAAAACGTCGACAGCAGGGTTCGAACCTGCGCGGGCGAAGCCCAACAGATTTCAAGTCTGTCTCCTTAACCACTCGGACATATCGACAGTGTGTCCAATTTCCTTTTAATTAAAAATAGATCCAACTTACTAGCTATTATCATACGCTAAAAGCCTAAAACCAACCTCATTCTTATCACATATCGTTTAACGAGGCATATCACATCAGTTACTATATGTATTACCTACAAGCTAATCATTATTAATTTACAGATTTGTCAATATTTGTTCACTAAAAATCATATATATTATTTAATATACACATCAATTAGTTAATTGGATATTTGTTTTATTTAAAAACTAAAACATGATTCATACTTCAATTTTATAATTGTTTATTTGTTATTCAAAAGTTATTTATTTATTACTTGATATTGAGTTTTCAAATCTTATCTAATATAGAGAATTTTTTTTAATCTTTGCTTAGAAGTTATGATCAAATTTAATTATTTATATTTTTAAATATCATTTTAATATTCAATATAAGGGTATTCTATTTTTAAACTTTGTTTATTTATCAATTATAATATAATTTTATCCTAAGTTTTAGTATGATAATTGTTTTATTAAACATATTAAATAAATCATATAGTAATTATATAATTTTACTATATAAAATGGTAATTAAACAAACAGTTGTGCAAGACACGACATGTTAAACTAGTTTTCGTATATTTGACACTGTGTGTGGAACCATAAGTCAAATATCAAGCCGAATCACCAAAAAATACCGCTTAATGGAACCCTATGTTGAGATTGAATCTCCTTTGGTTACACAAATCTAGGCTGAATCACTAGAAAATCTGCAAGAAATTTGAAGCAATCATTCACAATCCTCCAAGGTTCTTTGGATCTCTAAAGTTCAGATTGTCTTCTCTACGAAGTTTTTTTTGCCTTTTTGAGAGTCCCGTGCGCCGAATCACTCTAGGGTTGGAAGAAACCCCTGTTTTTGATGCGCTCCTCGCACAGTTTCACCCTATTTGCACAGTCAGTTGGAGGTTACCTGCCCGGCCTCCGAAAATGAACAACCGCCAAACGGCGCTGACAGAGAGCGGTTGGAAGGTGTGCGGTCCCTCCATGCCTGATCTCAATGGAATAGCTTGGATTTGGTACTATATTAAGCTCCAAATCTTTTCTGGCTTCTTTAAATCGGAATGCCGTTAAGATCTCACACAAATCTCTTTCCTTCTCTGTAAACTTGTCTTTCCTAAAACCACTTCTCCCTTGTTGGTTTCTGCTTCATTCTTGTTGGTTGTTATGGAGCAGTTAAAAAACTCCTTCCTGATGTTCTTCTATCTAATCCGTATGGGTGCAACGCCGGTATTGACCTACCAGTTGCCCCTAAAACCACCGCTCATCTGGCCGAAAAGCCAAAATCGGATGCCACGCCGATAAGCCAAGAGCTTGAAGAAGATGATTCAAACATCAAGAAAAAATGGATAAGAGGAAAAAACCAGTAAATGAAACACCCAAATCCCCGGAGAACCCGGTTAATGCTTCCGCGAATATTGATGACGGTATGGATGAATACATCAAGCACTGGATAATTCCCGCAACAAGCTTGTGGGAAGAGTATTTGGTGATCCATTGATTTCGCAAAAAATCAAACTGAAAATTACTAAGGACTGGAGATTCATCATGGACGAGTTCCACTTCATCACAAAAGCGAACAACTGGTTCGAGCTAAGGTTCACAAACCTCATCGACAAGAAGAGGGTGTGGGAAGGTCGTCCTTTTCATATCTTCGGACATGTTCTAATTATCCGGAATTGGACCCCGGACTTCAATCCATTCACAGAAAACATATCAAGAATCGATTCATGGGTACGCATCCATGCCTTACCTATGAAATTGTTAAATCCAAAAGCTATTCAAGCAATTGTGAAGAGACACAATTTGGGCACTTCATCAAATACGATCTCAACAATGAAAGGAAATCGGGAAATAAATACCCGAGGTTCTGCATTAACGTTGACATGGCAGAGAAGGTGATCAACAAAAATTTTATCCCGAAAGGAAAGCGAGACTCCATCAAATTCAATGTTTGGTTCGAAGATTTTCCAAATGGATGTGGGAACTGCGGCTTGTTGGATCATTCGTATTTCAATTGCCCTATCCGTGCAGTAAAACCGAAGAAGATACAAATCACAATTGTAAGAACATCGGACGTTGAAAAGCAGGAGAACATTGCTCCTGGTGCTTCTTCTCAGGAAAAAGAAATGGAAAATGAGTGGAAGACAGTGGAGAAGAAGAACAATCTAAAACCGGAAGCAAAAAAAACAAAAAGACATCCACCAAGCCCTATTTTGATGGCAGTGGCGGAGTAAATGTCAACTTTTCTTATGTTGAAGATGTGGAACAAACAAGCACAACTAGAATTGATGGTCTCAGTAACTTGAATCAGACAATGTCTATTCCGAAAAAAGTATGACAAACACTTTCAAATCTATTGTCTGTAATGTCTCCATTTTTTCAAAATTGGATTATATTGTTACTCTTGCTCCAACAACTGTCATTAATTATGAGAAGGAAGAAAAGAAACTGATCCGGGAGGAAGATATTGAGAACATTCAACAACTCATGGATGTTGATGATATTCTTGATGAGAAAGATGATAGCATCAACTACTTTGATGAGGATTTATTGTCGGATGGAATTGATGTGGAGTCCAATCACGAGAAAGTACCATCCAACGTTTCATTTTACTTACTAAACTCTACTAATGGTTATGTTATCCATAAATTGGGAACCTTGAAAGTCTAGAAATATAACAACTCAGTAACCCACTCGGGCAAGAGAGCTATGAATGAAGACGACATGGATACTACCTCCTCTGGCGCCTATGGAGGTAACAAGAAGAAAAAAGCAAGGTAATTATGTTGATACAACTCCAACTCGTTTTTGCTTCATCGAGTAATACCTTCCCTTCGAATACTAGCTTACTCTCCTATATCTCGGTTAGTCTGGTTAATCAGGACAACATCTTTAGTATGCCGCTTTTGCTCCATTTCTACTCAATTCCTTGGATGATTTTGCACTGGTTGTGGGTCCTCCAAACCTGCAGCTCTTTGATCCATGAAGCTGAGCAGAAATGTGCTTGCCTTTCTACCTTTCTTGTTGTAGTAACCCTTGGCTGCTTGGATGAAATGTCCTATTGTTGTTGTACTAGATATTTTGCTTACCTACCTTTTGTTGAGTTGTATGGTTGTTGTGTTGACCAAAAACTTCTGTTTGTCATGTATGTTGCTTGTAACTCCTTTGATGATAGCGTTATGTCGTTATCCAGCTTTGGCTTTCATTTATTAGATGGTGTGTGGGTTGTGCCCTTGGTTACCTTTGGTATCTTTACTTATTGTTTGGTGTAATGGATCATTTACCCCATTGGACTAAATACTTCCTAAACCAATGGAGCAATTGGACTAAACTTAGGATTTTCATGCTATGGCCCAACAAAGCCCAATTTAAAAACATTTTTTTGTCTTGTTGCAGCCTAGAAGTGGTATACTTAGCGGGTATCAAATTCGATCCCAATTATAAGATTTTTCTCAAACCAAAAAATTACTACCCGTATGACGTACCCAAGCATACAAAAGCCCGACAACTGAATGAACTTCCATCTATGTTGCACATGCCAAGTCTACCAAGAACCTCTTTGTCTAAATGCAAGATGGAAAATTGGTCTCCTCTTTACACTAGAAATCTTCGACTATTTTGTTGGTCTAATTCAAAAATAAGCTCACAAGAACAAAGATGGAAACCATGCAATACCTGCATTATAAAATTAAAATTTTCCAAGTTGTTATGATAATAAGCTTCTGGAACATTAAAAGGAGCGGCTGGAATAACCTCTGGACAAACCTCAAAGCCGTTTGCAAAATTCACAACATTTTCATTATGTCTTTAGATGAGACGAAATTTGAAAAATCCCCCGAAGATAGGATATGGAAATCGGCAGGGTTTGATAACATCATCTATTGTCCCGCTAAGGAGAGGGTTGAAGGCTTATGTTTGTTGTGGAAAGCATACCAATTGAAAAACCATTATATTAGACTCATTTTCCAAAGTGAACAATTCATATGCACTTAACTGGAATGTAACAATCAAAATCATAAAATTAATATTATCTTCACCTACGCTCCACCTCAAGAAGGAGGAAAAAATGCGTTCTGGGATTCAATTACCAACTTAATTAACATATCCCTAACTCATGCATTATTATGGAGGATATGAATGAAATCCAAAACCATTTAGAAAAACAAAAGGGAGATGTAATCAACTCCAATAAATTTAATAGACTTGTCAATTTAAAAACGTGTGTAACTTAGACGACACCCAAACAACAGGCAACCAGTTCACATGGAGGAAAAAACATGACGGACCAAATAACATTTTTGAAAAACTTGACAAAGTACTTGTCTATAAGCAAATTCTCCAATGGTATACTGTGCTAAAACCAAAAAAATCACGTTTTCACAATCTCGGAACACTGTTGAATCTCAATTGAATTAACGGATCTGAATCCATATACTCCACAACCTTTTAAATTCGAAATGATGTGGACGAAACGTAAAGCCTTTGAAAACTTTGTCAAACAAACCTAGAGAGCCAATTACGTGGGGCATGATATGTTCAATCTCATCAGGAAAACACAAGTACTTAAAACTATAGCAAAACAATGAAGCAAAATTAACTTTGGAAATATATTCAAACAACTCAAAGAGGTGGAAACCCAACTTCAGAATATCCAAGGCCTACCACCTCAAAACCAAAATCAAAGAACCGAAAACCTTCAAAGGAACCTACTCGTAAAACAACACCGTCTAATAAACTTCCACCAAATATACTGGAGGCAAAGAACTAAAAGTCTTAAGAATATCGACATTAACTCCAAATACTTTCACCGGACTGCTATCAGTAGAAGAAACAAAAAACACCTAAATGAATTAATAGATACAAACGGAACCTCAATCTCATTTGAAAAAGAAATTAGGAAGGAAGTTTATGATGAATTTAAAGTAAATTCTCAAGATCCCTTCTTAACACAAACCTTCTCAATGATAAGTTACATCTCATAAAAAACAAAGTAAGTAACGATGATAACGAAAGACTAACAAAAGCACCAACAAATGAGGAAATTAAAAAGGCCATATTTGACATTGAATGTGATAAATCACCAAGACCCGATGGTATGTCAGCCGGTTTTTATCAGAAATATTGGCACATTTTGGGTACATACTTGTCTAAAGCTGTAAAAAAAAACTTCTTTAGAAGTGGAAAGCTTATCAAGCAAATCAACCACACTTTCATAACATTAATCCCAAAAGTTGACAACCCCATAACAATTAATCAATTTAGACCAATCAGCTTCTACTCAACGATTTATAAAATCATTGCGAAAATTATTACGAATAAAATGGAACCCATTATGTCAAAACTCATTCACCCTCTCCAAGGGGCATTTGTTACCAAACGATCGATTCATGATAATATACGGATTGCCCATGAAACTTTCCACTCTTTCAAAAGCAAAAGTGGTAAAGAAGGCTGGACGGCCATCAAACTCGGCATGAAAAAGAATTACGACCAAGTAAGTTGGGAATTCATTATCCGTATCTTATAAAAGTTTGGCTTTAATAAAGTATTCATGGGTTAGATTACGGAATGCATTTTCATAGTCTCTTTCTCGATTCTTGTTAATAATGGTCCAATTGACTTGTTCTTTCCTGAAAAAGGACTTAGACAAAGAGACCCCTTATCACCCTACCTCTTTATTGTGGGAGCTGAAATTCTTTCACACATGCTCCAAAAAGATTGTGATGATTACGACAACCACATTGGATTTTTAATTTGTAGAAAACGCTACACCAATCCCCTTCCTAGCCTTTGCAGATGACATGATCATCTTTACGAAAGCAAACTCGAACTCTTGTCATATAACGAAAGAAATACTTGAAAACTATTGCTCCATTTCTGAAAAAAAAATATCTCAAATCAGCTTTCCAAACCACCAAAAATACTCCCATAAATACTATCCCCAAAATCAAGAATATATTTAACATGGAACACTCAACCTCCCTTGATTACTATCTTGGATGTCCTATTATTAATGGTAGAGTGAATAAGGAGACCTTCAGCAATATTAATAACAAAACCAAGCATCAACTACGCAAATGGAAAGCAAACTCACTCTCACAAGAAGACCGTAATATACTTATAAAGCATAACCTCGCAACCATTCCATCATTTGCTATGCAAGGATCCATGCTCCCAAGGCGCAATCTAAATGAACTTGACAAGACATATAAAAATTTCTTTTGGAATAAAGGGGACAATCATAGACCACCGATTAGTTTGGACTCAATTTGCAAACTAAAGAAAAACGGTGGCCTCGGGCTAAAAAAAGCCCTCACAAGAAATCAAGCCCTCCAAATGAAACTTCATTGGAAAATCCTAGCCGAACCAAATAACATATGAGTGAAAATTATTAATGAAAAATACTTGAGAAACACTAACATCCTACAATACCGTCTCAATGGACCGGCATCATGGCAATGGAAAAACCTCATTAATATAAAATCCGAGTTCAAAAACGAAATTATCTGGCATGCAGGCAATGGGAAAACCATTAATTTTTGGCAAGATAACTGGGTCACAACGACTCCCCTAATCAAATTAGTCAATAACACAAATATCATCAATACTCATATGAAGGTAAGCCATTTCATCAATTCAAATGAATGGGATAACACTAAAATTGAAAATGAACTCCAAAACGTTCTAAGCTAAACTTGTACAAATCCCCGAAATTTATCGTTCAAAAGAAGTAATATAATGAATTTAATACACACTTTCAATCCAATAATACTTGCATGAATAATACTTGCATAATGCACTATCAACAAGTTCAATAACAATCAACACAAAAAAAATGAATAAATTGAAATACCAGAAAAACAATAAGTATGATTACAGTCAAGTTAGCTCTACAATCTTGTATTACAAACGAGTATAACTCGTCAAAATACTTCAAACAAGCTAAATGAAAAATCAAGTATGTGACACTCAAAACAATATAATCATATATACATATATAAAAAAATTATATGTATAAAATAATATACGGGCCGGGCCAGACCCGACGGGCCAAACTAGTTGCCCGTACCCATGTTTTTTCCCAGATGGGCCGGCCCGGATTTGTACAAGTCCATTCTAAGCCCAATAATTAGGAAAACAATTTGGAAACTCTAATCCTAACAAATGACATACAAGACAGGTTATAATGGAGAAGCAATTTGAATGGTTGCCTCTCTACTAAATCAGCCTCGGAAATGATTGACAAGGAGTCTGGATGGCTTCCTGGCTATTCTTGCGACTAGATTTGGAAATTGACATCCAACCAAAAATCCAAAACTTCATATGGAAAATCTCTAAAAATGGGATCCCAATTAAAGCTAAACTCAACGAAAGAAGAATGATGGTTACATCTAACTGTGAATTCTATAATCATCAACTCAAAGACATTGTACACTTTCTTCGAATGTCCTTACAGCAAAAACGTAATTAAAAAAATTGACAAAAATATCATGACAAACCTTAATACCATCAATAAAAACTGCACGAACTGCGTTTGGAACTAAGAATACGATCGGAATAACAAAATTGTCAAGGTTGGCCACTATATGGTGGAGTATCTGGTTTTTCGGAAACAAAATCATCTTCACCAATGATTTTGTCGGACCGGACCACAACATCGTCACCTTCATCATTACACAGATCCAAAATTGGAAAAATCACCCCATTCAAGATGACATTAACGAATTTAAAGATACCCAAAAGAACAATACATCTACCACAAGGAAAAAAAATAAATATCAAATGGGATAAACCAAAACCTGGTTTCCACAACGGTAAAATAATAAGCTTGGACGCGAGAAAAAAAAACAATTTTAACTCGGTAATTAAAGCAGAAGTCTACGCGCTGAAAGCATGACTTAGTGAAGCAATAAGGGTCAATATAAAAAGATTGAAATTGAGGGTGATAATTTATGTGTTATCAAGACACTCCAAGGACTTTGGAGTTATCCCTAGGAGGTCGAGATGATCCTGTCCGAGTCCTACTTGGATCTTCGCTTCTTTGAGGAAATCCAAGTCAAACATGTGTTCAGAGAAATCAACTGTGTTACTGACCGATTGACCCATCTGGGAATTTCGAACCCTGACGCACCCTTTTCTGACGATCCCGAGCTTTGAGTTTTCATCCGCAAAGAGGACTTATGATGAACTACCTCGAGAAGATAGACCGTCCTAATCGCTTTCCATTTAAAAAAAAGAGTCAAATATCAAGGGTCATTCAACATTGATTTCTAACTACGAGTCCACCTGAGCAAAGTTATTCAATTTGATCCGAAAATCAAACCAAAACTATTCGATATCCACCCCAAATCCAATCCGCTTTTTCATCACCGGAAAACCAATTTTTGTAAGAAATTCACCCGGATGAGAAGTGATCGTTCAGACAGATATCCAATATTGTTTACTGAATATTCCAGAATATCCAAATTGGTTACAAATGATGTTTTGAAAAAAAAATTGAATCAAATACCCGACATACCATACCAAACAAGATCAAATGAATTTGAATATCCAACCCTAATCGTCAACTTGTCATCTGCAATGTCGAGATTTGCACATTCCTCGTCGAGTTAATGAAATTGCTAGGATTGAGCCCTCTTCAAGACAAATATATAGAAAAGAGGAACTAAACATCTAATATCCAGACATCCAAAATCATAACCCACAGATAATTCATCTGTGGCTGCGAGGCTCAGAACAACCCCTAACATTTAGGTCCCTAGATATAAATAACGAGGTTTTTAAACGTACCGGCCAAAATCTCTATTAGTACTCATAACTACGCACTTCGCGTGCGTAGTTTTAATTATCACCTCCGGATTCCAACTACGCGATTGACTTGCATAGTTGGAGCCGAGCTGGAGCCGATAAACTACGCTTTTGAGAAGCGTATAAGGAGTTTTTTTTTTTAAAAAAAACCTAACTACGCATCTGAAAAGCGTAGTTGGAGTTAATTTTTTTTATAAAAAAAAATTCCAACTACGCTTCCCAAAAGCGTAGTTGGCTAGGTATAAGGATACAAGTGTAGTATTGTCTTCTACATCCAGACTTCAGCCGATTCTTTCGTTCTTTTTCCGCCCGTTCGAGTACTCACCAAGGCTCCGCTTCGAGGCATTCTCCGCCGGTTACATTGCACAGGTAACACTCCTCTTCCTCCCTCCTCCGATTCAGACAAAGAATGATTGTTTCGGTGAGACAGATGATGCCATTGCCGCCATTGACGGTGAGGCAGATGACGTCATTGAGGTTATGTTCGGAACGGGAGGATGAAATAGAGCCAGATTCGACCTCGATTTCGAATACCATGGCCCCGTTTGGCAGCAGCTGAAGCAAGCTTATAGAAGCTTATGGAGCTTCTGCTTTTTACTGTTCAACATTGGTGAGTGTTTGTTAGCTACAGCTGAAGGTAGATGATGGAGCGGATGACAGCTTATGAAAGCTGAATTTTTGCCCATTTTCATCAGCTCCCTTGGGCAAGCTTATGGAGCTGATGGAGCGGATGCAATTTTTCATTCACCAGCATACCCTTGCCCTTTTGTTGCAGGTAAACATCACAGGTATCGATTTCCTCCTATCTTCTTCTTCTTCTTTCGATGTGAAGCTATTATTCTCTTCCATCTTCTTCTGCAAGCAACACCTAAGGTATTCTTCCATCTACACATCTTCTTCTTCTTCTTCTTCTTCTTCTTCTTCTTCTTCTTCTTCTTCTTCTTTGATTCTGTTAATTACTGGAATTATCTTCTTCGATTCTTCCATCTTCTTCTTCTTTTTCAGTTTATCGACAAACCCTAAAATTCCATTTTTATGAGTGTTTCTGTAAAAAAAAACCCTAAAATTCCTGATTCAAATTTCGATTCATAACATTCCTTCTTTTTTCTCCCTTTAGTAACACTTTTTTAATAAGGGTGTATGTCTAACCCAGATCTTCTTTGATAGATTCCAAGCACAGTTTATCCTGAAGCTTCATTTGCAGGTAATTATGTTAATTTCTTCCCTTTGTGCAGCTGTGTTATGGGTTAATTTTTGTTGGTTTTCCTTCTGCTTCTGCATAAGTTGTCTTATGTAATTTTCTGAGCCTGAGCTGATTATAAGGATGTAAGTGATTGTGTGAGCCTCAACCATTACAAGGATGGAAAATGAAGCTCGAGGATATATCTGTTAATTTTTTGAGCCTCAGTCTGAACCATTTGATTACTGGAATTCTCTTCTACTGTGAGACTGAGCCATTTGCAGCTCTTAATTTTTAATTATTGGAATTCTCTTCTTGTGTGAGCCTGAGTCATTATGATATTTTTTGTATGATCAAATTGGAGCCAAGTTTTTATATTCTTTACCAGTAAATTAAAGCTATGCAAACAATTTTTATGATAAGGAGCATTACATGTTTAATACCATAACTCCCTCCTTAAGCATAATTTTAAACATTTAACACAATTTTAAGTAAAGCATTACACAGTTTTTCTAAAATTTTTCACCTATTAACAAGCCTTGTAGAAACCCCTTAGTTTGATGTCTAACAGTTGGTTGGAATATTAAATATATTTCCTGTCAAATAAACAGATGAAGAAACCCCTCAGAGAGTCTTGCTGTCATTACTTAGTTGATGTATTTATCGTGTTCACAGTCTTATGAAGACAGTTTCTGAAGCTGAAGGTGAGAGATCATGCACTGTCAAACATGATAAATATCTTTCCTGTCAAATAAACAGATGAAGAAACCCCTCAGTTTGATGTCTATATTTTAATAAGTATGTTGTTTATATTTTCATTAGTATGTATCTTAATAAGTATGTTGTAATGACAAGAGTCGAGGCAAATTAAACATTTCAAGGTAAGTTTGCTGTCTATATTTTTTACCTAAGTAATGTGAGCTCTTATTGACCATTCAAGGATCCAATTCTGTATTATGGTTCTAGATCAGAGAGGAGTCAAACATAAGGCTTTTTTTTACCTAAGTATGTTGTGGCATGTGAGTACCCTGCTGCCCAATTTTATTTTGATAATTCTGTTTTAGAAATTAGATAAGTATGCTGCGTAATGTGAGCTCTTATTGACCATTCAAGGATCCAATTATGTTTTAGCAATTACCTCTTGATTTGTTTCCATTTTGTTGCATACTTGTTATCTATTGCAATTGATGAACTGAAAGTGGCTCACTGCCCGCACCCTAGTTGCCTATCTTTCACTTCAACTTACTGAGAAGTGGAATTTTGATTTGAAGATGTGTCTCATGCAACAAATTACCTGTATTTATATGAATTAAACTTGTATTTATATGAATTAAAATTGTTGCCAGAAAGGGAGAGTTTTGAAGGTATTGGCTTCTTGCAAAAGAAACCATGAAGAACCCATGAAGTATTGACTACTGCTGCTAGGCTCTTATATGAATTAAAATTGTTGCCAGGAAGGGAGAGCTTTGAAGGTATTGGCTACTGCTAGGCTCGACATTGATACAAACACTTGCAAAAGAAACCATGACGAACCCATGAAGTTCCATCTCTGGGAGTATGTATTGCTATAGTTGCAATACTTCACAGATAGGGAGTAGTGGTTAAATCTTTGTATAAAAGAATATATTTGATGTTATTTTTCATAGCAGCAAATGAGTTAGAGGATGTACTCTTTCAGATATTTTTGTATTAAGATAAATAAAATATTATTTCATAATATTATTTACTTTGGAATATTAATTATTATTTCATAATATTCAATAGATGTTTGTAAATATTATTTATCATATATTTCAATTCCAATTTTTTTTACTTTGGAATATTAATTATTTTTTATAGGGTAAGGGTTCTTCTAAAATTAAAGACATTTTTAACTACACAATTTTATTTGACAAAAAAATTATTCCATAATATCCATTCAAATATAACATCATTTAAATAATTATTTATACACCATAATAAATACCCACTACAAAATACAAATAAAGCCCTTTTCGGTAATTTTACGTTTCAATCAGTTTCGGTCAGCTCGTACTTCCCAAACGCTATACTAACTTATTAAAAACAATCAGCTACTTAAATCAGCTTCTCACAATCAGCTTTCGCTTCAGCTTCAGCTTCAGTTTCAGCTTCATTCAGCTTCAGCCACAATCAGCTTCTGTTTCCCAAACAGAGCCCATATCTAGATGAACGGAAATATCGATTACAGTGGATCAATGAAGATTTCAAATGCAGATTTTGATTACAGTGTATCTATGAAAATTTAAATACATATTCAAATACAATGTATCAAAATCCTAATGGAGATTTCAAACTCAATGGCTCGATTCCAACATGATGTACAAGGAGCCTTGGAATACAAGGAAATTGAGAGATTTCGAATACAATGGCTCAGCCTCACCTCCGATTCAAACAAAGAATTTTTTTTTAATTCACTCCAACTACGTAAATGGGGAGCGTAATTGGAGTGAATTTAAAATTTTTTTTATTATAACTTCAACAACGCTTCCCATATGCGTAGTTCATCGGCTCCTACCGGCTTCGTCTCGGCTCCAACTACGCAGACCACAAGCGTAGCTAGATTCTGGATGTGAAAAGCAAAACTACGCACGCGAAGTGCGTAGTTTTGATACTAATAGAAATTTTGACCGGTACGTCTATCAACGGCCATAAATAATACAATGAAGCAATGACGGCGGCAAGATTTTAAAAGGGGATGGCGAAAGTTTATTTTCGATAAAAATATCTATGACAATAAAATAGCGATAAAAACAAAGTCAATCTGTCATCTACTTACGAAGTTTTGACTCCAAGTCTACCAAAGATAAATTGTGAATGCTACAAATAAACAGTATATGCGTCTATTGCAAAAAGAAGAGCGGTTACAAACCGCACTTTAATATTCTGATTAAACAAAATGCAAAAAGAAGAGCGGTTCAGGACCGCACCTCTATTTGTGTTTTTATTATCTTTATTTCGGATATTAAAATGTTGTCATCGACAACGCGTTTTACAAATAAGAGTGCGTTTTAAGACCACGTTTTTACTCTGAACCACAAATCTCGTGCATTTTGGTGAATTATTTCAAGGGAAATTCTTTTAAAATTTCGTTTACTAAGGCAAAAGATCCAAAAAAAACATTTAAATATAACACAAGAATAGTGATATTTAAAAAATAATAAATCGTAGGAAACAATGTTATTAACTAGAGAAGCCACGACTAATCTTATAATGATTTTTTTTGGAGGGTGGGGCACCAGGGCCGCCCCTGCAATGAAGAAATGGCAATGCCATTCCAACGTCTACGAGTACATCAGAAGACAAAGGCTAAGTTGAAGTTTATAGGACCACAAAATCTTACCTAAGAATGATAGATGCAAGCAAGGACTTTGAACACAAACCAAGACAACCTCAACACACTCAAAAAACAGAAGAAAAAGAAGACACTGCACAACCAAACTCGAAATAACCCAACTAAAGAACTCATCTCGGTTAAAAAAGTCTGGCACTTGTTGCTCCATAATTTAAGAACTAAGATTGATCCTAATCAAAACCCACAGGTTCCATGAGCCAATCGCACGTGAAAGGACCAATCATATGTAAAATGGGATCTCACCTAATAACAGTACAAGATATGTCATCTGAAGCTGAAGAAATGAAAAGTTCTGCAAAAATAATTTAAGTAGGATTGTCAGTGAGTTCCCGTTTCCCTGCCTCTAGTCTCAAACTAGATTCCTCGTGTATCCCTCTCACCATTACATACGAAGCCTAAAAGGTTCAATAGACTGAAAGCTAACGTCTATGTCCGGACTTATTTGTATTCCTCTGGCAAACGGTAGCCAGACAATACAATCTTGTTAACAATCATCTTTCCAGTCTTGGGCATCACATGCCAATGCATTGTCAAGTTAAAGTCCTTGCCTCGAAGATTGTTACCCTGGGTTAAGGAGATGAAGAACCATATTAGTCTCAAGTCTCCACAGGTGCAAAATAAATTACCTTTCAACTTTGTGTTAATCTACAAACTCAAGAAGAGAAGTGACTCAAAAGGTAATGAGATTTGCTGAGTATTAAGTTGATCCATATTCATGTGACTTTGATAGTGTAAAACAGGAAACTCACAAGGAGCAGATTAGCACACACAAAGATTACACACACCAAAATAGACAAGTAAACACAATCTTAAGGAAACTCCATAGGGAACCCACTAAGCCACTCAATCTCAAAGGAGACAACACACATAAGAGCCCAAAGCAAAAGCCTAATACAAAGAAAGATTCTGGATAGCTAAAATTTAGGGCTATATATTCACTTTACCCCCCTTATATATATTAGATAACTTGATAATAAGATGACCCTCACGTAAGCTTAAGTCATACTCCTTCTCATTGATAATTCCCTGTAAAATATCCTAACTGTCTAGATGGCCCCTTCTTTTAGATTAATCTAGCCTACTTCTTACATTCTTTCATTGGGACATTTTGTATCACAACAGACTTCACATCCTTCTCATCCAACAGTAGTAATACTAGAGCACGTAAAAATATTGCAGAATGCAGAAGAGTCCAGCATTTAACAAAGGATTCAAAGAAGCTCCAACTAGAGCCATATTTTATTAATAATTTGAATTGTCAAAAAGATAAAGATACTTATACCAGTAAGGCTTAAGCTATCGTAATTGATCTGTAGAGTATAAAAAATATCAAGTTGAAAGACAATTACCTGATCAATGAACCGATACTTGTTTGTGGTTCTGACTGAAAACTGTGCATGCTCACGAGAAGGAATGATACCATCCCACAGAGAGACCTACAAGAAGCAATATAAAAACAATATAAAAGTTTACAGTTTTAGCAGGTTGAAACAGTTGATATGTCAGTTTCTTTGGCAAAGCCAAAACAATAAAAACTCGATGTCCAAATTGGGTTCAGATAAATTTCATATTATTCAGTTCCATCCTAATTTCTTAGACAAACATCCATGAAAAGTGTCTTCGTATTTTTCTACAGTAACTCGGTTTAGTTGTAGATCAAATATAATGATCTTTCAAGATAAAAGCACGGTTTTTCAAGTTCCACTTGTACTATGGTTTTCAAGACAATTAATATGGGAGGTAAAGCATAAATATTCACAGTACTTTCTGACAAAACAAACTACTACAAAAACTTATCTACCAAATAATCTGCTTACCAAACATAGCTAGAACAAGATACAGCCCATCTTTTTATAATATTTTCAAAGCTTAAACTGATAGATTTTTTTGATGTTTTTTACGCCAAACTGCTTGACAGATATCCAACTAAAGCACTGTCTCGATAGCTTACTTCAGCAATGC
This sequence comes from Fagopyrum esculentum, assembly GCA_033239045.1. Classification (NCBI taxonomy): domain Eukaryota; kingdom Viridiplantae; phylum Streptophyta; class Magnoliopsida; order Caryophyllales; family Polygonaceae; genus Fagopyrum; species Fagopyrum esculentum. The sequence continues at coordinate 21,774,739 of BSUD01000003.1, forward strand.
GTGTAATCAAACTACATGTATCAGAAGTAATTAGGGACAGAATTTGCTGATTACCTTCCTTTTCTAGGATTAATGTTCCATAGCATTGCATATCTTCTGTATGTGTATATCATTGATACATTTTCATCACACAAAACATTGTCTTCCTCTCTACAACAATTTTAATTTACGGAAGAAATGAAAATTTTTTTATATAAAATACAAAAGGCAAGAAAGAGATCAATAAAGAGACTTGTCACTCATGGTGACTGTAGATGAGGCAATAACACTATGAATACTAGTGATGGGATTCTCTGGAAACCGAGCTTCTCAAGAAACAGCTGTCCATAACCCATCCCAGATATTTTCATGCTGAGCTGAGGGATTTCTCCTGGTGCTCATCAAGATGGATGATGAAAATTGGGAAGGGTATGGAGAAGGGTAAAGCCAGAAAAAAGCACCCTTAGGGTGAATGGGGTCCAATATGGTTGAACCTAACTACACCACTCACTGTGAGGGCGTTTTCGTCCAGCTTTACCCTCTTCTATCCCCTTCACGTTTTTCATTCTCATCAAGGTTTGAGCACTGGAAAAACCCCTCGGCTCAGGATGGCAGCATTTGGGATAGGGTTACGAGTAGCTCAAAATTTGGTTTGGACAGCTATTTTTTGAGAAGTTGTCTCCCAGAGCGCCCCATCCCTTGTCAGGAGAATCACCTCAGTGCTCAATGTTATGCTTGACACACATTTAACATGAGTGGCGAGTCTCTCTTAATTGATCTCTTTCTTACTTTTGTTTTATTTGGTAAATTACAATTCAATTCTTATAGAGGAAGAGGATGTTTTGTGTGATGAAGCTGCTCGAATGATATGTACGCACAGAAAAGAGAACTTACACATATTCAACAATACAAATGTACAATCACCTCAGTGCTCAATGTTATGCTTGACACACATTTAACATGAGTGGCGAGTCTCTCTTAATTGATCTCTTTCTTACTTCTGTTTTATTTGGTAAATTACAATTCTTATAGAGGAAGAGGATGTTTTGTGTGATGAAACTGCTCGAATGATATGCACGCACAGAAAAGAGAATTGACACATATTCAACAATACAAATGTACAATCATAGAAAAGGAAGGATGTTCTGAGTGAACTTCTGTAAAATAATGACCAAAGATGAAAATTTACAATTCGTATGAATGCCATAGCACTTTCATTGGGATTCAAACAACAAATCACTTTTTTAGTGGATCAAAATGAAAGATGATTTATATCACAGTGTAACGGTGCTTACCTGATTCAGAACATTCTGTGGAGTTTCATACTCAGCAGCAACAAAGACAAATACCTGCACCGTTGAAGAAAATCACAATATATAAAAGGTTGTTCCTACCAAAAAATTATCCATTCTAATAATCAAAGTTTCTAGAACAGAAAATGTTAAAAGTATTCAATGAGTCTGGCAAATAATAAGAAAGTTTTATCTATAAGCTACTTTATTTTAAAAAGGCAAAAAAAAAAAAAGAAGAAGAAGCCACAACACACTTTTTACCTTATTATATGGGGGGATAGGGTGACAATTTTTAGCATTAACCTTATGAATTCAGCTTGCAAAAAAATCTCACAGGGATTCTCACCTATTCATCATCATCATGACAAAAATGGACCAAATAACAAGCTCCATCCCAATTGTTTTATTTGAAGCAAGATATTTTTTCAAACCAAAACACCAGTAACAGGACCTTTCATCTTTAAATGACAGACAAAGAGCAGCAAGCACGCGAATTACCTGTTTTGTGTTCCACGTAAACAGTGACTGCAAGTCTGCTGTAATATTCAATGTCAAACTGACCTGCATTCCCACAATCAATTAAGCTCAAATGACTGACAGATAACAATCATGAAAAGGATGGTCTAGAAAAGCTCTCACACAACAACAAATAAGTGAAGGAAAAAAAAACATAAACTAAAGATTTAAGCAAAAAACAGAACATCATCAATCCAGGTAAAAAGAGCCACCAGCTCTGATAGCGGTCCCTAAATGTCCAAAGTAACTTATTGCTGGGACAAATGGTCAGTGATTCTACATATGCAATTCAGGTATCGACATAAAAGTACCTGCTAAACAGGTTTTATTGAGTCAAAACATATAATAATTGGTTTAATCTACAGTCTCATGGCCATATATGCTATGTTTGGAACAAAACTTCTTCAGGAGCTTTACCAATAATAGAGCTTCTTTTGTCTTCCACGAAGAAAAAAAACACAATATTTTTAGCTTATATTCCCAAAATTGTTAAAGCTCCCATTGCATCTTGATTTAAGAAAAAACACCTCCTGGCAGATGTAAGGATGTGCTTAAACCATCACCAGAAGTTGAAAACAACTCAAGCTGACGTATTTAAATCAACATTTCCATGAACTTGACCACAGTCTGTGAAAAGGCAAAAGGTGGCTCAAAGTGATGGGAATTCTGACCGCCTAGGTGCTAGGCGCGCCTGAGAGGCAAAAGGCGACCGACTTTTAATGATTAGAGGCTTAAAACATGTCACATAACCATCCACCGTGTTTGTAGACTCATATTGTAATAAAACCAATTTTATAGTAGTAAACATGTATAAAAAAAATCAAACATCACAAACCAATAAACTCAAGTCTAAAGCATTAAAAGTCATGAAAAAAATAAGGTTGAACCATCCACCATTTCAGTATGTTATGTACATTGTAAGATGATAAGATGAAACCACCTCTGGAAAATAATCATAGTTTCACCTCGAGGACCAAAACCGGTGTTCTAAAATCCGCCGTCCAGGGCTGCCCAGACTACAACGATAAGATGAAACGACCTCTGGAAAATAATCATAGTTTCACAGCGAAGACCAAAAGGTCCAAAACATCTAAAGTGATATTAATTAACTTCGCCTAGTAAGACGCAAAGATCATTGAACACAGAAGAAAATGATCTGGCAAATTAACTCCTCATTAAACTTCACTAGGGAAAAGTCTAACGTTTTGATCCTCTTTTGTTGCTGTCTCAGATACAACGTACACGACATACTGACATGTTTCACGTCAAAATAGAAGTGTGAGAAGTGGGTATGTGGAGTAAGACAAACCGGTTCATTAGTTCATACATCACAATGGCCAGATTTTAGGATGAACAAGGGATTTGAGGAACTGTGCTCATACCATTTTGTTTTATCCCCCTTTTTAATCACCCTCGGGCCCTAATAGAAGACCCTAAAACTGCACCAGGCCCTGATTTCAGTAGACCATTCTTTTTAGATTCTCAGATCAACATGAATACAAATGATGGGTGCAACCAATAAGGACTACATGAGATTATTCAGTAAGACTACGAAGGTTAGAGCCAGTCTATATTGATTGCCCAAACAGAAATCCTCCCTAGTAATATTTCTTTTCTGATAAGAGAAATCATGAACACTAAGGAAAAGTCATATTGATTACAAATAGTTGAGAATATTCCTCTATCCTCGGACACCTCATTCCTCAAAGGCTAAAATCTCATTCCTGATTCACCCTTTTCCACCTAAATCAATCAAATTACATCATCGGAAAGCAATCAAAGGCAAAATAGCAATCAAGAACAATAGGTTTCAAAATACCAAAAACCCTATTTCATCAATTCCACCTAAATTAATCAAATTCAATATCAGATACCAGTCAAAAGAAATACGCAATTACAAATCAAAGGTTTCGAACAACCCAAAACCCTAACTCATCAACCAAAGCAGTAAAAAAAATAATAAAAATGGTACCTCGTCGTTTCCACTGGAGAGCTTTTGAAACCTATTGACATGAAGCACCTAATAATTCCAAAAAACACACCAAAACATCAGATTCACAACTCAAAATCCCAACTTGCCAAAACGAAAGCACCACATATCAGATCAATGTTAGAAACCCCCAAAACCCAGAGATTGAGGGATCGAAACAGACCTGGATATTGACGGAAGGAGAAGGTCTGTTGAAATTGTCAGAGAAGGAAGCGACGGCGCACATGATAGCGAGAACTGTGACTGCTAAAGTGAGCAGCGCGTTGGCTCTGTACCCGAACGAATGCATTGTCTATGGATGAAGTCAACGGATTATGGAGAATCGGAGGCGACCAAGGGTTGATGGAGAAACGAAGGAGGAGAAACGAAGGAGGAGAAAACGATATCGAGATTAAAGATCGTATCGTCTTCTCCGATTTGGAAAATTGAATGGAAGATCGATCAGCCGATATGCAACCGTGGGCTCGGTCTGTGTTATGGTAAACCGGAAATAAATTGGTAAATGTATATTTATGAGCTTTTATTCTTAATGCCCTTTCGACTTTTTTTTTTGTTTTATATCTACTAAGTTTAAAATTTTTTTTTAATACTCTTATATCTCCATTTGTTTCCTCCTTATACTCATTCATAAAATATTACATTAAAATTTATTATAAAATAATTTAAAATAGATAAAAATAAATTTATATATCATCATTATCTTATTACATTCTAAACTAAAAAAGTTATAATAAATTTTTAAAAACTATTTTTCTAATTAATAAAAGTTAAGTAAATTAAAGATAATTTTTATTTTTGAACAAAATATTATTTTATTAATTTTTGATTTAAAATAAAATATATAAATTAAATTAAAAAATTTTTAAGAGTCTAAAATTTTAAACATATAGTATATTTTTAAAAGCTAATTTTTTTATAATTTATTTTAATTTAAAAATTAAAATATTTATTATTATGCCTTAATTTTAATTTTTTATAATATACTTTTTCATACTCTTAAAATTTTTAAAAAAACATATTTTTATAAAATTTTCAAATTAATATAAATTAAATTCAAAAATAAATGAATTTTATTATATTTTTAAATTTCTTAAGTATTAATAAAAATTTTAAAAATTAATTTAATTGTATATCTTTACTATCTTAAAAGGAAGAGCTCCCCTTTTGAATAGTTGATATCCCTACCCCTTCTCTAAAATAATATATCCCTTTTTAGCCTTATTTGATGAGTAATCTTTACAAAATTTGACGTGTCTTGCTACATCTTGTGCCCTACCGTGGAGCTTTCTCCCACTGCTCTCATATATCCTCATTCCTCACCTTTCTTCTCCCGGTCTCTTTGGCTGCTCCGACTCTTGAACTCTTCCGATTCATCGCCAGTTATGCTCTTCTCCGGCTCTTTCTTCTTCTGTCCCCCTTATTCTGTCTTTCAATTTTTGAGGCCTCAATCCTCATTTAGATTTGCTGAAGGTAAGATTCATCCATCATTTTTCTAATTTGTTGGCTACGAAATCTCAATCCTAGGGTTCTAAATCTTCGGATATGCGTCTATTACCAAACACAAGAGGAGGAAGAAGCTAAACCATGTGTGAAGGTGTGATTATCTCCCACTTCATCGTCAACTTCGTCGCCGGTCTTTAGTTTCCAGTCGGTCGAATCGCTTGGATCCAATCCAACTTCAGGTTTATTTCTTCCACTTATCTTCTCACATAATCTTTCATTTGCCAAACTTTCAGTCTTCACTCTCGATCATCACTGTTCTAATTATTTATTGACCAATTTAGTTTTGGAGCTATTGGTGATTGTTTGTATGATGATACGGAGGTTAGTTTGGATTTGAAATTTTAATTGATGAAGACTTTACTTATTTGGTGTGTCTTTGCTTTTGTTTGAATGTGAGCTTCTTTTTAATTTTGTTTGTGGTGTTGACTTAATTTGACGTCATTTTGTTTATCAGCTCATATTTGTTTCATGTTTTAGGTTTCATTGTGTTTCTTCAGTTGTGCGTTAATCTCCTGTCCTCAAACATGGCTGATTCAGAAGCGATGGGGTCAGACCGTGAGTTCCTGGGCTCAGGTTTTAAGAAGATGGTAGAACGCTACATACTGTATGTTGACACACTTGTTGTAAAAGCGATTGATCTTTAATGTGTTGATGATATGCTAACGTATTACTATTGAAACAATCAATATTCACTCCATTTTTAGCTATTGCTCATATTCATAAGCTAATATATATAAATTCAAAAAGTAAAGTGATTTTGATTGTCTGATCTCGCAGAAAACAAAGAGGTTGTAGATCCATTGCGCCAAGATCTTGTTGCCACTCCTTTCTTTTGGTTTGAAACTTTGTGAATCATGGGAGTGTTAGGAAAATTCTACCAATTGTCTTGCATATGTGTTTCTTATAAATTTGAGTGTTAGCACTTTAGGCTCTTCTTGTTTCATTTCTTTCAAAGCTCAAATCATGAGAGTTGAACATTTTTGGCATAACACGCGCAATTTTGATATGTTTCTTGATAATCTTCAAAGCAATTGTTATTCCAGGGTCACAAAATTGTTTGATATGATAACATTTCGATTTCTATGTTGCATTGTTTATTAAACTAAGGATGTTCCCTCTGATGTACCATATCACACAGGTAGATAGGTCACTTTCTTTTAGATATATACAAGTTCATCTTTTGTAGTGATTCGGAGCTTTTGTGAAGTAATGCAACTTAAGTCCTCTTTGATCTATTTCCTAATAATCTTCAAATCAATTGTTATTATCGGGTCACAAAATTGTTTGATACGATAACATTTCGATTTCTTGGTTGCATTGTTTATTACACTTAAGGATGTTCCCCTTTGATGTACCTTTACGCTATGAACATGCTAGATTAGTGCGTATCACGATAGCAATGTACTAACAAGATGGGCATGCTTTTTAAGGCACTAGATATAAGTGAATCATGCATTCAATTACGGTATTTCCAACTTTGACATGTGAGTTGACCTTTAAGAAATGCAAATAATGTAATATTGTTAATAATTTAATTTAACATGAAGTTGTTGTGTTGTGTTGCTTATTTGGCGGATCTATTTGCCTCTTTACCGGCGATTGTCCTCCTCTTATGGTTATTATTGTTGCCGCAGGATGTATCACCACAAAAGAACTTGGTACAAATATGCGTTCCCTTGGACAGAACCCTATAGAAGCCGAACTTCAAGACATGATCAACGAAGTTGATGTTGATGTAAACGGAACCATTGACTTCCTACCATTCCTTATGCTACTATGTTAGTTACTATCATTGTAACTGTTCGCTTCAAAAGGTGTGTGCAAGCTTTAATATTTATAATCCAAGAAGTATGCTTGAACAATATGCGAACTTGCAGTGTACGGATCAATTGTAATAAAAGCAAGAATTCCAGGGGTCGAACCCAGAGACTATGGTGAAACAAAGCACGGAATCAGCTTGTCAAATAACTACTAACCACAAATTAAAGCAATCAAATATGATATAAAAGTCAGATAAAGGGAATGCGGATTATAGGGATTAAAGCATCCAGTTGTGGTTCCGACTCAAGATCTCAAAAGATAACACGGACAAAGCTGAGGTTTGCAAAGGGAAGGTGTTTCTAAGGTGCGAATAGATCACCGGGTAAGTCTCACTATCCCAAACCCAAGCTCCTTTTACCGGGTAAGTCTCAAGGTACTAAGGAAATGAACTATAATCTCAAACCAACACACCACCCAAGGGGATAGAATCAACCTTTGCCGGGTAAGTCTCAGGCTAACTCACAAAGATGGGATGAAGGCCCCTCAAACCCCAATAAAGGATAAACCTTTATTACCTACACTCATGATCTTGGGTAAACAAACAAAGGAATCACCGGGTAAGTCTCATCATAGGCTTGCGTTGAACCAGGAAAGGTATAACAAGGGTAGAATTTGGCAAACTTAAACTCTTAACTCAGATAAGGTTCGGGAAAGGTTCACCTCGTTCAATTATATTTCATCCCGACCGAGATGTTCAATGACTGACCGAGGTGTTCTACGGTAAAGGTAAAGACTCGAACTTTCAGGGTCCTGTTGGGATTAAGATCATTTTATCATCGTCTTTCCCACAACTTTCAACCAATCACCCTAAAATCGCATAAGAAACTTAGCCAACAATCATCATGATAACAATAATCAAATTTATAAGAAAGGAATCAATATTCAAACAAGAAAACCTTATCACAAAGGTCTCAATAACTGAATGAATCAAACAAACAAGCAAGCTGCGTTCCTCAATCACAAATCAGAAAAGACAACAAACCAAACCAAACTAAGATAATCTTACAAACTTCCTTTAAAGCCAACTTCAAAACTAGATTCCTTCCTTCCTTGATCTTCACCCTTCAAAACTCCAAAAAATTCCAAGATGCTCCAAGCATATGATGATCCGAAGATGGCTGAATTATAGAAAATCCAACCCTTTATATAGGAGAATTATCTTCCAAAGATAAAATATCTTAAAAAGATAAATTCCTAAAAAATATATACATATCTCTCAAAATAAATCAGCCAAATATAATATCTTCCTTCCAGAAATCCAGCCAAAAATATGTGATATTCTCCTTCCAAAAATAGAAGATCTCAGCCAAAAATAAAGATCTCGCCGGCGGCAGGGTGTTCGCCTCAGTCGGGACGCTCCTCAAGATCACCTCGGTCGAGGTGATATTATAGCTGACCGAGGTGAATCTAAGCTGAATGTAAATCATCTCGAATCTGGTCTAAAATCAATCTTCTTAATCATTTCCATGCTTTATGAGATCTCCTTACAGCTCTTCAATGCTCCAGAATGTAGCTTCAATGACTCCTTAGCTTCCTTAGCTCCATTTCGGTCCAAAATGTTCCATTTTCCCTACAATTACAATGAAACTAGGTGTAGACCTCGATTCCTGCAAAGGTAGACAAAACAACAATATAATCAAAGAATATACATCCATACATGCAGATTTAGGAAGATAAAACATCTAAACCAATCCCAAATATAAACTATAATTCATGCTATCAGTAACTACCGTGTGATTCACTTTTTGATAATTGAACGTCATTTTATGCCTTTGTGGAGTTTTATGGGAGTGCATGCTACATGGTTTTTGTTCTCAAGCTTCTACAAGAGTAGGTAATTATGCTCGTTCTTTGTTTATAGGAATGAAAAAACTTTGTTATTGATTATTTGAGTACTTAAGGTTGCACTTAATCTAGTTGTTGTTGATGATGAGGAAGGGCTTCCTTCTGCTCAAGTGGATGAGTGTGTTTTCTTCACTACACATAATATGGATTTTGGCTGGCTATATAAATCTTTTGGCCACTATATTGAAATCGAAGCTTATGTTTGAAGCTTTGCTTGGTCACTGAAGACTAACTCAATCTTGCTATTTCTTGTGGTGTTCTTTGTTCGAACTGCATGAAGTTCCTTGATGAAATGGACATTGATGGAAGTAATTGAAACTACATGATCTTAATCATTCATATAAGCTTTGGCTCTCATTTTGGATTCCTAATTCTGGAAATCATGATTTTGATTTGGAATGCTTGTTGTTAACACCAAGTTGTATACTAAATGAATTGTGGATCGAGAACACCTTGTGCCTGAGGTGTCGGGAGTTGTTTGATTCGATTTCCCACTATGATTTTATGTGCCTCGGCCAAGGAAATTTGGGAGGGAACTGACTCCTTTATGCAGGACGTGCATTTCCTTCCCTGTACGATTGATGCCCTTATGTTTGTAGATCCATTAAACCTTTGGTATGGATTGCGTGGAGGCATTGTATGATGATGATTGTGCCCATAATATTCCAGTGGTGAGAGATGGTTTCCTTAAGCTAATGGAGGACTATTGTAAAGGAACGGATACGCCGCGAGACACAAGAGTTTGCACATATCCCATATGGCTTCCCCCTCTTGGATAGTGCATAAAGATTAATGTTGATGCAACGACGCTTGAAAATAATTTTCTCTTAATGTATTACATTTCGTTAGCTTACAACGAAGTCATACTTCACTTTTCTACAAGTATTTTTTCAAGCTCATGTAATTTATTTTATTCACCAATGTAATATTCTCATAAGGTTAAATAAAATCAACTTGTCTAAATATGGACTTACATTTTATTCTTGTATGTTTTTTATTTTTATTTAATTTTTCTCCAACTTTTTTATTGGTACCGACTTATTACGAAATGCTCGATTTCCGATTTCATCTACGACGTGAAATTTTCAATTTAATCTATTCGCACGCGCGTCCCGACTAGTATTTTTAAAACCGAAAGTAAAAAGTAAAAAAAAAAATATTTCAAAAAAAAAAAACTATTTCTATTATTAATTTATTAATTTAAATTTAGTGAGGTCTTAATTTATTTTAAATTTATTTTTTTAATGTAATATATTAAGAATGAGTATAGAGAGGAAACAAATAAAACCATGAGCTACTAAAAGAAATTTTGAAACTTAGTGGATACCAAGAGAAAAAGTCAAAACCTTGAGGGCACAAAGAGAAAAAATTCTATATTTATTTATTCAACGTCAAACTTTGTCGAGATATAATACTTTGCTGAAAGTTAGCAAAATATATACTCCCTCAGTAACAAAAACAATGACATTTGGAAGATAGACATAATATTTAAGAGTAAATTAGTGAGACTAATATACATGGTGTGTAGCATGCAATTAATGATTTCATCTGCATACTCACACTCTTCCGTTGCAAATTCTCTCACACTCTTCCGTTGCAATTAGTGGCGGATCTAGGGGGTAACCGGGGGGGGGGGTACAGTGTCCCGGCTTGCGGCGGCGTTTTGCCTTAGGAAGGAAAAAACCCTCCTTAAAACGAAATGTGATACATATTATTCTACTAGTTTGAAGAACCGACTAGGGGATAAATAAAGATATAAATACTCTAGAAGGGGGTAAATAAAGTATGAGAACTTTACTCAAAATCGTATATAAAGGCTTTGAAACTAATCCTAAGGCCTTGAAGTCGATCTTTGCGTTTAATGACAAAATTGGATCTCAAGGCTTTGAAGTGGATCTCAAGGTCTAGACTTGAAACGTGCAGAAAGTTGTTAGTCACAATAAAACGCGATATAAAATGCAGAATGTAAAAGATCATCACGACGATATGTTTACGAAGTTTGGCCCTAACAGCCTACTCTTCGTCTAGGATTTCCGACCCTAGGATTCTGACTATCTATTATCTACTTGTTTTGAGTCTTAGATACAACCTAGAAGAACTTCTCTTCTTCTCTCAATGTAGCATTAATGCTACGATCTAGTCAACTCCTATTCTAGCAATAATAGCCTAGTTACTTCGCACAATTACACACTCGAGTATAACACTATAATGATATGCCAATGTAGCTCTTGTATTTATCTCACTCTAATCGAATCAACTAAAGTAAGCTCAAAGAGGAAGATAAACTTTTGGATCGATGAAGATGTTCTTGTTGGAAGGCTTAGTTACTTTCACTTGTAGGCTCTATCTTTCATCGTCAATCATTGCCTTCATTTATAGTCTTCTATAGAGATCTTCTTCTAGCCGTTGTATTGCAACCGTTGTAACTTCTTCTTTCCTCCGTAGAATCCGATATTTGTTTAAGCGAGATCTTCTCACGTTGTTTGAGAATTAGCCGTTGCAAATAAGTTCTCCAAGTTGCCGAGATCTTCTCATCAACGTTCTGCACTTGAAAGCTTTTAGATATTTTCAAGTGAATCTTCTCTTCAACAAACTTTTGTAGCCGTTTGAAATCTTCTTATCCATTTGAAGTTTTTGACCGAAATCTTTTCTTAGGATCTTCTCTTCAACCGATCTCAAGATCTTCTCCTAAGATTTTCTCTTTCATCGTCAGTCGAGATCTTCTCTTTAAATATTCATCTGAGATCTTCTTGGTTGATTTGTTTGTTGGCTGTTAAAGATCTTCTCCTAAATCTTCTCCTTTGATTGTAGATGTTTGTTGTTTGTAATAAATCTCTTAGCCGAGATCTTCTCTTGTAATGTTATCCAAGGCCTACACACATTTTAACAGATAAACCAAGAGAAGTCATCTAGAAATATAATCAATATTTGTTAGTTTATAAAGCCGCATTTATATGTTAAGTCTTCCATCATTTATATAAAACAATTCATAGAGCTCTCAATATGCTCCGCCTATTGCTCCAAGAAACGCTCCAAGAAACTCTCTCATTCTCCTCTCGAGTTTGTGAGTCTTGTTCGCATTCTACTCTAGCTTTCTCTCTCGCCCATTGTTTCTCCTCTCTCTTGCACATTGATTCTCTTCTCCATTAGTGATTATTGGTGATTTCTCTTGGCGTTTTAGTGAATTATCATTCACAATCAATTTCGGTGATTCTCTTGGTGCCTTCTCTTGCACATTGATTCTCTCTCTCGCACGTTTATTGGGGATTTTGGTGTTCATTACGTTTTCGCCAGCTCTTGGCGTATTGTGGTGGCTGGGTTGTGACTTCGGTCGCAACAACTATGGCAAAGAAGAAAAAGCATGTGCCGGCCGTTGATCGGGATGATGATGATGGTAGTTCGACTAATGAGCCTTCGTTGCAAGGAGTCACATTGATGCAAGGAAGGGATGATGGGATCGAAGTTAATCAAGATCCTAGTGAGGTTGTTACAACAAATCAAGAAAATCAAGAAGTGGTGGAGAAACGCTCCAAGAAGGCTACCGCAGCGGCTGGATCAGAGGGTGGCGTCGTCTTGTCATCGGTCATGCGCAAAGGGGATGTCCCCTTGGCAGGCGTCCGCCCGCCGGCTTCAACAAAAGGGATGTCATTGTCGGTTAATCAAGAATCACCACAACACCTTGGGAAACAGGTATCTTCGTCCGTCCCTTTGGGTAATGTCAATATTGGCACTGCTCGATTGAACGCTCAGGAAAAAATTTAGCGTCATGAACAACCAAAAATTGCTCCGCCGATGCAAGATTCTTCACAACAACTTGGAAAATCAGTTTTTGTGTCCGTCCCTTTGGGAAATGTTATTATTGGTCATGATCGATTGAACGCCCAGGAAAAGGTTCAGTGTCATGAACAACCACAAAATGCTCCGCCGGTGCATGCTACGCTGATTCAAGATTCTTCACAAGTCAGTGGTAAGTCAGTTTCTATGTCCGTCCCTTTGGGGAACATCAATGTGGATACCAATCGATTGAACGCCCAGGAGAAAGTCCGGTGTCATGAACAACCAATTTCTGGTTCGCCGGTTCAAGATTTGTCACAACGCGCTGGGAAATCAGTTTCTTTCTCCGTCCCTTTGGGAAATAGTAGTATTGATGCTACTCGGTTGAATGCCCAGGAGAAAGGTCAGTGTCATGAACAACATGTTTTTGACTCAAATGATGGCATTGGTATTGTCAATTCGGGAAGAGACAGGGCTGAGGAGGCTAGCGCTCTTGGGGTTGCTGGAACGTTAATTGCTGGCCAGCCATTGCATGAATATCCGAAGATAGGGCAACCTGGACCTAGTGCTAGTGTTCGTTAAGCTTGGCAAGGTAATTCCTCACGAATTTTTATGAATTCTGGCTTGGGAGGCCGCCTTGAGTATGTCCAGCCTACATCGTCACGTATTGCTATCAAATGCTCGGAGGGAATGCCCAAAGCTCATGTATGGGGTAGCACATTGTTGGGGCAATATGTTGGGTTTTATCCTGGATTTGTTGCCATTAATAATGTTATGAAATCATGGGGCACATCGGTCAAATTTCGCATGGAGGCGGGTTGGATGATTTTCAGTTTCTTAAGTGATGATGAGAGGGATTTTCAGTTTCTTAAGTGATGATGAGAGGGATAGGGTGCTTCGTGGAGGTTCGTACTTCATATTCAACAAGCCTCTTTTGTTAAAACATGTGCCGGATAAGTTTGCATTCAATCAAAAAGACATTGCTACTATGCCATTATGGGTTCGTATTACCGGTTTGCCTAACGAGTTTTGGACGCCTACTATACTTGCACGAATTAGCTCTTTGCTTGGTAAACCACTCTTCATGGACCATGTGACGGAAGAAAGGAAGAGGGGTTCATATGCTCGAGTTTTGGTCGAAGTGAATTTTGCTAAACGGATCCTAAGGGAGGTATCTTTGGACTTTGATGATGGAGTAAGCTTAGATTGTGCTTTGCTATATGAGAATGAGCCCAAATATTGCCGGAAATGCCTTCAATTTGGGCATAAGGATGTGGAGTGTGCGTTTAATGAGAGGCCAAAGGATGGTGGCCGGCCTCAACCTAAGCGGAGGCAACCGGCTAGAGCATCACAAGGTCCTAAGACTATGGGAATTGAAGCGGCTGAAGGTAATGTCAAAAATATTGGCAATAACAATATAACTAATGTGTTGTCTGGGCCGGCAGGAGGGGAAACTGAGGCTGAGAAGGGCCAAGCACAGCCTCATTTTCCTAGAGAAGAGCAAGAGATGGAGCATCTTAGCAGCTGAGTGATGAAGCTGAGGAGCGCCGGAGAGCCAAAGGGAAGGACAAGGTCATTGAGGGTGTAATTTATGAAGAGATTGACAAGGGTAATAAGGATCCGGCTAGTGGTGAGAGTAAAGCAAGTGATGAGGAAGGCTCGGATAGCAAGGAGGAAGACACTGAGATAGAGGAGGATTTGGAAGATATGGCAACCCAAGGAAGTGATGGTGGCTCCGATGAGACATCACATGAGGCAAGTGAGGATAGTGAGGATGAGGTCTTCACCCCAGCTTTGTCTAGAGCTAAACGGCGCATCATCCGTAAGCTCAATGCGTCATTAGACAAGCATGGGAAGCAGGCTACTCGTGAGGGACAACCTGATGATGGGGCCAGAAGAGTCACTCGTTTAAGAATTAAGCATAAGGATGATGGAGCATTGAACAAGTAACATGAAGTTGGCCTTGTCGCAGACTTGTCATGACATGTCATGACATGCCAGATGGGGCCAGGTGGTGTATGATGGGCATGAATGCCGCTTTACGATGCTAGGATGATCTTGTCAATGACTTGTCATAATTAGTCATGGACCTGCCGGATGGGCCCAGATGGTGCCGGATGGGCGCGAATGTGTTGCATATTTGTTGTCAAAAGGTTGTCAAAAGCTTGTCAATATGGGCCGAATGTTGTCATGAGGTCGCTAGCGCCGGACATTGTCAAAATGGGCCGGTGTTGTCATTTGCTTGTCAAAAGCTGTCTCAGTGGGCCGAATGATTGTCATGACCGTGTTGTTGCCGGATTTGGTCAAAGTGGGCCGAATGATTGCCATCAGCTTGTCAAAGAGTTGTCAAGGCGAGCGGAACGGTGTCTTTTGATTGTCATGTATGATATATGATTGTCAAAGTTTGTCAGTTGTGACTTAATATTTGTCAAGCTGCTTGCTTTCATTTTTGTGTGACCATTTCATTACTTAGGTTGCTAGGATTACTCATGTAATACTTGTACGCTTGTTCTGCCGAACACCTCTTATGAGGGATAGGCATTTTTTGCTCCATCTTCGAATAACATGCAACTTTCGAGTTCTAGGAGTAGCAAAAAGTTTCTTTTATTTTATTTTAAAAAAAATTACAATATATTTAGATGGAGAGATTGAGTAATGTTTATTATCTCATTAACTCTTAACTAATACAATAAAATTAATATATTTTTTAATACAATAATTCTACAATCACTATCTAATTTGCTTGACAATATATTTATAAAACAAACTAAATATATAAAATACTTTTTAATTTCATCAAAGTAAAAAAAATAAAAACTCTAATTTATAGTACAAAACTCAAGTAATTTTTTATTATTTAATTTATAGATTTTATTGTTTAGTTTCAAACTTAATATGCGACATATCTTCTAAAAAAAATGTGTGCCCCCCAACGAAAACTTTATGGCTTTGCCATTGGTTGTAAATTGTCTTTGTTTTGAGAGTTGGACACTTGAACATTTGTTGTAAATACTCCACATTTTTATGGCTCCTGGAAAAAACAACCATAATTGATTAATTGGAAACACGATAGTTTGCTTGGAAATATAAAACTCATTAATAGATGGGCAAGTGGAAGACTTTTCAACTCTTTCATTTAGTTTACAGAGTGAGCTAGAGAGTGATTAAACGTCATACAAATTGTGATAGTGTAATTTGGGCTCAAACGTCATTGTTTTTGTTACGGATGGAGTACTTATAGACGTTGAGTCTAACCTTGTTATATAATAAGCAACGATGTTTTTCGAAAAACGAGTTTGCACACATGAACAGACATAAAATAACGAATTTCATGGCATAACAAAGGCTTCGTAAGATCTTGTGGAAATGAGGGATTCATCTTTAATTTGCATGACACAAGTTAATGTATCCGTCTGAATCTTTGCTCGAATACCTTTGAACAAACAAAGCACTTGTAATCCAATCAATGCTCCAAGCAGTTCCGTCAAGACTGAAGAATTTACGAGTGAGACGCGTTCAATAACAACTGCAACGATGAAAACCGTAGGAGCCTCTAATCACCACACCCAACCCAATAGCATCACAAAGCATTGCAGACATATGTATTCACCCTTAAGACACCAAAGGGCGGGGAGTCCATGTAGATAATAATGGTAGAGTATGTGCAACATTAACTTGAGACATCGACTAGATACACTTATAATTATAAATCATACGAGATATTTCACCGTAATAGTATGACCAAAAAAAATAGAAAAAACAATCCCTTTAAAACATCATTATGGTGGTGTCATGTTAACCAATTATCAACCTGATTACTTTAATTTTGTAATGTTGATTGGTCAGTTTGACAAAATTTTGTTTTATTTTAAAATCATTATTAATATAAGAATTTCACCGTAATAGTATGTTTCAAATGTAATAAAATAAAAAAAGTATCTCCAATTATTCGTATATAAACAAAAGTTAATATTAAAAATAAGGTGACGGTATCTTTGTTTAAAGATTTATCGAGAATAAGCCGTTGAACGATGTTCTTTTTTTTATGGGAAGAAGATTCGGTGGTCTCCGACGCATCTAGTCGCGCTTATTATATATGAAGAAAGGGCTAACTAGTACGCAAGCGGGGGATATCCCGACCTTTTACATCACAATGCAAAAGATCCACTACACCCCCGGGAGGGTCACGCAATACATTAACACCAAGAGGGAAGTCAAAAGCAAAAGTAGCTAGGAAATCCACGACATTGTTAGCCTCACGGAAGGCGTGTCGGAACTGAATATTTCAGTCCCTTCTAAGATAGTCTTGGAATCTACTAACCAGACTCGCAAGAGGATGACAACTTGGTACGTTCTTGCTCAGAAAAGTGATAGTCAACTAAGAGTCTGATTCTAGAATCGCAGCCCGGATCCCACTTTCCCAAGCAAACTTCAACCCATAATATATGCCCCACACTTCCACCATTGGAATGGTACATATACCCAGATTTGCAACGAAACCAATTTGCCACTCTCCTACATTATTCCTAATGACGCCTGCCGTAGCCGCCCTACCATCGCTTCTAACTGCACCATCGGTATTGATCTTCATGATATCTTCCGGGGGGTACCATTTCACTTGCATCAATGTCCTTGGATTGCTAGCCTTGAGACTTGAGATCTTCCTCCAAGCTTTAGTGTACTCCAGGACCTTCTCCACAACAAAGACATGGCCATCCGGTCTCGTACTCTTGTTCTCAAAAATTTTCTCGTTTCTCCATTTCCATAACCAACACAACCCTACAAGGAAAATAATACTCCAACTACAATAATTGTTGTATTTACTAGTCAATAGGATATTACCTCTAATCCAAGAAGCAAATGGAAGCTCAAAGAACTGCGATTCGTGAAGTCTCGCGTTAAGTTTAATTAACATCCTTATGCTAATATGACAGTCTCTGAACAGATGCTCGCAAGATTCCGATTGGTTTTGACAGGATGCGCAATCAGCATTTCTGCTCACATGTCTTCTTAACCTTTCCTCGTTGGTGAGGATACCTCCTTGTAGAAACTTTTAGATGAAAACCCAGATTCTCTCCTGTATACCTATTTTCCACACTCTCTTAAAAAGTACCTGTTATGAGCTGCACAAAGTGCCTTCCTGTCTGAGCATGCGGTAAGATGAAGCCGCGGAATAATTACCGTCACTACTCCACTGCCAAGACAGTTCATCCCTCATGCCGCCAAGGTCGTCGCCACTAGTGATCTTCGTGTTGTGTAGAAGGCCCACGACAGCAAGGTTTAGGAGCGTTGTGTTGGGTAGGAATGGAGCAATCAAATCCCACCTCCAGCCCGTACCTGTACTCCAGTATTGCGAGACTGTTCTGGTACGCTGCTGTAGATTAATCTCTGTAGTAGCTTGATTAATCAAAGGCTGGTGCATAAGCAAATTATCCTCCCAAAAACTAGTGTCCTCTCCATTACCTACGATCCACCGAATCCCAGGTCGAACAACTTCAGCGATACCACGTTGTATGCTCCTCTAGACATATGAAGGTGTAGAGTGGTGAGCTCTCGAAGGTCTAACGTACTTACTCTTGAGTACTCTATCCCACAAACTTGAGGCGTCCTTGAGAAATCTCCATCCAACTTTTCCTACTAGGGCCATGTTGTAACACCCCAACATCTGGGAACTTGAAGTGCTACGGGCTAGGACGGCACAATGGATCCCGACCCTCAGAGTAGCAACAACAAACGGATCTTACAACAAGGCACAGGCAAATGAAAACCAAAACTTAATATAAAACCAAGGGTTTAAACAGAATCACTAGTACAAAAGTAGCCTCTCTCATGGGTAATTTCTCAAGGGTTAATTAAAACCCTTGTAATATAAAAATACTCTAGGGGGTTTTTAGAATAACCCCTGAGAACATATTAGATATATTTATTTTAATTTGTTAAATATATTCTCAACGGTTTTATTTAACCCCCTTGAAAAATAATCTCGTAATTTATTACTCTCGGGAGTTAAAGTAAAAAACCGCTGTAAACCGTAATTTAACTCAGATGCGGCTGGCCGGTTCAATCTAAAAAAAACCGGCGTAAACCCTAAAATCCCCCGTAAACCCTATATCGTACCCATCTCTCTATCCGGCCGCTTCAAGCATCTCTCTATCCGGTCGCTTCAAGCATACAGGAATTAGAATCGATCGACGATTACATCTGCTAGATCGGGAGGAGATAGTCGATCGACAACTTCAACTCAAAGCTTTGGTTGCAGATCGATTGTTGATAGATCGGTCTTGCTGGGCACGCTGGGCACGCTGGGCATGCTGCAGATCTTCATTTGTTCGGTTACGGATGTAGATCTCGACTACGGTTGCAGAGAGAAGATACTCGATCGACGACTGCAACACAGACAGATTGCAACACAGATCTTGTCTCGTTCGGCTGCAGATCTTGATTCGTTCGGCTGCAGAACTTGATTCAATTGACTATGGATGCAGATCTTTACTACGACTGCAAAGAGGAGATACTAGATCGACGACTACAACACAAATCTTGATTCGTTCAGTTGCAATGACGGCCTCGACTGCAATTCATTCAGTTGCAAGACGTACTGCAATTTGTTCAGGGCACCTGTGGCTTGCTCTTGGAATTGTAGTTGTTCATTATTTTGTCTACATGTATAATATGAATCCCTCAATTAGGACCTTTCTTCTATAGGTATAACATTAGTTGCAAGACTGCAATTCATTTAGTTGCAAGACTGCAATTCGTTTATGAGCTTTCTTTTACAGCTATAATATTAGTTCCTCATTCTGAAATTGTAGTTGCTGATTTTTTTTTTCTTGTGCAGGAAATCCCAACTAACAGTACTGGAGATTGTGACAATATCTATGCTTTTCTAAAGGAGCACTAGACATTGCTAAGTGGTTTGCTCTTGAAATTGTTATTTTCAAGTAAGAATGACTTTCTTATTTTGTCTTCTCTTGGATATCTGTGAAAAACATTTAGTTCTAAAGGCCTTACAATCAAAATTATGGAATAAAAGTATGAAACTAGTAGATGAGGTGCATCTTTTTTCTCCCGGACTTAGAGGCTGCTATTGTATATTTATGATTTTGTGAGAAAATTAAAAGTCATGATTTTGTGAGAAAACTAACAGTCATGATTTTTCTCTGTTGCTTTAGTAAAGTGATATGCTATGAATATGCTCACTTCATATTCATCACTAGTTACTTACAATGACCTTCACATATAATGATCCTCTGCACTGAACTTCTCTATAAGTGGATTTGTACTTGGTGAACATTTATACATGCATGAGTGTAATATCTCGGCCAACATTGATTTTTCATTAAAGATGGAATCTGCTTGCTTGTTTTATTTTTCAACCGGTTTTCCTATTTTATCTTCAAAGACCTTTATGATCACACATGAGTGATCAAATAAAGATCTTCCCGTTTCATTAAAGTTAGAGGTTTGTATCTTTCTTTTGATTCAGTTGCTTCTCAATTGATCTAAAACTGAAATAATTTCCTAAAAGCCACATTTCCACAGTATACAGGTAAGATACCATTCATAAAGTTCCATTAGGGCAACACGAGGGATGTTTATAATGCCAATAGTGGGATGACTTTGGTATGATGCTATATTACTGTCCCAAAATTTATTTATGCAGGCGGTAACTATGATTAGAAGGGAGGAGCGTCTGAAAGGGTACTAGAAAGGAAATCTTCCTCAGGTTCTAATAAACTTTGTTTTAGAACTTTATCCCTCCTCTTTTTTCACTGTCATCTCATCTTTAGTTTCCTTTTACATCTAAATGATAAGATTTGTAACTAACTTTCCAGGTGATACGAGTCATACATTATAGTGCAGTTCAACTTTTTTCTTACGAGATATACAAAGTAATACTTGAAAACATACTGTCTTTGGTTATATACAGTTCATAGTTTTCTGACATCTAATATCATGTTATTCATGAAACTGCAAAAACTTTTGGAGGGAAAGGATAGTGAACTTTCTGTTGTCAGAAGATTAGCAGTTGGTGCTTGTGGTGGCATGACGCCAACCCTTGTGAGTTATGTCATGGCCTTCATATTTAATCTCGTTTTCATGTATATAGAAATTGAATAAGTTTTATGTACTCGGGTTTGTAATTAGAAGATGGTGAACTTTCTATTGTTGGAAGATTAGCAGTTATGTCATGACCTTCATACTTTTGGGGGAAAGGATGCTTTTGTAGAACAATTACTACGACTAAGTTTTATGTACTCAGGTTTGTAATTAGAAGAAACTATGAATATCTTTGTTTACTTAGTATTTTGATTCTTAATAATAATAATCAAGAACTGATGAACTAAAAAATTGATACTGAAAATCTAGATTTGAATCTATTAACTGGATAATTAAGAATGATTCATATTTATCAAGACTTTTTGCTACTTAATTAAGGGTTGTATATGGATTGACGTACATTGAGCCATATAACCTAAATCAAATTGTTATGTATTTTTGCAGATGACATACCCTTTGGATGTGTTGAGGTTGAGGTTAGCTGTAGAGCTAGACTCCAAAACAATGAGTCAGGTAAGTGAACACAAACATATTATGCTCAAAATGGAAATTATATTGCCACGTGAACTAAATATATTAAATAATTGGCAGGTTGCCTTGTGCATGCTAAGAGAAGAAGGAATGACTTTCTTCTTTAAAAGTCATGGACCACCATTAATTGGAATCGCTTAACTTTTGCGTTTTTGACTTGTGAGGCCGGTACCTCTATGTCTCCCTTACGGCGAAGTTGAAGTGGAAAAAGCGATCTTTGAGTTAATTTTTAGTTTTTGTTTTATCATATTTTCCTTGACTTCTGTGGATCTCTTCTAATTGGAACCATGTCCCACAAGAGACCAAAGAATTAGTTTGTGAAGTTGTAATGGTAATTAGTATTATATTTTTTACTTTATATTATGTTGTTGTAATAGAAGTATCACATTGTTGTTATAAAATATTTTTATGTTTTTTTGTTTATGCAAATTCGAAGTATCATATTTTCGTGTTGATTATGGATGTTGAGAACTTAATAGATGAAATGTATTTGTTATTATGACCGAGTTTGGTGAGAATATTGAAATTGAAGTAAAAAATATTGATTAGTAATAAAATACCTAAAATAATACCCATTAATTGTTTCTATTTTTGAAAGCCCCGTAATTTAAAAAAAAATCATTATTGCGATGTTTCTCAGAGGTTTTTAAAAAGCCCTTGAGAAACCTCTCATGGGGTTTTTAAAAAACCCCTCAGAAACCTCTCATGGGGTTTTTAAAAAACCTCTGAGAAACATCTCTCAGGGGTTTTTTAAAAAACCGCCATCCTTTCCACTTATTTCTCAGGGGTTAAAAATAACCTCTGAAAAATATTTCTCAGGGAGACGTATAAAGGGGAAGGAAAAACCACCTTCCCCTTCAATAAAAAAAAACCCCTGAAAAACATCTCTCAGGGGTTTTTTTAAAAAACCGTCATCCTTGCCACTTATTTCTCAGGGGTTAAAAATAACCTCTGAGAAATATTTCTCAGGGAGACGTATAAAGGGGAAGAAAAAACCGTCTTTCCCTTCAATAAAAAACCACTGAGAGAGGCTATTTCTGTACTAGTGAAGAAAACACAAAAGCTCCGCAGCCGAGTTCAAAACAAAAGGGAAACCACAAAAGAAACAAAACCCGATCCCGTCCTATAATGTACGGGAACCCCGACTGACCACACCATCTGGATCACTCACCAACATCCTGAACCTGCGGAACATCTACAACGACGGTATAAACCATTAGTTAACATTCTAGGTGCAAGCAGGAGCGTAAAGGCACAAACACACATAAGGTAAAGAAAACACATAGCATGCTCACACATCAACCGGTTATTATCTTTCATTAAGGTTATCCATTACTAATTGAACTTCTTTTGTCACACGAGAATAGGAATAGATCAGTACTATCCGTTACCTACGGGCCTGGGTTGCAAGAGCACATTCTAGTCTCTTATAGAACTAGAAAAGTGGTCACCGCCCGGTTATAATACACTTGAGCCCGTTAAGGGTAACAAAGGATGAATCCTATTTCCAATTATCCATTATAACATGATTAAACAACACAAACAAGCCAATACAATCCAACTAATACGTGGAATGAAGCTAAGTAAGTCCAAGAGACTTACCTCACACGAAGGTAACACAAAAGGTTCAGCAACAACTCAGGAAAGCTCAGTTTCCCTCAGGAAAGGGGCAAGGAAAGTTTGTACGAACAAGCAACACGGATCAGGAACGGAACGGTGCTAGAAGTCTATAACTTCTAGGCTCAACGATCTCTAAGAGATGTCCACAAGCTGAGGACTCAACCTTAGTCTTACAGCAACTCAGGGACAAGGAACAACCGAAAGGAACAAGGAAAAGAACGAGGGAAAGGAAGGAAGGAAGCAGCTCACCAAAGACGGGAGCTACTGTAGAGAAACCGCAGGGGCGGGTGGTCAGAGGCGCAGTGGCGACAACACGCAGGGGCGGCTGGTGCAGGCGCAGGGGTGGTTGCACTGACAAAAGCTCTGTTGGGATTCCTCTTCGACCAAACTCACAGCAAGGGCAACCAAAGCTCGAACTTTTGGTTCCAACACGTCAAGACTCAACTCCAAAGAGCCTGAGAACAACAAAGGATCAACAATGGAACACTCCACAAGAATCAAGGATCAAACTTGATTCTTGGGGAAGAAAGAAAAGAGAAGAACAAGAGGAAGAAACCAAAACAGGAGGAGAAGGCATGCAACAACTGTAAGAACTTGAAGAAGAAACCAGAAGAGATGAACTTACACGTTCAGCAAGGTTGCAGGAAGCAAGGGACGGCTGCAGCGCTCTAGGGTTGAAAAGGACGTAAGCAAGAGACGGGAAAAAGAAAAAAAAGGAGAGAATATATAGGGAGGGATGGAACATTAGACGGAAAGAGCATCTAGGTTTAGAAAGAAGACAAGGAAACCGGCCCATAAGATAGAATATCAGATATTCTATTTATGGAAGGAAGATAAAACGAACGAAAACAGATCGGACGCAATCTGTCGTAAATCCGCAAGGGCAGATCAACACAGCCGCGAGGGCGGCTGGCCGCGGGGGCGGCCCTCTTCACCGCGGGGGCGGTGAAGGCAAAAACTAGGATCTTACATTAAATCCCCCTAAAAAGAAGTTTCGTCCCAAAACTTGCAAAAGCCAAACAGTCACAACAACACACAGAAACAGAATTGATCTCATATATTCTCACTCGGGGCACGTAGCACAAAACGTCACACAAAAGCGTTCACAATGCTACAAAGGAAAACCCATACTACAAACTAAGCTAAAGGTGCAACAAGCTCACTGTAAAACTCCGGATAGTTCATCTGGATACTATCCTTTGTCTCCCAAGTCGCCTCATCAGCTCCTCGCATCGACCATTGTATCTTCATCATCGGTATGTCCTTCAAACGCAAGCGTCTCGTACTACGCTCTAAGACAGCCACCGGGTTCTCTACAAACGTGTGGTCTGGCTCCATCACTAGATCCTCTTGACTGACGATATGTCTCGGGTAAGGTATGTACTCCCGTAGCTGAGACACATGGAAAATTGGGTGAACACCCTCGAGTCTCGGTGGCAACGCAAGTCTGTATGATGCCTCTCCAACTCGCTCAAGAATCTCGAACGGTCCAACATATCTGGGACTCAACTTTCCCTTGAAACCAAAATGTCTGACGCATCGTGTCGGGGATACTCTCAACCAAACCTGAGCTCCAACTCTGAACTCCAGAGGTCTGCGCCTCTTATCAGCATAAGACTTCTTTCGACTCTGTGCTACTAACATCCGCTCTCGGATCACTGCTACTCGAGCCATGTCATCCTGAATATGCTCAGTTGCTACTCCGCTGGCACTACTAGGCTCGTCCCAACACAATGGTGTACGACATCTCTGTCCATATAAAGCTTCATAAGGAGCCATCCTGATCGATGCGTGTCAACTGTTGTTGTATGAAAACTCTACTAAAGGAAGGTGATCTGGCCACACTTGTCCCTAGTCTAACATGTAGGCTCGTAACATGTCCTCCAAAGTCTGGATGGTCCGCTCAGACTGACCATCTGTCTGAGGATGATAATTAGTAGTAAACTGTAGACTAGTACCTAGGGTGGCATGAACTTGCTGCCAGAACCTCGAAGTGAACCGTCCGTCTATGTCAAAGACTATAGTCCTAGGTACTCCATGAAGTCTCACTATCTTCCTAGTGAACTCCTCTGCCAATCGACTTACCAGCCACGTTTCCTTGATCGGAATGAAACGTGCGGTCTTTGTCAGTCGATCTACTATGACCTAGATAGCATCAAAACCACGACTTGGTCTCAAACCGGTCACAAAGTCCATAGAGATGTCTTTCCACTTCCACTGAGGGACGGGGAATGGGTGTAGCTCGCCTCCTAGTCTATGATGCTTGATCTTGACCTGCTGACAGGTCGCACACTTAGCTACATATCTCGTCACATCTAGCTTCAGACCTCCCCACCAAAAAGAGCGTCTGATATCCTGATACATCTTACTCGCACCAGGGTGTACTGGGTAAGGTGAAGAGTGAGCTTCCTGAAGGATCCTCTGCCTCAACTCTCAATCTGAAGGCACACAAACACGCTCCTGTCGTCTCAAAACTCCATCAGCACTAACTGCAAACTACGGTGCCTCTCCTCGAGACATCCGGTCTCGGATCTGTGTCAAAGCTGGGCAACTCTCCCGCTTTTGTCGGATTTCGGCCAACAGATCAGGTACTATCTCTAAGGTTGATAACTGACTGTCGGAATCCGGGAAGTGGATATTCAACTCTAGCCATTCCAAATCTCGCTGTAACTGTGACTGAGCTGTCAGTCTAGTGATCGCCATCTCCCGTGGAGTGTTCCTACTGAGGGCATCTACTACCACATTCGCCTTTCCCAGGTGGTATAAGATCTCAAGATCAAAGTCCTTGATCAACTCTAACCATCTGCGCTGGCGGTTATTCAACTCCCGTTGAGTGAATATGTACTTCAGACTCTTATGGTCTGTGAATATCTGACACGTAGCTCCGTACAAATAATGCCTCCAAATCTTCAAAGCGTGAACCACAACGGCCAACTCAAGGTCATGGGTAGGGTAATTCTCCTCGTACGTCTTCAGCTGTCGAGACGCATAAACAATCACCTTTCCCCTCTACATCAAAACACATCACAAGCCCAGCTTGGATGCGTCGCTGTAAACCACAAAATCCTCAATGCCCTCTGGCTGAACTAGGATAGGAGCAGAGTTCAATCTCTTTTTCAGCTGCTCAAAGCTCTACAGGCACGACTCAGCCCATACAAACCTCGTAGACTTCCGCAGCAAGGAAGTGAGCGGTCGGGCGATGACCAAAAATCCTTCAACAAAACGCCTGTAGTAGCATGTTAATCCTAAGAAGCTACGAACCTCCTTGACGTTCTTAGGTGGCGGCCAAGAAGCTATTGACTCAATCTTCGCCGGATCTACCTTGATCCCTTCAGCTGAAACAATGTGACCAAGGAATGCTACCTCAGACATCCAAAACTCGCACTGAGAAAGTTTAGCATAAAGCTCTCTATCTTGTAAGACCTAAAGAACGATCCTCAAGTGTCCAGCATGCTCCTCTCTACTACAGGAGTAAACCAGAATGTCGTCGATGAAGACAACTACAAACTAGTCTAGAAAGTCGATGAAGATGTTGTTCATCAACTACATGAAGACTGCGGGCGCATTCGTGAGCCCGAATGGCATCACTACAAAATTGTAGTGTCCATATGTGGTCCGAAATGCTGTCTTGGCTACGTCCTACTCTCTCACCCTCAGCTGGGGATAGCCAGATCTCAAATCGATCCTCAAAAACACTGAAGCTCCATGCAGTTGATCCAAAAGATCATCGATACGGGGCAATGGGTACTTGTTCTTGATCGTCACCTTGTTCAGCTCTCGGTAGTCGATACATAACCTCATTGACCCATCTTTCTTTTTGATGAAGAGAACTGGTACGTCCCAATGAGATACACTAGGGCGGATGAAGCCCTTCTCTGCTAACTCCTCGAGCTGCTTCTTCAACTCAAGCATCTTGATAGGCATCATACGATAAGGAGCCTTAGAGACCGTTCTCGTACCGGGCTCTAGATCAATGCCAAAGTCTACGCTTCTTTGTGGAGGTAGGCCTGATGGCTCTCCAAAGACGTCAGCAAACTCGCAAGCTATTGGAATCTCCTCCAAAGCCGGACTAGTACTATCCTTCATGGCATAGCACCAAAAAGCCTCACATCCCTGACTGATAAGTCTCGCAGCTCGAACTACACTGATGATTGTACTAGTCTTCCCGAGATCCTATCCTTGGAAGATCTCAACATGGCTTGCATCTGTAGTTACTGTCACTGTCCTCCTATCGATGTCCAGAACTGCTCGAAGTCAATCCATCCAGTCCATCCCCAGAATAAATTCTTCATGTACTAGGTACATGACAAAGAAGTTAGCTGGCCAATCGCGACCTCCCAATCTAATAGGCCAATCGCGAACCTCTCATGTACCTCGTATCTTACCCCCATCGGGTAATCCTATAAAGAAGGGTCTACCTTCTACAGTAACTAAAGCCAATCTATCTGCACATGCATCACATATACAAGAATGCGTAGCACCAATATCGAAAAGAACTCTAACAGGAAAACCATTAATATGAATGGTACCTGTAGCTACTGGCGCAGTCGGCTCTACAACACTCCTCAACTTATAAACTCTGGCTGATGCATCTCTAGTGTCTACAGATCCACCAACACGTCCTCTACCTCTCCCCTGTCCTAGAGTGGAACCCTGAGGAGCGGTAGAACCAGAAACTCTCTGCTGCTACTGCTGGTGGTACTGTGATCTCTTTCCTCCTCTAGCAACACTGGAAGACGAAAAACCTTGTTGAGATAGCGTCTTGCCCTGATGGAAAAACACATCTCGGTGTCCGGGCTTGCCACAAGAAAAGCAAGTTACTGTTGGCTTCTTGCAGTCAGCTCGGATGTGTCCAGCTACTCCGCAGTTGTGACACTACCGTCCCTTGTTAGAACTCTGCTGGAAACTAGAATGTCAAGGCGTCTGACTACGCCCAAAACCAGCTGCTCCAGCTCCAGCACTGGCTGATCCAGTCTTCTGTCTCTTCTTAGGTACTTCTGTCTAAGAAGCTCTCCTCTGACCCGGTCGGTCTCTCTCATAAGCAGAAGCTCTATCCTGATAGTCCGTCGAAGAACCACATCGGAAACCAGCAAGATAAGAGCGTGTCAAATCCATCAACCTCCGAGAGAAAAGGTAAACATGTTGATCCTCCGGTGGTGCAGACGGACCCAGCAACGACAACTCATCCTGGAACTTGCTGATAATCTCAGCAATAGAAAAATTTTCGAATCCAGCCTCAAGGAAATCTTGAAGACGGTCTCTCCTCATAGCTCCAGGGCAATATTGATCCCTGATCACCATCTTCATCTGCTCATAACTGGTGACCTTACTGAGAACGATCCTCCACCAAGAATGAGCCTGATCCTTTAGCAGCATTTGTGCTATGTTGACCCGACATTCCTCTGGGCAACGGATAGCCTCCATAGCAGTATCCAGCTGTCCTAGCCACTGCTCCACTTCCAAACCAGTCTTTTCCATAAAAGTGGGAACCTTCAACTGGTCGAAAGCCTTCAACCAACTGTCAGGCTTTGACTCATGTGCCTCAACCATTGATGGCGCTCTCTGTGCTCCAGTCCTAGCAGCGATCCCGTTTCTAGCCTCAAGAACAACACTCTCAGCAACTTCTTCAGCAAACGCCTCAGCGATAGGCGGGTTAGCAACTGGGGCTTGGCCCCGACCTCTAGCTAGTGGAGGTCTTCCTGCACGTCCTCGTCCACGGACGACAAGTGGAAGTGGTGGTCGACCCCTTCCTCGCCCCATAGCAGATGTAGCTCTAGTACGCGCCATCTGCTATAAGGATAGATATATAAGAAACTATATATATAAGGTCACGCTACAGCTAAAGCAAAACTCCAAAAAAAGCACATATAAAGGCCAACACGAAAGAAACTACACTGCTGAGATCCGCGGAGGTAGTGGCGGTCGCCCGTACATCTATCCCACTCCGAAAGGTTAAAACAAAAACCCCTTTTTGAAAACGTTAGACCCCTTGCGGGTTCTATTTACTTATCCATCTGACCTTTAGAATATTTCGAGTGTCATTGTTGCCAACCTAGAGCTCTGATATCATATTGTAACACCCCAAGTTCTGGGAACTTGAAGCGCTACGGGCTAGGACCGCACAATGGGTCCCGACCCTCAAAGTAGCAACAACAAACGGATCTTACAACAAGGCACAGACGAATGAAAACCAAAACTTAATATAAAGCCAAGGGTTTAAACAAAAGAAAACACAAAAGCTCCGCAACCGAGTTCAAAACAAAAGGGAAACCACAAAAGAAACAAAACCCGATCCCGTCCTATAATGTACGGGAACCCCGGCTGACCACACTATCCGCATCACTCAGCAGCATCCTGAACCTGCAGAACATCTACAACGACGGTATAACCCGTTAGCTAACATTCTAGGTACAAGCAGGAGCGTAAAGGCACAAACACACATAAGGTAAAGAAAACACATAGCATGCTCACACATCAACCGGTTATTATCTTTTATTAAGGTTATCCATTACTAATTCAACTTCTTTTGTCACACTAGAATCTCCCAAAACTCGCCTCCGCTTCCGTCTACCAATAGGAATAGATCAGTACTATCCGTTACCTACGGGTCTGGGTTGCAAGAGCACATTCTAGTCTCCTGTAGATCTAGACAAGTACTCACCGCCCGGTTATAATACACTTGAGCCAGTGAAGGATAACAAAGGGTGAATCCTATTTCCAATTATCTATTATAACATGAATAAACAACACAAACAAGCCAATACAATCCAACTAATACGCAGAATGAAGCTAAGTAAGTCCAGGGGACTTACCTCACACGAAGGTAACACAAAAGGTTCAGCAACAACTCAGGAACAACTCAAAAAAGCTCAGTTTTCCTCAGGGTAGGAGCAAGGAAAGCCTGTACGAACAAGCAACACGGATCAGGAACGGAACGGTGCTAGAAGTCTATAACTTCTAGGCTCAACGATCTCTACGAGATCTCCACAAGCTAAGGACTCAGTCTTAGTCTTACAACAACTCAGGGACAAGGAACAACCAAAAGGAACAAGGAAAAGAACGAGGGAAAGGAAGGAAGAAAGCAGCTCACCAAAGACGGGAGCTACTGCAGAGAAACCGCAGGGGCAGTTGGTCAGAGGCGCAGGGGCGGCAACACGCAGGAGCGGCTGGTGCAGGCGCAGGGGCGGCTACACTGACAAAAGCTCTGTCGGGATTCCTCTTCGACCGAACTCACAACAAGGACAACCAAAGCTCGAACTTTTGGTTCCAACACGTCAAGACTCAACTCCAGAGAGCTTGAGAACAACAAAGGATCAACAACGGAATGCTCCACAAGAATCAAGGATCAAACTTGATTCTTAGGAAAGAAGAAAAGAGAAGAACAAGAGGAAGAAACCAAAACAGGAGGAGAAGGCATGCAACAACTGTAAGAACGTGAAGGAGAAACCAGAAGAGATGAACTTACACGTTCAGCAAGGTTGCAGGAAGTAAGGGACGGCTGCATCGCTCTAGGGTTGAAAAGGACGTAAGCAAGAGACGGGAAAAAGAGAATAAAGGAGATAATATATAGGGAGGGATAGAACGCTAGACAGAAAGGGCGTCTAGGGTTAGAAAGAAGACAAGGAAACTGGCCCATAAGATAGAATATCGGATATTCTATTTATGGAAGAAAGATAAAATGAACGAAAGAAGATCGGGCGCGATCTGTCGTAAATCCGCAGGGGCGGATCAACACAGCCGCAGGGGCGGCCATCTCCACCGCGGGGGCGGTGAAGGCAATAACTAGGATCTTACACAAGTTAAGATCCTCCATAACTTTAACGCCAAGGCCGTCATTATCTTTACTAATGCAAATACGACTCCAGGTCACAGTGTGCATCTTCCTCCTGCCTTAATAATGGCCCCAAATGAAGTTCCTACTCATCTTATCGATTTCCTCGCACACTCCTTTCGGTAGAATCACGGAGGACAAGGAGTACATGGGGAGAGAAGAAAGCACCGATTTGGTGAGGGTAACTCTACCAGCGAAGTTCAAGTTCCGGTCCCCTCCATCCTTTAAGTTTATTATTGATATTATCGAGGAGGTACGCGAATGTCATCTTATTCACTCTTCCCTGAAGCAAAGGCATACCCAAGTAGTTGTCCATGTTTTTGGTCACCTCAAAACCACTCATATTCTGTAATATCAATTGAGTATCTCTATCAACATTAGGTGAGACAAAAATCTTGGATTTTTGGCTACTAACCTTTTGTCCTGACGCTCTACAAAACGCTTCTAAGCAGTCAATGACAACCCTCGTTTGTTCTGGACTAGCCTCCGCAAAAAGCGTTAAATCATCAACAAAGAAGAGGTGAGATAACTTGGGCCCATCCCGAGAGAGGTGAATCGGTTTCCAGCTGCCCGGATCGACTTTCTCAATAATCATGTGACTCAGCCTTTCCACGTAGAGAACAAAAAGATAAGGGGATAACGGGTCCCCGTGTCTTATACCTCTCTCCGGGAGGAATTGTCTTGTAAGCTCCCCATTCCTATTCACTTGCATGCTCGTTGTAGAAATACACTCCTTAATCATGTCACATCATTCAGAAGGGAATCACGCAGCTCTCACGGAATCCACAACAAAATTCCATTTGATCTTGTCATAGGCTTTCTCTAAGTCCAGCTTGAGAATCATCCACCTCTTACCCGTTTTCTTGGTCCTAGTCGAGTGAATGATTTCCTGCATCCAAACGATGTTGTCCTGGATGTACCTTCCTGGAATATAATAGTTTCATTGATCCCTTCCGGTAGCTTGCGGCACTCGAAGAACTTCCTCACCTCTCTCACCACTGAGGCTCCGAACGAATAGTATATAACAATTTTTTTTCTACAATACTCAAGACTAGTGGTAATCAATTTGCTTTTATTTATTCATTTATCTAAAATCATATTTTCGGAGATTATAAAAAATCAACCCTTAATTCTTTTGTTTAAAATAATATATATTTCAAAGATATGTCGTTTGAACAAATAGTTGATTAGGTAAAATGGGAGAGTGGAATTATTTTACCTATTGGAGTACAAACCGAACCTAAAACCGATTTTACTAAAATCTTGGACCGAAAACCGAACTTATAAAAGTAGGTTCGGTTTCGGTTGGGACCTAAAACCAAAAACTTAAAATATAAGAACCTAAACTGAACCTATTATGTCGGTTTCGGTTCGGTTTAGGTTTTTGACCTAAACCGACCTAAAACTTAAAGTTACAAATCTCGATAAACTAAACAATATGAAATATTCAAACATCGATAAAATAACAAATATGAAACCTATAAAAACTTAAATTCATTTCACTCTACAAAAATAGTCTTTTATTTTCTTAAATTAAAATTGGTTTTTGAAACCGTCGGTTTTTAACCGAATTTGAACCTAAACCGATTTTTTTAAAAAAACAAGACGTAAGAGCAAACCTAAATTGTCGGTTCAGGTTTGGTGTAGACAAAAATTACTCTGTTCGGTTCAAGTAAACCGAACTTTACTTGCTCAACCCTAGTTTAAATGTCATTGGGTCATTTATTATTCACTATCACTGAACATGTGTTTCCCCGCTTTGTTTCTTAACCCGTTAAATCAATGTGATTTTATTTATTTATTATTTTTAGTGATATAATTTGAATTTTTTTTTGAAGAAAAAATACATTTTAGTTTTTATAAACAAACAAATAATATTATACTATGAATAGTTACAATTTAAAATGGGCAATTTTGATAACTAGGCCTTTTTGAAAAATTAAAGTAGTAACTAGGCTTTTTAATGTTTCAATTAAATAAATATACCCTAACCTTTTGTATTTATTTTCAAACTCTACACACTCTTCTCTCAAGGGGTACATTTACTAAACACAAAACTAGAACAAGCCTAGTAAACCAAATTGTTTCATTTTTAAAATTAGGTGTTATACAATTTTTTTTAAAAAATATTTACTAAAATAAAATCATAACAAGATAATTTGAAAAAATGACAAAAATACTCATTTTAAATTGATAAGTAGAGATATTTTGGTCAAATAATCTATCAATGTAAAAAATTAAGTAATTTATGTCATGTTTTAATTCGCGAGTAATATAAGGGTGTATTAAGTTCACTTTTAATGGCAGAAAACTATTTTTTTAATTATCTATTTATACTACTTTTAATATATTCATTTTACATAATTAATAAATAAAAATAAAATTACATATTTAATGTTGAAGGTTTAACTAAGGTAAACATATTTTACATTATTTCATGATTTTTTTGATAAATATAATTCAACTAAAAAAAATCTACGTATATATCTGATAATAACATGATAAAAAAATTGTAATATTAATTATTTTAACGTCAAACTTTTAAAAAACAAAATCGCACAAGGTAAGCATTAAACTATTTATATTATACAATGTGGTTTTGATAAACAAATTATTAAAAAGACGGTTTGTTAAAAATAAAAAATATTAAAAGGTATTCTTTAAATAAATAATAAAATGGATCCACATATATGATTATAATGTTTTTGATAATCGGTTAAGAAATGTCATAATAAATGTCAAATTCTAGCCTTAGAAATTTCTTCTTTTTTTGTTTGGAGACAATAGTCCCACCGTGTTTTATTATAACTGATGATGGAAAAAAACTAACCAGGGACGGACCTTGGCTCTCCACGCCGCGCGCATCGTTCTTACAAATGGGTATGATCTTATTGGAATGTCCTTAATAACAAGAAAACCTATTGAAAAATTGAAAGTGAGAGAAGCAAGATAGTCCACCGCGTTTGCTTCCATGTAAATATGTTGAATTGGACCTCCCAATCTTTACTAATGAAGCCTTATCATATTGAGACCAGGCTGAATAACAAGTGTTGTTGAAAAATGTTCTTCCTAATTAGCTATATCACCAACTCAGAATCACAATCAACTTGAACACACCAAAACCACTCTCCCACGTATGATATCATCCCATACAAAGTCCTCAGAATTCGGCTATCGGCGCTGTTACGATACCGATATTGAAAACAAAACGATGAGTCCCCCACAGTCCAATCATACCATGAATACAGGTGACCAAGTGTCAGATTCACACTCAACTTGAATACACCGCAAGCCACTCTCCCATACATGATATAATCCCATACAAAGTCCCCAAAGTTTGGCCATCAGTTGCCGCTACGATACTCATATTGAAACAAAATGTTAAAGTCCCCGCAGTCCAATATCATACCATGAAAACGGGTGATCAAATGTTAATTAAAAACATATGGATATCATTTTTTCAATAATGGATGGCGTCACATCACTTTATTTATGTCGTGACAGATTAAAACCATATTATCTTCCTGCTGTTTCCGTGTAAATTGTACATGTGTCATCAGGGGGTGGTCCCACGCCACAATGCAGTGTTATTCTGGTCTTGAATTCTTGATGGCCCGGCCTTGTTACATAGCTAAACCACTTTCACACGTGTTTATTTTTAGGTTTTGGCCTTCAGGATGAAAATTTTATCGGTTCATATATGTCACTAATGTCAATATAGATTTTTTCTTTGGTCGAATGTCACTATAGAATTAAATACGCACAATCATCAAAATAGAGCTTATATGGGTAGATACGATCGATATTTTTTCCTAATAAAATTACCAAAATGATTGAGAAAATCATTAATATGGATAAGTTTGGAAATTGGAATGCAAATCTTAAATGGATATACATCTACGTTGCATGCTGTACAGCTAGCCAGCCAAAGCTCCCACTGTTTGACCGTTGACAATCAAAACAAGCCAATAAATAATATTATATCACTCACTCTATTAGACCGTTGACCACTCTTCTACTCTATAAAATAAAATATCAAGTAATATATTCCGATACACACAACCACCAAACCATGGCTACCCACCACCAGCACCTCCTCCCTCTCATCCTCTTCCTCCTCCCCTCCGTCTACTCCGCCACCTACCTCCTCCCAATCTTCAAAACCACCGACCACGCTCGTCCCCAGTACCACACAAAGCTCCAAATCGGCACACCTCCTATCCCCGTCACCCTCTCCATCGACATCAACAATGCTTACACGTGGCTAGCCTGTGACGCCATTGGCTACAACCGCTCTTCCACCTACACCCCCATCCACTGCAAAACACCCGATTGCGACTCCTACAGCGGCGTCTTAGCCGCATGTATCGACTGCTCAAACTCCCCAACTCCCTCTTGCAACCTCAACCAATGTGCTTCCCTCGGCTCCAACCCCGTCACCAACTCCGCCTTCCTCGGCCCCATCTTAACCGACTCCGCCACCCTCTACCGCCGCAACAACCCCACTTCTAACCTCACCATAACCACCTTACAAAAACTCCCCATCTCGTGCGTCAACGCGGCTGATCTTAAACGCCTATCTCAATACACTAACGGAATCCTAACCCTCGCTAGAGCGCCGATCGCCGTTCAATATGACGTCTCCTCCACCTTCAACGTTCCTCGGAAATTCGCCGTCTGCCTCCCATCAACTGCCTCCGGCGCCGTCTACTTCGGGGGTGGGCCCTACTTTCTACCCCCAAGTAGCGTTGACTTTTCAAGAACAATGATCTCCACCCCGCTCGTGGTCAACGGAAATAGCTCCAAAGCGCGGTTTGACTTAGGCGATCCCTCGATCATGTACTATATTAAAGTCAACGCCATCGAGATCGACGGCTCCCCGGTCGGCTTCAACTCATCTTTACTTTCTTTTGACGGTAAAGGTAATGGTGGGACTATGGTGAGCACCATTGAGCCGTACGGTAAGTTGCAGTCGGAGATATACAAGCCGTTCGTGGAACTTTTCGCGGCGAAAGCGAAGGCGAAGAATGTGAAGATGGTTGGGTCGGCGAGGAAGGAGTTTGGCGCATGTTTTGACTCTAAGAGTATTGATTATGACATGAAAACCGGAAGTGGGTTGCCGGTGATTGATTTGGTTTTGGAAGGCGGGAAGAGATGGAGGATTTTCGGGTCGAATTCGGTTGTGAAGGTGAAGAATGATACTTGGTGTTTGGCGTTTGTGGATGCCGGAAAGACGTCGGCGACTGGAGTTACTCCGGCGGTGGTGATAGGAGGTGTTCAGATGGAGGATAACTTGGTGGAGTTTGATTTGGAGGGGTCTAATCTTGGGGTGACTTCTTCACTACTAAGGCTTGGGACAAGTTGTTCCTAGTTTAATGGGCTTTAATTAATTTAATAAATATTTCACTAAGTTAATGTGTCAATTAATCATTACGTACCGTACGATAATTTTTGTTCAATTAAAAAGCATACAGTAATGCTTCGTCAAAATATGAAAGGAATGGTGTTTTCTAGAATTTTTGTGTACTATGTCCCGATATACGAATATTTATAATCGATCTTGTTTAATAGTATAATTGTTCGTGGTCTCACAAATGGAGTTTACAATAAACACGTATATACAGTATTTTATTTTTATTTTTTTTAAAAACGA
The DNA here is from genome assembly GCA_033239045.1 of Fagopyrum esculentum. Lineage (NCBI taxonomy): Eukaryota > Viridiplantae > Streptophyta > Magnoliopsida > Caryophyllales > Polygonaceae > Fagopyrum > Fagopyrum esculentum. Next base: position 21,811,155 of record BSUD01000003.1, read on the forward strand.
AAAGCGGTTAGGGAAGACTATCTTCTAGAGGTAGTTCATCCTAAAGCATCCTTACGGATGAGAACACTAAGTTCGAGATCTTCAAAAAAAGGTGTGTTGGAGTTTGAAATTCTCAAATGAGTCAATCGGTCAGCAACACAGTTGATTTTTCTGAACACATGTCTGACCTGAACTTCTTCAAAGAAGCGAAGGTCCAGTATGGAGTCGGATAATATCATCTCAATCTCTCAAGGACAACTCCAAAGTCCTTGGGGTGCCTTGATAACACATAAGTTATCACCCTCAATTTCGATTTTTTAATATGTAGTCTGATTGCTTCTTTTAATCCTACTTTCAACGCAAAGACTTCTGCTTTAATTACCAAGTTGAAGTTATTTTTCCTATCGTCCAAGCTAATAACTTCTCCGTTATGATTTCATATAACGAAACCAATAGATGTTATACCTGAATCGAGTTTTGATCCATCAAAATTGAGTTTATGGAATCCAGGTTTTGGTTTGTCCCATTTGATGTTATTTTTCTTCCTTGTGATGGGTATGTTGTTCTTTTGTATATGTTTAAATTCGTAGTCGTCTTTCTCAGTAATATGATTTTTCCAGTTATGAAATTGAGTTTTGATGAAATTTAAGATATTGTGATCCGATTTGATTGCATCATTGTTAAAAATGCATTTATTCCTAAAGAACCAAATACTCCACCATATTGTTGCAAGACGTGTAAAGTTAGTAAGTCCAGTCTTGTTTTTTTTTGTCTCCAACAAGAGTATATGTGGTTTTTTATTTTCCGTATTAATGGTATTAAGATTTGTTATGATCGTTCTATCAATTTTTGTGATCACATTTTGACTGAGGGGCAAGCAATAAGTAGGGGTATCAGATCTTCAAGTTGGTGGTTGTAGAATTCACATTGTTTGGTAACCGCAATTCTTCTTTTGTTGAGTTTTGCTTTTGTAGGGATACCGTTTCTTGATATTTTTCATATGAAGTTTTTAATTTTTGGTTGTGTGTTCATTTTCTAAATCCATTCGCATGAGTAGTCAAAGAGCCAACAAGACTCCTTCTCAAACATTTTTGAAGCTGATTTTGTGGAAAACCAACCATTCTTACTACTTCTCCAGTATAATTTGTCTTGAATATCATTCGTTGGGATAATGGTTTCGATCATTCTTTTCCTAATTAATGGGCTGATGATGTTTTGTAGTTCATTTTCAATTTTGTTGATATCCCACTCGTTAGATTTAATAAAATGGCTAACTTTAGTATGAGTGTTGATTAAATTGTTATTTTGGACCATTTTGATGAGAGGAGTCGTTGTGACCCAATTATCGTGCCAGAAATTAATGGCTTTACCATTACCCACCTGCCAGATAATTTCGGTTTTAAACTCGGGTTTGAGCTTTATAAGATTTTTCCATTGCCACGACGCTGGACCTTTTAAATGATAATGAAGTATGTTGGAATTTTTCAAGTATTTCTCATTAACAATTTTCACCAAATGTTGTTTGGTTCAATGAGAATTTTTCAAATAAGCTTCATTTGAAGGGCTTTATTGGTGATAAGAGATTTTCTTAGTCCAAGCCCCTATATTTTTTTTTGGTTTACAAATAGTATCCCAACAAATCATTGGTCTATGATTTTCTCCTTTATTTCAAAATAATTTTTTATACGTTTTGTCAAGTTCTTCTAAATTGTTCATTGGTAACATAAAGCTTTGCCTTGTAAATGATGATTGTATATTTCTACCTTCTTGTGATAAGGAGTTTGCTTTCCATATACGGAGTTGTTGCTTAGTTTTATTGTTTATGTTCCTAAAAGTTTTTTTAGTAACTCTTCCGTTGATAATTGGGCAACCAAGATAATTGTCAAGAGTGGTTGTGTGATCCATATTTAAAATGTTTTTTAGATCTATGATGCATTTATCGCTTGTATTTTTTGTCGTTTGGAAGACAGATTTGAGGTAATTGATCTTTTGTCCATAGATAGAACAATATGTTTCAAGGATTTCTTTTGTTCTAAGATATGAGTTCGCGTTTACTTTAGTGAAGATTATCATATCATCAACAAATGATAAAAAAAAGGAATTGGTGTTGCATTTCTGCATACGGAAAATCCAATGTGGTTGTCGTAGTTATTACAGTCATTTTGAAGCATTTGTGTTAGAATTTCTGCTCCCAAAATAAATAGATAAGGGGATATCGGGTCTCCTTGTCTAAGACCTTTTTTCGGAAAGAATTGGTCAGTTGGTCCATTATTTACAAGAACCGAGAAAGATACTGTAGATATGCATTCTTTGATCCACCCCACAAAATTTTCATTAAATCCAAACTTATTGAGTATACAAATTATGAATTTCCAATTGACTTGGTCGTATGCTTTTTCCATATCAAAGTTAATGGCTGTCCATCCTTCCTTGCCTTTGTTGGCCCGGAAATTTCATGTGCTATAAGAATGTTATCGTGAATTGATCTTTTGGTTATGAAAGCTCCTTGAAGTGGGTGGATAAGTTTTGACATAATGGGTTCCATTCTATTCGTGATGATTTTTGCAATGATTTTGTATATTGTTAAGTAGAGGCTGATCGGTCTAAAGTGGTTGATTGTCGTACGGTTATCTTTTTCGGGGATTAGTTTTATAAATGTATGGTTTATTTGTTTACGTAATTTTCCACTTCTGAAAAAAAAATTTACTGCTTTTGAAACGTCGATTTCCATAATGTGCCAATATTTTTGGTAAATCCGACTGGCATACCGTCTGGTCCTATCGATTTATCACAACCGATATCAAAAATGACATTTTTAATTTCCCCATTTGTTGGTGATTTCCACAATATATAGTATTTGGTTTTTACTAAAACTATTTATATTTAAGTAATATTATTTTTTGGGTAAAAGGGAGTACACTGCCCCATCAATTAACGAAAAGGAAACTATAGTCTGGAAAAACGGGGTAAACTAACAGACCAAATATCGTTCAACTGAATAGCCATAGTACCGGGCGAAGGAGAGTCCAGTTTATGAACCCCAATCTCACAGGAAGAGGCAAGCGAGTCAGCCACCCTATTACCCCCTCTAAACACATGACTGAGATCAACAAGCCAATCTCGGGTAAGGAAGCCTTGGCAACGCGACACCAGGCTCGACAAAGGATGCGAGGCACACACCCCCTTCTTGATAAACTCGACTACCGTCATCGAGTCAACCTCCAAAACCACTCTCCGAAAGTCACCCTCCCATGCAAGATCCAACTCAAGAATAACACCCCCAGAGTTCAGCAGCAGGAATTGCCGTGCACCCCAGGTTCGCCACCACCCCTTGAATCTAATCACCAGTCTCACTCCGAATAACCGCACCTGCTGAAGCCCGACCATCCAGACCCCTAACAGCGCCATCCGAGTTCACTTTCACTTAATGCCTCTTCGGCTTACCCCATGCCACCAATCGCTCCGTTCTCACCGACCCATTCCCAGTCTTTAACCACCCTGCCACAACAACATTTTCCTTAAACCTGCTCTTCTCCATAACAAGATCCTTCGCTCAAAACACTAGGGAATTACGCCATTTCCACAACCACCAGACTGTACACACAAAGATTGCATCCCAAACTTCAGGAAATCGAAAGGATGAATTCACACACACATTAGCCAACACCCACTCCTCCCAATCATATTAAAGAAGATTTGTTTGCACGTATCCTGAACCAAACCCATCCAAATATGCTTAGCCCTAGTACAGTCCCTAAGCAGATGCAGCATAGTTTCTTCCACATTTAAACATGTCAAGCATGACGGGTCACTTGACATATGTCGCCTACATCTTTCCGAGTTCTTCAAGATCACGCCCCAAGCAAGCAACCAAATAAAATACTGATTCCTCTCCGTCACTTCTAACTTCCACATATTAGAGAAGATGACGTCCCTTACCTACACTCGACTACGCCTTCCTACTAACAGGTCATACACAGAAGCTATCGAAAACATCCCATCCTTCACTCCCAACCATCGAACGGTATCATCTCCAGCATAAACACTATCCAGGCTAACTACAAAAATTTTAAGAAACCTTGCATTCTCAATACGGGTCGACAAGTACTGCTAGTCCCACTCCCTAGAGGCGATCCAAACATTACAGACCCGCAACTCCATCTCCCTTTGAGTAAGCAAGAGATGGCACCTTCCCTCCAATGATTCATCATCAAGCCATACTTCTGTCCATAAGCGAGCATGGCGATCATTTTTTATGCTTCATCCACGATTAGGTGCAATGACTTCATTATAGGCTTGCACAATCCCCCTCAAAACTAACGAACTTCCACCTATGCAAAGAAGCTTCCGGGTAGGGATGGCAATTTCATCCGAACCCGACGGACACCCGATAACCCGATCCATAATAAAAGGGTGAAAACCCGACATGAAGCGGGTGAAAGCCAATGACGGATGAAGCGGGTGATGGATCGGGTCGGATACGGATGGACCTTTCATCCACCCATCACCCGATCCATCATCCATCCACCCATCCGACCCGTTTCACCCGCTTACACCCGTTATAAATTTATTGATTGTTTACTTGTTTAGTGATCTTTAGTTCCCTTTTGATTTATAAAATGGTGATTTAGTGATTGTTTAGCAAAATTTGTACCTTTGTTCACTTCCTATTATGATCTTATTGTACGTTATGTATTGCTAAATTTCTCTATTTTTCAGAAACTTAAACTTATAACACTTCTTGTAATATTTTCACTTGGATGATTTGTGTTGACTTTATATTTATCATATTTTTTATAGATATGACTTTTTCGGATTGAATTTATTTTTATTATTATTAATTTTCCGCATTCGAAACCGAGTTTAATATCGATTTAAAGGAAATACGTAGAACACCCGAATATCACCCGATCCACCCGCTTCATCCGTTGGACGCGGGTGGATCGGATGCGGGTGATAAGTTTGGCGGGTGACGGGTCGGGTGGGGTGGATGAGATTTTCTCGCGGGTCGGGTGGCGGATAGGTTCATCCACCCACCACCCGACCCATTGCCATCCCTACTTCCGGGGCCAGCCGTCAACCCCAATCCTATACTTATTCAGTAGTATTAGCCCAAAGCTTCTCCATGTCCCAAAACCAGCGCCAACCAAGCTAACTTAGGGTCGCATGATTCATATATGCAACCCTTCTCAACCCCAGACCACCATCCTTCCTAGCATGGCATACTTTTTCCCAGCTCACGAGATGGATCTTACTATTACCCATAGTACCCCTCCCCCCCCAAAGAAAAGTCCTACACATCTTATCAATATTATTGACCCACCCTCTTAGGCAATAACATTGTAATCATGTAGTATGTAGGCATAGCTCTTAGCACGGATTTAATCAAGGTAGCACGTCCTACAAAACTTAGTGAGTTTTCCTTCCAACCTGCCAATCTGCTCGACATTCTCCACATGAGATCGTTAAAATTTGACCTCGATAACCTATCATGAAATAACGGAATGCTCAATTACTTACCAAGGTGTCGGGTCACCGGAACTGCACACATATCACTCATAATCCCCTCTAAAGGCCCTTGGACATTTCTAGAGACATAAATTTTAGATTTCATAAGGGTCACACGTTGTCCTGATGCACCACAAAAATCCGTAATTATTTGTCTCACTACTTCTAATTGACTCACTGATGCTTCCACAAACAAGAGTATGTCACCTGCGAAAAGGAGATGAGAGAGAACAAGACCACTCCTTGATAACTTCATCGGTTTCCAATCATCTCTTTCCACAACTCTCTCAATCAAGTGACTTAATCTCTCCAAACACAAAACAAAGAGATACGGGGATAAAGGATCACCTTGCCTTAAGCCTCTCGTCATCAAAAACGCTCCCGTGGCTTCCCCATTCCATAGTAACTTCATCGATGCAGTTTGTATGCATGACGAGATCCAACTAACCCATTTAGGATTTAGCCCTATGGCCTCTAGGGTTTCCAGAACAAACTCCCACCTCACCATATCGTATGTCTTTTCGAGATCCAACTTCAGGATCATCCACCATTTCCGTCCTTTCTTCTTCTTCACAGTATGTATAGCTTCTTGAACGATAGCTATATTATTTGTAATCATATATCCTGACAGGTATGAAGCTAGGTTGGATAGGGAACACCAACATATTCATTATTTGCTTCATTCTAATAGCCAAAATCTTCGTAACAACTTTGTAACACACATTGCAAAGGCTGATGGGTCGAAATTGACTAATGCTCTCCGATTTAGCAACCTTTCCGGTCAATACGATAAGCGTTTCGTTTGCACCTTGGATAAGAGAACCAATATTGAAAAAATCTAAAACAAATCTGACAAGAAAGGCTCCCACCGTAGAGCAACACTCCTTATAGAAGAGTGGTTGATGACCATCCGGACCTAATGCCATCAACGACCCCATGCTCTTTACCGCACTCACAATCTCTTCCTCGTTGCAAACCCTCCTTATTAACTGATTACTTTGCGTCACAGTAAGCCTAGGGAAACCTTCCATCGGGAGCTTACTAAGACACGGGAGATTTTGAGGACCATAAATGTTCTTGAAATACTCTCGTGCATGTGTTTCAAGGGCATCCTTTTCCATAAACCAACTCCCATCCTCCATCTTTAAAGAATCTATTCGATTATGATTTCTACGGATGATCATTGAGAGATGAAAAAATCTACTTTTCCTATATCATAGAGCAAGTCAATCCTGGCACGACTTCTGACTCTATAACATCTCTTCTTGTTCTAAGGCCACTTCTAATTGCTTCCGAGATTCAGCTTCTCTACTAAGAAACAACTCGGTAACACCACCGACAAGCTCGACTTCGATCATCCCCAATTCCCTAATGAGGTCATCTTTCCTCTTGTGAATATCACCAAAAACCTCTTTATTCCACTTCTTGAGCACCACTTTGTGCCTCTGTAAAGCCCCAAGTAAATGTGCAACTCTATCCCAAACAGTCTCAATCAGTTGTCGAAATTCCACATGTGACAACCAAGCTGCTTGAAATCTAAAAGGCCTCCTGCTCAGATTACACTCATCGTCCCTTTCAAAAAAGAGGATCAAGGGGTTATGATCCGAGGATAGCTTGGGTAGGTGTCTCACACATGCATCAAGCCATCTTAATCTACCCTCAGGAGAAATAAGAATACGGTCTAGCCTATTAGATATTCTAGTGTTGGTGTACACTCCTCGAACCCAAGTAAACGGGGATCCCTGGTAGCCCATATCCACCAAATTAGATTGATTTAACCAACCATTAAAAGCCAATGACTCCCTCGACAACCTATTTGAACCGCCTTGTCTCTCCTCTAGGCCTTTAGTAAGATTAAAATCCCCACCCATCACTACTGGGGAAGACTTTTAACCCACAATGTTGAGGAGTGACTCCCAGACATTCTCCCTACGCTGCGGATCCGGGCAAATATAAACGGTAATCAAGTGAAAGGCGTTACTACCTTCCCTAACAATAGCATGTATAAAGTGCTTGTCCTTCATCACTACTCTTAAGGGACATAAACTACTATCCCATAAGAGCCATACTCCACCACTCTTCCCCACAACCTCGACTCTATCGCAAGATTCGAAGCCCATACGGTTGCAGATCTCTCTAGCCACTTCACCGGAACAATGTGTTTCAAAAAGAGCCACAAAGTGAGGCTTATGCTTCCGAAGCATGTACCTCATAAACCTAAGGTCCCCACGTCCAACATCACCCTCAAACCTATGAGTCCTGAATAATTGAGTCCTGCGAAGCACTATCATCGGGGCAATCATGGGCTTCCATCCCCTCTATCTCCCCTCTTCCCAGTCTTGAACCCTCCCTAGGATCAACATGCTGATCTTGAGCCATAAACACCAGGTTCTCTGGAGCCGCTTGATGTAGAATCATAACCTTCTCAACACCTTTCGGAGCCTCGTCCCTCATAGCACTCGGCCCAGGTAGCACTTTACCAGAAGAAGCCCCGTTTCCAAGAAATTTCACACCATTTCCGTGGGTTTACAAACTCTTTCTTGATCTCTTCTTAAAGTTATTCTTAGGCACATAATGAGCACCCGGAACCACCCTATGCTGCCCTTCATGTTTCCCTTTCTCCCTAATCATCACCTTGCCCTTAGCAATGCCATATTGTGCTGGATCTGTCGTCAGATCCTTCTGCTCAATACGCCATTTGCCGTTAGGCTCATATGCCTGTTGAGACCTTTGGACCACCTTTCTTCTTGGAACGACCATCCAAGGGCCCAAACCCCTTTATGTCAGAGCATGGACCATCTCACCTTTATCTTGGGGCTTCTTAGAATTTCATGGGCCTACCAATTCCTCACACAAGCTTTTAGCATTCTCAGTCTCATCTACTCTTCTTAGAGGGGCCTCCCTATGGTCTACTCCTTGTTGGTCCGACTGGTTTCTCACTGCTCACACGCAGTTCTCTCTCACATGACCATAACAACCACAACTCAGACAAATAGCATGCAGGTTTTCATACTCAAGGAACAATCTTTTCCTACATTTCCTTTCAGGGGACTACTAAGATCAATACCCCTATCCCAGAAGCAATTGTCTTTAGGACCTCCGTATTGTACATAGAAAACGGCAAACCTGAGATGCGTCCCTACACTCTTGTAAACAAAATAACCGACGTCATAGGATCAAAAGAAGGGTTCCATTGTTGCATGAGGAGATAGTGCCCAAACATTTTCCAAGGACTACTCGAGAGGGCATCTAGCATATCAGCCTCCTTCTCAAACCGGACCAAAAATAAATCACTCGGGAGATCAATGACTGATCATTCCCCTTTCGGTTTCCAAAGGAGTTTTATAGTCTTCTCAAAGGATGAGAAGGAAATCATACGTCCTAACAGCTTGAGCACAATCGGAAATCTCCATGGGCCATTAAGGACATATAAGACTTTTGGGGCTACTTTGATTGAGGACGTACCTTCCCCTCCTTGGGGAAATTCGATTTGAATCTTCCCAGTCTCGACCAATGCTAATATTCGGTTTGGGCCATATATCAATTGTTCGGGTTATGACGGGTTATCAGGTCATAACGAGTCGGTTTATTTTGATTTTTGGTGGCGGTGTCAAACGAGGCCGATGGGTAGGTTCGGGTCCGCCACAACATGTCCGGGGTTCAAATAGGTCGGGTCAAAATAATCTCTCTTTTTAGTGGTATGTTTTGGGCCGGGTCAGTTTGGATCAGGTATCAAATGTTCGGGTTAAAATAGGTCGGGTCAAAATAATCTCTCTTTTAGCAGTTTTTTTTCGGATCGGGTTGGATCGGATATCAACTTCTATTTAAATTATATTTTAATTCCATTGTGATCTCATTACCTTTTAAAAAAAATAAAACAACATCTATAAAATTAGATTATATTTCCCTACCAACTTACGTCTATATTTTATATACATGTCCGAGTATTTATAAAATCAAAATATACAACTTTAGTTCCAAATTTTTTTAAAATAGAATAAATTCTTTCTTGTGGCTGAATTTGGTAAGTGGGTTGTTTTGAGATTATTTACTAGTAACAAGGCCTATAGTAGTTTTGATTTAAGTAAATGTATCATTCCTTCTTTTTTTTTACGGTCAAACCCTAATTTAGAGAACAATCGTCACTTGTGTTCCTCAGTTTCTCTCAAATCACTCAACTTCTCCTCAAGCACCTCAACCTTGCACCCTCCTCCCATCAACGACGAAGGTGTGGCTTCTCGATGACGGCGGACTCAGGTGACGGTAGATCCCGACTGAGGAAGGGAGGAGGAGGTTAGGGAAGCGAAGGAAGAAAGACGGTGGAATGCCTCGCCACAAGAGAGTTCAACCGCTGCGTCCAACACCAAAAAATAGAGTGAGAGATCGAGGTCAAGATTTTGAAAGGGAGAAGGTGAGAGGATGAGTGTTTTGTGCCGCATCCATTTGTGATATTAGTTCTACAAACAATGTATGTTTCATAGCCTTTGGATCGTTGAGTTGTCGGTCTTATGTATAAATGTCGAGTAGCGACTGTTTTGGATTTGAAGGCTTGTTTTGGAATTTGGAGTGATGAGATTGACGACGTAGATTTATCGAGGTCAAGTGACTTGCTGCTATGGAGTGATGAAAATAAAAAAGGCAAAAAAAATAAAATAAAAAAATAAAAAAACCAATTCAGTAATTAGAAATTAAAACTTAAACTTACATAACAACTAACAAACATCTATTATTCTTTTTTTTTATAAAAGAGGGGTTAATTAGTTTTATTACCATTAAATGGAAGTGGTAAAAAATAATGGGGTAAACAAACTTAATGAAAATAGAAAAAAAATTATTTGGTCAAATTCTTTCTTGTTTAAATTAGATCAACCTATATAAGATACGAGAATTAAACTAGTTTTTAATTAAAATTTTGGTGACAAACAATTATAGTAATAATAGGTATTAAACAAATATTTTACGTAGTATACAAAAAAATCTAAATCAAAAAATTTATCTACTAACCGTTAATAATATTAGTTAATTAACCAAAACTTACCATTTAGTTAAAAAATATAATTTTTATACACATAAACGTGATTATTGTACATTTTATTATTATTATTATTATTATTATTATTATTATTATTATTATTATTATTATTATTATTATAATATATTTTTATTATATTATGAAAAAATAACCCAAAATAATACCAACTATCAACGTTCAATCTAAAATAATACCAACTTTGAAAATTACTAAGAGCGATACAAACTATCAACATATTTACCAAAATTAATGTGCCTTATTTTTTTCCGGCAAAATCTAATTCCGGCGATGATGTGGCAATTCGAATCTTACATGTCATCATAAAATAATTATGTGATGTGATTTTTTTAACTAATTTAAATTAAAAATCGATTTTTTAAAAACTATTTTTATATATTAAAATTTAGTTAAAAAATATATAAAAATTTAATCTTCCACAAATAAAACATTCACAAGAAAACAATTTATTTTAAAAAATATATATTTTATCAATTTTTTTCTTTTAAAAAAAATATTTTTTACAAAAAATTTGTAAAAACTTAAAAAAAAAGTTAAAATTTTTTAATTTAAATATAATAATTAAAAAACTTTATTTATATTTTTAATATTCGTATGTTGTAAACTTGATTTAAAAAATAAAATCCATAACACAAAATTATTCCATTTTTTAATGACATGTAAGATTTCGATTGCCACGTTATCGTGGGAGTTAGTATTTTTTGTCAAAAAAGTAAAATATATTATTTTTAATGAATATGTTGATAGTATGTATCGCTCTATTAATTTTTTAAGTTGATATCATTTTGGGTTGAATGTTAATAATTAATATTATTTTGAGTTATTTTTTATAAATTAATCAAAATAAATGTTAGCGGTCATAATTTATAATTTATAATTTATATTGTTAGTTACGGAGTATGGATTTAAAAGTTCATGAATATGGAAAATGAGTATAAGATGCCAAGCCTTTCAATATAGCTGTGACATTTAACACTTACCATTTAGTTTGATGAATTTACATCAAACTTTCCAATAATTGATTCTTTTTTGTTGGAGATAATAAGTTGTCACATCGAAAGATGAGCCACTTCGGACCTGGTATATAAGGTCGGTGAACTACTTCTCTTATTGCCAATTAGTTTTAGGATGAAACCTCATCGGGTTTATGTGTTGGGTTTGAGCCTAATGCGCATGTGCGTTCGTATACACACGACCTCCGCTCTACCGGTCCGTCTGTATCGGACTTTGACACCTTTTAATTTCAAATATTTACATGAAAATAAATTCGGTACAAGTCTATAACCAACAATTAAAAAAAATATATTTTGACTATCAAAATTGTCCCATTAATACCATGGGTCGAATGATAGGATAAGTCACGTTAATAATTTATTTACATAATTACTTGTCATATATATTATCACTTGCAACATTTCCTCACAGGTCATGAATTCTTAATGAATCAAGAAAAGCCCTCAAAAAAAAAAAAAAAATTCGTGCCCACGGGAGTTTACACTTGAAAAATGCTAGCCAGTATAACGTGTGTTCAAATACATAATTATTTAGTTTTAATATTAGACAATAAATCAGAGTGGCGCAGCGGTGGGCCTATAACCCACAGGTCCCAGCTGATAAAAAAGAGTAGCTTCCGTTTATTTTTTTTTATTCGCCATGAAAGTGATACAACCATGCACGTGCAAGCTAAATTGATGATCACATAAAAGAATTACCTTGCCTTCAAGTGGGAGCAACTCGTTCCAAATTTCAGAAGCGTAGAACTTACCCCAAGCTTCGACGTCTCCAAATCAAACTCCACCAGATTATCCTCCATCTGTTTCGCCCCCACCACAATCGCCGCCGCAACCCCCAACCCTCTGTCCGGCACCTCCGTCCCACCATCCACAAACGCCAAGCATTCAACACTCCCACCGGCCACCTTAACCATCGAATTAGACCCGTATATCCTCCACCTCGCACTCTTCCCACGCAACACCTCGCTCTTCCCCTCCATCACCAAATCGATTATAGGTAACCCGGATCCGGTTCTCGCGTCGTAGCGGATACTCTTTGAGTCGAAACACGCGGCAAAGGGTTTCACGGATTTCACTCGGGTTATATTCATTGCTTTCGCCATGTCTACGAAGAGATTCGTAAATGGCTTGTAGATCTCCGAGTGTAGGCGCGTGTATGGGAACATGGTGCTTAATGTCGTCCCTCCTTCACCTCGGCCGTTGAGATTTAGCAAACCCGAGTTGAACTTCACCTTCGATTTATCGATCTTGATTGATGTAACATGAATGTAATACTCCACCGTGTGATCTCCTTTGTAATAAGCTTCCTCCACGACGTTATGATTCGGAACAAGGCCGGTGGTGACTATAACTCTAGAGAGATCGATGGTGGCCGGAGGGAAAATGTAGGGCCCGCCGCCGAAATACACTCCTCCGTTATACGAACCGGAGGAGGGGATACAAATGGCGAATTTGCGAGGGGTTTTGAGAAGCGAAGAGAGTTGAGAGTGAATTGATATTGGAGTTTTGGCGAGGGTTATGATTCCATTGATGTGTGGCGGTAAGCCTCTTAGAGGCGAGTCGAAATCGCTGCAAACGAAAGGGAAACTTGGTAATGTGGTTTTGAGAAGAGGCTTAGGGTGTTGAGGGGAGAGTTGATGGTAAACGGGGGTCATGACATCGACGATGAGGTAGCCGAGGCTTTCGTCGAGGTTCGGAGAAGTGATGGCCCAGCCGGCGCATTGGCGTTTGTTGCAGGTTGGGGATTGGTGTTGGGAGCAAGTGTAGTAAGCGGCCTTAGGGCCGCTATAAGCGAGACATTGGGTGGTGTTGTAGTGGATCGGACGGTATGATGAGGTGCGGTTGTATTTCCCGGCTAAGTCACAAGCTAGCCATGTGTATGGATCGTTGAGATCGATTGCCATGTGGACGGGAACCGGCGGGGTTCCGAGTTGGAAGGTGGTGTAGTATTTGAGGGTGGAGGTGTCTTTTACGATGGGGAGGAGGAATGTGGCGGAGAAAGGACGGAGGAGGAGGAGGAGTACGGCGGTGAAGAGTTGAAGGAGGGAGATGCGACGGTGGAATATTGCCATAGTCGTGTAATGTGAAAGGAGGGGAGTAAGTGCTTTTGTTTATATATTGTATTTTATTGTTGAGTGTATACTGTGTATTTAAAAAACTATGAAAGGTTGACCATTATGATCATATTAATTTTTTCAATGTGAATATATAATTTATTATTAAGCTTTAGTGAATCCCTTAATTAAGATCCTACTTGAAAGTAAGATTAGAGTGATTCTCTAGGTATTCTTGGATAAATATATCTAGAAATGCATAGACAAGTATCGTGGGAGCAATGAATGGACTCCATTGATGGTTCTAAAATGCCCCACGTTCACAATATGATATTATACGAGTCTATCATATAAGTTTTAACACTATTCCTTTTATTAACAATTGGTTTTAACCTTTAGGATGAAACCTGATCCGGATTTGTTATCTCGTGCGATTCGGATATGTTATACTCTCGAGGTCTTAGACCGGTCGGAAGCACAAAATAGAATCTATGAATTTACAGCCAATTTCAGAAGGAAAAAGAAGACGCATGGCCAACGTTCTTTGATCTATAATAGTTTGTTGGTTAGAGTATATATAAGCAAAGCAGCTACAATTCAGGACATAAAGAACATAAAAATGGATGATTATACCTCCTGGAAGAAACCGTGTCAATAAGATGCCTAAGACTGTGTTTGCTCTCATTCTTCTTCTTCTTCTTCACATTTGTAACTCCTTTGTATTGATCTTCTAAGAAAAACCCAGAAAACCCAGCTTCATCTAAAACCAAGCCTTCTTCCAATCTCTTCGAAACCGCGACAATCTCGTATGGATCCCAAAGAGATTGATTGAAATCCCAATACGACTGGGCCTGCTTCTTTTGCTGCATAGTCTTCATTGCTTCGATTCTGAAGCGAGAAGGGCGGCCATGGAAGTTTCTTCTTCGAGCATCGAATTCGTCTGTTGAAGGGTTGGGGCTGTAATGATGGCTGAACCAAGCTTGTGCTACTGCCTTGATGATTTCGAGTTCTGCTTTGTTGTGAAGAGCTTGTTTTTTCTTCATGGCTCTTGGTTCTCATCAGGTGGAGGATACACTAAACTTTGTCTCGTATTGAGGCAATTTTATCATGTCTCAGCCAATGAGAGCCTCACAATTATTGTAATTATTCTCATGAGTGGCGACTGCCGTAGGATCAACTTAAAAGAGAACCACAAGTTCTCCATAGAACACAAAATAAAAACAAACTTACTCAATTTTGGGAGACTCGCTCCCTTTAAATTAGGATAGAGGATAAGTCAAAATTGAACCGAGCTCAAAATTGAATCTATATTTTTCTTTCAGTAAAGATAAATTGAATCTATACATCTATACATCAATATTAATTTACTAAAGTAGAGTTCTCTTAGAACTGACGTGATCCGAGTATTTTGAAATCGAGCTCTCTCAATTAAATCCATAATTTTTTTTTCTTAAATTATCAAATTAAATTTTTTATAACAACCATTTGAAAAAAAAAATTTAAGTAATTTTTTTTATAACAACATCAATAAAAAAAATATATATGGAATATTCTAAGTAATTTTTTTTCTAAATGTTTCAATTTCAAATCTTTTGGTTAAGATCATTTTTTACAAAATTTAAGTTTCAACCAATTGCAAATATAATTTGATAAATTTTAAAAAAAAATTGGTATATATTTTGTTTGATTATAGCCAAAGTTAAAACATCCGAAAATTTTAAAATAACATCCATAAATTTCAAATTTAAAAGCAACCTAAATTTTGGGCCAAAATTTTTTTAAAAAAAATATTTAGACTGAATCAAATTGTTTAGATCTCATCAAATCATTTAAATATATTTTATTGGTATTAATTTTTTTTATTTCCACCGAATGGATAATATCTACTCAGACGATAATTCTTCCCGAGTAAGTTTCATATCAACAATTGGTTTTTAAAATTTTTAATGTATTTTAAAACCAATAAATTAAAGATATCTTACCCTATAAGTTTCAAATCTGCACAATTTTGTGACATCTATAAATATTGTTTATTTATCTTCCATTTGAGATAGGTACCAATTCCTTATATTTTTTTAATTTTTTTCTATTGTTGTTGCATCATTCTTTAATCCTTCTTCATCAATGCAATCTTCTTTTTCCATTTTTGCATCGTTCTTTTTTGCATCATTCTTTAGACTGTTCCCGGGGTCGTACCATATGTTCTAAATTAAATGCTGATGAAGTACGTAAACCTGCCTACTAATTTCCTCTTGTCCTTAATCATGTTTCCTACTTGCTTCTAACTTTAATTCCTCTAGAATTTTGGAGAATACAACATATGGCTTGCAGCAAAGCATGGGGTGTTCCTACCCATACGGCAGGAGAATGGATGAGAACACTACCGGAATACATAAATACGACTTGCTGAATAGTGTCAAGGTAATATTTAATTTTACCTTTTTTGTTTTAGGTAACATTTGTACACTATATACCTTGTCGTTCGTGGTTAAATTTTAAGCATGTTTTAAGTACCTAGGTCCTATTGTGAACTCCGCAATACTTCCCTTGTGTGGAATTATAAGTATGCACGTACTTGAGTCATTATAACTGTCCTATATTTTGCAAGCTTTCAAGTGTCTACCGATTTTTATACCCACTTCTTACATCTTGGCAGATTGCAAGCAAGGGATATGTTGCAACATCTTTAAGCCGACCCAATTGCAAATGCGTTTGTAGATGTTGTTCAAGGTAGCCGATCTGTTAAAGTAAGGGGCCTTTGGTATCACAAAGGTAAATTTGAGAAATTCTCATTCATATTATATAATAATATTCTATGCAGTTAACTTTAGAGGTAAAAATGCAGGGTGATACAATGGATCGTATTTTAGTTGAAATAGTTTGAAGCAAAGGTTTGACGTCTCCCATTGGCTACGTATTGTGCCTAGGTCATTTCCTAGAAAAGGTTTCTCCAAACTTCACGCTTATGTACAACTGGTTTGAATGTGTTGGTATCTTGTATTCTTGATGACATTTTGCAAACGATTAGGATGAAGCCCTCTACAAATTCTTCGAGCCCAACTTGCTATCTGATGTAGGGTACCCGGAAAACTATGCTACCCGATTCAGCAAAGTCGGACAATAGAGCTACCTCAAAGCCTTCAACAACAGCAAGCAAAGCTGGATCCAACTCCTCACTAGCAAATACGCTCATTAAAGGCTTGTCAAATTGTGAGAGGAAAGCCAACAGAAGCCATCAAGATAGTGGATTAACAAGCAAGGTACATCCGGTCCAAGAGAAGAGTAGTTGGAGCATTCTCGACCTTGATAAAGAAAACTACACTTGGATCGCTTGAGGTTGTCTAATTTTTGAGGGCATGTTCTCTGAAGTCGGAATCGGAATCGGCCGTTAGAGAATGAAGAGGGTTTAGTTATTAAGGTTATGGTACAGAGGGTGCTATTTATGTTTAATACAAGAAAAGTACGTGGGAGAAGCAGATGGAGTGATGGCAAAAATGATTAACTTATGTGTGAATCCTGCTACCAAATTACTAAAAGTTGGTTATGCTTAGCTGTGGTTAGAAAAATCTTCCAGCTACCTCATTTTCGATCGGAATAGTACTTTGTACTTTCCGTTCAACTTATCCAACACTGCGGGGATTCGAATGTCAAAGCCGGGTAATCTATTTACTTTATTAAAATAGACAATATTTAAAATATAAATGTTAAACATTAAAATTTTTCGAAAAAATCAAATCAGTTTTTAAGAATAGGTGAACTTTTTCAGCTTAACAATCTTTATTTTCTTAAAAAATATATTATGCTATTTTAATCACTTTAAGGATTGAGTATTCAGATTAAAAAAAATATTACTAAATTGTTATTTTTTAACATAATTTAAATTTAAATATAAGTTTTTAACATATCAGATCAATTTTATTTTAAATTTGGGTTTGTTAAGGTTAATAAAATTGTTCGATTGTTCAAAAATAATATAAATTTCTTTCTTTAGAATATTATTCAATTTCCGTTTATTTTTATTGATACTTTACTTTATCTTTTTTAAACATTACATAATTAGTTTTGTACAATTTTAAGTTAAACACTTAACTTAATCAATATCTTTTTCTATATAGACGCTTGAAATCATGATCATTAACGTGTGGTTGTATATGCTGAGCAAAGTTCTTTCTACAAGGTCATTAACTAATCTAATTGTCTAATCAATTTATAGTTAGTTTATTTTAATTAAGTTTAAATATACAAAATTCACTCTAATTGTTTTGGGATTTAGGTTACTTCAAATATGTACTTTAACCGATTTTCCAAATTTATATCAACAAAATTATCAAATAAATTAATAATTAGATTTAGGTTACTTCAAATCCATTTTATGTGTATATATGGAAGGTTGAATTACAACTTTATAATCCTGCCAAAATATGATATTTTAATTTTGTTAATCGAGTTGGTGAAATTTATTAATTGTGGGATTGATATTTTCTCTTTTGGCAACTAAGATGATCAATACCTAACAAAATTATTTTATGTACTTTCTTCGTTATAACTTTTATTTAATAGGATAATTTGATGAACCATGGTTTTTTTTTGTTTATGATAATAAAAACCAAATTAAAATGATAAAATATGTGTATCTTTGATTTGGTGAAATTGGAAACTAGCTTTTTGCTTGGTCTGTGCACCGATATATGAGAAGCTAAGAAGCCTCCCGGTGATTACTCGAGAGTCAAGGGTGAGTTAGAGGGTGAAGTAAGATACACGGTGGACAAACGAGATATTGGTGAAGTTTATGGAGAATGATGAGAACAAATAAGGTTGGTGAGGTAAAGGTTATGTACAAGCATGGATATCAACAAGTAATTATTGTAGAAGGTGGAATTGTCGGAAAAGATTTCGCTTTGAAAGTCCGTCGATGGTAGCTATGGTGGCAATGCATGTGGTGGTGTGCCGAATCTCGAATTTTCTTGGATAAAATGGCTAATAAAGCCTTTTACCACTGTTACTCTATTAAGAGTACTCATCATAGCATAAATTCATTTTGTAAATATAACCCTATTTAATCCAATTTAACCCAATTTTTTCATCTAGAGGAAATTATATATAGAGTAAAATTAGAGGGGCTACAAACAAAAGCCTATTAAAAAGAGCCTATTTAACCCAATACTTTCAATTTTCTTTATGATTTAATTTATAATGGTTGTAACCACTATATATATTTAATTATATAATTTTAAATATTATATATATTATACATTCAATAATTATAATAATAAATATTTATTTAAATACCCGTGCAAGGCACGGGTCCTAAACTAGTACATACTAAATTAAGGTACATTTCACTGACTAATGTAGGCTATATTTTGCAGACGTGACACTCCAAGAATAGAGTATTTAAGTCAAATCTTCATATATTACTGAGTTATTATTTTCTTTAAAATTATTAGTTTATAATTTTTTCAATTTTAAAAGCAAACAGATTTGGTGCAATTTAGAAAAAAAAATTTGTACCATTTAGATTCTCTAAAATTATTTTAATTTGAATCAATTTTAATTTTTTTTAAAACTATTATTATAGCAAAAATTACACAATTTTAATTTTTAAGATTTTTGCTATAATAAAATTCGAATTTAAGTTTTCACTAGAAATAAATATAAAATTAAAATTATGGGTAAGATGAATTGCCTTATAAAGACAATTCTAATTAAAAAAAATAAAATTATATGTAGAATTCATTATCTTCTTATAAAGATATAAATCAAAAATATGATTTTCTACTATTTCATTTTATTGATTTGATCATATGACTTGTACATACACATTACATATTTTCTTCTATTTCACACCCTCCTCCCTATAAATATCAACATCCACAACCTCCTTAGTAAATTAAAATCACACACACATACACTTCGATCACAGCTCTCAAAGTATGGCATTTTCCTACACCAAGCTTGCCTCCGTCTTGATCGTGTGTTTGGCCGTGGTTGTTCCGGCAGCTGTGGAAGGCTTCACTTGCGACGACATCGCCAAGAGGGTCGTCCCGTGCGTCGGTTTCCTTATAGGGGGGCCTGGCCCCAGCCCCGATTGCTGTAGTGCCCTGTCGGCGCTTGTTGGATCGGCTAGGAACCGGGCAGACAAACAAAAGACTTGCGGTTGCCTCAAGCAGACCGCCAGCGAAATCACTGGCTTTATTTGGAACAACGCCGCTGTCCTCCCCGGCAAGTGTGGTTTCGTTCTTCACTACCCCATTAGCCCTAACACCGACTGCTCCAAGTAATATAAACATTTTGTCTCTATATATATGTAGTTTTATTTGTTGCATGCGCGCATTGGATGCTAATCGATCTTAAATGGGTTTGTTTTAATGATGTTATTGCAGTGTTCATTAATCAAGATTAGAACAAGGAAGAATCAAATTAGAGATCGAGCATGATGGAGTTTGGGGATGATTTTCTGGTTACTTTTTGTTTTCTTATGGTTTCCATTGTGTATCCCTCCATGTCCATTGTACTCTACTCTTGCATGCTTCCTCTCTCTAATTTAATAAAGAAAATTACTTGTCTTACGAGCATAAATCATATTCATTTCGGTTCGGACGTAAAAGGTTAATATATATATATAGGTTGACTATCATGTAAATAGCTCTTAGCATGTATAATGAGAATAAATTGTATATATCCGTTAGATCGTTAAATAGATGGCTGAGATTATGCGATATTATAGGATAAAAAAAAATCGTGCTATTAATGGAAGAAGATTCGCCGGACCTGAATCTATATATTCGGTTGTATAGTTACATATATTCGGCGATATACTCACATATTCGGTGTTTACACGTTCACACGATAAGAGCTGTTTACATATATGAGTCAGGATCTATCTATCTATCTATCTATCTATCTATCTATCTATATATATATATATATATATATATATATATATATATATATATATATATATATATATCCCTTTTTAATAAATACAAGAATACCATTGAACCTTACATGTCGTTCTCTCCTTACGTTGTTAATACATGTCGCCTTCTCCTTCTCTCAAAATATGCGTCTATCAGAAGGCTTTATTCGGGAATAGAAAGCAGGTACCGAAGCGGCTACAATAGGGTTTCAGTCGTTGGGCTTCCCATCCGATTTCCAGCCTCCTCCTAGTTAGTTCTTTTGTATAATTCATTTCCTTTCTTTTTCTTTCTGGATTTATGGTGATTCGTAATACCCCAAGTTCTAAGAACTCGAAGCGTTGTTACGAGTTAGGACCTCACAATGGGTCCCGACCTCAGAGTAGCAATGACACAACATATCTTACAAGAAGGCACAAACAAATGAAAACCAAAACACAAAATAAAATCAAAGGTTTAAACAAAGGGGAGCGTAAAAGACTCACAACCGAGTTCAAAACAAGGAAAAAACAACAACATAAACATAAGCCCGATTCCGCCTATAATGTACGGGAACCCGGCTGACCACACCATCCGGATCACTTAACAGTACCTATATCTTGCAAGACATCTACAACATCAATATAAACCATTAGCTAACATTCTAGATATGAGAAAGACGGTAAAGGCACAAACACACATAGCGTAACATAAACATGTAACATGATATCACACAACCGATTATTATCTTTCATTAAGGTAATCCCTTTACTAATTCAACTTATGTTGTCACACGAGAATCACTAGGATCTCGCCTCTGTCCCCTTTCACCAACAGGAATAGAGCGGATGCATCCCTCTGCCTCTGTCACCTGTTGGCCTGGTCGCAAGAGCACCTTCCAGTTTCCCCATTCTGAACTGGACAAGCGGTCACCGCCCAGTTATAATACACTTGGGCCAGTTAAGGTATAACAAGGTCAATTCTATTCCGGTTATCAGTTATAACGATATAAAATAACACAACAAGCCAAAACAATCAATCTAATATACAGAATGCAGCTAAGTAAGTCCAAGGGACTTACCTCACTCAGATAACTCAGCAACAACTCAGTTCCTGAAGGATAGGAATGAATGAATGCCTGCTCAAACAAGGCATACGAAATTAGGAACCAAAACGATTGCTAGAAGTCTATAACTTCTAGTATCCATGATCTCTAAGAGATCTCCACAAGTTAGGGTCACAAACCCTAGTCTTTCAGATCACCAAGGGTCAACAACAACATCAAAGGCCAAGGGAAGGGACAAGGAAAGCAGGGAAGGAAACAGCTCACCAAAGGCGGGAGCTACTGTAGAAAAACAGCAGGGCCGGTTGGACAAGGCACAGGGGCGGCGTTGGGAAGATCCGTAGGGGCGGAAAGGAGGAGGCGCAGGTCAGTTTCTTGACAGAAGCAACTGTCGGGCTTCTTATGACAGCAAAACCATAACAAAAAATCCAAAGCTTAATCCTTTGATCCACACACGTCAAGGCTCAACCAAGGGAGCTTGAGAGCAAAAATGAATCAACAACGGAGTGCTTCACAAGAATCAAGAATCAAACTTGATTCTTGGCGAAGAAGAAAAGAGAAGAACGAAGGAAGAAAGCAAAACAAAAGGGAAGACATGCAACAGTCATGAACCTGATGAAGAACTCATATAGGAAGACCTACATGTTTAGCAAGGGAAGAAGGGCAAACGGTTGAACTCTCAAGGTTGAAGCAAACGTATGCAAGAAACACGAAAAAGAAGAGAAAGAGTGAATTTATAGAAAAGGGGTAGAAAGATAGAAGGAAAGGCGTTCTAGGGTTAGAAGATCTAAGGAAAGCCGGCCCAAAGATATAAAATCGGATCTTCTATGAAAGGGAACAAAATAAAACAAAAAAGGATAGAAGATATTACGACCTGGAGCCTACCGCACCCGTGCCTCAACCCCACCGCGACCGCGGCTGGCCGCAGGGGTGGTGACAACCAAAATTTGGTTGTTACAGTTCAAGCACGTACTTTCTACTCATCGATTGTCATCAGCTTCGGCCTTTGGTAGAGGCAAGAATATGAAGCTTCAAAGAAGTCTAAGGCACCAATAATAGAGCTAGTAAGAAAGTTCCAATTTCAAACCCTAATCTCCGTGTTTTATTCTATTTCATTCCCGGTGAGTTTCCTTCTTCTTCTTCTTTTTAACCGTCTTCTCCTCTTAAAGTTCATCTTCCTCACAATTTCTCTTCTTCACTTTCGTGTCGTAGCTTTTCAAAGTTTGTTTTTAGTCTTTCATTATCTTTCTATTCTTAGATTTAAGAGATCCAATCATGCATTTCTTTGCTAATTGATGATTTTGTTTGTCTATGACATTCATCTTTTCATGCGATTTTGGATGTTAATTTCTATCATTGATGGGGTGTTTTTAACCCATCTTAGAGAGTGTAAAATGAAATGGTATTATTGGAAAATTTGTCTACTCATAGCATTGTTTGTTTGATAACTTGGTGCCTTTTTTTTTCAATGTAGGATGTTAGTAGTAATTTACCGATGTATATCTTGAGAAATGGAGTGAAGTTTTTGTTCCAAAGTATATAGAGAAGAAACCTATTAGTTTCAAGCAATATTATATCTAAGTCAACTACCAAGGATGGTGAGCTCACAGTCTTTATCATTTTTGGGAAAGTTTCAAGTTACAATATAGCTGCTCTTTTAATAATCTCACTTAATAAAGTAATCATTTGGTAGTCACTTATAGTTTCAAGTTTCGGTGTGTTTTGTAGAATGTAAGAATTGTTGTTCTTAATATTAGTGCGTTTTAATCACATTTCTTGTCCTAATATTCAAGGATTCAATAAATTTTGTTTGTTCTTTCATGTACAAGGGCGTATACATGAATTGTTTTAAGTATCCAACTTTATGTATTCAACTTCACTCACTTATCCAACTTCTTAAAATTAGGTATGGCAAATTAGGTAATTGAAATTTAGGTAATTCAAATTGGATAATTGGAGTTGGTGATTGAAACTGGGTAATCGAATTAGTAGAGTGAAGTTGAATACGTGAAGTTGAGTAAGTGACTGAAGTTGGATATGTGATTCCCTTTTTATAGAATATTAAAAAAGTAGGAAAAATATATTCGGATCAATCTAGAGCAAATGTTGGATATCCGGATGAAACAAACCAATCGAATATCCAGATCCGTTTAAAGTTATTTTCATCCAACGATTCTTGCAAAAAGAATCATTCAGATGACCCATCATATTCACGGATGATTATCAGGCCTAACTAAAATCATCATCAGACACCATTTTTTTGAATACGGATCAAACGGATAATTAGGGTTTCCTAACAATTGAATTCGGATATCCAAGTGATCAGATCGATCCGTTGTCCACCCTTTTTCATAAATGATAACCCAAAAATAATCAGATTAATATCTTTACATAAATTTTAATGTACAAAGTGTATATCTAAGAGCTTCCCGACCCAATCGGATAACCCGATTTTAATCAAACAAATTGTCCGACCCAAAACCGATTAGAGTCAAGATGATAGGCAGTCAAACCCGGTTTGACCCACCCCGATTGACATTGACCGAAACATAAATCGATCCGACTTCCAACCCGATTGATTTTTCCAAATTGACACTCTACCCGAAGCAAAAAAAAATTGAGGAAACCTGACCAAAAATGACCCGAAAATCGAACTAAACCTATCTATTATGTCACTAGAACCAAGACTCCCCCAATTACCCATTCCAACCCGAACATTTGGTACCCGACCCAAACAAACTCGAAACAAACCGCTTAAAATCAAGCTTGTTTTTCCCCGACCCGTTTCCAACCCTAACTTTTTGTGACCCGACCCAAACCGTCACTCCTGTTTGATACCTCTAAATGACAATAAGTTGTATGATGCAAATAATTTAGAGTAGTAGACAACATAATCTAGTATATGCATCATCAAAAGCCATACGAATTCGTGAACCTTTGTTTATTCACCATATTTATCGAGTTTGCTACAAAAATCACACGTGCAACCATCACAAACACACGATGAGATCAAACCGTAATGACCCGATCCACCCATAAAGATCTTAAATTTTCATAATAGATAACGATAATCATATCTCTTTGTTTGGTGTCATCGAGTTACGTTGGTAATTGACGAATGTGTTGTACATTCGTGACAAAGAATTTATCTTTCCTTTATTTCTATAAGTCATGAATGTCATCCATATACGATATTGTCCACCATTCCTCTACAAAATTTCCATACACGAAATTCTCTAAAACTATTTTTATTCAAATTAATTTTAATTTTTTTAAAATTACTATTATAGCAAAAATTACAAAATTTTGATTGTTTATATTTTCGCTATAATAAAATTCGAATTTAAATTTTTACTAAAAATAAAACTAAGATTTAGTATTTTAAAAAAAAATTCTTACAAAATATGAATTTTAAATTTTTTATATTTATAGGTTACGTATTTCATATTTCATGATTTTTTATTTTAAAATTTTTTTAAAAAGTTTTTTAAGGGTATGTATAAAAATAGAGGATTCTAACTTTAAGATGAAACAATTAAATTTTATTATACTTTTGTTTATTTTAGTTGCTATTTTGCAATTGATGTGATTTGAGTTTTATAATAATTCAAATTTATTTAGAAGTGTATTGATATTATATAAACAGGACGGGACACTTGTAACGGGATTGAGAAGTTAATGCTTATATTCCGTCTCGGATATTTATTAGTTAAACGCGATTGTTATTTTTTATGAAATTCCGTCGGGATTGAGACATGATAAGATCGGGATTTGCAGAATTTGTTCTCACCATATTTATATGTATTAAAAATACCCGTGCACGATACGGGTATTAAACTAGTTGAACCTAAAATGGATTTTTTAGAACAAAAAACCAACCCTATAAAAATATGTTCAATTTCGATTTGAACCTAAAACCGAAATTACGAAATATTAGAAACTAAACCGAACCTAGGAAGCAATATTGTTTGCATGGTATATAGTGGTAATGGACTAAGAGAAAACTCCTCTTTTTTTTTCGATGAAGAGGAGCAGTAAGCTCCCGCCCAAGGGCTTTTTATTTAATGAGAAAGGATTACAAACGGGACAAGCGAGGAAGAGCAACTCCTCTTAAATCGTCAAGAAGTAAAATGTGAGTCAAAGGGGGAGGCACCGAAATCCGATGCGCTCCAAAATCAAGGGTGAAGGCATAGTTGGCGATAGCATCCGCCACTCTATTACCCTCCCTAAAAACGTGCCTAATGGTGACCGTCCAGTCACGAAGGAGGAAGCCTTGGCAGCGAGCTACCAGGCTAGAGAGCGGGTGAGTGTTAATCACCCCTTTGTCGAGAAAGCCAATGACCAAGAGAGAATCAAGTTCAATCTCCACTTTACGAAAACCAAGGTCCCATGCAAGCTCCATCCCTAAAACGACTCCCCACAGTTCAGCCGCGGGAACCGTAGTATGACCCAGATTGCTAGCTATCCCCATAATCCACTCGCCACGTTCATCCCGTAGAATAGCACCCGCCGTCGCCATTCCAGAAGCTCCACGAGCCGCACCATCAGAGTTTAACTTAACCCATCCCGGACTTGGTTTCGTCCAGTGCACATGCCTAACCTTTACCGGCTTCTTATACATCTTGTGAAGCTTACTGGAAGCAGTAACATACTCCTCTGCATGATTGTTGATGAACCCCACTTTATCCATTGGGATGGTACCTTCATTGAACGTTCTAGCATTCCGCCACTTCCAGAGCCACCACGTTGTAATAGCAAATAGCGCACTCCAACACAGACCCGGTGTGACAGCCTTTCTCAGCGAGAGATTCATGCAGAACCATTCATCCCAACACAAACTGAAGAATGTCTGATGGTGTTCAGCCGGAATGATCTGGAGCCAAACAGGCTTGGCGTAATGACAATCTCTGAGTAGGTGAAGTAGAGATTCCGCCTCGTTCGGGCAAGCCAAGCAGTTAGGGCTGGAAGCAAGATGACGCCGGAAACGCTCCTGGTTAGTGAAAGGGACCGTCCAGGCAAGTTGCCAGCACCAAAACCGGACTCTCTGTTGGACATGCAGCTTCCAAATCTGAGCAAATAGACCCACACGGGCATGAGTGTACACAGAATCTCTATCTTCCCTGATAATAGTAAGAGCCGAAGCAGTGGAGAACAACCCGTCGTTTGTATGTAGCCACCGAACAGTGTCATCACCCGCATCAGCCCAGACACCCTTAGATAAAACCCGAATCAACTCTCCATTATTAAGTCTTGCAGCAAGGTAAGGAATGTCCCAAGCCCCATTCTCGTTGCAAAAATCAGACAATCGAGCCACAAGCTCCCAGGGCTCAAGCGACCGCAAGCATGAAGCAGCAAGGGGTTCATTGAATATCCATTTATCACTCCAAAAGCGAGCTGAACGACCATTCCGAACATTCCATCCAACATTCGGAGAGATGACAGTGTTATACGTTACAACGATACCCTTCCAAATATAGGAATCAACAGCCTTAATCGGGATCGAACTCGGCCAATCTTGATGAGCTAAAGAATATTTATGGAGAAGGGCTCGAGACCACAGTTGATCCCGTAACCAGAATATTCTCCAGCTCAGTTTACTCAGTAGAGCCACATTCATATCCGCCGCCTTCTTCAGCCCCAACCCCCCCTTATCCAGAGGCTGACAGATCTTGTTCCAACTAAGCAGGTGCACTTTACATACTCCCTCCCTGCCGCCCCAAATGAAACGCCGACATACTCTATCAATTGTGTTCGTCACACTTTTCGGAAGCGATAGTACCGACATGTAATAAAGGGGGATGGAAGCTAACACCGATCGTACCAGGGTAGTCCTACCTGCAAGGCTGAGTTTACTCGATTTCCATCCAGCGAGCCTTGACTTCATTCTTTCCAACAGAGGGTTAAACAGCTCCTTTTTGACAGGACTATGAATCAAAGGAATGCCAAGATATACCCCAAGATTGCGAGTGTGCGAGAATCCACTAATCATACATAACTGTTGCTCCAAGTCCCCGCGTATATTGGGCGAGACATAAACACGTGATTTGGGCTGACTGATACTCAATCCCGACGCCCCACAGAACTTGTCCAGTATCTCCTTAATAACTTTCATTTGATGGACCGAGCCTTCAGAGAAGAGGAGAATATCGTCCGCAAAGAATAAGTGACTGACCGGGGGGCCACCACGAGAGAACTTCATGGGTTTCCAGCTGCCGGAATTCACTGCACTATCAATAAGCTGACCAAGTCTCTCAAGACATAAAACAAAAATATAAGGAGAGAGAGGATCTCCCTGACGAACCCCTCTAGTCATTGGGAACTTCTCCGTACTCTCGCCATTCCATAAAAGGCTCATCGAACTAGATGTAATGCATTGCATTATTCTATCCGTGCAAATCTCCGGAATATTTATATCCTGGAGAGTATCAGCAATGAATTCCCATCTCAACATGTCATAAGCTTTCTCCAAATCCAATTTGAGAACCATCCATCCCTTTTTTCCTCGCTTCTTATTCATAGAGTGAATAGCCTCCTGGGCAAGGACAATATTATCCGATATCACCCGACCCGGGACAAAGCTAGATTGCATGGGGCTAACAAGGTGACACATAAGAGGTTTCAGACGATTAGTAAACAGTTTAGAAATTACCTTATAGGACACATTACAAAGGCTAATGGGTCGGAACTGTTTAATAAGTTCGGGCTTATTAACTTTAGCAATCAACGCAATCAACGTATCATTGGCTGTCTCCGGAAGTATCCCGGTCTCCAGGAAGTCACGGACGAAACGAACAAGAGTAGAGCCAACCGAAGCCCAAAACTTGTGATAGAAAACCAGTTGGAACCCGTCCGGCCCAGGAGCCTTAAGTGCCCCCATATCCTTCACAGTGCAGTGTACTTCCTTCTCAGTTACTTGATTCAGTAGGTCCGCCAGTTGGACGTCAGTAAGGCATGGGAACCCTCCCCGCTCAATGGGAGTGAGTCGCGCGAGCTCAGTCGGACCATACAGAGATTTGAAGTAAGAAACAGCATGGTTTTCGAGAGTTGCATGGTCCGAACTCCATTCACCATTCTCAAGCTTGAGGGCATCAATCTTATTCCTTTGTCTGCGTATAATAGTAGAAAGATGAAAATAGGTGGTATTCCTATCCCCACAAGCAAGCCACTGTTGACGGGATTTCTGACACCAAAGAACTTCCTCTTGTAAAAGGATACTTTCCAGATCCACTTCAAGCTTCCTTTCCGCTTCCATGAGGTTGTCGGTAGGTGCATTCGTAAGCTCCAAAGCAATCTCATTCAGTTTCTTCATCAAGGAATCCCTTCTCAACTGAATGTTACCAAATACTGTCTTATTCCACTTCCTCAAGAAGATCTGAAGTTTTCTGAGAGCAACCGGGAGAACCGAAAGTTGTTCCCAAACATTGGAGATTAAAGCCTCAAATTCCGGGTGCAATAGCCATGCCGCTTGAAAGCGGAAAGGTCGGCGACTGGGATTGCCAGAATCGACAGGGTTATGGCATAAGAGTAGGGGATTATGATCAGAGGAAAGACGGGGTAGGTGACGAACACACGCTCTAGGCCAGCGTAGCCTACCCTCAGGACACATGAGCACCCGATCAAGACGTTTGGAAATTCTAGTTGACATAGACTTCCCCCGAGTCCATGTGAAAGGAG
The DNA here is from genome assembly GCA_033239045.1 of Fagopyrum esculentum. NCBI lineage: Eukaryota > Viridiplantae > Streptophyta > Magnoliopsida > Caryophyllales > Polygonaceae > Fagopyrum > Fagopyrum esculentum. The sequence continues at coordinate 21,840,392 of BSUD01000003.1, forward strand.
GACCAACATACCCAAGATCAATCAACCTGTTGTCACTGAGCCATTCTCCGAACGCCACAGAGTGAGGCGAGAGACGCCCCGCACCCCCTTGACTCTCTTCCAGAGAAACGGTCACATTAAGGTCTCCACCCATAATAATAGGCATAGAAGCAGTAGCGATAATATTGCCAATATCCTCCCAAACCTCACCCCGTTTACTAGGGTCCGGGGCAATATAAGAAGCAATGAGTCCAAACGAGTACTCATTAGTATCGATTGTGGCAAAGATAAACTGTTTAGTCGTTCTCCGAACCGTCAGAGGACAGTCTCTAGCGTTCCATAGAAGCCAGATACCGCCACTGAAGCCTTCCGCATCAACCCTGGCTGAAGAATCAAATCCCATTCTATTACAAATAGACTCAGCAACATGTCCCGCGCAATGAGTTTCAAAGATAGCAACAAACTGCGGATTATGCTTTCTAAGCATATACCGCATAGACCTCCGAAAACTCTGTTTCACTGTACCGTAGCTATTCCAGAAAAGACCTATCATTAAACCTTGGACAGAAGGGAACCCCCAAAACTCATATATGAGAGGAGTCAATAGGTGCAGAACCAACCACCATAGCGACTACTCCAGAGTCAGCATGATCATGAGGATCAGTACACACTTCAACTTGACCGCTTGTCCCAGTTCCTGGACCAGCAACATCCATCATAGTTGTATCACCCTCTCCCCTCGGAGCTATTTGGGATACCAGAATCTTCATCTGATTAACATCGACACCACTCGAGGACCCAGTGCTCGAAAAACAGTCTGGAGACTGAATAGGGCGTTGGAGGATAGTAATCTGCTGATTAGGGTCTAGAGCAGGTGGGGGGGAGACAGCAACCACAGAGGCCTTCCCAGAAATGGGCTGCGTGGAGACCGGAGGCTTTCCATTCTTTGAAGAAGTAGCCCCAGTAGACAGTACTCTAACACGTTTGCGAGCATTGTTCTTTTGGACTATAGTCAGGGAACCCGTAGCCTTCCCTAGTAAAGCCTCACCATTGGTTCCTTGAATGTTATTTGGTTGGGTACCAACACGTTTGATAACGTTGATCTGCGACCCATTAGGTCCGGTCTTACCCAGCTTCATCAGTTTCCGGCGGGGAACAACCATCCAGGGACCATGCCCATCATCTTCTCCAGAAGGCTGAGGGGCAGGAGGGACTTCATCTTCAACCCGGCCAGAAATAGAGGAAACAGCAGGTGCCTGCGGCTCAGATACAACTTCAGCCTGAGGGACATCAGTGTTCGCCGTAGTCCTGTAGACGCACAGATCCTCAGTATGGCCGTAGCATCCACAGCCAAAACAAATCTTGTGAAGATTTTCATATTCAAGCAGGAGTCTCTTTCCATTGAGAATGATATCCCCTTTGAGCGGTCGAGTCAAATCAACCATCACACAAACCCTGGCATACCTCCCTCTAGAAGCCCCAAGAGTATTAGCATCAAAGCGAAGTGGCTGCCCAATAGCAGAAGCAATAACTTTGAGCACACTATAGTCGTACATGGCAAAAGGAAGACCCGAAATACGAATCCACACGCCTGTCGATATCAGAGTAGAAGTCATAGGATCGAAAGTGTCGGTCCATTGCTGCATCATCAAATAATGTCCATAAAGTTTCCATGGACCACCAGTAAGAATATCCAGCATATCTTTTTCCTTTTCAAACCGAACAAGAAAGAAATCATTCGGTAGGTCCATTACTGTCCATCCACCTTCAACATTCCATAACTGGCGGAGGTTACGTTCCAACGAAGGGAAAGAAATCATTCGCCCTAATAACTTCACCACCACGGAAAACCGCCACGGGGCATTTAAGACCTGTATAATTTCCGGCGCAATGTTGATGATAGGCGTTGCATCCTGTCCACGAGGATATTCTACCGTAATCTTACCAGTTTCCACCAGATTTTCCGGAAGGAGAGGGAATTGTTTCCATGCTGACTGTCCAAACAGGAGGGAGCGCCATGAGGATCCAGGGTCTGGTCCAGGAGAATCTCCAGAGGAATTGTTCCCCAGTGCAGACGGAGGGGCTGAAAACTGCTCCGTAGTAGGGTTCGTAGTTGGAGCACCAGCCAGGATCGAGGGATGGGGAGCATCATTTTGCAGTGTAGGGAGAAGGATACTTGTATTCTTGGGATCTGGTGGAGGGGGAGGGGGGGGGAGATGATGTCGCCTTACCGGTCGCCATCGGGATCGTCAAATTAGGGTTTTCAAAACTAGAGAAAACTCCTCTTTATTTCTTACAAATTAAAATGCTTTCATAATGTTATATAGATAATAATACAAATAATGATTATATCATTTATTAAACAATTAAACACGAGGATTTATATAGTTAATTCCCCTTGAAGTGAGAGCAGCTAGTTCCGAATCTCAACAACGAAGAAGTAACTCCAACCGTGGAAGCTTCCACATCAATCTCAACCAAATTATCCTCCATCTGCTTCCCTCCTATCACTATCGCCGGCATCACCCATCGACTCGCCTTCCTCCCGGCGTCGAAGACTGCCAAGCAGTGAGCATCACTCGACGCTTTCACCATCGAATTCGACCCGTAAATCTTCCACGTGGCATTCCCTTCCATCAACAACTCTATAACCGGCACACCCTTCCCTGTCCTAGCTTTATACTCCATGCTTCTAGAAGCAAAGCACGTTTTGAAAGATCCCACCGGCCTTACAACGGTCATATTAAGTGCCTTAGCTTTGCGTACGAAGACGTCGACGAACGCCTTGTAGATCTCCGGGTGGAGCTTTGTGTAAGGAACCATTGTGCTCAGCCTGGAACCGCCGTCTCCTCCGCCGTCAATTGACAGTAAACTGGAGTTGAATTTAACGGGAGTCCCGTCGATTTGGATCGAGATGATTTTGATGTAGTACTGAACCACCGGATCATCGGGATGGTAGGCGTCGATCTTGCTGTGTGTGTTCGATGTGAAGGACGTGACGGCCATTGATTTTGATAAGTCAACGGTGCTGGGAGGGAGGACGTAAGGCCCACCGCCGAAATAGACGACCCCGTTGACTCCGGCGGATGAAGATGAAGGGAGACATAAAGCGAATTTCCGGGGAACGGTAAAAGCTTTGGAGATTTGAGTGTGGATCGCCATGGGAGTATTGGAAAGCGTGAGTATACCTTTGGAAACCTGCGACAGTCCTTTCAACGGGCCTGTTTCGCCGGTGTCGACGAAGGGGAAGCGCGGGATCGTGGTGGTTTTAATGAGGTTGTTGCCGGAGTGACGGTAGTAGATAGGAGAAATGACGTCCTCTACTAGAGGGTCAAGGCCGAAGCCGGTACTGTAGGTGGGGTCGAGGCGACGGGGGTTAGTGGCCCAACCCATGCATTGGAAGCGGCGGTTACAGGTGGGGGAAGGTTTGTATGGGCAACTGATTGCGGCGGCCTTGACGCCGGAGTAGGAAAAGCATTTGGTGGTGTTGTAAAAGATGGGTTTGTAGGAGGTTGATTGGTTGTAGCCGGCGAGGTCTCCGACCAGCCAGTTGGTGGGGTTTCCGAGGTCAATGGAGAGGTGGATGCGAACGGGTGGGATGCCGAGTTGGAATGTGGTGTAGTATTGGAGGCGATTGCGGTCTTTTGTGATCGGGAGGAAGAAGCTGGTGGTTCTCTGGGCGGCGAAGGAGGCGGCAGACAAGGAGAGGAGAAGTATGAGAAAAAGGCGGTAGTGTGGAGACATGGCTGTTTAATTGCTTACAAGGTTGGAGATGAGGATATATATTATAGTAATCACCATGAAAATGGTGTAACGTGGGATCTCAGTTGTACGTACAATTGTATGTTTTTAAACCTAGAAGAGAGTAATCTAAGTATATAATTAATACATCCACGTGAATTTCTATAGGTAAAGACTAAAGAACAAACAAAAGATGCTAAGAAATTCGCAGAAGAGTTGAAGATGTACGCGTCCAAATTGAGTCTCCCAATCTATTTATTGATAAAGCCTTCGATTTTGACAATCACGTTAAAGAGAGGGTGAAAAGCATGACATGTTCACAAGTTTCACAACCAGTTCAGAGTTCATTTCCACTTCCAAACTGCCTATAACGGTGTCCCATGCCAAATGTAGATTCATAATTATTTCCCATGACTCAATTTGGACGCGTATAACGGCACAGAGTACATACCCATCTTGAAGGTGAAGCCTCTAACCCACCGACCGCGTTCATCCGGATAATTCCTCCGGAAGTGGCACAGTCCAAATCCTTAAAAATAGCGCTTGAGTTTTGAATAGATTTGTGAACTGAAAAGTTATGTTATTCAATTGATCAAATATTTATATAAGAAAAATAAAAAGATCTCATATTAATATTTTTCCAAAAGTCGCCAAATCGATTTCTAATTATTTTTTGTAAGTAAACTTTTTTATATATACGTTTTTTCTCGGAAAAAATAGCTATCAGACAAAACTTCTAACACATTTTTTTTATTACGTAATTTTTTTTGAAATTTGTTACGAAATATTTTCTTTTTCTTTTTTCTTTTTTGATCATTAATTATCAATTTTATATATTTTTCTCAAACAAAATAATTATTTTTTAAAAAATTAGTCTATTGATTCGAAAATAAGATAAAAACGAATATATCGAATTTTTGGTTGGATCTTTTCTGTTTCTATTTCTTCAAGAAATTTGTAATAAATAATTTGTTTTAATCTTGAATATTTTATCGCTTTCAGAATAATTAAGGTTGAATTACTATAATAATGTTTCAAAAATATTTTTGTAGTTCACACGACTCATAACGTATTACTCAAAAGATTCAATATATAAAGGGCAAATTTGGTTAGTAGGCTATTTAGAGAAATAGTGATAGTAAGTAGACTTTTTTGTTTTTCAATTAAGTAAATATATCCCTCTTCTTTTTTTTTACCATCAAACCTTCTCCATCCTCTTGTTTTATTCTTTCTTCCAATTGCTTTTTAAAAACTGAATTTATTTTTTTATTTTCTTTTATTAATTTTTTTTGTCTTTTTTATTTTCTTTATTTTTTATTTATTTTCTAGAATGAAGAATTTTTTCACACACCGGAATTATCACATACCGGAATTATCACATACCGGAATTTTCACATACCGGACCGGAATTTTACATACCGGAATTATCACATACCGAAATTTCCACATACCGGAATTTCACATACCGGAATTTTCACATACCGGACCGGAATTTTACATACCGGAATTATCACATACTGGAATTATCACATACCGGATTTTCACATACCGGAATTTTCACATACCATAATTTTCACATACCGGAATTTCACATACCGGATTTTCACATACCGGAATTATCACATAACAGATTTTTACATACCAGAATTTCACATACCGGACATTTACATACCGAAATTTACATACCGGAATGAATTTTTAATTGTCTAATATTTAATTTTGCAAATTTTAGGGGGCTCGTTGTAATTTTGCAATTTTTTTTATTGTAATTTGCGTATATGATGACGATTTGCAAAAATGGGTCCATCACTGTCTCTTTTGGTTTCCAAAAGACTTGTTCTTTTTCTCAGTTGACAATGACAAATTGACAAGACGTGGAGGAGTTGAACATTATTTGAGAGTGGAGAATTATATGTTAAAATTGTCTCAAAATAAAAGTATTATGTAAAAAAAAAAATAGCGGACGGAAAACACAAGGATCAAGTGCTGATTGTGCCGCTAGTTTTAATTCAGAAATTTCCGGAATGAAATTTCTGGTATAAACTTTTCGTATGAAATTTCTGGTATGAAAAATTCTGGTATGAAAAAATTTTAGTATGAAAAAAATTCTGGTATGAAAAAAATTCTGGTATGAAAATTGTGGTATGAACTTTTCGTATGATAATTTCTGGTATGAAATTTCTGGTATGAAAATTCTGGTATGAGAATTTCCGGTATGAGAAATTCAGTCCAGAAAATAAAAAAGAAAATAAAAAATAAATAAAAAAGGCAAGAAAAATAATAAAAGAAAATAAATTCAGTAATTAAAAATTAAAAATTATACTTATATAACAAATAACAAACATCATTTATTCTTTCTTTCTAATTAGAAGGGTTAATAATTTTTACCTACTATTAAATGAAAGTGGTAAAAAATTTGGGGTACATTTTCTTAAACAAAAACTATAAAAAGCCTAGTATGTCAAATTCTCCCATATATAAATATACCTGCATAAGGTGGAGTACTCTACACTAGTTATAATGTATAAGGGAAATCCAAGGTGCGGTGTTATTTATAGTTAACAAATTTCTTGTTATGGATGAATTTTGCCAACTTTACCTTTAATGGTGATTTTATGCTAATACTTAAAATTTAACGGATGATTGTATAATTTATACCAAAAATACATTTGGTTGAGAACTTGAAGTTGGGATATCAATGTGCAGGGCAACAATTTTTATTTCATTTTGATAATCTACAAATTTGCTCCCTAAACAATTAAACAGCTCGAAATAGGCCTTATTTAGCCATTCATTCTTAAATTAGGTAGCCATTATTACAGATTAAACTGGAAAGAAGACAAATCACAGACTACAACATCAAACAAATTTCCACAAAGCAATCATCAATCAAATCCCCTTGAACTGAGAGCAACTAGTTCCGAATCTCTTCAATGAAGAACTAATCCCAACCTTGGAAGCTTCAAGATCAAACTCAACCAAATTGTCCTCCATTTGGTTCCCTCCGATCACTATCGCCGGAGTCACCCCATCCGTCGGTTTTGGTCCAGCGTCGAAGATCGCCAAGCAGTTTACATCACTCGACACCTTCACCATCGAATTCGACCCGTAAATCTTCCAGCTCGAATTTCCGGTCATTATCAACTCAATCACCGGCAACCCACTTCCAGTCTTTGCATTATACTTAATAGTCGTAGAATTAAAGCAAGTCTTGAATGTGCTGACAGACCCAACAACCTGTATGTTCATCGCCTTAGCTCTGCTCACGAAGACATTTACAAATGCCGAGTAGATCTCGGAATGGAACTTCGTGTAATACACCATTGTGCTCAGTTTAGTTCCACCGTCACCTCTTCCGTCGATTGACAGTAAACTGGTGTTGAATTTAACCGGAGTGCCGTCGATTTGAATGGAGTTGATCTTAATGTAGTACTCAACCGCCGGATCGGCCGGTTCATAGGCGTTTAATACGCTGTGGGAGTTTGATACGAGTGGCGTGGTTGCTAATGAGCTTGATAAATCGACAGTACTCGGAGGGAGGACGTAGGGCCCGCCGCCGAAGTAGACAGCGCCGTTAACGCCGGTGGACGATGAGGAAGGGAGACAGACGGCGAATTTACGGGGGATTTTGAAAGTATCGGAGATTTGAGTGTGGAGTGCCATTGGGTTTCTGGCAAGAGAAACAATTCCTTTAGTGTACTGTGATAGCCCCTTTAACGGTCCGGTGACGGCGGTGTCGACAAACGGGAAACGAGGAAGGGAGGCTTTGATTAGAGTGTCACGGCGGTATAACGGCGTGATGGCGTCTTCAACGACTGGGTCGAGGCCGTAAGCACTGTGGGAGAAGGTGAAGTCGAGACGGAGAGGGTTGCTGGCCCAGCCGTTGCATTGACGGCGGTTACAGATGGGAGAAGGGGCTTGAGTGCAATCTGACCAGGCGGCTTCGGGGCCGGAGTAAGCGAGGCATTTGGTGGTGTTGATGGAGACGGAGTGGTAGGAGGAGGATTGGTTGTAGCCGGCGAGGGTTCCGACGATCCAGTTGGTGGGGTTTCCGATGTCGACGGAGAGGTAGATGCGAACGGGTGGGGTTCCGAGCTGGAAGGAGGTGTAGTATTGGAGACGGTTGCGGTCTTTGATGATTGGGAGGAGGAAGCCGGTGGTTGCTGCGGCGGAGGAAGTGGCGGAGAGGAAGAGGACGGTGAGAATTGAGAGGAGAGTGTTGGAAGACATGGTAGCTTAATTAAGACAATGAATGAAGTGTTGGGGGTTTTATAAGGGAGATGGTCAGACACTGTGTGCCATTATAATAGTGGTTTCAGGTTTGCTGTGGTCCAAATGGTCAAAGAAGATAGGCTAATATAAGTTGTTTATTCATTAAGATTGATAACATAGACCTTGTTCTGCGCATAAAGTTGAGATGTGACTTTTTGGTGAGGATAATGCTTTCTTTATTAAAGGAGGGCAATATAATAACACGTGAATTGATAAAGGTTCAATAGCTAATATCTTACATGCATTTTTTTTTTTTTTTAGGGGAAACTAAGTTATTGAAGTTGGGGAAATTATGTGCAAATCACACGTAAATTTGAAGAAAGTTTAATCTTAAAGGCATAAGATATTTATAGTTTTAAGTTGATTTTGAGAGGGGCTAATTAGATAATTAGGCTGTTTTTTTATATTGTACACTAAGTAGGTTTTTTTCAGTTTTTTAATTAGTAAATGTACCCCACTAATATTTTTACTGTTAAGGTAATTAGGTAAGAGAACCGTGGTATTAAACCGCGACTTTCCTTCTACATTTCTCCGGTTCAATACAACGCAGACCCGTCTTCTTTTCTTCTACATTTCTCTGATTCAGATTCCTTCGTTCAGTTGTGACTAAGATCCGTCTTCTTCATTTTCTCGGGTGCAGTTTTCTCATCACGTGATCTCTTCTTTCTGGTAAGTTTTTCTTCTCCTTCTGCGGGTAGTGAAACCAATAGATCTGTGAAGGCTTGTAAACACGTCCCCTCTGATGACGAGGACAAGACTGAAAAGAAACTTTCTGAAGCTGTTGATGAGTTCCATGAACTGGTAACTGTAGAGATCTACGTGGTGTCTATTCTCTAGTTTTTACCTTATCCATTGCAACTAGTGTGACTTAACTTTCTTCAGATAAAAGAAATTGACGGGAAGGACAATCCCTCAAATGGACTTGAGATTAAAGATGATATCCATGAGTGGGGTCTACAAGTCTTTGGACCCAAGGTTTATTCTCTTGCTTTGTAATTCATTAAAGTGTACCAGACCTCCTTGGCTCCTTCAGGACAATGTATTAATTGTCTTTTGCAAATGACAGAAGCTAACATCACCTCTAGCTTTTCCTGATCTTGGCTCTAGCATCCTGTTGCAAACATTCATGGCGAGTGAGCTCAGCTCACTGGTAGAGATTGAAATGGACAAAGGTTTTGACATGATACCCATTTTATAGAATGCATTCAATGTTTTCTAGCTTTTGTATCACAAACCTGATGTGTACTCTTAGGATTTCTGTGACTTTCTTTTATTGCAGTAGAGGATTTTCTAGAGGGCTTGTTGCTAAATGGATGGCTGGGGAAATTGGCTGTAAAATGTGGCCATTTAGAAGAGTCCATAGCAATATGGTCATTAAACATGTGTGCAACTCATTGCTTATTTTGGTTATTTTTAAAAAGCTCGTATAGGAGTAAATTTCTGGTACTGGAATTTGCTTGTGCTTTCTCATGATAATCTGCTAATTTCTGGTATGAAATTCATACCAGAAAATTCATACCAGAATTTTCTGGTATGTAAAATTCTTACTAGAAAATTCACAGAATTTTCTGGTACGAGTTTTTAGGTATGAATTTCATACCAGAATTTCTAGTACGAATTTCTGGTATGAAATTCATACCAAAAAACTCATACCAGAATTTTCTGGTATGTAAAATTCTTACCAGAAAATTTTGTTATGAGTTTTTTGGTATGAAAAATTTCTGGTATGAGAGATTCTGGTAGAAAATCATAAAATTTTGGAATGAATTTGACCAAAATTATGGTAGAAAATTGTGGTATTACTTCTGATATGAAAGAAATTTGGTATGAAAATAATTTTGGTATGACAAAATTCTGGTATGAAAAAATTTGACCAAAATTTTGGTATGAAAAAAAATCTGGTATGACAATTTCTGGTATGAGAAGTTCTGGTATGAGAAAATTCTGGTATGAAAATAATTTCTGGTATGAGAAATTCTGGTATGAAATTTCTGGTATGAAAATTTCTGGTATGAAAATTCTGGTATGAGAAATTCCGGTATGAAAAATTCATTCCAGAAAATAAAAAAGAAATAAAAAAATAAATAAAAAAAGGCAAGAAAAATGATAAAAGAAAACAAATTCAGTAATTAAAATTTAAAAATTATACTTATGTAACAAATAACAAACATCATTTATTATTTCTTTCTAAATAGAAGGGTTAATAATTTTTACTACTATTAAATGAAAGTGGTAAAAAATTTGGGGTACACTTTCTTAAACAAAAACTCAAAAAAGCCTAATATGTCAAATTCTCCCTTTTGAGAGTTGGAGTATCAAGTTGTATATCGTGCATGTTCGTGATTATATAAACGAGAGTGTTATATTAATATAATTAACTAGTTAATGGTGATTTTTATTAGTTACGTCTTCTTCCAAGTAAATCTTCAATTTTTTAATGTTTAGTTAACCGGTTATGGTTTACATTATTTTGATATAAAAATAACTTTTTTAGTATATTTTAAAAAGATAAAATTTGGTGAAGTAAGTTTTTATTTTAATATATACTTTTCTAATTTTTACTATCCTAATTAACTTATTACTATGACTCTATTAGGGGTATGTTTATTAAATGTGATTATGTTATATTACTAAAATACCTAGAAATTAGTTAGTAATATTGGCTTTTTGAAAATGAGATATTTAGCTAACTAATTGAAGTGATTGTAAGTTTGCAAAATGAGAGACCATGAATAATGATTTTGTTATTTTTTTCAAAATAAATAAATAATGATATTGGTTGCGTTAAGAAATTGATCAAGGTCATGGTGCTGAACAGGCTGTGGATACATCTTGTATACACGTCAAATATATTATATTATTTTGGTCAAATAATTACAAATTGCGTAAAGTTGGTTAAAATTATGCGATCAACGATGATGGAAAGTTGGACTCCTGTAGAGGATAAGATAATGCATCCTTAACAATCCTTGTTTTACACTCATTAAATTCAATGAGAATGAAAAGTGAATGAATATTATAGATAAGGCTGCTGTACAATATATGGAATTAGAAAATTATTCTTCTCACCATAAGTTAACCTAGTTATAAGGCTTGGTGAATAAGAAGTGTCCATACTTATATGGTAAATATAATACACAAGCTGAGGGTCGCGGTTGGACTCAACCGGGATATATGTTGAGTAATATCATAGACCACTGCCAACTCAGCACAAGTCTAACAACTTTCTGTTAAAAGATTTCTGTTACAGATTGTATCCTATAAATACTTGTAATCGTTTTACATGAGATAGTAAGAAAGTTCAGTTTACATTCTCTCTCTATCTTTCTCAATTCATCTCTCACATTGTAACATGGTATCAGACAAACTATCGATCCTTCTCATTTCTTCCTAAAAGTTCTTCATTCCATGGCTCTATCTGAAACAAGCAATCATCATTCTGATGATGAGACGACGAATCCTTTCAGAGCAGAATCGAATCCTGATGGAGCAGATCCTTACAATCAAATGCACCTGCATCACTCAGATCCTCCTTCTCTTCGACTTACCACCACGTTGCTCAGTGAAACCAACTACTGTCGATGGAAACGATCTGTGGAGGTATCTCTTCTTGCTAAAAACAAACTTGGATTTGTTAATGGTGATTGTAAGAAACCTATCTCAGATCTTAAAATGATGGCTAAATGGGAGCAGTTTAATAATATGTTGATTTCCTGGTTGTTACACTAAGTCGAAAAAGACATAGCTGAATCTGTGCTATTTTGCAAAACTGCATCTCAAATCTGGAAAGAATTACATTTTCGCTATGGAAAATCCAATAGAACTAATCTCTATCAAATCCAGAAAGAATTATGTTCAATTTCTCAAAATAATTCTTCAGTTACTGCCTATTTCACCTGTCTAAAGAAGTTGCGGGATGAGTATTCACTAGTTGTTGAGGATCAACTTTGTATTTGTGGATCAAATCAGAGTGCTCTTAAGATCTTGCATGATCAACAGGTTATTCAGTTTCTTGTTGGTTTGAATGACTCTTATAATGTCATTCGATCTAATGTCTTAATGATGTCTCCTACTCCTAACCTTCATGATTTACCAAATTGTGCTGCAAGATGAAAGGCAAAGAGGTCTCAAATCATCATCTCCTGTTGATGATGATTCAGTAGCATTATATTCTCAACGTCGAGGTGCTCCAATCAATCAAGATCGTTCTAATTAGAGAAATTATTCAGATCCAATAAATTCATCAACCTCCTCTAACAGAATTTTATTCTGTAATCATTGCAAAGTTAAGGGTCATCTTATTGATAAGTGCTGGAAATTACATGGCTATCCCACTGCACCAGGTCCAGGCATTGCTTTTTGTGATATATGCAAAAATAGGTGGTCATTGCACCTCCAAATGCTGGAAGACTCATGACTATCCTCCAGGCCATAGATTAGTTGCAACTTCAGTCAATTCTACTGACACTTTACCAGGCATTTCTTCTAATTAATTACAACAACTTCTTTCACTCATACAATCACCACAAAATCAGGATAGTGGTAAGGTTGATCATTAAGCTTTTTTGGCTGGTAAGTCTGCTTGTTTTTTCTCATTAGAATTACATTCAAACTGGATACTCGACAGTGGAGCTACTAACCGTATCACACCATGTCTCGAATATTTTTCTTCATATAAACCTGCAAATACCTCTATTACAATGCCTAATGGTCAGCATGCTCCCATTGCTCACATTGGTACTATTCGGTTGAATGCATCTATCATTCTTCATAATGTACTTCATGTACTAGATTTCCATTTTAATTTATTATCCATTCACAAACTTGCTTCTAACCTGAAATCTGACATCACTTTTACCAATGATCTTTGCCTTATCCAGGACCATTTGATGAATCAGCCCTTGGTGATTGGTAGAGTGCACAAGGGACTATATCTTGCAAATAAAATTCCTTCCATCTCCAACACCTCACATTTATGTCACACTGCTTCTCTCACTCCAGAACTTTGGCACACGGCTTGGACACATGCCATTTGATCAACTTCATCACATTCCCTGTCATAACATTTCCATCAAGAATCATGCAGTTTTTCAAATCTGCCCTCAAGCCAAACAACATCGTCTTGCTTTTAAACATAATTCTACAAGAGTAGCAACTCCATTTGAACTCATTCATGTAGACGCATGGGGTCCATATAAACAAACTACATATAATGGTTTCAAGTATTTCTTGACCATTTTTGATGACCATACACGTTGTACTTGGACCTACTTGCTAGCAAATAAAAGCAATGCCTATCCTATTCTTCAGTCTTTCATTTCTCTTGTCAAAAACCAGTTCAATTCATCTATTAAGATCATTTTGTCTGACAATGCCATGGAATTTTCTGGTCACGTTGCTTCTTCTTTTTATTCTACCAATGGCATTATTCATCACACTTCTTGTCCCTATACCCCAAACAAAATGGAGTAGTAGAACGTAAACACAAACACCTTCTGGAGGTTGCTCGTTCTTTGTATTTTCAAGCCAATCTCCCTTTGATTTACTGGGGTGATTGTATTCTCACAGCCACATACTTAATCAACAGATTGCCTTCTCACATTCTTGACTTTAAATCTCCATATGAAATTTTATTTTCTAAGCCTCCTACTTACTCCAATTTCAGAGTGTTTGATTGTCTCTGTTATCTCACCACTCCTACTCACCATCGAGATAAATTCCAACCTCGTGCCATACCTTGCACTTTTCTTGGTTATCCCTTTGGCAAGAAAGGTTACAAGATTCTCTCTCTTCATTCCAACAGAATTCTTTATTCTCAAAACATTGTCTTTCATGAAACTATTTTCCCTTTTCGACAAATGTTATCTCATCCTTCTTCACATACCTTACCTACTCTATCTTCTTCTATCACTCCTTCTTTTGATTCTTCCATATTCATATCTCCTTCTACATCCTCTAATACATCTCATACATTTCCTTCACCTCCTGTTTTCTCATTAAATCCTTCATCTCCAATTCATAATCCTCCCTCACCTACTATCAGTCCACCACCTCTAAGGAGGTCCACTAGAACTACTAATCGACCTTCATATCTCCAGGATTTCATTTGCACTTATAGCTCCACCTCTCCAACACCAGGTATGATTTCTGCTTCTTTTTTACCCCCCCCCCCCCCCCC
>BSUD01000003.1:21856572-21914726 GCA_033239045.1 Fagopyrum esculentum
GGGGGGGGGGTTGAGTAATATCATAGACCAGTGCTAGCTCAGCACAAGTCTAACAACTTTATGTTAAAAGATTTTTGTTACAGATTGTATCCTATAAATACTTGTAATCATTTTACATGAGATAATAAGAAAATTCAGTTTACATTCTCTCTCTATCTTTCTCAATTCATCTATCACATTGTAACATATATGTGTAGAACAAGTAGCTCATCGTCATCAATCTTCTCAAATTGAAACTTGTAGTCAAAGCGAATGCATATGGAGCGTGACGTGAACACAATAGAAGAGGTACGTTGGAGATGGTTTGTAGTTTAGTGACCAATTCAGTGGTGTATGTGATGGCGTGGTACTTAACTTCAATCCTTGATTTGGCCACCACGTTTTGCTTTTGTGTTGGGAACGTAAGCATGAGAGGTCAAGTGCCCATCCTGTATCCGAATACACCATTAGATTAGTTGTTGATGAAGGATGAATGCACGAGCAATAATAGTCAAGGGGCCCTTAATGTATCAAAGAGGATGTTTGAAGACAATCTAGTGGCTTTGTAAGGACTTCTACATGTGCTGACAAACTTTGTAGGAATGATGGAATGATGGAAAGATTAATAATAATAATAATAATAATAATAATAATAATAATAATAATACACACTAAGGGTGTCGCGTGTACGCAACACGCGCATTGGATTTATTGAATATTTACGTGTTAGTTCCATGCTAGGAGCAAGTTGTTGCTAGGTGAATCATATCATTACATATGGAACAAGTATTCTGGTAGTAATGGTTAGGTACGACTCTACTTACAGTAGAAGCAACATATAAGCACGAAATACAAGCTTAGAGAACATACCAACCCTCTAAAACCAATGCAGGAAACCAAATTGCTTTGTGACAACTATCAATGACGATAAAGTCCAAAAAAAATATTTTCTCTATCTTCTACTCTCCTCCTTGTTGCCTCCCTCTCGGCAGATATGTCGTTGCGGGCTTTAAGAGCGGAGGAGAACAACTTGGGGAGCAGATCGGTGTCGGAATCCTCAACACAAGATGGCCAACTGGCCAATCCACATAGCAACTAACCCCCCTGATGCGTCCTTGGAGGTAACCAAAGATAACTCCGGATCTAGATCAAGCAAAATTCCAACTACTCCTTGATTCTTTGTGCAACGTTGTATCGTTTCGGATCCAAAGGGGCGGAAGCGATGAAGAAACAAGGGTTACTTCGATCTAGAGAGATCGAAGGAACCTTTTTGTGTGGAGCAAAGGTTGATTCTTAAAAAGAATCCTCGAATATGGATTTCTTGAATCAAAGACGAGATCCAAGGAAGAAGTTTGAGGGTTAGAAGAGAGGTTTTGATGCCCAAGCTAAGTGGAGGAAATTCTTCTCAAAACTTAGTAATATTGAACATGGAAAATAAGTGAGGCAAGATATCTCTTATATAGAGAAACTTGCCTACCTATGGGCCCACGGGCCAAACAAAAATACATGAAGAAAAAGCCCAAAAGGGGAAAACCTAGGAGGATAAAAGTAAACCCTAAACGGATAAGGTCAAAAAGGGAATATTCCTATACGGAATATCCCTTTATTACATAAAAAGGAAAACATGAAAATATAGTCCGAAAATAAGCTAGCTTCATGCCATGGAGTCGGAAAGACGGGACATGCCGCTAACGGAACCGGTAGCCTATGCTATGGTGGTGTAGAGACAAGGCATGCCGGTAATGGGACCAAATGAAGAAGTAATGCGGGTGATGATGGAGCCGGTGGCTCGAGCAATGGCCTTAGCTCGGGATCGGGTGATCGGTCCATCTAAGCGAACTCTAAGAGCCTCGTCCTCTTCGTCTATGGTCAACGTAAAAGGGGCATCCAAGGGCGCATCAGTCCCCCCATCTTGGCTGTGAAACGTCCCCGTTTCACCATCGTCAAAGAGGGGCTCAACATAAGGGGCAAGGTCCTTGATGTTGAACGTTGGGTGTACTCCGTAGGAATCCGGAAGCTCTAACTTGTATGCATTTGGACCATGACGGGATAAGATGCGGAATGGGCCATCACCACGGTCCGAGAGCTTGCTCATGCGGCGAGTAGGAAAACGCTCCTTCCGTAGGTGGAGCCAAACAAGATCACCGGGCTCAAAAGAGACGTCGCGGCGGCCCTTGTTGCGTTGTCCGGCAAGTTGGGCGGCACGACGTTCGAGTTGTGTCCTAGTCCGCTCATGAAGCTCAATGATTTGGGCGGCTCGGTTTCCGGCGATGATGTGTTCTCCATCCTTGAGCGGGCGGGGAGTGAAATCCAATGGTGTGTGTGGATTGAGGCCGTAGACAACTTCAAATGGGGACAATTTAGTTGCCGTGTGCCTAGACCTGTTATACGAAAACTCGACAACAGAAAGTAAGTCCTCCCACCTACGTGGGTTGGTCCTAGTGGTGGCTCTAAGTAGAGCACCAAGAGTCCGATTGGTCACCTCCGTTTGACCATCGGTTTGGGGGTGATAACTACTTGAAAACAACAAGTTGGTTCCAAGTTTTTCCCACAACGTTCTCCAAAAATGACTTACGAATTTCACGTCCCGATCACTAACGATGGAACGTGGTATCCCATGTAAACGCACCACATTGTCAAAGAACAAGGTGGCAACTTCACTAGCATTTAGGGTGCTTTTACATGCGATGAAATGAGCCATTTTGGAGAAACGATCGACTACCACGAAAATGGAGTCTTTGCCTCGTTTTGACATAGGCAACCCGACCACAAAGTCCATGGATAGATCCTCCCAAGGTCCCATTGGTATAGGCAAAGGAGAATACATCCCATCCGGACCTTGGCGCGACTTGGCATGATGACATGTGATGCAACCCTTGCAAAACCGTGTCACATGCATACGCATCCGGGGCCAAAAGAAATGCTCTTGGAGAGCGGAAAGGGTCTTGGTAGCACCGAAATGACCACGGCCCTCATGAGCTTCCTTGACCAACAAATGGCGTATAGATGAGCGCGGAATACAAAGTTTTCCCGCTCGAAAAAGATAGCCATCGTTAATAAAGAAAGACTCGTGCTCTCGGAGGTCGAGGCATTGTGCCCATATGTCCTTGAAGTCAAGATCCGTGGCATATAACTCTTTGATAAGAGCAAAGCCATGTATCTTGGCATCCATATACACAAGGAGGGCATAGCGGCGAGAAAGGGCATCGGCTGCCACATTCTCTTTGCCTTTCTTATGCCGAATAACATAAGGAAAGGTCTCTAAAAACTCTACCCAACTAGCATGGCGCCGACTGAGATTTGTTTGACTCTTGAGATACGAAAGAGCCGCATGATCCGAATGAATCACGAACTCCTTCGGCCACAAGTAATGTTGCCATGTCTTAAGACAACGAACTAGAGCATATAGTTCCTTGTCATATGTAGGGTAGTTGAGCGAAGGACCGGATAGTTTTTCACTGAAGTAGGCAATTGGACGATTCTCTTGTAAGAGAACGCCTCCAATGCCCACATTTGATGCATCACACTCCACCTCGAAGGTTTTCGAAAAGTTTGGGAGTTGGAGTAATGGTGCATTACAAAGACGGTCTTTGAGCGCATCAAACGCTCGAGCATGGATATCACGCCACTCAAACGTGACACCCTTGGTAGTGAGCTCATGGAGCGGTGCTGCTACCGTGCTAAAGTCCTTGACAAAGCGCCGGTAGAAACCTACTAAGCCGAGAAAGGCTCGGACCATGGTGACCGTAGTAGGAGTAGGCCACTCCCGAATAGCACGAACTTTAGATTCGTCTACTCGGAGTCCGTCCTTAGACACGACATAGCCAAGAAAGATAGTGGTGTCCGAGCAAAAGACGCATTTGTCAAAGTTGACATACAATTGCTCTTGTCTGAGGCACTCGAGCACTTGGCGAAGGTGCCCGATGTGATCCTCCAAAGACGTACTAAACACCAAAATATCATCAAAATAAACAACAACGAATGTACCCAAGAATCGGCGCAAGACGTGGTTCATGAGGCGCATGAAGGTGGACGGGGCGTTGGAGAGGCCAAAAGGCATGACAAGCCATTCATAGAGTCCATACTTCGTTTTGAACGCCGTCTTCCATTCGTCACCTTCGGCCATCCGGATTTGGTGGTAACCGCTCCGGAGATCAATTTTGGAGAAGATAGTGGCGCCATGAAGCTCATCCAACATGTCATCAAGGCGCGGGATCGGGTGGCGATATTTGACGGTGATTTGGTTGATGGCACGACAATCAACACACATCCGCCATGATCCATCTTTCTTTGGTACTAAGATTACCGGGACGGCACATGGTGATAAGGATTCACGCACATGTCCCCGGTCTAGGAGCTCTTGCACTTGACGTTGTAGCTCCTTTGTCTCTTCCGGACTGGCTCGGTAAGCGGCACGGTTTGGCAAAGAGGCACCGGGCCCAAAGTCAATTTGATGTTCAATCCCTCGGATAGGTGGCAAGCCGGGTGGGAGGTCTTTGGGCATAATATCCTGAAATTCGGACAACAACAAAGACACCTCGTGTGGCACATTACTTGGGTCATGAGAAGTAGATAAACAAAACGGAACAAGTAAAAAGCATGGGAACTTGCCTTCCATGACCGGTTGCAAATCATGCCGGCGAGCTAAGAGTATCCGTGGCTCACACCGTCCTTGAATTACGGGATCCGAAGATGATAAAGGTGCGCCCGAAGAAACGATGCGACCTTTACTACCTTTGGATTCGGTAGCATGGATAAGAGGGGCGGTGTTGCGGGATTTGGAAGTACTAGCACCTACAACATCGGGACTCCGGGGGTCCGATTTTGCCGGTGCTTTAGCGGACTCATCAATAGTTTGTTGCCTCTTCCGTTCCGCATAGTCAACCAAAATTTCGTGCGGAGTCATAGGCAAAAGTGTGACCCGTTTTCCATTATATTGGAACATGTACCGATTAAGATAACCGTCATGATATGTGCGGCGATCGAATTGCCATGGTCGTCCTAATAGGACATGTGTGGCGTCCATCTTGATAACATCACAAAGGACCTTATCAACATAGGCGCCAATAGAAAACGGTACCCAAGCTTGTTGTGTGACGGTGTCACATGCCGTATCGAAAATCCATTGGAGTCCGTAAGGCGTTGGGTGGGGGGTCGTAGGCAACTTGAAGTGTTTTACCACCCGTTCGTTGACAATATTGCAACAAGAACCCCCGTCAACGATGAGAGAAAGACTCGTATTATTAACCAAGCAACGAGAGTGGAAGAGATTCTCGCGTTGATCAATAGGAATATGCTCTTTAACAGCCAAAATACGACGAGAAACAAGAGCAAATTTACCGGGTTGTGCTGGGCCGCAAGCAATCTCGTCATCACAGGGTTCCATGCCAACAAGTGGGTCGGTGTCATGGTCATCCTCAATAATGATATCACCTTCATATTGACCATCGTCGTCCTCGAAATATGTTGGGTCGGCAAACAAGACCCGTTTGGTGTTTGGGCAATCACGTTGTACGTGGCCAAAACCGCTACACTTGTAACACACGGGCTCCCTTGGGCGAGCCGCCGGTGAGGGTCCTTGTTGACCTCGAGAGGGAGGCACCGGCGCCGGGCCACGGTTTGGTGCCTTCTCGGTACCCGTTTGCCTATTGGAAGGACCCGTCCGTTGGGTCCCTTTGGAGGCGTCGGTATCTGTAGGACTAGGCGCATCTCGAGAACGTGTGTTAGATGGATAAAGATATGGACTCGAGGAAGAGGGATACCTAGAATACCGCGGTGTTTCGAGTTGTTGCTTATATAACTTCATGGCGGCATGACATAATGCTCCCAAATCCTTGAATGGGACAATCTCGAGCGGCCGCCGGATGGAAGCATTAAGCCCACTCATGAACTTGGTGCGGAGGGCGGAGGGGAGGCCGAGACGCCGGCCTTTATGTGCATGTCCTCAAGTTTAGCCAAGTAAGCCACCGGAGTGAGGTTGCCTTGCTTGAACTCGGCAATTTGCAACCGCATATCATTCTTAAAGTCCTCGGGTACGTACTTCTTGGTCATGCAATAGAGCAATTGCTCAAACGTCTCAATTGGTGCCCATCCTCGCCTCTCTCGGGTGAACTCATACCGGTTCCACCAAGACTTCGCATCTCCTTCAAAGTATAGAGTTGCCGCCTCGATTTTCTCGGATTCCTCCTCATAATGACAATGTTTTAATGCTCGTTTCATATCCTGCGCCCAATCAAGAAAAACACACGGATCATATTCACCATGAAAGGTAGGGAACTTAACCTTACCTTCCCTACGAGCTCGGTAGGGGTCCGGGCGGGGTGGTGGAATGTAGGCATCATCGGCACGGGCTCGCCGGTGGCCGCCATGATGACGTTGGCGCCCATGAACGGGTGGGGCCGGCCTAGGTGGATTTGGGGGAGGCAACCATTCTTCACCCCGGTCTTGGTTCTCATAGGGGTCTATGACGGGTGGGTGCCACGGACGGTTATGTGCTATCCGTTCTAAATCGGATTCATCACCGGAGAACTCATTGAAGTTGTGTTGCTCATCGTATTCATCAAAATCAAGGGTCCTCGGTTGCCGGATTGACCGTTGGTGACGGTGTTCGGACCGATCATGCTCACGACCATGATTGGTGGTTGAGTTGGGACGGTACCGGGGCTCTTCCCGGGTTTGTCGGTCGGTGCGGGGCACACTAGGTGGAGGTGGAGAAGGAATATACCATTGATGTTGATGCTCATAATATTGGTGCCGATGTTCCGTATCGACTATGGGCAAGTTATCTTGACGCGGGTCGGGGAATTCCTCCTCTTCTTCATGGGACTCATTTCCGTCAAGAGGTAAAGGATGGGTGCGTTCAATGACAGACGCAAGCCGGGTAACGTTTGATGGGCCGGCTCCCAAAAGTCCCTTGCCTTTCCGTTGTGCATCGGAAGTGGAAGCATTGACCACGTTCTCATTCGGAGAAGTTGGGGTGGGACGGCGAGCATTCTGAAGGGACTTAAGAGCTTCTAGCTCTTTTTTCAAGGCAATGTTTTCTCGGGTCAAGGCATCAAACTTTTGTTGTGCCTTCAAGGCTTCCAATTCTCGCCTTATGGAGTCATTTTCGAGGGACAACGAAGCAGTTTCTTGAGCCAAGGGTTCACTGAACTCTTGCGGACCAGAATCCTGAGAAGTTTCCATTTCAACGTTAGTCATTGCTCCAAATCAGCACACAAGTTCAAGCAATCAAGTGAGCAAGGTGACAAGTTAGGTCAACTTTACCCAAGTTCAAGTGCGTTATCGGGTTCTACTTTGGGGAAGGCCGTTTGGCGGTTAGGCAAGGAAGGCAAATCCAACAAAATTGAACCAATTACACACAAAAAAACAAGTGATATTTTGCAAACGTATGTGAGAAAATGGAGAGATAGAAGATGGACGGATTGTTCACTCGGCAAGCTTTGCTTGCTTTCGGTCTTTGACCTTTTTGTAAAATCCGATTTTTCGGATGGACCGGTTTGCCGGACCTCTTTTCACTTTGTGTGTTTCGTTTCTTTGAAACGTTTTGAGCAACACTTTCTTTTGTTTTTTTTTTGAACACAAATCCGTATTGATGAAGAGTTGTTTTGCTTTTCTTGGAATATCAAATGCGAGATATTCGAACTTTTCGTTAACAAAAATATCCCAAGAGATTTGGTGAAATTAATTAACAAAATTGTCGGATTAGGTCAGTTTAAGAAAAAGACGGGTTTGATAAATGGTTTGAAGGCAAACCAAATATCTCCTATTTTTGTTCTTTTTGTTTTGAGTTAAACACGGAAAAGAAAAAAAAATTCAGGAAAAATGGATGAACATGATGAAGAACATGATGAAGAACATGAAGATCATGAAGAACAAATGAAGAACATCATGAGCAAACGAAGAACATCATGAACAAAAAAAAAGGCTAAATAGGTTTAAGATAATAACGCACAAAAACAAGAGTAAAGAGAACTTAGCTTTGATCCCTTGCTCTGA
The DNA here is from genome assembly GCA_033239045.1 of Fagopyrum esculentum. NCBI lineage: Eukaryota > Viridiplantae > Streptophyta > Magnoliopsida > Caryophyllales > Polygonaceae > Fagopyrum > Fagopyrum esculentum. The sequence continues at coordinate 21,864,550 of BSUD01000003.1, forward strand.
TACCAATTTGATGCGTCCTTGGAGGTAACCAAAGATAACTCCGGATCTAGATCAAGCAAAATTCCAACTACTCCTTGATTCTTTGTGCAACGTTGTATCGTTTCGGATCCAAAGGGGCGGAAGCGATGAAGAAACAAGGGTTACTTCGATCTAGAGAGATCGAAGGAACCTTTTTGTGTGGAGCGAAGGTTGATTCTTAAAAAGAATCCTCGAATATGGATTTCTTGAATCAAAGACGAGATCCAAGGAAGAAGTTTGAGGGTTAGAAGTGAGGTTTTGATGCCCAAGCTAAGTGGAGGAAATTCTTCTCAAAACTTAGTAATATTGAACATGGAAAATAAGTGAGGCAAGATATCTCTTATATAGAGAATCTTGCCTACCTATGGGCCCACGGGCCAAACAAAAATACATGAAGAAAAATCCCAAAAGGGGAAAACCTAGGAGGATAAAAGTAAACCCTAAACGGATAAGGTCAAAAAGGGAATATTCCTATACGGAATATCCCTTTATTACATAAAAAGGAAAACATGAAAATATAGTCCGAAAATAAGCTAGCTTCATGCCATGGAGTCGGAAAGACGGGACATGCCGCTAACGGAACCGGTAGCCTATGCCATGGTGGTGTAGAGACAAGGCATGCCGGTAATGGGACCAAGTGAAGAAGTAATGCGGGTGATGATGGAGCCTCGTCCTCTTCGTCTATGGTCAACGTAAAAGGGGCATCCAAGGGCGCATCACCCCCGTTTGGTTGTAACTCCGGAAACGGAAACGGAATGGAAACGAATTTAGTCGATATGTATATCCTTATTTATGAAATTTTATAGAATCATTCCTTGTGGATTAATGCAAAATGCACTTGCTTCCCCATATTTTTTTTTCCTATAGGGTATCAAAAGTAATCAAACTCTACTTCAATTTTTTTAAACCACAAGGAATGATTCTACAAACTTTCATGAACAATGGTATACGTATGGACTAGATTCGTTTCATTTCGTTTTTGATTCCGGAGTTAAAATCAAACGGACCCTAAGTATCAGGTGAAGCGCATATCTAAATTAGAGCATTGATAAAGAATGTTGCACAAACCCTTTATTTTACCTTAGCTTCCACTTATAACGTAACTTTCTAGCTAACTCATCCACACATACTACAAACCTATATAGAACCTGTCCACAGTATCTGTTACTTGACACTTTTAATTACCCTTCCATTTTCCAAAATCTCCAATTAGGTGGATGGTTTGAATGAACACACGTGTACCCGCTAAAAAGACTAAGGGGCCATTTAGTATTCATATTTTAATTAAAGATATGAATATGGGTATCATTGTTAGCATGAAATATTGTGATATTTTAGACACGTTTTCTAAGTGTATTTCATCTATATTGGTATTCATTGATAAAGCATTGAAGCAATTGTGAGTTAGTTCGCCTATATTGTCGATATAGAGGTCTACATAAGCTTTGTGTTGATTGTAGGCAATTAAGAGCTAAAACCGGACGAATCAAGGGAGAATGGAGATGAATTGAGCATGTCCAAGGATTGAGGACATCACTAGGAGCTAAGGAGGATGCTAAGTTGAAGAATAGTACGAGACAAAGGAGAATTACGATCTACATGTGTTCCACACCCTAAAGTACGGCCGTATTAGGATCCACGCTCTAATCCACGGCCGTGGAACCTTGGCAAGACAAGCGTGGAGCATTCCAGCAACTTACACGGCCGTGGAGGATTTGAGGAACCGTGATCCAACTCCACGCTCTAAATTACGGGCGTGGAACCCTTCCACGACCGTGATCTTGACGATCTTTTACGCAATATTTTAAGCCACAATCTTCTACGCACATGGGCCGAAGACGCATTTTATTTGGGCCTATATAAGGACGGAAGGAAAGAGATTCCGTCACCTCTGCTTACCCTAGTTTACACCTTCGCTTAGACCTCCGTGGAGAGATTGCACCTAGCCCTATTGAGATTTCCGGATTGACGGAAAGTTAGAGAAAGAGTGGATTGGAAGATTGTTCGTAAGGAGATTTCATACTTTGTTCCTAGGTTTGATTAGAAGACGGATTGACATCCCGTTCTTCGTTCTTATCTAGAATAGTTACTTGTTTGTGTTCATTCCAAATCTGAGTTGCATTATTATTGATATTTGTGGATTTGAGATTGGTTTGAAGGTTATTGAAGGTTTTCGGAAGTTTTCATCTTTCATTCTTTTAAATCTTGAATTTGATATCAATATGACTGTTGTTGGCTAAAACCCTTTAGCAATTCTAAGGTGAAGGGTTGATAGTTGTGGCTTAGATGATGATAGATCGATCGTAAACAGATTGGATCCTGAGAGTTAGAGAGAATCGCCGACGAACCTAATCCACGGTCTGTTCTTGAGCTTCCACGGCCGTGGAACTCAAGAACTACCCGTAATTTTGTGTCAGTTACGAACCTTGCTTTTACTTTAATTCAAAGTTAAAGATTTGCTTTAACTTAGTCTTGGCTTGCCTTTTCTAGGTGGTAGTGAAGCTTCAACAACCTCTACCTCGATTTCGAGTGTCACAACCTTAATCGGTTAAGTTAGTCTTGATCCTTGGATTACAAGTTTGGGTATTTGACGTTAATATTTACCTTTAGAATCTTTCTATACTGAAGCCTCAACAACCTTTATAGAGAGTACCTTTGGGTGAATCATATAAGGTTTTGGAACTTCACCGTACATTGCCTTAAATTCGTATACCTTTGCATACCTCAACTTTGTCCTTATACCTTTAGTATATCTTGAATCGATTGCCACAGCTGGATTCCTGGATCTTTAGGATTGTTGTTTTCCTAATAATTTACAAAAGCTCATACATTTACTCGCTTGACAATTCTATAATTGGATTTAACCCCCCAAATCCCTGTGTTCGATACTCTGGAATTCTTGCTTAACTATATCGATCCGTACATTGCGGGTTCGCTTGCTTGATTTCTAGTTTTATAAATTTAAGACTTATTTGCACGCACGCTAAGTGGCGAACAATCATCCATACCCATATCTTATATTTGCTATTTTTAGAGTAATCGTATCATTTGCTACCTTATATCTCCCAATCTGTTATCACACAAGACACATGTATGTTAGTAAGAGTTCAGAAAATTGAATTGATTTCAAAGGATAACAGCATAGTAAAACTCTTACAAATGAATGGCTTTCACTACATGCTAAGACAGCTTGAAAATGTCAGTATTCAATTTTTAAGTTTTTCTCACATACTGCATTTAGATTTTATTGAGAGGGGAAGATAGAGAATGGAGACGATGCAGGCATGGACAATCACTTGAGAAAAAATCATAATACAAAACGAAAAGTATGCAATAGTGAACATACGGTTGGAACTAAAATAGATAAAATAGGAACTGATACAATTGCCCTGAACTAGACTTGTATAAAAGCGGACTCGGGCCGGGTCATACCTAAAAACTCTACCCGTAAGGTGCGGACCGGGCTGGCCCGGCTTGTCCAGGCCACAAACGCTGCCCATGTCCACCCATGTAAAAAGCGGGCGGGCTGCCGGCCCGGCCCGAATGACCCGTATGTACTTGATTGTGCGTTTTTTCTCCGAAATTTATCGTTCAAAATAAGTAATATAATGTATTTAAACTACACTTTCAATCCAATTATACTTGCATAGTTGCATAGTGCACTATCAACAAGTTCAACAACAATCAACACACAAAAAATTAATAAATTCAAATACGTTAAAAATCAGCAAGTATCATTACACTCAAGTTAGCCGTGCAATCTTGTATTAAAAAAAATATGCGGGCCGGGCCGGGTTGGCCCGCAGGTCAAAACGTTTACCCGTACCCGTCCCAGCAAAATACGGGCCGGGTCAGACCCAAACGGGCCAAACTAACTGCACATACCCATGTTTTTTCCGGGCGGACTAGACGGATCGGCCCGAATTTGTACAAGTCTACCTTGAAACTAATTCAATAACATTGGATCCTTTAATAACCCGATGGTTTTTAATATGCCTTCTTAACCTTCAACCTCAACATATTAAAGGGAATATAAATCAGCATGTACTATAGTATAGGACATCAAATTATAATCTTTCACAAAAAATCTCAAGAAATTAAGACAAACCCATTTGAGATCATTAAATTTGCTCAGATAGGTCATGCCAAAGTTTTAAAAAAAGGGCATAAATTATCTCAAAAATCAAGAATAAATGAACAAAATGAAAAGGGACTAAATTATATTAGATTAAGAACTTGTAGTTTACAATTAGTAGTAGTCTCGTTTATTAGATTAATAACTTATTGTTTATTAGTCGTAGTCTTTGATAAATTGTAGGGTTTGAGACCCCGCATAAATGGTAGAAAAGAACACACATTGAAATAATTTTATTATACTATATTATAGCGATTATAAAAATATATACTATAGAATAATATGTTACGTATCATCAAATTTTATCTCATAATATACTATCTATCATAATATATAAAGATAATATCATATAATAATATCCTAGCAGGCTTCTTCTTGACAAGGTTAGCAATTACGAGGATGCTTAGAGGAAGATAAGCTTCGTCTCCTATCGATCCTGATCGAATTGTTTGCTACCTTGGATATGAATCCTATAAATGCTCAAATTGACTTCACCATTGATATTCCATTTATCACAGAGTTTTCACAATTGTCTTTCTCACGTCCAAAATTTTTAATAAATTAACTATATTGGTAGTCAATTTCCGTGGAAGTTGTCGTGTGTAGAGTTTACTAGCTGATATATGTTTAACTCTGAATAAAATGTACTCTATTGACTTTGTGTAAGCTTTAATGATAGGTGCATGACAGATTTCTTTGTTGCCATAAAAGACGGAACGAGTTTCCCAACATATTAATTGGTTAAATAGTGAGGATGAGTTTAATATTGAGGATGTTTAACATTGATACCTGACCGAAGGTATTTCTATGATCGTCTATACCCAATCAAAAGTAAATCCCTACTTAGCACTAAGAACAAGTATAGTGATTAAGTAAGGGTCGAACCCAAAAGAGTTAAGGTGTTTTAGATGCAATTATCGATTATAATGACAAGTGACACAAAAGGGGGGGGGGGGGTTTGGTTGAATTGATGCACAAAAACTTATAAAAATGATTAATGCGACAAATAAGACAATAATGGATGAATCTACACTAGGTTGATTCTAAGCATGCAATTGCTACTTTGGTGCATTCCTTTTACAAGTTTTTAAGTAATCTCCCGTCTAGATCATACATATGTGGTGAGCCAACCGGCATCAACACAACTTAACCTATTAAAGTTCCGTAAATGTGACCCCCCTATTTCATTTCTAGTTGATTACCAATTAATTAACCCTGTTTAAAACAATAAGCGGAAAAGCGGAAAACGTAAATTTTTAAAACTTTATCTTACAACCATATTCACAACATGTATACATACGAACATACGTCATAAACTCCGTTTAACCAAAACACAACTGTTTTAAAACCATGCAAACCATCCTAGGTGGTAGCATCCCATAACAGCCCTCTTGATATGATCTCAAATCCAGGTGTTGGGTCTAATGTCCTTGCCTTGATCAGGCCGAGTCTGAGTAGCTGAAAAATATGTGAATATAACAACAATGAGCCACACGCTCAGTAAGGGTATACAAATCGCACTCTCCCAATATATATAAGTATCTAATATCCCGTCCCCCAAAGGAGACTCTATACCCTTCCTCACATTTCAAAGCACACATACATATCCACATTCACATATAATTTCACAACCATTCATATCACATTTCACATAAACATTCAAGCATGTTATCACACATCACATATAAACATATCATCTCATATAAACATCTCATATCATCTCATCACATATAAATAATCATAACATAACATATAACATGCTAGACTCGATCGCATCGATGCATAGGTGATAATTAACTAACTAGCTCCAACTGATCGTACGATATATTTTCTCATTGCTTTCGTATTTCTTTTCTTTCTTTCTTTTTTTTTCTTTCGGTTGGCCAACCCGATAGCGTCCTCGGCCCCTTGTAGATCAGGTAGCGACCTCTGAGGCCCCCTGTAGATCAGGTAGCGACCTCGTCCCCCGGAAACCCGTGCGGGACCCAGTTGGGCTAATTAATCAATTACCATCCTATATTATCACTTTCATATCATAACTCAAATTCATGCTTTCATCATATTCTTTCATCACATTCTTTCTACCATCATCTCATGTACCTCATGCATGCATTCATAAAGAATATCAAGTCATCATCATCGTCTCACTCATATACATATAAGCATGCATACAATCATAACAAACATATATATACACTCAAGCATGCATAAAATCATAGCATATTAAATACATAACATATATTAAGCAAGTGTAATTCATATACACTTACCTCGCAGGTAAGAACAATAAGACCTCGCAAACCAATTATTGAGTCCGTTTTCCACTCGGACTATCCTCCTTTATCGTGCTTGGATACGCTCACAAAGCAACTAAGCTATAGTTAGACCGGAACCTTCAACAACACCTGTTGAGAATATCATATTCTTCGTATTAAACTTCTCACTTCAAACACCAGTTAAATTCATTCCTTTGAATTTAATTAACTTATATCCTCTTGTATAATCCCAATTTAATTAATTAACCTTTAATTAATTAATTAAATTTCGCCATAACAACGTTTTGCTGGCATGCAATTTCTAAACCCACCTGTCATCAAATCTCATCAAACAAACAACCCATAATCACCAGAATAAAGTAACGAGCATAATGGAATTTCCAATTATCCATTTTGACAAGCCTAAGGTCAATTTAGGCTAAATCGCAATACGGAAAACGAATGAATTCATAACTTATTCGTTACTAACCCGATTGACGATCCGAAAGAAGATTCGGAATCACAACGACGCAGGCTACGCTCGGACACCATCAAATTCACCGGAATCTGAGCGACGGAACCTCCCTAGTATCATATATGCTCGACCAAGCCTCCCCTTGCTCGGAAATGCAGAAACTCGGTACCAAAATGAAGAGAATGAAGAGAGGAATCCAAAAACTCAAACGGATTTGAAATCGGATTAGAAACGAAGAGTAGATCTGAGTTTGAAGGTTGAGAGAAATCAGAGCTTTTACGAGGAAACGTGAAAGAAAATTAATTAATAAACGATATTTCAGCTATTTATAGCGAAGACGATAATTATCCTTTAACGGAGTCGATAATTATCCTTTTACCGATCCGAAAGCGGTTTAAGCCCCCTTCTCCAAAGTTCTCGAAATTGGAATAATAAATCTGGAATATTATATGGATAATTATTCCGCAATTGTTTCGAAAAATGCGTATTCCTAAGCCGTCTTTCTTAGCCGCTAAGAAACGAAATAGCGACTCTTTTGGCCGTTTTGCCTTTCTATGTTTTTTCATATCTAGGACATGTCCGATGTCCTGATCATTTTTCTCAACTGCATTTTTATTAATTGAAGCTCCCAAATGCTCCAAATAACACCGGGTTGCAATATCATCTAGGAGCAAGTTACCTCGAGAGGTATCTCGTATTAAAACGGATTTAATTCCTTAAAATTCTTGATTAGGTCATCTTCGATTTTTGACTGTTACAAATATCTCCCACTTTAAGAAATTTCGTCCCGAAATTTAAGAAAGGACGTAGAACCAAATTCGTAGATATATCAAAAGGATGCACAACCGGATCACAATTTCTCAAGGTTTTTACTTAAAAAGGTAGGGGTATTTCGCTTTCATATCTCGTTTGGTCTCCCATGTAGCCTCTCGAGCTGAATGATGTCCCCATCTGACCTTCACCATTGGAATCTCTTTGTTTCTCAATCTTCGAACCGGCCTGCCTAAAACCTCAACTGGTTCTTCTGGGTAGGACAAGTTCTCAAATACTTCTATCTCAGGTTCGGGAATGATATGACTCGGATCTGACCTATATCTCCGTAGCACCGATACATGAAAGACGTCATGTAATCTTGATAACTCTGGTGGTAACGCCAACCTATACGCAAGTGGTCCGATCTTCTCTAAGATCTCATATGGACCAATGTATCTCGGTGCTAACTTCTCATGCCTACCAAATTTCATAACTCCCCTCCAAGGAGATACCTTCAAAAACACTCTATCGCCTATCTCATATGTCATCTCTCGTTTATGGCGATCAAAGTAGCTCTTCTGACGATCTTGTGCTGCCTTCAAGTAGTGCTTTACTACTTGTACTTTCTGTATTGTCTGTTGTACAAGTTCAGGACCCTCTATACGTCGCATGCCCTCAAAATCCCAACATACAGGTGTGCGACACTTCCTTCCATACAAGACCTCGTAAGGGGCCATACCAATACTTGAATGGAAACTATTATTATACGCAAATTCGAGCAATGGCAGGTTAGAATCTCAGTTACCTTTAAGCTCCAAAACACAAGATCTCAACATCTCCTCCAAGGTTTGAATCGTTCTCTCTGATTGTCCGTCTGTCTGAGGATGAAATGCCGTACTGAAATGCAATCTTGTACCTAAGGCAGTTTGCAGACTTCCCCAGAAATGTGAGGTAAACCTCGGATCTCTATCGGATACAATCGATACTGGGACTCCGTGTAGTCGAACAATCTCTCTCACATACAACTCTGCCAGCTCATCTAAGGAGTTATCTTGTCTCATCAGTAAGAAGTGAGCAGATTTCATCAATCTGTCTACAATCACCCATACCGTGTCATTCTTTCTGAAAGTCCTAGGAAGTCCAACAACAAAATCCATTGTAATCCGCTCCCACTTCCACTCAGGAATTGATAAAGATTGTAACTTTCCTGCTGGTGCTTGGTGTTCAGCCTTCACTTGTTGACACACTAGACACCAAGCCACAAAATCAGCTGCCTCTCGTCTCATCCTAGGCCACCAATAGATCTTCCTCAAGTCATTAAACATCTGCGTACTCCCAGGATGCATGGAATACCTCGAGGAATGTGCCTCTTCAAGTAGCTTCTTCTTTAACTCCTCAATGTTGGGCACGCATATCCGTGAACCTCTATATAACACTCCTTGATCAAACAATTGGAAGTGTGTAGTGGTAGCATCTCCCACTTTAGCTTTCAACTTCTTCAGTATAGCATCCTCATCTTTTATCTAGTTGAAATTTCATCAAGAATCAACGGTCTAACTTGAATGTTTGCTATCAACTCAGATCCTCTTACATCCATCTCTACTCTCATAACTTTGAGAGCTAATAGATGCTCAACTTTGTAGTTCACCTTTCTTAGATGGTACTCTATAGTGCCATCATAATCCTTGAAGTAACTCCATTTATCTTCTCTGCCTCAGATTCAGATCCCTCTGAGTGGGAATATACTTCAGGCATTTATGGTCGGTAAACACTAAAAATGTATCACCATAAAGATAGTGCCTCCAGGTCTTAGGAGCATGAACTATAGCAGCAAGCTCTAGGTCGTGTGTAGGATAGTTATGCTCATGAGGTCTCAACTGTTTCGATGTATATGCTATTACCTTTCCTTCCTGCATTAGAAATCCTCCTAAGCCACTCCCAGATACATTGGTGTAAACCACAAAGTTACCCTTATTTGAGGGTACAACCAAAATAGGGAACATAATCAATCTTCTCTTAAGTTCTTCAAAGCTCTTCTGACAACTATTGTCCCACATAAACAGTTGATTCTTCTTTAGCAAATTAGTCAACGATCGCGTGATAATTGAGAAATTCTTTTCGAACCTCCTATAATAACCCGCAAGTCCTAAGAAACTGTGGATCTCTATAATGCTCTTCGGTATTTCCCGCTCTGTAATAGCCTTGATCTTGGATGGATCAGGTTGTATACCATGTCGTGATATCACATGCCCTAGAAAGGCAATCTAATCCGTCCAAAACTTACACTTGATGAACTTCGCGTATAGTTATCTCTCCCTCAGAATCCCCAAGATACGTCTCAGATTCTCTCTATGAGCATCCACTTTTTCGGAATATATCAAGATATCATCAATGAAGACCACGACGAATTAATCTAAATAAGATTGGAAGATCAAGTTCTTCAACGCCATGAATGTTGCAGGTGCATTTGTCAACCCAAAAGGCATAGCTGTAAATTCATAGTGTCCATACCGAGTACGAAGAGTTGTCTTCGGTATAGAATTCTCTGCTATCCTCAACTGCTAGTATCCCGATCGAAGGCCAATCTTTGAAAACACTGTAGCACCCCTTAGTTGATCCAGCAAATCCTCTATCCTCGGTAAGAGATACTTGTTCTTGATTGTTATTTTGTTCAGCTGACGGTAGTCTATGCACAATCGTAAACTACCGTCCTTCTTCTTCACAAAAAGCATTGGTGCACCCCAAGGAGAAATACTCGGGCGTATGAAACCCTTCTCGAGTAACTCCTCTAGTTGTTTATGTAAATCCTTCACCTCTAACGGAGCCATCCTATAAGGAGCAATTGATATAGGTGTTGCACCTTGTAATGCTTCAATCTCGAAGTCTACCTCTCTACTCGGAGGTAAACTAGGTAAATCATCAAGGAAAATTTCAAGAAATTCTCTGACAACATCCACCTCAGATACTCCGGGTTAACAATAGCAGAATCTGACACACTAGCCAAATAAGCTTGACACCCTTCTCGAAGTAATCTAAAAGTTTTCACTGTAGATATGAGGCAAGTAGGAATCATATTCCTCTCACATGTCGGAATCACCTCTCTCACCCCATCTACCTCCATGGTGACTTCCTTTGTATAACAATCAATCAATGCTCCATGAGTGGATAACAATCCATACCTAATATCACATCAAACTCTCTCAAGAAATCATCTCATGTCAGCACGGGTGGTATACTATGGCCATTAGAGACCATGTCCCACCAGATCCAATCTTTAGGAATCAATAGAAAAGGCAGATCCCGTCTCCAATTGCTCCCTCAAGCAAGGATATAGCATATTGGACACGTCTCTCATTAGCGTAGATAACTCCATCTAGAATGGACACAGTGTTCCTCATTCACGCATCCATTACTAATGGATCAGTAGTCCCCTCAAACGACTTTGCCCCTTGGCGGAAAATATTCTCAAAATTATTATCCACCTTTACTAGTATAATACCCACTTGAGACAACAGTGTCTACGGTGGTATAACTTCTCTCAAATATATCACTAAATCAGATATACCAACCATATCCGATGGTGGTAGTGATATTGGCTAAACTGGCACCTTAAGGTGCTCCTGATCATTTCTACCTTGAGCATGTACACACTCAGTCGACCCATTGGTTGTGCACCGCCATCTAAAAGAAAAAGAAACTTTCAAAAGCTTTTCAAAAAAAACTTCCCACAACCCCAAGCCAAGGAATCATATCCCTGCTCTGATACCAACCAAATGTGACCCCCCTATTTCATTTCTAGTTGATTACCAATTAATTAACCCTATTTAAAACAATAAGCGGAAAAGCGGAAAACGTAAATTTTTAAAACTTTATCTTACAACCATATTCACAACATGTATACATACTAACATACGTCATAAACTCCGTTTAACCAAAACACAACTGTTTTAAAACCATGCAAACCATCCTAGGCGGTAGCATCCCATAACAGCCCACCTGATATGATCTCAAATCCAGGTGTTGGGTCTAATGTCCTTGCCTTGATCAGGCCGAGTCTGAGTAGCTGAAAAATATGTGGATATAACAACAATGAGCCACACGCTCAGTAAGGGTATACAAATCGCACTCTCCCAATATATATAAGTATCTAATATCCCGTCCCCCAAAGGACACTTTATACCCTTCCTCACATTTCAAAGCACACATACATATCCACATTCACATATAATTTCACAACCATTCATATCACATTTCACATAAACATTCAAGCATGTTATCACACATCACATATAAACATATCATCTCATATAAACATCTCATATCATCTCATCACATATAAATAATCATAACATAACATATAACATGCTAGACTCGATCGCATCGATGCATAGGTGATAATTAACTAACTAGCTCCAACTGATCGTACGATATATTTTCTCATTGCTTTCGTATTTCTTTTCTTTCTTTCTTTTTTTTTTTTCTTTCGGTTGGCCAACCCGATAGCGTCCTCGGCCCCTTGTAGATCAGGTAGCGACCTCGGCCATCTTGTCCTAAGACCCCCTGTAGATCAGGTTGCGATCTTGGACAATTTTTCTTATCTTGAGGCCCCCTGTAGATCAGGTAGCGACCCCTGGCTGTTTTTCTTATCTTGAGGCCCCTTGTAGATCAGGTAGCGACCTCTGAGGCCCCCTGTAGATCAGGTAGCGACCTCGTCCCCCGGAAACCCGTGCGGGACCCAGTTGGGCTAATTAATCAATTACCATCCTATATTATCACTTTCATATCATAACTCAAATTCATGCTTTCATCATATTCTTTCATCACATTCTTTCTACCATCATCTCATGTACCTCATGCATGCATTCATAAAGAATATCAAGTCATCATCATCGTCTCACTCATATACATATAAGCATGCATACAATCATAACAAACATATATATACACTCAAGCATGCATAAAATCATAGCATATTAAATACATAACATATATTAAGCAAGTGTAATTCATATACACTTACCTCGCAGGTAAGAACAATAAGACCTCGCAAACCAATTATTGAGTCCGTTTTCCACTCGGACTATCCTCCTTTATCGTGCTTGGATACACTCACAAAGCAACTAAGCTATAGTTAGACCGGAACCTTCAACAACACCTGTTGAGAATATCATATTCTTCGTATTAAACTTCTCACTTCAAACACCAGTTAAATTCATTCCTTTGAATTTAATTAACTTATATCCTCTTGTATAATCCCAATTTAATTAATTAACCTTTAATTAATTAATTAAATTTCGCCATAACAACGTTTTGCTGGCATGCAATTTCTAAACCCACCTGTCATCAAATCTCATCAAACAAACAACCCATAATCACCAGAATAAAGTAACGAGCATAATGGAATTTCCAATTATCCATTTTGACAAGCCTAAGGTCAATTTAGGCTAAATCACAATACGGAAAACGAATAAATTCATAACTTATTCGTTACTAACCCGATTGACGATCCGAAAAAAGATTCGGAATCACAACGACGCAGGCTACGCTCGGACACCATCAAATTCACCGGAATCTGAGCGACAGAACCTCCCTAGTATCATATATGCTCGACCAAGCCTCCCCTTGCTCGGAAATGCAGAAACTCGGTACCAAAATGAAGAGAATGAAGAGAGGATTCCAAAAACTCAAACGGATTTGAAATCGAATTAGAAACGAAGAGTAGATCTGAGTTTGAAGGTTGAGAGAAATCAGAGCTTTTACGAGGAAACGTGAAAGAAAATGAATTAATAAACGATATTTCAGCTATTTATAGCGAATACGATAATTATCCTTTAACGGAGTCGATAATTATCCTTTTACCGATCCGAAAGCGGTTTAAGCCCCCTTCTCCAAACTTCTCGAAATTGGAATAATAAATCTGGAATATTGTATGGATAATTATTCCGCAATTGTTTCGAAAAATGCGTATTCCTAAGCCGTCTTTCTTAGCCGCTAAGAAACGAAATAGCGACTCTTTTGGCCGTTTTGCCTTTCTATGTCTTTTCATATCTAGGACATGTCCGATGTCCTGATCATTTTTCTCAACTGCTTTTTTATTAATTGAAGCTCCCAAATGCTCCAAATAACACCGGGTTGCAATATCATCTAGGAGCAAGTTACCTCGAGAGGTATCTCGTATTAAAACGGATTTAATTCCTTAAAATTCTTGATTAGGTCATCTTCGATTTTTGACTGTTACAGTAAACCTACAAGAACAAATAACAAGTTAGCATTCAAACAAAGACTAAGGGATATAAAGAGAAGATTAAAACCGTTAAACTTATCTTTATATTTGTGTTCCTTTTCTTTAAGTAATTACAACCCGTTATTACTTAAAGTTGCTACTAGATTAAGACCCGAACCCGGAACCTATTAATCCTAGTTGTTTACATGCACTTTAGAACCTAAGGTGATCAATCTCAAGTAATAGTTAACATGCAATTAAACTATGGAGATCAAGGAAACACAAAGCATTACTGAATAAAAACTTATATTAAAAGAACTTACAACCAAAGTAACAAAGCAGCTTCAAACCAACCCAATGTAGCAAGGGAGTTAGCAACTCATTACAATGGAAAACTCTAAGTCTAAAAATGGATTTTGTGAGGAAAAGCATGAATGATTCTAGCAATCAGCCATGGACTATTTATACTACAAAAGACACTAGATTAGGAGTAAATAGCCAGCCTAAAACAGTCACCTTTAATGCCATAAAGGTGGTGTAAACAGCCGGAGTAAAGCTTCTGGCGTTAAACCGCAGGGGCGGCCTTCTGGACCCGCAAGGGCGGTTTAGGCAGAATCGGTTAATCTTCTTCAGAACCGCTGGGGCGGCTACTTAACTCCGCTGGGGCGGATCTTTAATGCACTTCAACGTCTGACCTTTCGCCTTCCTGACGTTTCTGATGTCAAGGCGCAGGGGCGGTGACACAGACTCTTCGCCTTCCAGCTCCCAAGGCGAGGCGCAGGCAAAGCGCAGTGGGAGGCGCAGGGAAGCTGGTCTTCGTCTCGTCAAGGCAGGTCACCGCAGGGGCGGCTGCAAGGGCCCGCGGGGGCGGTGGAGCAACAGAAACTTTGCTTCTTGATCGATCTTTACTCCTAAGTGCTTATAACTCCTTCCTTAGCTTCTTTTGATCTTCTTCTTCTGGACCAAGGAGTTAGTAGCATAAACCGACACTAATGCAATAAAAAGACTCTAAAAACTACCCTAAATGATAGTGATTCCATCACCTATCAAACTCCCCCATACTTAGACCTTTTACTCGTCCCGAGTAAAACAAATGACAGCCATTAGACTCAAGGTCTCAGGAAGCAAGGGAAAGAAAGAAAAATAATGGAAAACAAGAGAAAAATCAAGAAAGAAAGAAAGGAAAAGAGAGGAAATGTGAGAAAAAGAAGATACTACCATCCTTATCGCTCCAAGAGTGGCCTACTCGGACAACCTCCTTATGACTCCCCTTCTTATATCGCCAAAACGCCGGAAGGGAAACCTACACTCGGTGACGCTCATCTTGCCAAGGCGCCCTTTCGGGTTTTCACCTTGCCACTCTTCTTCTTTTCTCACTTAAGCTCACATCCCTCAAGTCCAATTTTGCACCAACCTAAGGTTGGTCGGACTACCTTCTTTTTACCTAAACCGCCCTTTCAGGTTTTCGGTTTATCCAAGGATTTTCATGCCTTTTTTCACTTATTTGGCTTTTTTCTTTTTTTTTTCAAACTGATTTCAATAATGCAAAACAAAATGCCAAAAACAACTAATAAAATGTACAAGCAATGATATATATCCCTCCCCCATACTTGAAGTGCACTTTATCCTCAAAGTAAAAATGAGTCAAAGATAAATGTGGGAGAAGGGAAAGAAATGTACCCCTCACTGGGGTGGTCCGGATGGACCACCAGGACCCTCCTCCGGCGGGTAAGGGAAGTGGCGGAAGAAGTGCTCCTGCCGGCGGTGAAGGGTGTCAATCCGGTCCTCCTTAGCCTCCATCCTCTCTCGAACTGAAGTCTCATAGCTAGCCTGCCAAGCTAGCTGCTAAGTCTCCAACTGTTGCCGATGAGCCGCCTGCCAAGCATCCTGACGGCGGTCAAACTAGGTTGTCATGGAGGAGGCGAAGCTGGACTGCCACGTCTGCTGCTGCTCAAGCATGGACCGCTGATACTCTGTCTACCATGCCTGGTGTTGTGTAGTCAAAGCAGCCATTTGAACCTGCAGACTCTCCATGGTCTGACTGTCGTGTCCCGCCGTCGGCATCTCCTCATCAGTGGTGTGGGCCCTGCTAGAGCCGGCTACGTACCTCCCAATAATATCAACCTGAGGTCATCTAGGAGGGACAGGGTCAGCCGGTACATATAGGTTGGAGAGCTCTTCTCCCAAGGGGAGTTGGCGTGGAAGATATGTGATGTGACTCCCATCTACAAGGGAGATCCAGAACCGATGCTCCCCGTCTCTCCTGAGGAGCCCGCACCTCCTCAATAATCCTTCATTGTATAAGGGTGCCTCCAAACCTTCTTCCAATGGAGGAAGATCCATAACCCGCGCAATTAGTAATGAAATGATACCTCCTCCCACTATGTCACGAGGCTCATTCTTCCTAATCCGCTTAAGAGCGGTAAGGAAGAGATATGCCCAATCCGACACCCAATATTTCGTGGAGAGGCACGCATATAACAATGGAAGGTCCTTGAGAGTAACCTTATTCTCCTCCTTGTGTCCACAATAGACACTCATGAAGACCTTTGATATGAGACTCAAGCAAGGGTGAGTGAATTTGTTGGAGTACTCGCCCCCTGCATGGAACTCTGACCTAGTGGCGGCCTGCCAAAACTCATGCAAATCCGGTGTCGGAATGGGTTCCCACCAGTCATCGGAAGTTGCTATTGTCACCCCTAAAGCCTCCGATATCTGGGTATAATCCAATGTGTACTTACTCTTGTTGTACTTGAATGAAAGCCCAACACACATTTGGTCTACCGTCTCCATTTTGAATGTTGCTATAAATTGTCTGCTGAGGTCGGGGTGTGTTGGAGTGGTCTTTATCAGAAAATCTCCCAACCCGGCATTATTTAGAAATTCCTGCATACTCTCCAACATCCCTAGATTTTCCAAGGTGGAAGCATCAAGGAACCGGGTTGCATGCACCTCCCAGCTTTGAGCGATCCTATACCGATCCTTCTTACCTTCCGTCAACTTGTATTTCCTTTGTGGTTCCATTACTTGCAATTGATCAAGTAAGAGAGTTAGAAAGTTCAGCAATTTGATCAAAAGACGAACCATTTATCGTAATATCCGCAGGGGCGGCTGCAACAGGCGCAGGGGCGGTCGAAGAGCAGAAGGGCGATTTGGTCGTTCGACGAAGGTGGTGGCGATTGTGCTTTTACGACGTCTTCCTTGCTGTTGCAGACGTTGCCGGAGGTGGGACAAGGGAATGGGGAGAAAGGGGTGAGTGTATGTGGTGGAGATTGTTTGTGTTTGCAGGAAGGGGTGACGCTGTTGGGTTGCCGGAGGTGGTGCAGGGGGCGCGTCGAGGTGGTGGTGATGAGTTGTTGGAGGGCGCAAGGGCGTAGAGGCGTGAGGCGGCTAGGTTTTGCAGAGTGAATGGAGAGGGAGTGGAGAAGGTGGTAGATGTAGGTTATTTTTGGGAAGTGTTTTTTTTTCTTTCCTTAACTGTACCGCAAGGACGGTGTGTGTCGCCACGGGGGCGGTGACAAGAGAGAGGGGGCACGCAGCCTCAGCGTTGGGGGCGGAGCTGAGGGTGCGTGTCAAGGGTGGCCGCCGCAGGGGCGTAGGGTTGGCACCGCGGGGGCGGTGACCTACGTGAGCAGACGCAGGCCCAGTGTCGGGGGTGGCGCTAGCCAGGGGTGTCGTCGCAGGGGCGTATTTTTAGAGCCGCAGGGGCGGTTTTCTTGACATGAGCTCCTCTTCTTATTCCTTCGGGTTGCCTCCCGAATTAGCGCCTTTGTTTTACGTCGTTTGCTCGACGTAAGGACTCTTCCTCTATGTTTGAACCTCTTCCTGCATGCCTTTTGGGTATATAACCGTTTACGACGGTAATCCTCCGGAGGCCCTTGTTTCAATTCTTGTAATGGCTTCCGCCATTTGACCAACCTGCTTCTCAAGGTTCTTGATGCATGATTTTGTTGTTTGGACATGAGTAGCAAAGTGTTTAGTCAAAACCTGCAACATATATTCAGTTGAGTGATACTTACCTTGACGGGGCTGCTGTTGTTGGTTTTGTTGATCCCTCTAACGAAAATTCTATTGGTCACGCCAATTTGGCATGAAATTCTGTGCATAGGAATCGTTCCTAGGTCTTTGCAGCTGTGGTTGTCCATAACCCATTGCGTTAACTTCAGCATCGTCATCTTGAACTTGTGGACACATGTCTGTTGGATGATACGGGTCAGCACAAACTCCACAAGTCTTGAGCTGTTGCGGTGTTCCCATAAGTGTTAGCCTCTTCACCATTTCCTTCAGTTCCGCTAGCTCGGTGGAAATCTCGCTCTTCCCGGAACTCATGGCATGAACTCCTTTCTTAGCCTCTTCACCATTTCCTTCAGTTCCCATAAGTGTTGGAGGGCGCAAGGTCAAGAGTAGAGTTAAGAATATTACCTCCGCAAGCCGCATCGACGATCCTCCTTTCATTGTCTAGCAAGCCATTGTACAAGTACAAGACTAGATCTTGAGTTGAATATCCATGGAAAGGACAGTTGGATCGGAGGCGTGCAAACCTTACGAAATACTCGTAGAGAGTTTCGGTTGCCTCTTGCTCGATGTTGCTTATAGCTTTCTTCAAGCTATTGGCCTTCTAAGCTGGAAAGTATTTCTCCAAAAACGCTTTGTGAAGGTTTTCCCAAGTGTCAATGCTCTTGTGGAAGGCGGTAATACCAATTATCCGCCGAATCCTTGAGTGTGAAGCCGAATGCCCTCATCTTGATCTGTTCTTCGGTAATGTTGGCCGGCTTCATGCTCATACAAACGGTGTGAAACTTCCCAAGGTGCTTGATGGGGTCTTCACCACTTAGCTCATGGAAGGATGGAAGTAAGTGAATAAGGCCCGGTTTGAGCTCAAAGTTTACTCCTTCCCCTAGTGCCGGTATAGCCACCGCAAGAGGGTTTTGAGCCAAAGTGGGCTGCGTAAGTTGACGAAGAGTACGGTCAGCCATCTCTTGTTGTAGTTGTTGTTGTCTTCGTTGCCGGATGTGCGTCCTCTCAATTTCTGGATCAAAAGAAGCAAATCCGGAATTAGTAGCACGGGTTTGAACCATAAATGGTTCAAACCAATAATCAATAATAACAATTAAAACACAAAAACTCCCCGTCAACGGCGCCAAAATTTGACCGAAGGTATTTCTATGGTCGTCTATACCCAATCAAAAGTAAATCCCAACTTAACACTAAGAACAAGTATAGTGATTAAGTAAAGGTCGAATCCAAGAGAGTTAAGGTGTTTTAGATGCAATTATCGATTATAATGACAAGTGACACAAAAGGGGGGGGTTTGGTCGAATTGATGCACAAAAACTTATGAAAACGATTAATGCGACAAATAAGACAATAATGGATGAATCTACACTAGGTTGATTCTAAGCATGCAATTGCTACTTTGGTGCATTCCTTTTACAAGTTTTTAAGTAATCTTCCGTCTCGATCATACATATGTGTTGAGCCAACCGGCATCAAAACAACTTAACCTATTAAAGTTCCGTAAACCTACAAGAGCAAATAACAAGTTAGCATTCAAACAAAGACTAAGGGATATAAAGAGAAGATTAAAACCGTTAAACTTATCTTTATATTTGTGTTCCTTTTCTTTAAGTAATTACAACCCGTTATTACTTAAAGTTGCTACTAGATAAAAGACCCGAATCCGGAACCTATTAATCCTAGTTGTTTACATGCATTTTAGAACCTAAGGTGATCAATCTCAAGTAATAGTTAACATGTAATTAAACAATGGAGATCAAGGAAAAACAAAGCATTATTGAATAAAAACTTATATTAAAATAACTTACAATCAAAGTAACAAAGCAGCTTCAAACAAACCCAATGTAGCAAGGGAGTTAGCAAATCATTACAATGGAAAACTCAAGTCTAAAAATGGATTTTGTGAGGAAAAGCATGGATGATTCTAGCAATCAGCCATGAACTATTTATACTACAAAAGATACTAAATTAGGAGTAAATAGCCGGCCTAAAACAGCCACCTTTAATGCCATAAAGGTGGTGTAAACAGCCGGAGTAAAGCTTTTGGCGTTAAACCGCAGGGGCGGCCTTCAAGACCCGTAGGGGCGGTTTAGGCAGAATCGGTTGATCTTCTTCAAAACCGCTGGGGCGGCTACTCAACTCGCTGGGGCGGATCTCTAAGGCACTTCAACGTTTGACCTTTCGCCTTCCTGACATTTCTGATGTCAAGGCGTAGGGGTGCCTTAAGGCCAACGCAGGGGCGGTGACACGGACTCTTCGCCTTCCAACTCCTAAGGTGAGGCGCAGGCAGGGCGCAGTGGGAGGCGCAAGGAAGTTGGTCTTCGTCTCGTCAAGGCAGGTCACCGCAGGGGCGGTTGCAAGGGCCCACGGGGACGGTGGAGCAACAGAAACTTTGCTTCTTGATCGATCTTTACTCCTAAGTGCTTATAACTCCTTCCTTAGTTTCTTTTGATCTTCTTCTTCTGGACCAAGGAGTTAGTAACATAAACCGACACTAATGCAATAAAAAAGACTCTAAAAACTACCCTAAATGATAGTGATTCTATCACCTATCAATACCTCTGATCTGTTAGTAAAGCAAAGATAATGTGAAACAGGCCACCTAAGAATTTAATATTGAGGATGGGTTTTATTGTTTGTAAGGATGAGGCTCAAAAAAATGTAGGTAAAGTGAGGAGCAAAAATGGGAGATGGTTTGGTGAAGTACATATACAGATCAGTATGTGAGTTTGAGGAATCGAAAGAACAAGATGAACACGAGACCATTATGCAAAATTATAAAGCTAGTACCAACTAAACCAACATGCCTTATTAACATATTTTTACATGTTTTAAAATTTTAGAGGTCCTTGATCTTAGGGGTCTTGTACAAAGAACATCATAAACACGTTGATAAATCGGGCATGTATATAGTAAGATAAAATGGAGGGAAGTGTGAGAATGTGAATAATATACTCCTTAGGGTTTCCGTCATCAGACGGTTTATATTTATAATAAACTGACTTTACATAATTACAATAGGCATCCCTCTATTTACATTAATTACATATTCTATCATACCCCCGCAGTCGAAACTGGAGGAGGCATTACAGTAAGACTGGATCTAAAATCTAGAAACAACTGTCGAGGTAGTCCTTTTGTAAAAATGTCTGCATATTGAAAAGCCGAAGGTATGTGAAGAACTCTGACGTGACCATGGGCAACCTTGTCTCGGACGAAGTGAATGTCTATCTCAATGTGCTTAGTCTGTTGGTGTTGAACTGGGTTGCTGGCTAGATAAGTAGCAGATATGTTGTCTGTGTAGACAATAGAAGCCTTGGCAAGTGGACAATGTAACTCCAGCAGAAGGTTACGCAACCAAGAACATTCGGAAACAACATTGGCGACTCCTCTATACTCTGCCTCTGCACTGGATCTAGAGACAACAGATTGCCGTTTGGCAGACCATGAGATTAAAGTGTCATTGAAGAAGACACAGTAACCTGAGGTCGAGCAGCGTGTATCAGGACAACCTGCCCAATCAGCATCTGTGTAGGCAATAAGATCAGATTTCGGAGAAGAAGAGATGGTGATACCTAACGAAGATGTCCCAGAAATGTAGCGAATAATGCGCTTGAGAGCTGCAAAATGAGCTTCCCTGGGGTCGTGCATAAATAGGCACACTTGCTGTACTGCAAAACTAATGTCAGGCCGAGTGAAGGTGAGGTACTGCAATGCCCCAGCAAGACTGTGATAAAGAGTCGGATCACTCATAACAGGGCTGGAAGATGCACTTAACTTGATTGACGTCTCAGCTGGGGTGGCAGCGGGTTTACAATTAGACATCTTTGCTCTGTCAACAATTTCGGGAGCATATTTATCCTGGAAGAGGAATAAGTCAGTGGATGTCCGACGAATAGAAACGCCCAAGAAATAGGACAAGGGGCCTAAATCTTACAGAGCAAATTCCTTACTTAAAAGCTTGATCAGATGTTGGTGCAGGGCGTCAGAAGATGCCGTAAGGACAATGTCATCGACATACAGAAGCAGATATGCAGTGTCAGGTCCTTGATTATAAATAAAAAGGGAGGAGTCACTCTTACTGCTAATGAATCCAATGCGATGTAGAAAGCCTGCAAAGCGTTGAAACCATGCCCGGGGAGCTTGTTTCAGACCATAGAGAGACTTCTGTAATAGGCAAACGTGATTGGGTTTGGAGGTGTCGCGGAAGCCTGGTGGTTGAAACATATACACCGTTTCGTTCAGATGACCGTGAAGGAAAGCATTATGAACATCCAACTGATGAATGGACCAAGAGCGGGATACTGCAATGCTGAAAACCATACGGATGGTCGTTGGCTTAACAACAGGACTGAAAGTCCCATCACAATCAACTCCAACTTGCTGAGAATACCCGTTAGCTACTAAACGAGCTTTGTATCGCTCCAGGGAACCATCAGACCTGTATTTATGCTTAAAAATCCACATACATCTCACAATATTAGCATCTTTAGGACGAGGGACCAGAATCCATGTCTTATTTTGCATAAGGGCTCGATACTCGTCAAGCGTGGCATGGTTCCAATACGGGTCCTAGAGAGCGAGGTTGTGAGATTTGGGTATGGGCGAGATAAGACGAGAAGAAGGGGTAGTGGATACGATGAGATCGAATATAGGTTTTGGTTTCACAATACCGGATCGACTCCGGGTCTGGGGCCGGGTGGGCATGGTAGCTGGTTGGGCAGTGGTCGAATGTATAAGTTGGGATTGGGAGATGGTATTGTATTTAATTGGTGTGGGATAGGATGTGGGATGAGAGTAGGCTGAGGTAACACGCCAGATGGGCCGGAAGTGGAAAGTGGGCTGAGGTCATCACTTGGGCCGGTTGGAGTGTAAACTGGGCTGGAGGAACCAGTAGCAAAAGGAGGGAGCACGCCAGATGGGCCGGCCACTGCGAATGGGTCAGGCGCAGAAAGGGATGGGCTGGACGTGTGGGTATGCTGAGATGGTTCCTGAAGGCCCCGAAGCAAAACAGTGTGATACAGTGAGGGTCCGTCATCGGTGAAAAAATCATAGGCTTCCGGGGAGGGATTGTTCCGGGTGGAAAACGGAAAATGAGATTCATCAAAAGTGACATGACGAGAAAGGATGATTTTATTGGAACCTAACTCTAGACATTTGTAACCCCGATGATGAGACGGGTATCCTAGGAAGACGCATTTTGAAGTGCGAGGTTGAAGTTTGTGGGAAATGGTTGCACTTTGATTGGGATAGCAAAGGCAACCAAAAACCCGGAGATGACCTAAGGTGGGTGTAGTGTGGTATAACACTTGTGTAGGGGATCGATTTTGAATTGTGGTGGATGGAAGAATGTTGAGGAGATAGCAAGATGTCTCTAAGGCGTGAGGCCAATAGGAGACGGGAATAGATGCATGAAAAAGAAGAGATCTAATCATGTTATTGATTGTACGAATGGTACGTTCTGCTTTGCCATTTTGAGGAGAAGTATGAGGACACGAAAATCGAAAAGAAATGTCAAGAGTAGCAAAAAAATTGTGAAAATTCGTGTTGTTAAACTCGCCCCCCATGTCGCATTGAAAACTTTTAATGTTTGTGCGGAATTGTGTTTGAACGAATTTGTGAAATTGCCCAAAAAGATCAAAGACTTGTGACTTAAACTTAATTGGATAAACCCATAAGAAGTGAGAAAAGTCATCAAGAAATAATAAGTAGTATTTAAAACCTTCCCGGCTAGGGATAGGAGAGGTCCAAATATCACTATGAATAATATCAAAAGGAGCAAAAGTACTAGTAGATGAACGATCAAACGCAAGTCTATGATGTTTTCCAAGTTGACACGCATGACAAAGAGAAGTAGAAGTCTCTTTAACACATTTAAAAAAAGAAGAATTGCGAAGAAAATTAAAGACCGGCATGCCGGGATGACCTAGACGAGCATGCCAAGTGGATGAAGACTCTGCCGAGAGGGCATGTGGTGAACTAACGGGGGAATTTGTGACCGGATAAAGCTCCCCGGAGCTATTACACCTCAGACGAACGGTCCCCGTGCGTAGATCCTTCACAGAGAAACCAAAAGGGTCAAATTCAACGGAAGCAATGTTATCAGTGGTAAAAACGTCTAACGGACACTAGGTTTTTGACAATTTTTTGTGCAACAAGGATATTTGATAAACGGAGAGGTTTATTTGTGGTGGGTAGGATAGCATCACCAAGACCTGTAGAAGGAATACGCATACCATTGCCAACAATTATCGAATTTAATGGACCATTATGTGAAAAAGACAAGAGATTATCGGAATCGTTCGTCATGTGTGAGGTGGCGCCCGTGTCCATGTACCATAAATTGTCAGTCGGATTTAAACTCATTGTAGCAAACGATTGGTCCAAAGATGTGGGCTGCGGAGTGAAGTTAACGTTCTGCTGCATGAGGTGGGTCTGTGGGTGACTGAAATTTGGGCCTGATCCAAGAAGGCCTTGCTGATTGTTGGGGTAGGGACAAGGCGGATATGGAACTGGGCCAGAGGAAGCATGGGCCGGCATCCAAGCTGGTGGAGCAGGCGGCCCGCCAGTGAAGGAGGACAGGGGGACCCATCCAACATTGGGCCGGAAAACAAAACGGTGGGCTGGGGCAGAGCTGGTGGGCCGGTTTTTATTTTTCTTTCCTTTGCTGCGGTTTCCAGTGGGCTTGTCTGTAGAGGATTGGGCCGGCGAATTGGCTGCAGATCCGGAGGACGTAGAAGCTGCTGCAGTCAACGCCGACGAGGGTTTGCCGGTACCAGTTTGTGCCGCCAGTCGAGTTTCTTCGAGAAGAAGTTGAGAACGTGCTTTGATAAAGCTCGGAAGAGGATCCGTTTGCTGAATAAAACTTGCCACAACATTGTATTCAGACGGGAGACCCGAGATAAGTTGAAGGACCAATCGAGTTGCAGGAACCGGTAATCCGACACCCTTTAATTGGTCTGCCAAAGACTTGAGATGTTGATAAAAAGAATTGACGGATGAGAAACCGGATAACTTATAGTTTGAGAATTCGTGTTCAAGATACACTGCCCGGGTGTTCTTGTTATCTTGAAAAATATCCTTGACGCGATTCCAGGCCTGAAGCGTGGTGTCGTCGGAGTCAAGAATCTGAAGAAGAATGTCACGGGAGACCGTACTATATATCCACTGAAGAACAGTGGCATCAACTTGAAGCCATAATGAGTTGTCGATGTCAGTAGGTCGCGGAACGGAAGCATCAATATGATCAAGAACGTTATGGGCTTTCGCAGTAACGCAAAATAGAGTTACCCAAGATGTATACGGAGTATCATGATCGAGAACAAGAGCAATGTTGTTCTTGATTTTGGAGATGCCGAGAGCAGAGTGGAAGGAAGGCTTTTTGTCCGTCATTGGAGCGAGATGGACGAAAAACACAGGGTTGAAGGGGAAGAGGCAGCGGAATAGGGTTAGAGGATAGAAACCTCTGATACCATGTGAGAATGTGAATAATATTCCCCTTAGGGTTTCCGTCATCAGACGATTTATATTTATAATAAACTGACTTTACATAATTACAATAGGCATCCCTCTATTTACATTAATTACATATTCTATCAGGAAGGAGTAAAAGGTAATAGATGTGAATTGACAAAGTCTTGTGAAGGTACTATCTTTTAATATATTGCATGCACGTATGTAGTATGTTTAGTATAATGTATATATATATATATGGTTTTAATATTTTGGTTGGATGTATATATATAGGGTTATAATGTATATGATCTCACTTGTTCAATGAGTAAAATTTATGTAGGAAAACAAAATGGGTAAAGGAAATTAATCTTCCATTCAAAATGAAAAACATGTGTCCAATACTAATTTATGAGTGTACAATGATATATAAGTATACTAGTTTTAAAGTTTTTGATGTTGAAGTTGCAATCAAATAACCCTTTAAAGTGATCTAAGTATTAAAGGGATCTAAGTAAGAAACATGAGAATGTGTATAGAGGGACTTGAATAAGAATAACGTTAGTAGGTAGAGTAGGCACTTATTGTATTAGTTTCGAGTACGTAGATGTTCTCTCCTCCTATACATAAAGCTTGCAAGGAGATGATATTCTTCTTCTTTTCGTCCTTTCCTATAATGATTTGTCTTTGGCATTAAAAAGGTTTAGAAGGGTGTTTGGTACATATTATTGGGGAATATCTTTATGAAACTTTATAAAAAGTAAAAGCTAGTGTTTGGTGGAGTACGTAGATTAATGAAGATATTATAATTTGAAAGAATCGGATTAAATAAGCTTTTGTTTTATAAGTTTTTGTATTTTGAATCTCTTTAAATTTTACCTTACGTATAATTTTTCTAAATGAAAGAATTGAGTTAAATAGAAGTATATTTACTAACTGAGTTTATGGTATGCATACTTTTAAGAAAGAATTTGGCTTACTAGGCTCTTTTTGATTTTTGTTAAAGAAACTATACCTTTTTTTTTTACCACTTTTATTTAATGGTAGATAAAACTAATTAACTCTTCTATTTAAAAAAAATGTTTGTTATTTGTAATTTGTTATATAAGTGTAAGTTTTAATTTTTAAAAACTGAATTTGTTTTTTATTTTCTTTTATTAATTTTTTTCTTTTTTATTTTCTTTATTTTTTTATTTTCTAGAATGAATAATTTTTCACATATCAGAGCTTCACATACCAGAAGTTCACATACCGGAAGTTATCATACCGGAAGTTATCATATCATATCGGAAGTTATCATACCGGAATTTATTTTTTTATTTCTTTTATTTTTTTTGTCTTTTTAATTTTCTTTATTTATGTCCAATACCGGAATTTCACATACCGGAGCTTCATATACCGGAAGTTCACATATCATACCGAAAGTTATCATATCATACCGGACGTTATCATATCATACCGAAATTTATCATATCATATCGGAAGTTATCATACCGGAATGTATTTTTTTTATTTTCTTTTATTTATTTTTATCTTTTTTATTTTCTTTATTAATTTTTTTATTTTTTTGGAATGCATACCGGAGTTTCACATATTGGAAGTTCACATACCGGAGCTTCACATACTGGAAGTTCACATACCGGAAGTTATCATACCAGAAGTTATCATATCATACCGGAAGTTATATGCGAAGGCAATGCTGATGTTGTGGGTTGAAACTAGTTGTTGATTATTTTGTCAATTGCAAGTTAAATGTTGATTGAAACGTAACTGAAAGGGGGATGTTGAACTTTTCTTTCATTCGATTTATTTTCAGTTGGATAGTTTATTACTCTTTTGTTCAACAAAATCTCAACTTACTTTTTACGATCCTTGACAGGGTGAAGCAAATCAAGTCTTCCTTCTATTCTCTTAAGGTCGTAAAAGCATTTCATGTTTCCATTTTCTTTTATTTAAACAGAATATATGAGATGGAGTATGATATAAACATTTGAATTTGATTTTCTGTAAGTCTTCAATGATTCTAGCATCCTCTAATATAACATCAAAGAAAATGCCCACTTTATGTTGTGTAGATATTGATAAATCAGCCCTACAAATTCATGGGAAGAGACATAAACATTATATCTCTCATGAAACTTGATGTTGAAGGAGGAAAAGTGATCCGTCATGAAGATATGTAAATGCACTCCTTCATTTGATATAGAAAATGGTCGTTAAGAAATGAGTAATTTGGTTGCAGGTGAATCATGTGTTCAGAAAATGAGCAAGAAATAAAGTTAGATATGTGGACGATGACCTTTAAATGTAAACTTATTGTTCTATCACCATCCTCAATATTATAATAAACTTTCCTTTTTTATTTCTCAAATATGGTTAGCTGCTATTTCCGAATTTCAACCAAAAATCGAGTAAATCTTTACATGTCTTGGTAGGGGAGCAACTATCAGCAACCTAGCTTGACCTGAATCTCGTTTGATTTTATCAGTCACTTCTTTTGCCCCGAACTAGATCTCAGGTATTCGAAGTAGCTCCTTCTTTGCACGTGGTAGAGACGTGCAAACTTGGTGGCATACATTGGAGTAAAACAAGGTTATGTTAGAGATATATTTATTACTTAGTCAAATATATTTAATACTTAGTCATATATATTTAATACTTAGTCAAATATCATTATGCTAAGACCGTTACATTATTAGGCAAAGACAATTGTACCCTTTAGGGAGTTACCATACTTGTCCCATACTTGTATATATAATGGAGAGAGCCTAGAGATCCCGGTGGGGACTCAGTTAATATTTTCACATTGAATCTTATATGGTATCAGGCTATTTTGCTAAACCCTAGTTTCACAACCACCGATCCACCCACCACCTTCATTCCGCAACCCTTAGACACTGAGGCTCCCGCCACCACTCGCCGCCAATGGCCACCAACGACAACCAACTACTATTCCGCTCTCCACGAACATCAAGAATCATGTCACCCTCGCTTTAGACATGAAAAAGGTTCAATAACACACATGAGCGAAACTCTTTACGGTTGCCGCAACCGCTCACGATGTCCTTTACCATATTGACGGTTCCGATCGTCCTGTTGACGTCGATGACGCCTTATGGCGCAAACTGGACTCTATTGTCAAGGGATGGATGTATGCAACTATCTCTGAGGATGTCCTCCTCTCTATCATCAAATCTGGCGCTACCGCTTATGAAACATGGTTCCGCATCAAAGGCTTGTTTCATGACAATCAATCTGCTCGGGCAGCCGACCTTGAAAGCCGGTTCATCAACCTCAAACAAGAATCTTTCGGCACGGTCTCCGAATACTGTCAGGCTCAAAAATCCCTTGTTGATCAACTCGCCGACGTCGGTCATACCGTCAGCGACGAACGGCTCGTTCTTCAAATTATCAACGGCCTCTCGTCAGCCTATGACATATGTGGTGGCATGATCAGTCAAACACAACCGCTCCCGTCATTCTTCACGGCTTGGAGCAGGCTATCCAAGGAGGAAAGTCCTAAAGTCAGAAATTCCTCCCCTGGACAAGTCTTAGTCTCGTCCAAAGACTACCAACCAACCACGCCTGCTTGGATGACCACCCCGCCGCCGCCCGGTTAGAACACCTCCGGCCGCCAGTCTCGTGACGGATCCAACCGTGGCCGTCGCCGAAACCCTCGTAGCTGCCAACAATCCTCCTCGCCATAACAACCCCGCAACTTACACCCGGGCTCCCAAAATTGGCGACAACAACAGTGGGCTAGCCCACCGGTTCCATACCCAACTACGCAGGCCCATTCTTATTACCCACCACCGGCCCACATTTTGGATCATCTGCAGCCCGGAAATCCCGTTCCCTACTATCCCGCCGGACACGCTGTCTACTAGCCGCAACACTCAGGCCCACAACGCCCCCCATCGGCCCAGCAGGCTCACTACGCTAGCCCACAGCTTCCTACGGACCTCACTTATGCGTTCTCCAATTTGGGCCTCCATCCACCTGACGAAAATTGGTACATGGACTCCGGGGCGTCTTCTCACATGACCAACAACCAGGGTATACTTCGTTCCTATTTTAATTCTAGCACTTTACCTTCGATTTATGTCGGAAACGGAAGTCTCTTCCTATTGTCGGTAAGGGTCATGTTAACCTAAACACACCACACCCTCTTCACCTAACCAATGTCCTACACTCACCTCATATAATCAAGAACCTTATTTCCATTCGAAAATTTACAACTGATAATAATGTGTCCGTCGAGTTTGACCCGTTTGGTTTTCTTGTGAAGGATCTTTGTACGGGGACCCCCATCATGCGGTGCAATAGCTCCGGGGATCTTTATCCCCTCTCATCCACAAATCCGAGCCCATCTAGTACATCTCCACCACCGTCTGTCAATGTTATCTCGCACCACCATATGTCGGATGCTCGTCTTGGCGATCCCGGTGCTCATGTGATAAAATCCCTTAGTTCTCGCCTTTTAATTCCGCACCATAAAACATACTCTATTTGCTCGTCTTGTCAAACTACGAAGAGCAAATGTTTACCTTTTTTACTGTCTACTACTACTACTTTTTGTCCCTTTGATATTGTGCATTGTAATCTTTGGACATCTCCTTTGCCTAGTGAGACTGGTTTTAAATATTATTTGGTGCTTTTGGATGATTTTACTAATTATGTTTGGGTTTTTCCACTTCGGAACAAATCGGATACCCACGCTAGTTTTCTCCACTTTCATGCTCTCATCAACACACAATTCAAAACCTCTATCAAAAGTTTTCAATGTGACATGGGTGGGGAATTCGACAATAAATCCGTACACGAGTTTTGTAAACGCCAAGGCATCGTAATTTGCTTTTCATGCCCTCAAACTTCTCCACAAAACGTCAAAGTCGAACTTGTCATCCGCACTCTCAATGACAAAGTACGCACCCTCCTCGTCCACGCTTCTCTTCGACTCTCATTTTGGATGGAAGCCCTCCACATGGCCGCCTACCTCCACAACATTCTACCATCAAAATCCACCCCCTTCGCTAACCCGACGGTTGCTCTCTTCAATCGTCAACCCCTCTACTCTCACCTTCGAGTCTTTGGATGTCTATGCTTTCCGAATATGAGCGCCACCGCACCTCATAAATTGTCACCTCGCTCCACTAAATGTGTCTTCCTAGGCTTTTCACCTAACCATCGGGGGTACAAATG
The DNA here is from genome assembly GCA_033239045.1 of Fagopyrum esculentum. Classification (NCBI taxonomy): domain Eukaryota; kingdom Viridiplantae; phylum Streptophyta; class Magnoliopsida; order Caryophyllales; family Polygonaceae; genus Fagopyrum; species Fagopyrum esculentum. Next base: position 21,895,080 of record BSUD01000003.1, read on the forward strand.
CATGCGTCTTGACACCAAACGGATCCTTATGTCTCAACATGTGATTTTCGACGAGTCCGTCTTCCCGTTTGCAAACCCGGAACCCCACCCATTATCACCATCTACTGATGAGCCAAATCCCCCCCCCCCCCCTCGTTCGCTAGATTCTTGAATCCGCACCCCGGCCCAACCCGTTAACTCCTCAACCCCTCACACCGGCCCAGTCTCACATACCGCCGGCCCCATCCCCAATGCAAGCATCCCAGCTCGGCCCATAAGCCCCGACCCAGCCCACGCATCTCCTCTCCCCAGCAGGCCGGTCCGCCAACCTCGTTCCCGGCCCATTTTGCCGCCCTCTCTTGTCACAAGAGCCCAATCCGTCATTTTTAAGCCAAACCCTAAATACGTCACTTACGCCAACTCCACCACCAACATCTCGCCCATCCCTAAATCACCACAAAAAGCCTTGAGTGATCCAAACTGGCTGCCGCCATGAATGAGGAATTTAGTGCTTTAATTAAAAATGGAACGTGGGACTTGGTTGCTCGTCCCCGAGACGCTAACATTATTCGATGCATGTGGTTATTCAAGCATAAATACAGGTCAGATGGCACCCTGGAGCGTCACAAAGCTCGCCTAGTAGTCAATGGTCGCTCTCAAGAGGTGGGAACTGATTGTGACGAGACCTTCAGTCCAGTGGTCAAACCCGCTACAATTCGAACCATCTTGAGCATTGCTTTGCACCGTGACCGGCCGATTCATCAGTTGGACGTCAAAAATGCCTTCCTTCATGGTTACTTAGAGGAAACAGTTTATATGCATCAGCCGCCCGGCTTCACTGACCCCTTGAGACTGTCTCATGTCTGTCTACTACGGAAATCTTATAGGTAACACATTCAGTCGGGATTGAAAGACATCGTATGACAAAAAAGATTGAAGATCTCTTCAATTCTTTTTCTCATACGGAATAGCAAGTTAGGAGCTATCGATTTGAGTTACTCTCGCATATACAACGGATTTATTCACACGCGCGTTTGCGCGCGCTTCTCACCTAGTATATATAAAATGCTTGGTTTGAGGGCTTCCTTTAGCTGGGAATCAAGTAAAAAATTGTAATAAAAACGAATTTGTTTATTGTAAGATTGCTAAAAGGGATATGAAATTGGAAAAAGAATACAAATTTTATACTTAAGTCTTCAACCTTAAAGTTATTTTCATAAATGCATATAGTAACATAAGTGTAGATTATATCCCATTTTCTCCTTCCCGTTTTCGTGATTACAACCAATCGACCCATAAAAGTTAATATTCTACTACATCTAAGATTATGATTCTATTTTTCCTGTAATAAGTTGTACAAGTTGTAAGTTATAGTTACATGTACCGTCCATATAAAAGATGTGTATCGGCTCATAAATACGTGTCACCTACTATACAATTGCCACCAATAATTTTTATAAACAACCCATGTAAATTGAAATAATAGCATACACCCTCACATGTACAATTTAATAGATGAATAAACACAACTCATGACAAATTTAACTGAACAAAAACTTGGACCTGCAAGAGAAATTATGAAAGTAGGCGTGAAATTCAATCTCCAAAAAATAATATAAGAATCATCTAATCAACATGTACTAACCTTCAAAGGTCAAATGCAACAAACCCATAACAAAAGTGACAATGTCAATGTACTGTGGCTCAAAATTTGTACTCATTCAAGCTGAAATTGAGTAAGATTTTGCAGCTGGCTAATTTTCAGCAGTAAAATGTATTTGAATAGCAGCAACCAATCTAACGATACTTTCCCCTATAATACCATCGTCTTTTTACTACAATTTTAGGCTGCAATTCATCTACTCGATAATGTGAGTTCTCACGAAGAGCATTTTGAGCATCTGCAATTTTGAACAAATTACCATTCATTAATAAAATAAAAGTAATCATACAAAATATGTACAATAATACATTATTCAACAATAACTTGAAAAGACATACTGACATGACATTAATGGTCATAATGCACAAATACAGTCTTAGTAAAAGGGGTCAGCTAACATACCTTCTAGATATCCCTGCTTTGCAATAGACCAACATGTTGGTATTTAGAAGAACACCAAGAACTTAATAGAATGAGGAATGATGAGGAAATCACAGAGCCGTAGAAATCTACTGCACTTGAGCGAAAAAGCCGTCTAGATCCTGGTGCAAATCAACCAAGACGGTTCACTCCAGGGGTTACTCTGTACTCGCACAAACCGTGCACTCGGTTTAAGCGAGTTGAAACTCTCAGGTTTTGTAAAATAAAGAAGAAGAGAAGAAAGAGTATAAAGGAAGGTTGAGAATTGTTTCTGTGTATGTCTCATAAGAGCAGAGAAGAGTTCCTTTTATATTCAAAATATAGGAACTGATACCCGTGATATCCTCCCCTCTCTCATCACTCTCCTAATTTCTCTTTGACTACAACTTCCTATAAACCCTCCAGCAAGCTATAAAATAGGAAGTGACTTGCTGAAAAAAGAACGTTGAAACAAGACTATTCATATTGTTTTTAACAATTCCACTTTACAACTTTTTCAACTTAAAGGAATATAAAAAGCTAATCAAGTACAAAGAAATAAAAATATTTAATTGTTAAATTATTTATCCAACAATCCCCACATGATTCAAAATTTAATATCATAAGCTAAATAAAACGTTGATGTCTTTCGACTTGAATCAACAAAAACAAAAACAAAGTATGAGAGTTTTGCGGTCTAATATAGTGCTTTCAAGGCCTAACACTCAACCCTGCATCGTAAATGCCCTAGAGAGATTGCCAAATTCTCTTCTAGTTAGGCAACCTTTACCTCAATATTTACTTAGGTGACTCATCAAGTGTAAGTTGTTATACACCCCCATACAGGAATGAGTTCATTAAGAGACCAATAGTCTCAACCTTCCAATTCAACAACACTAATAGAACTTTACTAACATCAGGTTATCGTTTTCACCTTCGTTTGACCTCATTGAACCACAAACTTTATCAAAGACGAAGTCTTGGTTGAGTATCCGGAAAAAAACTAACCTGACTTAGGCATTAGTCCCATTTCTTTAGATGTGTCCAGGACCATACGTCCACACAACCCTTTTGTCAGAGGGTCGGCTAAGTTCCTCCCTGATCTTACAAATTCCAAGGATAATACACCAGTTTCAATTAAACTGCGTATAACCTTATGGCGCATTCGTATGTGCCTTTTCTTCCCATTATACAAGGTATTCATTGCTACCGCAATTGCAGCTTGAGAATCACACCTCATAGAGATAGATGGACAATGTCTCCCTATTAAAGGGATATCAACAAGTAGATTTCTTAACCAATCGGCTTCTTGACCTGCCAACTCAACCGCAATTAGTTCAGATTCCATCGTGGAGCGAGCTATACACGTTTGTTTAGTAGACTTCCAAGCCACGGCTCCTCCACCTAATGTGAATACATACCCACTAGTAGAATTTACTTCATCATTATCAGAGATCCAATTTGCATCACAATACGCTTCAAGTACACACGGTGAACCACAAAAACACAAATTCCAATTCATGGTTCCTTTAAGATATCGCATCAACCGGTCAAGCGCTTTCCAGTGATTAGAATTTAGGTTATATGTGTATCTACTTAGTCTGCTAACAGTATATGCAATGTCAGGTCTTGTGCAATTCATTAAATACATCACACTGCCAATAATTTTTGCATAATTACACTGATTTACACTAGTACCTCTATTTTTCATTAAATGAAGTGAGGAGTCATAAGGTGACTTAGCACTAGCATCATCCCAATATCCAAATTTTTTAAAAATTCTCTCAATATAGTGAGATTGATTTAGTGAAAAACTAGAATGCGTTTTAAGGACTTTTATTCCAAGAATAACGTCAACCTCTCATAGGTCTTTCATTTCAAACTTGGAGCTTAAAAAGATTTTTGTTTTATTAACAACATCAAGAGAAGTACCTAGTATAAGCAAGTCATCCACATAGAGGCATATAATAACACATTCTAGATCATATATCTTAGAATAAACACACGTATCTCCAAAGTTAGAAACAAAACCATTTTCATGCAACGTGTTGTCGAATTTCTTAAACCACTGTTTAGGGGCTTGTTTAAGACCATATAACGACTTAACCAATTTGCATACTTTTTGTTCTTGTCCAACAAATATAAACCCTTCTGGTTGGATCATGTAAATTTTTTCATGCAAATCACCATTTAAAAACGCAGTTTTTACGTCCATTTGATGCACAACTAAATTATGAATAGAAGCAAGGACAATCAATATGCGAATAGTAGCAATTTTTGTAACAGGGGCATAAGTATCGAAATAATCTACTCCCTGTTTTTGAGAAAAGCTTTGAGCTACCAATCTTGCTTTGAATTTCTCAATGGAACCGTCTGATTTTAGCTTTTTCTTTAGGATCCACTTGCACCTGATAGGCTTACACCCTCTAGGCAAATCAACAAGCTCCCAAGTATGGTTAGACAAAATAGAATCCATCTCATTATTAATAGCCTCTTTCCAAAAAATTACATCTATAGATTTCATTGCATCAGAGAAGGATTTAGGATCCTCTTCTATCAAGAAAGCATACACAAATTCTTCATTAAGTTCACCATATTTAGTTATAAAAGCAGTCACAAAATCACTTCCGAAATCGGTTTCTGTTCTTGCCCTCTTACTCCTTCGAGGTTCCTCAAGAGGTTCACTAATGACTCTTTTAGTTACTGGACTTCTATTCAAACTAGTTTCAATTTTCTTTTGGAAAGGAAACACATGTTTAAAGAATTCAACATCTTTAGATTCAATCATGCTTTCAAATTGCAAAGAATCAGATTTAAAAGTCAAGCAGCGATATGCCGCACTATTATGGGCATATCCAACAAAGACAATATCTATAGTCTTGGAACCAATATTTTTCCCTTTAAATGCAGGTAAACCAACTTTTACAAGACACCCCCACACTCTTAAGTAATTTAGGTTAGGTGAATAACCTTTCCAAAGTTCATATGGAGTGGTAGCTATACCTTTATGTGGCACACGATTTAAAATGTGACACGCTGAAAGAATGGCCTCCCCCCACATTTGATCCGGCAACCCTGAACTAATTAGCATTGCATTCAACATTTCCTTTAGGGTCCGGTTTTTTCTTTCAGCAATACCGTTTTGTTGAGGTGTGTAGGGTGCTGTTTTTTCATGTATAATACCTTCTTTAGTACACAAAGATTTCATTAGTTCAGATTCATATTCACCACCTCTATCCGATCTAAGTCTTTTTATTTTCTTGTTTAGTTGATTTTCAACTTCAGCCTTATATAACATAAACATTTCTAAGGCCTCATCTTTAGATTTTAAAAGGTAAACTCTTGTGTATCTTGAGAAGTCATCCACAAAAGTTATATAATAGTGTTTCCCACCTCTACTGGTTGTGCTTTTAAAATCAGCTAAATCAGTATGCACCAAATCAAGTAACTCTGATTTACGACTATTAATAGTAGAAAAAGGTTTCCTAGCATGTTTCGTCTCTACGCAAATTTCACACTTTGACATACTATTTTCCAATTTGTCAAGAATCAAATTTATATGTTTTAAGCGTTTGATGGCATTAACATGTAAGTGACCCAATCTACCATGCCAAGTATCTAAAGTACACACTATATAAGCTGAACTTGTTGCATTCATTTCATTCATAATATCAAGAATAAACAAATTTCCAATACAAAAGGCCTTAGCTACATAAGTACCATTCTTAGTAATGACTAATTTTCCAGCATCAAAGTTCAGTTTCAACCCTGCCTTCATCAACAAACTAACTGAAATAAGGTTTCTACGCATGTTAGGAACAAACATAACATTAGTCAAGGTTAATACCCTTCCTGAAGATAATTTAAGATTCACCTCTCCTAATCCAACAACCTTTAAAGCACTAGCATCTCCTAAGTAAACATTATCTCCAGGGAATCAATAAAATTTTTGAACAAAGACCTTTGACTACAAATGTGGCGTGTGGATCCGGAATCTACTATCCACTCCACCACATCACTAGCGGCGTTTACCTCAGTTGTTACTACGATGATATCTTTGGTATGAGGTTTGTTTGTTTCCCTTTGAGGAGGTAAACGACAATCTTGTTTCTTGTGACCCACCTTATTGCAATTCCAGCATTTTATTTTCTTCTTGAATTCGGTGGATGTCCTAGCGTTAGATGCTTTTCCTTTGTCTTTAGATGCCTTGTACCTGCTTTTAGATTAGCATCGTCGATCATAATATCTGCAATGAGCTCATCAAGGGATAACTTCTTTTTATCATGCTTGAGTTTGGATCGGTAATCACTCCACTTCGCAGGCAACTTATCGATTAGCACATTAGCAGTAAGAAACTCACTCATATCCATACCTTCAGCTTGGATTCTAGAGACGATCGCTTCATACTCGTGTAGTTGATCCAAGATTGGTTCGTCATCTTTCATTTGAAAGGAAGTCCACCTTGAAGTAACATATTGCTTCTTTCCCTGATCCTCTGCTCCATACCTTTTTGCCAAATTTGACCATATATCTTTTGCTGAGATATAATTGACATATATATCAAACAACTTTTCTGAGAGGTGTCGAATGATATGGCCTCGACAAGTTCGATTGTGATCTTCATATGTCCCTGCAGGTTTGGGTTTTCCAGAAACTGCATCATCAGCGGAAGTGTCATCTGAAGTATCATCTGATGGAGATGGGACTTGCTTTTCTTTGCCAGCAACCGGAGTAACACCTGAGCCCGGTGTCTTTGGGGAGCCTGACTGAACATCATCCTGCAAGGGAACGGTTGGCTTGTCTTTGAAGAGGACGTAATCCAAGCCCAGTTCCTGGAAGAAGAACAACAACTCCTCAGACCACCGGCGATAATTAGGTCCGGTAAGAGGTTGCAGTTTGGTGAGATCGGGAACAGCAAAGTTCTTTGGCATTTTGTATACGTATATTTTTTTTTCGCTCAAGAATGTTGGTATTTAGAAGAACACCAAGAACTTAATAGAATGAGGAATGATGAGGAAATCACAGAGCCGTAGAAATCTACTGCACTTGAGCGAAAAAGCCGTCTAGATCCTGGTGCAAATCAACCAAGACAGTTCACTCCAGGGGTTACTATGTACTCGCACAAACCGTGCACTCGGTTTAAGCGAGTTGAAACTCTCAGGTTTTGTAAAATAAAGAAGAGAAGAAAGAGTATAAAGGAAGGTTGAGAATTGTTTCTGTGTATGTCTCATAAGAGCAGGGAAGGGTTCCTTTTATATTCAAAATATAGGAACTGATACCCGTGATATCCTCCCCTCTCTTATCACTCTCCTAATTTCTCTTTGAGAGCAACTTCCTATAAACCCTCCAGCAAGCTATAAAATAGGAAGTGACTTGTTGAAAAAAGAATGTTGAAACAAGACTTATGTTTTTTAACAATTCCACTTTACAGCATTTTCCAACAATAATTCAACACAACACTCCTCCTTGTATCCTCTTTGCTTCGTCTATAAAGTCGAAGCATTCATCGAAGTATTGTGCTAAATTTGATTCTTTTTTGTCAACCACTATGCGTTTGAAAAGGAACACAGTTAAGCTTCTTACAGTTTGTCAGTGTGAACTTAATAGGTAAACAATTACAAAACATAATGATACTATACATGCCACAATGAACATTATTTCTCGCTTTTGGCCGGGGACATGACAATACAACTTCAAATTTAAGAAAACAACAAATAAGCTATAAATATTTGATAGAAGGTCCAACTACCTGGAATGATTTTATACTTGAAAGTATTCAAGTATATTTGAGCAATGGAAGGAGATACAATTAGAATGTGGGTTATATTAAGCTTTTCTAACTCAATCTTGTTCAATGCAGCATTCAATGATCTAAGAAAGAGACCCTAAAGTAAAGAGCACATGCATCAATAAGAACACAATACAAATGAATGAGAAGTCAACAATAACATATACAAGCCCTTTAGAATAGGCAATTTATACCTCTTCAATCTGGCATGGTACATGGTCTTCTTCCCTTTCCCTGGATATGCCTTTGAACAAAGAACACAACATAGCCACACAATCTACACAAATTCAGCAAAACACAAAAGCACATTATTACACAAATCAGCAAAACACAATAACATTATTTCACAAATCAACAAAGCACATTCAAGTGCAACTGTGCAAGAAGAGATTGTGGCGGCATTTAACCCTTGCTCCGGAATCCGTAGTATATTTTACAAACTAGTCAAGTGTAAATTGGTCAATTTCAAGGCCAAAACCGGTCTTGAATTGTATTTCATGAAGCGGGGAAATGAAGTTCTTGATTAGAGGATGTTGTACAGGATCAGAAACATTAAAGCGCATAGAGAACATCAAAACAAAAACGACACAAATCGGCAAGATACCTTTCTTAGCGCGGAAATTCAACACAGTAGTTCTGAATTGCTGGAGAATGAAGATCACTGTGAGTCTAACTGTCTACGGCATCCATTGGAAAAACGGAGAAGCTCTTCTTCGTACGTAGGTTTACGCCGACAGATGACTATAATTAAGCCAAATAAGTATATTTAAACTTAAATCAGCAATCTAAGCGGACACAAAGCAATCGGGATATAGCTTTAACAACCCCTTAAAAACCGGTTAAATTTTATTTATTTTATTATAAATTTAAATCTTGAAGGCTCCATATCAGACTATTTTTTTCAATTTTAACAAAGAAAGCAATCGGGATATCAGAATATTTTTTTATAAATTTTATTATACTTAAGAGTGCTGCAACCTCCATAGGAGGGAACACGTATGTAGGTGTATAATATAATAAAACGTGAACTCAGTCTCACTACGTACGTATACAATATTCAAGTCCCTTTCCCATGTCCCCAACTAGATCACTACTTTACTCAGGGTGGCATTATTATTCTTCACTTTCAACTTATCTAATGGAAATATTAAAACCCTATATATACATTATACCAAACATACTACATACGTGCATGCAATATATTGAGACTTGAGAGATACTAAATTCACGAGACTCTGTCAATCCTCATTTATTACCTTTTACTGTCTTCCCTCCGTTTTATCTTACTGTGCATATACATATATATATATATGTATGACAATTGAAACCCTAGCTAGCACACAGTTATATATATACTGCTATTTTTTGAACTCCTCTAACCTGCAGATACTGAATCATGTCCCATATAACAGTGGAGAGGAACAGAAGAAGGCAAATGAACGATCACCTTAAGGTTTTGAGATCCCTTACCCCTTGCTTCTACATCAGCAAGGTATATATATGTGTGTGTGTTTTCTTTTCCTTTTTTCTTCTTTACTGACCTCAAAGCGATAGGTATAACGTTGTCTCATGTTTGAAGGGAGATCAAGCCTCCATCATTGGAGGAGTGATAGAATTCATAAAGGAGTTGCACCATGTGCATCACTCCCTTGAGTCACAGAAGCGAAGGAAGAGCCTTAGTCCAAGCCCAAGCCCGAAGCAACCGATCAGCAACACTAGTACAACCAACACGATCACTAATGTCAATAAACCTGAATTTCTACTTGATCATGATCACAGCCACCATGGAGCTAAGGAACTCGTAGCGTGTTGTAACTCTCCGATTGCAGATGTGGAAGCTAAGATTTCGGGATCAAATGTGATATTGCGAACCATATCTCGAAGAATTCCTGGACAGCTTGTTAAGATAATGAGCATGCTAGAGAGGAATGAATTTGAGATTCTTAATCTCAATATCAGTAGCATGGATGATACTGTTCTTTATTCATTTGTTATCAAGGTACCTTTATTTAAGTAAGTTGATCATTAACATAAAATAACAAGGGTTCCTAAGTATCATGTCTTCAACTTTAAGATTCTTGAATGTTTTTTAATGTTCGTGTGCATGATCGATCAGCGTGATGCTATTTACGCTTTTGTCATATGGTGCAGATAGGGCTGGGATGTCAACTGAGCATGGAGGAACTTGCTCTTGAAGTTCAGCAAAGCTTCAATGTTGAAGATCGTGTTAATTCAACCAAAGACATAGTATTACATATTTAAGCTTAACATGACAGGTTAGAGATTGCCCTACAATAATCAAGGCAGCATTAAAGTGGAACATATATAAGATAATATAAACGTAGTTATGATTAGCAATTTAGCATGCGATAATAAAAGTGGTAAATTGATTACAAATTGTCATATGATCCTTGTAAGTTTGTATCCAATGTCCGATGAGAAACTATTGACACTCAATGTCTTCTACAAGTTCAACTTCAATGTCATTAACATGCACCTAGGGTTGTTCAAGATTAGGCAGAAACCCGAAATTTGGACCGACTTGGATCGCTCAACTCGTCTCCACACCGATCTTAATGTTTTAGGATCGGTGATCGGTCCAAGAAATTTAAAACTTTGGGTATGGATCTTGTGAAAAATTTGCCTCTATATTAATTAGGAAGTTGTAATCTTAGTTATGAACTTTGTTTAATTGTGCAGGGAGTTGGATATTGGCCTCCTGATCAAACTTGTAAAAACTAAAAAACCATATGGAATTGGATGATTAGTTTTGCCCTCAAATAGACTGATTTTTATGATGTTGTTTTTCCTTAACTATAGCATAATAAAATCACGGTCTCTAAAGGCAGAGATAGATGTAGAGGAATTTTACGACAAATAAATGTAACGAATAGATCAAATTATATTTTATTTATTGTAAGTACATGGCGATGGATTTATAAGGGACACAGTGTTGCACTGAGCGAACGCGATTAATTTAACAAATTTAATAAATAGATTAGGTGCGGTCGTTCGATGCCAAAGTTTTTTAAAATAAAATTTAACTTCAACATTGGACGACATAAATTTCCCTCTTACTTCATCTAAATTTTATTTGAACTTCAATCGAGATTGAAAATGAACGAAACACATCGAGGTTGATTGTCATCTCGTTCGCAACGAGATCGTCCAAGGCCACATTCGCACACAATTTGTTCCCACCACCTGACAAGTTGCTGATGTATGTGGAAAAGCCCTGGGCTATGCTTCGTTCCAGAAACTTTTGCACAAGTTGGGCATCTATGACCTATATGCTCCATCTTGAGGGAGGCTATTGAGCTTATTGTGTAAATACATATATGCTTTCCTTTCTAAATGATCCTACTATATTTATGTATAGTAAACAAAATATATGTTCAAACGTATCTTAGGATAGTTGGTTATCTCTTTGATCTTCTCTCTTGTACAAATACACAATACTTTGAATAAACAGATAGACAAATTGTCTTCTATTGTTTCAGTTTTGATAAGCTTAATTATGGTTAATGGTTCTTGCATATTAGTCGAGGTTGAGCGTTTTCTTTCAAATTCTCTAAACACAAGTGAGAGAGAGTTATACATACGCATTCTCTTGAGAGGTCATGAAACTTATGAGCTTTGCTTTTATCTTACACAATGAGTTGTGTGATGATGAAGAAGCTTGAAACGCTTGGTTTTGTAGCTTACACAACAGGTATTTGGATCCGACTCGTGAGTGTCAACAAAAATCTTACTTGAGGACAAGTAAAGGTTCAAGTATAGGGCATTTGATAGCACTCCAAATAAAGTCATTACCATAATCATTTTATTTCATTCTGTATCATTTTGAGCTTAATAAACAATTGGTTTATGTAATTGCAGGCATTTAGGCACTTGCGGAACAAAAATGCTACATCTACAGTTTCTGTCTTGTTCCTAGGACTGAGCATAGGTCTGAACCTGAGCACAGGTCCGGACCTGTGCTCAGTCCTAGGAACAATGAGGACCGGAAATGAACCAAACTATTCGTTCCAGGTCCGGTGCAGGACCGGATGGACCGAAAAAACTGCAAACACTGTGTAAATTGTAAACATGTCTCCTTTGGAAGCATTTGAGAGAATTGCGCCTATATGTATAGCAATTAGCAAATGTCAGTACTAAACTACATTCTCTTCCACCTTGCATTCACAATGGGGAAATACCACAGTTGAGGATAATCTACAATTTCAGTTGAGCCTATATGTTTAGCAATTTGAGAAAACTCAATACTAAACTACGCTTTGAAAGCATTTTGAAGCATTTATCACAGTTTAGGTTCCTGTTCTTTTTGGAGCTCAACATTTAAGACCAAAATTATAATGTAATTCTCGGTACTCAAGAGTAAGAGATTGATTTAGAGATTAATGGTTAAGGAATATAAATTTGTATATTGCTACATTGTTCAATAAGCAGTTCATATAATAATTTTTTCTGTAAATTTGCCCTATAACCGTATAATCAATCCAATGATCGTAATCGAGTTTCATTTACTCTATGAAAATTTCCTATTTTTATAAAATTTTAGTTTAATCAAACAATTACCAAATGTATTATCGTAAAATTAGTTATATGATAATTTCATTAGAGAACATCTTCACACTTTGCTGACACCTAACCCAATTAAGATCACGTTCAGGACTATAATCCATGGCGTATCCAACGACACATGTAGTCTCCAAAACACATCGAAGCCTCGACATCATTAATGGATGATGAAGAGATCTCAACACCTCTCGCTTCAATCCAACTCGACCAAATCCATCTTTCTTCTCAAAATCATCATTACTGCTTCCACTTCTTTTGCTTCCATTTTTAGTCTTTAATGAATCCTTCAAAACAAACTTCAAAGCCAAATCTTGACTAGAACCCGAAACACCACTCCCTTGGCTCGTGGCCGCTCGCCTACCACTGTTTGTTGCTTGTAGTCATAGTCAGCCGCCAATATTAGGGTTGACTGAGAGATTGTCGAGAGTCGAGTCGGGATTTAGGAGCGTAACTGCGTAAGGGCTAACACTCTAGAGTATGGAGTAAGATAACTAGCCTAAACTTAGCGTTTTGTCTTCTTTTTTTTCAAAAGGTCCGAACCGAATCGGGCCGATTTTGGACCGGACCTGACTGAATTGTTTGAAGCGAAGACCGGACCTGTTAGTTTCGGTCCAGGTCCGGTCCAAAAACCGTACCGAACAATGTCCAGTCCTAACTGTTTCACAACTTGCTTAAATCTAGAATACATGGCCCCTATTTATACTATTTTTGAAGCATGAACCAAGTGTAAGTTTTCTAGGAATTAACTACTATGAAACATTAAAAAAAAACATAAATTCCTATGCTATTATCGTACATTGCACGTGAAATTCTTCAATTCTTAATTTCCTTAATAGAGTTTATATATATTCTAATATCAATAATTAAGTTTATTTTCCACATTTCGAACAACCAACCCCAACCCAAAGAGAAGAAGCTAGGTAGTCTACATGGGTCGGGGAACAAGGGTCTTCCACAATATAAAAGGCAAGGTTGTAGTCACGGAAGAGGTACATGAGGGATTCACTTACATGTGAGTAGGAAGCACAACTGGAGTCCGTATTCATGTGATGTCGAAACCGTTCGGCATTAGTGACTATGTTGTTTACTCATTCATATGTATTTATATAGGTTAGGAACATTAACTTAATTTTGGTTTAGTATTGTCATAACCTAAGGAAATCAAAAGATCAATGGGTATAACTTATTAGTTGATGTTAATGAAAATTTTTCATGTAATATGTTGAAGTTTTGCTCTCGTGTAGATGCTTGTACTTTGTATTAGATGTGTCCACGTTGGTTTATTGTAGTTATGTTTTTTGTGCATAATATGCCAGAAGCCCATTATCCAAATATCCATCTACTTGAGACCCGGTTCATCTCATTAATTTAAATGTTGTGTTTGTATTAGGTTTAATATCCCTTAGTTTCAAATTGTGGAGAGGGATTGTTGTACATGCTCTAGGTTTTCTAATATTTGAGAGAAGAAAAAGAGAGTATATGTGTTCTTTCATTGTGGTTAACTCGATAATGTTTGTGTACTAGATTTTTCGAGATGGTTTTACAAGAGATAGAGAGTTTACGGGCTTCTTTTTTTTTACCTTTGTTCTTGTTTTATAAAGTTTGTGTTTCTGTCTCTTTTCTTCCTTCCTCTTTTCTTATATGTTTGTGTAAGGACTTGTAAGTTTTTGTTTCTAGGTGATTGCTTAGTGGATTTTGGGTTTATCTCCCCTCTTAAGATACCGTAAAGTAAGGATTTTACCCAAATTATGTCAACCAATCTTTTGTCTTTTACAGGTTTTGTTATCTTTACTTTGATCGATCTAGATCAAGTCTTATATGAGTTGTTTTTTGATTTTGTATGAGACCCTAGATTACAAATTGGTACCAAAACTTTTGGTACTTTCTTGTTCTGAAACTCGATGGTTTATTCAAAGTTTTCAAAATCAACATTTTCAATTACGGAAAGTTAATAGTGATGATCTGCCTCTGACTTAGTTTTTTAAAATCTAAGTTTTTCAAAACCTTAGATTTTGTTTTGTTTTAACGCTCTAAAGGTTCAAAAGTTCTTTGACTAAAGAAACTCGAGTTTTTTTTTTCTTTTAAAAACTTACAAGATTTCGGATTTGGGATTCTTCTAGGTTTTTATGCAATTCTTATGTGTTCTTTTTTGCTCTCTGTCATGATTGAATATTTGATTCTGATTGTATCATAAATATTATTTTTGATGTCTTTGTTTGAGACTTTCCTACTTGCCAAATTACCCTTTTTAATATGTAAACTTAAGCTTCATAAAGTTGTTCAATGTCATGACACAAAGCCTTTATTCTAATGATGTAGCAAGTCAATGTTTTTCTTAAGTATTTTTATATAACAACTTTTATCCAAATATCATGCGGTTTTACAAGGATTTTCTATAGCAATTTCATATGTAAAATTATATTCATGGTTTTAGGTTTCCTCAAACCCAATCCACCCAATATTTTTGGTTTACAAATTTCATCCCAAATAATGATTAAATATCGCATTAACATCGGCATCGAATTTGTCTAATGAAGTTGTGTTTCATTCACAAAGTTATTTTTAGCTAGTCCATACAAATATTGTTTTTACTTTTTATCGTTTGGAAATCAAATTTTTATAGGTTGACCTTTTTCCCAAACAAAGACATTTTTATATGTTTTCATTCTAAATTTTACTAACATGAATAATGAAGGGCATATTAGGTATAAGGAGATGAATTTTAAAAACGCACGGTGCATTAACGGGTTCTGAAACCGTGCAAAAAAGGTGAATTTTTTTCCTGAAATTTGACTCACGGGTTTCGAAACTGTGTCAGTGTTAGTTTTTTTTTTGCAGAAAGAAAAATCATTACGGTTACGGGCTCCGAATGCGCCGTACATTTGTAAAATCTATCGCCGTGTGTTTACGAGCCGTGGTGACGAATTCCGAATGTGAAGTGCGTTTATAAAATATATCATCATCGTGCGTTTACGAGTTCCGGTAATGAAATAGAACATCTCATTCTTAAATTCATAGAATCATTGCCAAAGGAGTCCTAATTTGATTTGAAATTTGCATTCAAATGTCATCGGAATTGGATTCACAGAAGCATTAGCAATGAGTGAATAAAAAAGTTGAGTAGAGTCAAGATAACGTAACTTGTGCCTAAACTTCGATCCCCTCGAGGAGTTTTGCATCCACAAATTTCGTATACACTTTATGGGCCGTGTTCTTGGGCCCATAACCGGCCCATCCATTTTCCAACAAAAAAAAAGGACATTTTCTTGTTTCTCCCAAAACAATATCTTAATCATGATTACTATTAGTAGATCAAAAATAATATTCCTCGTAAGCAATTACAAACAAGTT
Source organism: Fagopyrum esculentum (assembly GCA_033239045.1). Classification (NCBI taxonomy): domain Eukaryota; kingdom Viridiplantae; phylum Streptophyta; class Magnoliopsida; order Caryophyllales; family Polygonaceae; genus Fagopyrum; species Fagopyrum esculentum. Next base: position 21,910,841 of record BSUD01000003.1, read on the forward strand.
CCAACCTTAACTTTGTTACAACTATAATGTCTACGACATTGATTCCCCCACTTTTTCAAATTTATTAAAAAATAAATTTATAATAAGTTTAAAATTTGTTACTTGGAAAAGAAAATACAAATTTTTTAAAAAAATATATGCATACTAGAATATCAAAATTAAAGTAATAAAATTTCAGATGGGTTTTTATCTTTGCTTGTTAATAAGAATATTAAAATAGCTAAAATAATTGTCGTTTTAGCATTTTATACATTTATTAAGAAGACTGTGAAATATACCATTTTATATCTAATTATTTTCTTACCTTTTACTTTATTGAAAATCACAACTAAATATTTATTAATGATTAGATTAAAGCGAAGGACAAAATAGCTGAAATGACAATTATTCTTTAACAAAATTATAAGGCTAAAACGACAATTATTTATGAACTATTGGAGTAATAGGATAAGGTTCAGGTACAATATTGTTCATCTGGCATAAAAATGCGAAACGAAAATTTGTATACATATACGTATTATGATTATTTTAGTTTAGAATTTTTGTTCTATTAATTTAAATTATTTATGTTAATAATTTATAATTTTTTATGAGAATATTTTGAAACTATTACTTTTGTTAGTTTAAAATTTTGTCCAATTCATTAAAGATATGCAAGAATAAATTAGATTGTTTGGCATGTGTAGTAGATGAAGAGTCTACCAACCAAAATTGAGTGCATAAGAAGACATATTTTTGGTAAATTGTAATGCAAGCATGATCACGTGAGATTACATCTAATTATTCCTGGGAGATTGTGCTTTCAAATTTGGATTTGTGTATAATTATCCCCTTAATCACATGGTTACTAATAATTTAATCCACCTACTTAATCAATCTCTTTGACTTGGATGGCATTCGCCATTCCACTGATCGATTTATTCTCCTAAAATACACCAATTTTGGGGATTCATCGAGGTACAATTTGGAGTCATGTGAACATGTCAACGTCTGCTAATTTACTCATATACTATATAGTTAATTAAGCTCATGAGATTAGATATGCTCGAGCATAATACATATCACTTATTACGTATCACGCCGTTAAGATTTTTAAGAGGGTGTAACGGGTCTTACAAATATAATAAAAATAATAATAAAATATGATATTATCCATCTAAAATACACGATTTTGTTACCGTAATTATTATTATTTTTCCTTAATTTGATTTAAATCCAAAGATATTTTGATTTACAGTTTTAATCCAACATGTGTTTGTTAAGTATAAATATATTTAACAATTTAATAATTGCTAAATAAAATTATATTTTCTAACATTCCCCACGATCAAAATGTAGGGTACGAGAAGGAGGTTGGAATACATGAGAAAATAAACAAATCCGATAGTGAGTTGGTCGGACAACCAATGATGTGTTCGGATGATAGGGATGTTTTTAAGATTGCAACTTGATCGACCAAGCCAATATATAGTTGGTCGTAAGTCGTAACAAGGTTGTGGTCAGTCAAAAGTTGATCCTGGTTGGTGTGATTGAACGATGCCGATATTGAAGAGTTGTTATGAACAAGCCAAAATGGATGACGGATGAATTGCATTTTTAAAATCGACAAAGTTGATTTTGTACCTATACACGAGCCGAATTGAAAGTGTGAGAATGGATAGATAGGATCAAAAGTGTTGTTAGTCAAAAACGCTCTAATACCATGATAATATTAGAGTTAGAGAACTCTCACAAAATGTGGAAAAAACCAAACTCATTAGTGTCATTAATCTACTGGTAGTCCTATCAACCTAGTCCTATCAACATATTGTTGTCATCACAAATCTACTAATAATCACATCGATCTACATGTGATGTCACCGATCTACATTTGATCTTCTTTACTCTTTGTTGACTAAGATGTTTCATTTCTTGCTTATCCCGATGAAAGTATTCGAAAATATAAATATATTTATATTTTGTAATACTTTTTTACTCTCTTTCTCTCTCTCTCTCCACAACTATCTTTGTTATATCTTCATTCAAGATCTAATTCTCTATCTCTCTCTCCTGAAATAAAGCGTGTTTATCTAAGGTTCTCTTTGAGTTAGACCAAGGCTCTCAAAACCCTAGCTTGTGGTCCGAATGGGTTAACCATAATATTCTTAAAAGGAAAATCTATTTGGTCTTATTCCTCTAATTACAAGCACAACCATGTGTGAAGTATGATCCTTAAAGTTCGTAACCAGATCTTGGACTCGGGAAACGACACTCTCTTCCTCAGCGCTACCTCTACACCGAACAGACTATTATCCACCTCTGCAGCCTACAACCTCGTCTAGAAGACTCCTCCTCCCGATCCTCCTTTTCGTCTCTGCTTCATCTGGAATGGTATTAACATCCCAAAGTGCAACTTCATCTCTTGGGTGGCTAGTCACAATCGCCTCCCAACTCTCACGAAGCTCCTCTCATGGAAGGTGGTTCAGAATGATACCTGTAAGTTGTGCGGCCTGCATCCTAGAAAACGAAGACCATCTTCTTCACCATTGTAACTACTCCTCGGTTGTCATTCATCTCATATCCAGATGGTCCAGACAGTCAGCCCCCTTCCCCTACTGCAATGACATTTGTCTCTGGTCTAGCTCTCTCAAACCTCATAAATACGACCTCATATCTCACATCCGAATCTCGTCCATCACAGGCTACATCTACTACATTTGGAAAGCTAGAAATGATCTCATCTACAACCAAGAGTTTACCCATCCAACCGCTTGTGCCCATAACGCTATTTTGGCTACAAAGAACTTCGTTGCGATCCGTTGGAAGGATAGATCTCCAAAGGGGCTCATGTGGGCTAAGCTTCTTAGTATCCATCTTATGTCATCCCTCTTCTTTATGTATCTTCTCCAGGTCTAGTATGACCTCCATGTAAATCCCTCTTTATAATATATTAACCTTTCAAAAAAAAAATTCTCTATCTGTTCTCAAATCTCAAGTTTATGTAGTGTTAATTTATATACCTTTACTAAAATAGGTAACGTTGATGCAGACATGACAACCTCACGATTTTTCTCAAAATAAAATTTTTACTAAATCGCTACTTAAGTCAATGAATATTTCTTTACTAAAACTAGATTATAAAAAATAATTGTGTCGGTTATCCTTTTAATGTAAGTAAAGATTTGATCAATAACAATCTTGCTGGGGAAGCTCTCTTTTAATCTAAAATTTTAATTAAAAAAATAGTAAAACTTGTGAGATAATCACAAAAATTAAAACTTCTTAGATAAGCTATTTTTTAACATAAAACTTGTGGGAAAAGCTATATTGTAACTTCACTTTACTTTCCGCTATATATATGAATCCCCTAATTGTGGTGATTTATCAATCTCTCACGTTCTTATAAGTAAGAATCTTTTTCGTTATTTCAAGTAAAACTTTAATTTCCTTCTTAAATTTTTTTTAACACTAGTGATTTTATGAGAAAATGACTTTTAAATTGTTCCAAGGGAAGAGCAATTGGAGCCTTTTATTTATCATTCAAAGCTTCAGCAAGACTAGGCAACATAATATTCAAAAGACACAAACAACGTCGTCTAAGATCACATCAATAAAAAAAGAATTATTTGCTATTGTTTTTCTACGTACAATTTGGGGTTTCTTCTAGGAATACTTGAATCATGATGGATTTCTTATGTTTGGTTTTCCTTGAGTTGAACCAGACGTATCTTTTTATTTGTTATTATAAGATTGATGTGTGGTTAACAATGTAATACTCTCAAAACAAATATGCAGGCATTCCAGGATCACACGTTATCCATCAACAAAGTTCAAGAATGGAAAAACCGAGTAGGGGATAAATAAGGATAGAAATACTCTCGACGCGGGGGGGGGGGGGGGGGGGGGA
>BSUD01000003.1:21914894-21967621 GCA_033239045.1 Fagopyrum esculentum
GGGGGGGGGGGTGAATAGAGTATGAGAACTTTTCGCAATATCGGATATCAAAACTTTGAAATGAATCTCAATGCCTTGAAATCGATCTTTGTAATTTGTGACAAAACTGTTTCTCAAGGCCTTGAAGTGAATCTCAAAGTCTCGACTTAGAAACCTACAGAAAGTTGTTAGTCACAATATAAACGATATAAAGTGCGGAAATGAAAATATCGACACACGATATGTTATTAAGTTCAACTCTAACGGCCTACGTCTCCGCTTAGGGTTTCTGACCCTAAGATTTAACTATCTATTACTTGCTTCGTATGAGTCCTAGATACAACCTAGAAGAACTTTCTTTTTTTCTCTCAATTTAGCCTCACCGCTACGATCTAGTCAACTCAGGTCCCGCAATAATAGCATAGTTACTTTGCAGAGTAACACTAAGTATAAAACAATAATGATATGTCAATGTAGCTCTATGTGTTTATCTAACTCTTCTAAACTAAAACTAAGTATGCTCTTGAGAATATAAACTTTTGATCGATGAAGATGACTTTGAATGTTCACTTGTAAGCTTGTATCTTCTTTTCTTCATCAATGGATGCTTTTATAATCTTTTGTGGAGGCAGCTTCTTCTAGCCGTTGTCTTCTAACCGTTGTAACGTCTTCACAATCTCCACAATATCTTCTTTGTTCGAACGTTCGAATTTGTTCTCCAAATCTCGAACAAAACCTTCTTCATATTTGGACGTTTGAAAATTGCTCCAACGAAATCTTCAAGCAAGATCTTTGGTTGTTATGTTGTTGTAGCCGGTTTAAAAATCTTCGAGTAAAATCTTCAACAACTTCTTGAGATAAGATCTTCTTGTCGTAACGAGATTTTCTTGAGATAAGATCTTCTTCATATTCGAGTTGTTGAGAATCTTCTCTCTTAGATCCAATTTCCTACATAACACATATAATAAACCAATACAAGATATCTAAAGAATATAAACGATATTTGTTAGTATATAAAACTGCATTTATATTAAGTCTTTCATCCTCCTAAAAATATAACATTTAAATATCAAAGTGTAGTTATCAAAGAAGATAGACCGTTATTTGAGGAAATTACAGTTTGTGATCTACTCTATCTAAGGAGCTCGAGGCTCCATTAAGTTGTCCTCCTTCTACTCAAGCTTTCCGGATCTCGGTAACCCAATAACCGAGAATATCAACGAGAAACTCAAACAACCAATTGTTTTACCAAAAAACATCAACTTCACCTTTGGACGTACCACTTCCATCTTTGCATCCTTAAGACACACGTTCTCTCATCTGATTGCTATTGAAGATCCTCCTTCTACAATGCAAGTTCCGGTATTGCATATAAAGAGCGCAAGAAGCAAAGCACAATTAAGTTTGTTGTAGCATAGGACATCCTTGAAAACGAAAAGACCTCATCAACATACATAAATTTCAAATATTTTGTTAACAAATACTCGTGAAAGACACGGGCTAAAAACTAAATTTAGTTCCTAAATTTTTTCTGCTAACTCCTTTATTACAATAATGTGTTTTTGGCATAATATTTCCCGTTTATAGTTCGTGTATTATATTTTAAAAAGGTATATTGATTTTTCTATTCATTGACTATACAAGATTTTCTATATTAGATTTGAACATATTGTTGATTTGGATACTAGAGTTTTGGTATTCGATTCCAACATTTATAATTTGGGCATAATATTTACAGTATTATACTTGGGGCATTATTATAATTCAATATAATCCTATGAGTACTAGATTTCGTGTATTATTTTTTGACAACGCTATTGTGTATATGATTTATTTAAAATTAACATACAAGTTCATTAGTGTTTCAGGCATTACAATTAGGGTTTAATCTTTTCGGGTTTAAATTTCGTGTAGTAGTTTGTAATATGGTTGCTGATTATGATATTCCATTTTTAGTACAATATTTCAAATATCACAATTTGGGTATGATGTTTGAATTGATATTATGTTTCGGATATAATGTTTTCGATATTTTATCTTTGGCATAAGACTTTTATACGACATATTGGTTCCGGTATTGTATTTACGGCATTAGATTTTGTGTTTAGAATTCAATACAATAAATCGGTTACTAAATTATAATAAGTGAAGAACGAAATAATATGCTGAAAAATAATACTATATATTGGAAACTAGTTACCAAAGGCAGTATAATATTGAAAACGACTAATACTAGAGCAATCAAGAAACAATTTGGTTTATTAGGTTTTTTTTAGTTTTGTGTATAGTTAATGTTAGGGCCGAGCAGGTTGCGGTTCACCGAACCGCATTTTTTGGTCCAAACCGCAACCGAACCGCAAATTTGCGGTTCGGTTTGCGGTCCGTCATATTGTATTTTGCGGTTTGCGGTTCAAATCGCAAAACCGCAAAAAAAACCGCAAACCGCAAAACAAACCGCAAACCGTAAAAAAAAACCGCAAATAAACCGCAAACCGCATAAAAAACCTCAAAAAAACCGCAAACCGCAAAAAAACTGCAAACCGCAAAAAAAACCGCAAAAAAACCGCAAAACCGCAAGCAAACCGCAAATTGCGGTTCATTTGCGGTTCGAACCGCAACCGAACCGCAACCGAACCGCAACCGTGCGGTCCATGTTTTTCAGGTTTGCGGTTTGCGGTTCGGTTGCAGTTCGGTTTGCGGTTTGCGGTTTTGGACCGATGCTCAGCCCTAGTTAATGTATCCCTTGAGAGAAGAGCGTGCAGAGTTTGATCAAAAGGTTGGGATATATTTACTTAATTGAATAATTAAAAAGTCTAGTTATTACCGTAATTTTTCAAAAAGGCCTAATTACCAAAATTGCCCAACAATCCATACATAAACCACTAATTCTAAAAGAAGAAATTCCAATATTATATCTTAGAACACTCCTTTTACTTTTATAAAAAAAAAATCATTAGATAACTTGTCTAATTGGTCAAAGAGCGGTAGAGAAAGCTTTTATACCAATCAACAAAGGATCAAATTTCCTTTCTTATTATAATAGAAAGGGTTAAGTTTATTCTTTTATTATAATAAAAGGTTACCAAATCCTCCTTTTTAAAAATTAGTCTTCACTCGAAATAAGTTAAACATGATCACATTAAAGTTCAGTTTGTATAACTTGATAATATAACCGTAAAAATAATTCTAGTAAAGTTTTAAATGAAATCAAATGATAAGAAGTAGATTAGCTAGTCTATCAATATTATAAATTAGATATAGAACCTATTTAAAATTGTTAAAAATCATTCTTAAAAACGAAATATTATCGAATTACTTAAAAATTATGTTTTAGTGACTAAAATAGATTATTAAATAAAATTATTAAAAGTTTTTAACAAATAAAAGTAATATATATAAATAGCTTTTATCATGTGAACATGTAAACACCGAATATATGTGTCTATACCATCGAATATATAAAGTCAGGTCCGACAAATATTTCTTCCACTAATTACACGATTTTTTTCCCCTCTAATATCGTTTAATCTTAGTCATCTATTTAATTATCTAACGAATACAATTTATATATATATATATATATATATATATATATATATATATATATATATATATATATATATTAACTAGCCAATTAATGTATTCATGCAACCTAACAATTCGCACAATTAGCTAATACCCAAACCACACGTGAAAGGTGGTGGACCTTATACTTTGGTCAAGTGTTGTGAAAATACGATACGTCCAATAAGTTAATTATATATCGATGAATAATATTACAACTTTACATCAATTAACAATAAATAAAATAACCCATAACCATTTACAATAGGTTTCTCAAACTTTTAATAATAATTAAAATACAACAATTAAAAGTATAGTATAAAAACGATACAAAAGTATAACTTAGAGGAGAAAAAGCGCTCCGTTTCATTATTTTTAACAGAAAAAGTATTAATATTTTTTAATTTTCATGTAATTTAGATTTTATCCAATAAGAAGAGTTATTGGTGCGGTCATTGTCTTTAAATAAATCACTAGTTCATATCCCGCACTTTGTGTGGATATATTTAAATATTGATGGATCTTCACAGGCATATTTTGTAACACCCCAAATTCTCAGAACTCGGAGTGCTACTGGTTAGGACCACACAATGGGTCCCGACCTTAGTTTGACAACAATTTTACTATGATCTTGCAACAAGACACAGATAAGAAAAACCAAAATTTATAAAATATTATTTTAAAGAGATGAATGCAACAACATCTAACAACTCATAGTACTTAAACAACTTAAAAGTCTAACTGTCATAATACGAAGAAAGAAACGACAAACAAACACCCAACCCCACTCTAAGGAGTATGGAGACCCGGCTGACCACTACTTCCGGATCACTCAGCTGCTGCTCTAACCTGCGGTAAATCTAAAAACACAACAGAACAACCATTAGCTAGTTATCTAAACATTTGAAGAATAATAATAGCACACACACACATAAAATAATAAACACTCATCATGCTTTCAAACAATCTATTTATTATCTTCATTTAGGTCATTCACTCTAATGATACTTATTTTGTGACACGAGGGATTCCCAAACCTCGCCTCCGCCCCCGTGTACCCATCAGGAGTGGATCCGATGCATCTCACCGTGTACCTGTATGGTCTGGGTATAGAGAACCTCCCAGTCTCCTGGCAGAGCTGGGCAGTGATGTCACGGCCCGTTATACATACACTTGGGCCTTAACACATAATAACAACGGTCGTCCTTACAAGTTGTTATTATAAACACACAACACACACACCACTATCGTCATCCAACTAACATCCAGAAACCAGCTAAGTAAGTCGCAAGGACTTACCTGAATCAAACCACAACTCTCACAATCTCAACTCGGTCTGCAACCGTAGAAACTCATACGCCTGTCATGCAAGGCACGTAGATCAAAATGCATCCCATAATCTTAGAAGTCTATAACTTCTAAGATGCACAAATTCATCAAGCGAAAATTACTAAAATGCCCTCTTAAGGTAAAATGACTATTTTACCCCCGGTTCCAAAACTCCGAGAAGTCTATCCTTTAGTTCTAAAATTCTATTCTAGGTCCTGTATCTTAAATCTAGTTCTCATAGAAAGGTCTAGTGAGGATTTATAAGAGTTACACAAATTCTAGATTTTCATAAAAAAAAACGTTAAGGTCCGACTTTGGGTTAAGATCCAAGGCTCCAATGAAAGATAAAACTTCCGGAATAAAATTTCTAAATCTTCTATGATATGCATACTAAAGATAGGACAAGGATCTCTTACAAATTCTCACCCAACACTCCTACATAAAATTCTAAAGTTGAGGTAAAAACTATCATTTCTATACTTAGTCATTTTCTTCCTCTGTTGCAAAATCAGCCCAACTGTCCTACTTCAAGGCCTTGTAAATCTTAATCCGACCGTTAACTCTTTCCCAAAATTTTACACAATAAACTACATAATTCCATCTACAACATATCAAAAATTCAAAGGTGGATTCTCGATTTAAGTTATATAAATTAGGTCCTAAAGTCAGCAGGTCGAAGCTGAAAGGTAGAGTGTGTAGAAGGTCCTAAGTTCGAGTCTTATCCCCAGCAGTCCCTCCCATTTAACACTCAGCAGGTCTCTAGTTCGAAACTCCTGGGTTGCACTTATTCTAAAAAAAAACTCAAACACCTAGATCTAATGTAACAGCCGTAAGAAGACAAAAGAGTCGAGAAGTAGGTTCCTACCGGCTGCAGCAAGGAAGCAGGAGAATCAGCACAGAGGACTCCCAATCCATCTGCTTCGATCACGGTCAGCAACAGCCCTCATGTGTGTAGCCGCCTGGAGTGCAGCAACACATGGCTCGACGAAGGAATTCCGGCGCTGGCCCTCGTCGACCAGCAGGTCTCCTTCTGACTGTGGCGGATGGCTGCAACTACTAGCACACAAGTATTCAAAAAAAATCGCCACACTGCTGCTTCTTTCAAACCCAGGCAAGGAGAAAGAGAGATCGGCGTTTACCTCGGCGGGGCGGTGTTGACGTCGGTGAGATTGGGAGACACCCGCACGCGTCTGGATGGGGGCTACTGGGTTCGCTAGTGCCACAACAAATTGTAGAGGAAGGCGGTAGGGTTGGTGATTGACGAGGACAGAAGGATGGGAAGAGGACGGCGGTAGGGAGGCAAAGCAGCAGCGGTCCGTAACTGTCTGGCTGTAGCATCGGTGCAGAAGCTCGATCGGGATCCCGACGCTTGTTGGATGACGACTCAGCAGATCCCGGCGTCGAGGATGAGGCGGCGTGTCGGCGCTGTTGGAGTCCGGCCGGAGGCAGTCACGTGTGGGAAGTATGGTGGTGGTTTCGGATCTGCTTCGGTTGTGCAGCGGAACTCGTAGTTGCAGTGTACGCTGGATTAGGGCAAGGTTAGATTAGGTTAAGAGTTTGATTAGGTTAACTTAATTAAGGAGAAGATTAGGTTAAATCTTCATCAATTAGGGTAAGGTAAATTTTTGGGCCGAAAGAAGGGTTACTAGGTCAGCTGTTGGGCCTGCTCATCTAATAAAAAAAATGCTGAAGGAATAATTCGTTACTCGCACGGAACCGTTCTTCGGTTTTTAATAAAACACGGAATTATTATACGGGTTACATAATTTATCATTTTATGTGTATTAAGGTCACATGAAATGATACGATTTACAATTTGTTTTATTTATTTAAAAAGAATAAAGGTTGGCGGATCGCAATCCAATTTGATCGGTATTAAACGGAAATTAAAATTTTCCGGGTATTACATATTTCGGAAGATTTGTCTGCGAGTAAGTAAGTGAGAAGAAAGACGGAAGGGGAGAGACTTTCATAAACATGTAATAGTGAAAACCAAAGTTGTTGAAATAATAGTTATTGAAAACAAATTAAAGAATTAATAAACAATAGCAGAATGAGTGTGATGATTGAAAACATAGAGAATAACCTGAAAATTTAGACGAAGATTAGTTGAAAAAAAAATTATTATTAAAAAAAGGTTTTATAGGTTAATTCTTGATTTAATAAAATATTTAATCCGAGAAAAAATCTGGAGACGCCACGTCAACATCAATGTAGTTTAGTTTAGTAATATATACAGATTATTTAAGTAATAGAAGTGATTTTTATGATTCTCTGAATTTGAATCGAAAAATTAGAAGAAAGGTAGTTGGAATTTAATAAAAAATTTAATTTTGAAAATATAGGTAAGATAATAACACAACTAATTATAAAATTAGGTGAAAGGTGATGACTTGTACATAATTTAGGTTTCGTCCGAGGATCATATTTGTTAGATCGAGATGTTAGAGTCAACTCCATATTAGATATTTAGTTTTTTAACGAGATTTTAATCAAACATATTTATAAGAATAATCCTAGGCTTTGTATTTGTATCCATAATAATGGTTTGATGTAAAATATGATTTAACCTAACAAGTTTGAAATTTGTGTACGCCTTTCCCCTTAGTTGGGCAGTCTTCCATATTGGGTCTTCAGTCTTCACCTTCACGACGGCGATGTGGTTCAATAAAGAGCTAAATGATCATTGCGGTTGACCCATTTTCATGCATGCCCACTCAAATATATCGTATTAGGGTTTATCAAATAAGCATCATTCAAACTAACTTGGAAATCAAGTAAAAGGCCCCGTGAAAAAAAAGTGCATGCATCCGATTGTTACGAAATCAAATGGTCTGTTGAGTATGTTTGAATTGTCACACTTTATAATTTTTTTTTATCGGACCGGTAATTTGGTTCAAACATCCGAAATACGAAATTGGTAGTTTTATAAATAAAATATATAGATATATCTATGTTTTTTTGTTACATTGAGTAACAAATATTTTATTGAAAAAATGCATATTGATAAGTTTGTGATTCGAAGAACTAAAAGTCTAATTGACACCTAAACAATATATATTTGAGACCTACTCTACATAATTTGGTTTGACTCGAAATCAAAATAACTCAAAGAAAATTGACCGAACTCAATTATAAGCAGATCATATGATTGAAAATAACCTAAACTTGAAATGACCTGATAATCCGAATTAAAAAATAAAATAAAATTCCGGCTCAACCCACATCGCTAAACCTGAATAAACCCGATTTGTTATTAGAACAGACTTCAACTCGATCTAAAATGACTCGAATCTGACAATACTTAACATGACACAACCCAACCCATTTACGGGCTCTATATATACGGGTACGTTTTGACGGTTTTTTTCAGCAAACTTGAATAGATATCTTTGCGAGAATAAATATAAAAAAAAAATGTTAAACTAAGAAAAAAGGTTCTGTACTCTTATTAAAGATGTCCTAGTCGGCGGCTATGTTAATGTGAAAGTGATGATTCCTTAGAACATACACAAAATGAGTCTTATAAACAAACGACAACTCATAATCAATTATTACTTTTCCCTATTATTAATATTCCCATCTGTCTACTCATCGACTATGACATACTTCTATACGATTTTGCTTCCCCAAATAAATGTTTGGGAGAATTTGATATACTAGGCCTTTTTGAGAATAGGATTTAGTAAATGTACCCCAAATTTTTTTACCACTTTCATTTAATGGTAGGTAAAAATAATTAACCCCTTTATTTTAATAAAAAGAGAATAATAGACATTAGTTAGTGTTAAATTATAATTACTATTACTGAATATATTTATTTTTTTTTCTTTTATTTTCTTTTTTATTTTTTTATTTCTTGGAATAAATTTCTGGTATGAAATTTTTCATACCAGAAAATTTTCATACCAGAATTTTATATACCAGAATTACATACCAGAATTTACATACCAGAATTTTATATACCAGAATTACATAAAAGAATAATATATGTTTGTTAGTCTTATTTAAGTGTAAGTTTTAATTATTAATCACTCAATTTGTTTTTTGTTTTTTTTTCTTGTTTATTTTATTTTTATTTTTATTTTCTATAATTAACATACCAGAATTTTTCATACCGGAATTTCTCATACCAGAATTTTTCATACCAGAATTTTCTCATACCAGAATTTTCTCATACCAGAATTTCTCATACCAGAATTTTTCATACCAAAATTTTTTCACATACCAGAACTGTATTTTTTTCACATACCAGAATTTTTTCACATACCAGAACTATATTTTTTTCACATACCAGAATTTTTTCACATACCAGAACTGTATTTTTTTCACATATCAGAATTTTTGTTTACATACCAGAATTGTATTTTTTCACATACTAGAATTATATTTTTTCACATACCAAAATTGTATTTATTCACATACCAGAATTGTATTTTTCACATACCAAAATTGTATTATTTTTACATACCAATTTTTTTTACATACCAGAACTGTATTTTTTCACATACCATAATCAAATATAGCTACTAAGAAGAAATGACAAATATAGCTAATCAAATATAGCTGCTAAAAAGAAATTGTGATTCAAGAATGCTATCATCATCCCTGATATGTTCATGAAAGTCGAATCCGGCCCCAAACACTAAAAAATTGACAGTACAAATTACAAAACATCAAAGCTAAGATTAATCAAAGGTCCACACCAACTGATTATCAAAGCCAAATACCTTGCGACATTGAATACTGTCAACAAACAAGGCAATTGGTAAATAAGTATTTCATTAACAACTTCAATTACAAAATTTGGGATTTTAGGTTCTTGCCATCCATGAACCAGCCATCATCTGAAAATATATAAGCTTTGGTTATGATGAGGTTAATATCAGTAAGGATTTGAACAACCTCAAGAAGTATCCATACTTGTTAGCACTGTCAACCTGCATGGCACAAATGATTTGACTCAAAAAAATTGAAAATGAATCAAAATCAGCCATTGAAAGTTGGAAACCTGTATAATTGTTGCATTTTTACAAGTTTTATATCAATCACTGCTCTAAGGAGGCCATAATTGCAGAAATAAAGTTAAGATTTGAAAGAGGAATTGAAGTGAGAAAGAAGTGTCATAGTTACCTGGGTGGATTTAATCTTCTAGTGAGCTTTTCATATTCATCATCCGTGTCTTGCGAAAAACTCATACTAGCTTTTCATATAGACTGCTAAATTCAAATTGAATCTTCAGTTGCACACGGATCTCATACAAAAATCAAATTTCCACAAATAATAACCATAGATCTCTGACACGAAGAACTAATCAACGGGATCCTGAAAAACAAACTCCATATTGACACGAAATCAAGGTCAACAACAAGACTAAAAGCATTTCAGATAACAAATCCAACACATGTACAATTAGAAAGAGACGAGTTGAGGAAAGAGTCATCGGCGGCCAACTGGAAAGAGCCTGGGCCTGTTGCCCGGACTGTTACGACAATGGTGGAAGGCCGGCGTGGGCAGGTACGGGGAGAAGGAGGTTAGCAAAGCCCAGATCTTCGACGGCCGATGGCAAGAATGCCGGTCTTCTATGGCTTGAAACGAAGCTCGAGCGCTGGTCTTCTACGGCCAGGGAAAGAGAGGAGGGACGTCGGCCTGAGGGAAGAAAGGAGAGAGGCGGTCCGGCGATGAGAAGGAGAAAGGAGAAGGCGGCCGGTTGGGTTTTTCATGGTGAGGGAAGAGAGTTTTCAAGCTAGATACCATATGAGTGAAATGAGGAGAGATCCAGAAGCAGGGAGAGTAAACGGCGTAGGTAAGAAGAGAACATTAGGGTATGACGGTAAAAATATATTAGGGGTACACTTACTAATAAGAAAATAAGAAAAGCCTAGTTTGTACCACTAATTCTCAAAAAAGCCTAGTTTCCAAATTAGCCCTAAATGTTTCTACTTCCGTTCACATGGATTATTTGTTTAGGTTTATATTTTGTTAAAAATATATATTATTTTAACTAATTTGATTTTTATTTTACATATTTAGGGTCATTTGGTTCCAACTCCAGAAACGAAAACGAATTTAATCCTTATGTATACCATTATTCATGAAATTTTATTCATGAAATTTTATGGAATCATTTCTAGTGCTTAGATTGTTTTGTGTTACGGCACATTGAATTCCAAGTTGGTGCTCCCAATCATCCACAAGTCTCCTTCTTGTGCTTTAGGGACCATCATCTTTCCTCTTGTGTAAGATTGAAGTGAAAAGGTTTTAATATCATCCTTGGTTGTTTGTTAGTACCTTAGTTTACCTAATGTTCTCTCAACTGTTTCATAAGGTTCAACCTTGATCTATCCATCTATTGATTCATCACATACATTAGATCACTCAACCCTTTAATTACTATCCATAAACCGCCCCTTATCATCTTTTATCCCTACATTTCACCGTCAACACTACTAATATCATCATAGACCTACATTTGATTGATTCCTATTATAAGAATCGATATCGATTTGGCATTGTTGGTGTCGAAAGATCCGTACTTCTTAAACGGATTATCCTCATATCAATTTGAATGTGGAGAAATGAGAGAACTTTAAACAACACTGTTTGCTTCAAACCGTGTGCAAAAAAGTCTTAAATTTATATCTTGAAATATAGGCGTGAACGATGTGTGAACCCGTACTGTACGGATTACTCGTAATAACGGCTAATATTCCGGGTTCGATCATAGGAATTTAGTGAAAGCAAATTCAGTAAAGCAATCTAACTTTGAAAGCATGCAAAGACAATTGATCAAAAGCAATGACAAAAATATGTAACATAATTGGGAAATGTAGATTCTAGAGATCAAGGTATCCAATTGTGATTTTCGATTCAAGATGCCTAAAGATGTGTAAAGGACAGAGTTGAGATTGCAAAGGTAAGGCATTTCGAAGGTGGGATAGATCACGGGGGAGGTCTCACTATCCATTATTCCAATCCAATGACACTTATCATTGGGTAAGTCTCAAAGCTTCAAGGGAAAAGAATGATAGTCTCAAACCAACCACTCAACCTAAGGGAATAAAATTAACCATCACCGGGTAAGTCTCAAGTTAACTCACAAATGCAAGATGAAGACACACTCGAACCTAATAAAGGATAAACCTTTATTACCTAGAACTTGTAATCGTTGGTAACCAAACAAGGGAATCACCAGGTAAGTCTCTTTCCAAGTAAGGATATAGGTTAGAAAGGTTCAACAAGGCTAGGATTTAGGCAATCTTTAACCATGGCTTAAAGGTATAACAATGTATGCACGACTGAAGAAACCACGAGTGGATCTTGGGAAATCTCGGCCGAGATTCGCAAGAACACCCCAAGATTCGTCTTCTACAACGGTTAAAACACAACTCTCACGGTCCAATATGTTTGTCAGGTCAATCCATCATCATCTAAACCATAACCATCAACCAATCACCCTAGAATCGTAGGGGGTTTAGCCAACAATCATCATATTCATATCAACAATCATATAAGAAGTCAAGAATGGAATGATACCAATAGAACCCAAGAAAACACAATAATTTCCAAACAATGAATCTCCAAATATCATAAACTAGATCAATCCACAAACAAACTATGTTCTTGTGTTCTAAAGAGAAGAAAATCATAAGCTAGAAAATCTCACAAAAATCTCTCAATCTCCAATGTAACAAAGTACGGGTTGTCAATCCGTTTCCAAGTATGAATCCAATACCGTGTTCCTAAAGGTAGGATGTTCTCTTAGCCGTCTCCGTCGTCCGAGATGAGATGTGATTGGTTCGGGTCTGTCCTTCGACCTTGTTGCAGCCTCCTCTCTTATAGGATAAAATTAGAGTTTAAAAGATCTCATTTTGGCTAATGACGTGGATATCACGGTCAAACCCGAAGAAAGTCTCGGCCGTGAAAATATGTCCTTGTTGGAGAATTCTTCTCTGAGGCGTGTTTTCTCTTTATTCTCCTTTGTAAGATCTGACTTTATACTTCTTCTTAAGCTCTCTAATGCTTCCATTTAGGTCCACTTTGATCAACACCTCATGAATGCTCCATTTCCACTCCAAATCAGTATCAATTCACCTACAATCATCATAAAGCTTGTGTAGATCTCGATTCTAATATAATAGGTGAATATGACCATTAATGCTACAAATATATGTCTATGTACACAAAAGAAGGGGGGAAAATACCTATATGTACATCTATACTAATGTCATATTTCATGCTATCAAACACACAAGTTCATGATGAAATATGTAAGTTTCTAGTATATAAGACATTAGAGTACTAATAACGTCCGTTTTAGCGTCTTTTTCCACCCTCATTCTTATCCATTCCTTCATTCTTTTGGGCATAGTTGCATAGCTTATCGGCTTATATCATTCTCTTTTGTTTTCTAGAGATCTACTAGTTAGTTTATGTCATTGCATGCATTCTAGGAATATGCAAAGCGTAAATGGAACTATATGCACCGGAATGACCTCATACACACTAACAATTTTCTTGAGGTCAAAGAAGTCAAGGTCAAGACAAAAGTGATTGAGATTCGAGAGTGAAGACAAACATTACATCGATAAATATACAAGCCGATCGTCTAAACTTCATTCACCCGTCACATGAGTCGCACATGACAAGCAAGTGTTACGACAAAGCTTCTAGACTAGACCAATTGACAAGCCCAACTCTGGCCGGTCAACGGGCCCATCAACGATGCTCAAATTGATGTAATATTTCTTACCTTATTCTCCTTTATTTTAGGCAACATTTTAGCCCGTCAAACTACATTTTTTCCTTGTAGTTATTCATTAGGGACAAATCCTATCTTAGTAGAAGATATGATTTGGTACATTTAATAGATCTTAGTATATTGATGAGTTTCAAATGTAAAACTTTTTACACCTTGTTTTCATGTATATCATACCCTCTTTTCCATCCTATATATGCCGTTTTATACGGAAATCATCCACTTTTTGTATTTCGGTATTACCTTGGCATTTATGTGTTTCAGGCATTTAGGACATTAAAAGTGTCAAGATTGCATCCTCCTTGAGGTCAGCAGAAGAGAAGATCAAATATGAATGAAGAACCACAACACGAAGACCACAAGAATAGCCCTGAAGAGAAAGATTTGTGATTGGAAGCGACAATTGGCAAAACGCCCACCAAAAAGATTTGAGATTCGAGATTGGAGACGGAAAATGTGTGATAGCATGCTTGGTGTTTATTGTTATTTTGATGTGTGTATGTGCTTATGCATGATCTTATATATGAATTTTTAGCTAATGGTTTCATACCGTGTTGTAGATGCTTTGTAGGACAGGTGTAGAGTGATCTCGTGAAGTGATCAGCCGAGGGTTTCCGTACATCTAGGATGTGTATGGAATTTTGGGATGTATAAGTATATGTTGATATTGTTTTGTTACTCGGTTGTGGGGCTTTGTATGTATTATGATACTTGATATTTCAGTTTTATAAAGGTTGTTTTATATTTATTTGTGTCTTGTTGTAAGATCCAGTGAACTTGCTGTCAAGCTAGGGTCAGGACCCATTGTGAGGTCCTAGCCCGTAGCACTCAGAGTCCTATGGATTTGGGGTGTTACAGATGTGTAGGATTGTTTGAAGGTGGGATAACTACTACAAGGATGAGTGATAGAGGTTGCTTGTGGAAAGAGCTAGTTCCTTGTTTAGGAGCTTTTTTTGAAAGTCTTGGGAATGAAATAAGGATGTTATAATCATGGATCATGTCAATGATAGATTAGTAATTTTTATCTAGGACTTCATCAACACGATTTGTAATGTCCTCCGGGTCTAGAGGTTTTTCTAGAAGTGAAATGGCATTGATCACTTGTTGGACAACTATAATGTACTTAGATATGGAATAAGTACCTTTGGAGAAGTTCTTAAGTTGATCCTTGTTAGGAGCTTTCTGTGAAGTTTTGTAAAGGAAATATGTGTGTCTCGTGCATGGATAACATTAATGACATATTGGCAATTTGCATATGGGCCGTCAAGAATGGGATTAGTAATATCCTCCGGATCTAGAGGTTTACCCATAAGGGAAATGGCATTGATCATCCATTGGATAACTCTAATGTACTAAGTTATGGATTAAGTATCTTTGGAGAGGTTCTTAAGATGATCCTTTAGTTTTTTAACATGGTCACACAATGGATTGGTGGATGTCTTGTTGAGGAAATATCATGCATCATTGGAGATGGTGAAAGTGACAATGACAACATTATGAGTGGCATATAGAGTTCCTAGTAAGGCTCCAAAGAGGATCTTGTCTTTTCTGACCAACATTAGGTAGTTAGGATTGGATGATTCTGATTTCTAAGCTTGATCTGATGACGGTGAGAGATGCTTGTTTGTGATAGTCATCGTGGAACTTGAATAGATTGTATCCAAGTAGAATGGCTTCAATTTAGATCTTTGAAGGAAGTTGTTATCATCTAGTTTAGTGGCATTGTGAAAGGAAAATACGATGAGGGGGTTGAGATGGGTCATTGTTGTTGGGAGTGACAGACTTGGGGGAGTGTGTTATTGTTCACCGAGAATTTTTTTTTAATATAAGTTGATACCACGTAGATAATGAACGGTGAATATAAATACAAGAGAGCTGGAATTATAATCCCTAATTCTATGCTAGAGGATGAACGGTAAAAGGATAGAGGATATATCATATTGGGGTAACATATAAAATGTTCAGTTCAGTAGTTCCTATAATTTAGGTAGTTAATGGTTTCTCTCTTCCAAATATTACTCAACTTATCCTATTATATAGGATTACGTTATCACATGATCTCACTTTTTTGTATTATGTATACATATGTTCTATCTCAGTACAAAGCACTATTTAGAAACATTCATCTCTCTCTTATACATTTATATGGTATCAGAGCATTAACCATTTTTTTCGATCCCACCCCTCAGTATCTAACTCACTCGCGATAACTACTCATGGAAGACTACTATCATCTCGGGGCTTGAAGCCTCCGAGCTTGCCCATTTTATCATCGTTCCAATTCCATGTCCGGAGCCGTTATCCCCAATTGCTCCGGTCACTGAGCACACCCCTAATCCTGAGTTTATTCAATGGTGTCGTTGTCATCGTTTTGGCCTTCTTTGGTTAATTTTGACTTTTCCCAACAAGCTATATCTCTTATTGCCACCATTACATCCTCCTCTTCTTCATGGGCTACAATCACCAATAATTTTCAAGCTCAAATCATGGCTCGTCAGTACACATTCATGACTCAGCTCCAAACCCTCACCAAAGGGTCCTCTTCTATTGCTCAATACACTGACCATGTCCGCTCCCTTGCCGACTCTCTTGCGGAGAACCTCCGCCCAGTTTCTGATGCTAATCTTGTTGGTCACATTCTTCATGGCCTAGATTCGTCTTATAATCCATTTATCACATCCTTCATGATGCGAACTTAGGCACCTATTGTTTATGATTTAATCAGCCTTCTTTTTCTTTAAGAAGCTCGCATGAATCTGGATCTTGCTCGTCAAGGTGTTCTCCCTCCTCAGTCACCTCTTCCACCGGTTCATGACTCCTCAAACTCTTCTCCATCATCTTACTCGGTCACTCACTCTTTTTCATGCCATCAATCCTCTTCAAGTGCCGCTCTTGGCTCCTCCATAGGGACTCGTCCTTAACTCTCGCTCTACTCACAATCTTGCTCGTGATCACGACTCCCATCGTTGTGGCCGTCCCTAGTGTTAGTTGTGCTCATAGCCTGGCCATGAGGCTATTGATTGTTGGCAACGGGGAAATAAAATTGATTATCCCTCTTGGTTACCTAATCCTCTTCATACATCCCACCAGGCTCACGTAACTAAACTCAACCCCTTGGCCCATGATCCGGCATGTTATTTTGACACTAGCAACACCGACCAGGCGACCACGTCTATCTGGACCCCTCAATCACGTCTCCAATCCCAATGAGTACTTTGGCCCCGACAAGTTGCAAGTAGGAATTGGTAACCAATTATTAATTTTTCATATTGGCCCATGCTCTTAACAAAATCTTAAACGGTCACATGTTCTTGTTGTTCCCCGTCAAACCAAGCATCTTATCAGCGTGTTTAAACATTGTACCGATAGTAATGTTATGTTAGACGTATTAAGGAGTTTTAGGGCCGCACTCTTCTTTAGGGCGGCGTTAGCTGAGGTCTTTATCATCTTCCTTCTCCATCCTTCTCCCATCAATCATCTTTGTCTCTCACCGCAACTCGTACATCTCTCCATCAATGGCACTGCTAGCTTGGTCATCCACATGAAGCTATTCGCCGGCTTGTTGTTTCACAATTTAGTCTTCCTATTCTCTCAGATAATTATTCAGTATCTTGTGACTCTTGTCAGTAAGGGAAGTGTCATAGTTTTCACCTACCAGCTTTACATATTGCTTCCTTCCACTCTTTCAATTTATTTTATTCGGACATTTGGGGACCCTCCCCGACTCTCTCTGCTAATAAAATAAATATTTTGTCTTATTTATTGATGATAATACTAAGTATGTGTGGATACATCGTCTACAAGCAAAATCACAGGTTTATGACACCTTTGTTCGCTTCCATGCCATGGTCCAAAAAGCTTCAAACAGATGGAGACAGTGAATTCTACCCCGTCTACTCTTCTCGCTTTTCTTGGGATCAAGAATCAAATCTCATGTCCCTATACTCAAGAGCATAAAGGTGTTGTTGAACGCCGCAATCGTGTTATAGTTGAAAAAGGTCTCACACTTCTCGCTCAATCTTCTCTCCCAAAACAATTCTAGGAGCATGCTTTCAAAACTGCAACTTATCTACACAATCGTACTATCACTCTAACCCTTACTTATACATCAAAATATCAAAAACTATACAAACTATCTTTGGACTTTAAATTTATAAAGAGTTTTGGTCGTTTATGTTTTCCTTTTCTCTGTCCCTACAATCACAATAAAATGGACTTTCGTTCTCTTCCTTGCATGCTTATTGATTATAGTTCCTCTCACAAAGGGTATGTTTGCTTTCACAAACCCACCTCACTTATCTACATTGCTCGAAATGTTATCTTCAACGAGGACATTTATCCCATTTTCATCCTGAATCCACCTGATGTCTCCCGCCAGCCGACACCGTCCCCTCAACCAACTACAATTGCTCTCCTTGGCCTTGCTTTCTTACCTTCACTTACACCCACATTATATCCTCCTACCCCGATCACTTCTCCTCCTATTTCTGATACTCCTCCCAAATATCAACAACACAAGACTTCCTCCCAAGCTAAACAACCATCACCATCTCTTCCTATGCCGAGTTACTATCACCCAGCTCCGCACAACAAACACCCCACGCTCACTAGGTCTGGAACTAATTCTCTACATCCTCGACCCAACCAACACTCTACTTCAACCGCCTCTTGCGTCCCTAAATTGTTTTTACAAGCTCTTAAACATTAATGTTGGCAGTTTGCGATGCGGTTGAGAATATGATGCTCTTATAAAAAACAATACTTGGTCCCTAGTTCCTCACCCCATGCACACTAACCTTTTCGGATGTAGGTGGATTTTCAAGGTAAACACAATCTGGATGGTTCTATTTACAGATACAAGACTCGGTTGGTTGCGAAAGGATTCAGCCAGGAAGAGGGTTTTGACTATTTCGACACATTCAATCCCGTTTTCAAACCAACTAGAATCCGCCTTGTCATTTTCATTGTTCTATCAAAAGGATGGTTACTCAAACAACTAGATCCGCCTTGTCATTTCTATTGCTCTATCACGGAAGAAGTCCACTTGGAACAACCAAGAGGTTTTGAAGATCCCACTCGCCCAAGGTCTTGTACGGCCTTAAATAAGATCCTTGTGCATGGTTTAACAAGCTCAAGTTCTTTCTTGTTTCTCATGGCTTCCGTGCATGCAACTCTGACACTTCCATGTTTGTTCATCACTCTATCCAAGCTACTGTTTATCTATTTGTCTATGTTGAAGATCTGATTGTTACAGGAGATAACCAAACATTTATTACAAAGCTCATTACAGCTCTCAACACTGCATTTGCCCTCAAGGACCTCGACACCCTTCATCATTTTTTGGGTCTACGGATTTCTTGCTCTCGCGAAGGTTTTTCCCTCTTTTAAAGCAACTATATCCGTGACATTATACTTCGTAGTAACATGACCAACTCCAACGCAAACTCAATACCAACATACCCTTCCAACCGTCTCCACAAACATGGTGAACTATTCCATGATCCAACCCTCTATCGTCAAACCGTTGGTTCTCTTCATTATATCACCATAACTCGTCACGACATCGCCTTTGTTGTCAACCGGGTTTTGCAATACATGCACTCACCCACAGTCAATCACTTGCAAGCGGTAAAACACATATTGAGGTATTTAAATGGAACTATTTCTCTTGGTCTTCACTTCCGGTAAACCTCTGCACCCTCTCTACTTGCATATTTCGATGCCGGTTGGATATCCGACCTCGATGACTACAGGTCCCAGTACGGCTTCCTCATAAGTTCGACCTCTTGCAAACAGAAAGTGGTCGCACGCTGAAGCACAAAAGCCGAATATTGGGCTTTAACATACACCTCTCTCAAATCATGTGGATTTAGCAACTCCTCTGCGATCTCCACGTCCCCCTCCAGCTACCTCCTCATCTATTCGTTGAAGCTAATACTACATCCGTTGGCCATGTCTCTTCTCATGACTAGTTGACTAACATCTTCACCAAACCCTTGCGCAAAAACCGTCTCTTTTGGTTACACTTCAAAATCCAAGTCCATCCCGCTATTGGTCTTGTCGGGGGGGGGGTAAAGAGATTGTAGAATGTTAACGTTCATCTCTCTGTTGTACGCAGTGGCGGAGATAGAATGCTTTATTAGGGGGACAATTCACATAATAAATTGGGTTATTTAAAAAAAATGAAGAAATTGATAGTTTTTGCTTCTACTAGGAGATAACTTGCATCTCCGGGTGAACTACTACTCCTTCTACCAACTTGGCAACTGAAGTAGTATAGATAATATGTCATCTATATTAATTATAACAAAATATTAAAAGGGGCCATGACCCTCTCCATACCCCTAACTACGCCACTGCTTGTACGTTGAAATGGGATACACATTTATACTGAACACGAAGTAAATTATTAAAATTCCATAACATCTGAACCGAGTTTTTAAAAAGTCCAACCAAAATTAAATTCGCTTAACTAATTTAATAATCAATTAGTCTTACTAAAGATTACTTATCCAATCATATTTAACCTAGGTCTAAATTAAACAAAAACTAAAAATATATATATAGTCGGTCAATTTAAAAAATAAACAAAAAACTAATGAAGGAGTTTAACGCGAGGCTGATGCGTATGAACCAAACGGACCTAGGGACGGCAAATCGCTTACACTGTTACACAATTCCAAATTGGGACATTGGAGAATTATAGCAAACAACAGACCCCATGTGAATATGTTCAATGCTCTATAATTCAACACTCAACATCAATCAATTTTTTCTATATATTTTCAATATTACCGCTGAATTTCATATATTAATATCAGTATCAAGCTCATCTATCTTATTAAATTCCATAACTATCTCAGGAAACAAAAAGTAGGTCAAAGAAGGGCCCACACTTATCTTCATCCGCTAAATAATTTATCAATTTTTTGTTTTAGTAATTTCTTATTTTTGGGTAAAAACATTTTATAAATTTACCAAAAAGTGTGTATGTAAAAAGTTGATGAAAATTCGGACTATCATATCAAATCATTGTTTGTAACAAAAAATGAAAATAAAAACCTTATCGTGTTATTCATCTTTAATAATAAAAAAAAGAAAGAAATATTTTGGGTGGTAAATAGTAGAATGCATAATAATAATAATAGAGATTTAGAGTAGAGGGTATGAGGGAGACAAGGCATATGCAAGTTCGTAAATTTTGATAAGGGGGTGGGACCCATTGGAATCAAAAAGAGGGTGTACCGTACGCCTGGGCGCACCAGATCGTAATGCATGTGATGTATGAGTATGATGAACAAATGAAGAAGTGGGACCCATTGGACAGGCGCGATGCATCAATCACTGAAAGAGCCCGCGTGGAGGGTATGATGATACATGGTCATCCACCCCAGACAGCCATCATCATCATCACCATCATCATGCACATTATGCCATGTAAATGGAGATCATCCACTCTTCTTGGCTTTCAGTTTAAACAAATTTAAGTAAGTGATATATGTATAGTGAGATGTTTGTTCTAGGGTTAGACATATGTCAATTGTCAACGTTGCTACACTTAGCTACCCTATTTTTACAAATAGCCTCGTAGGTCTATTGGACTAAGTTAAGAATGATACAAAACAAATAACTACAAAAACCAGATTCCAATTCCTCAAAAGTCAATCGTCACAATCCTCATAGGTCTATTATTACTCATATCAAATTCGGTAAGGTTCATTCTCTCAAAACACAAAACAACTTTATAAGAAAATAATTTCGGTTAATCAACAATCTATTTTACTTATTTAATAAGTTTTAGCTTAAAAATTATTATATAATACTAATATATACGTAGATAAAGTCACATGTCATCCTTAAGTTAAATCACGTCGGATTTCGCCATATTACATAGAATTTAACCACGTGTCATTCCCACAATAAATCACATATTTCGATAATTTTGACTCTCGAATTTCATTCTAATTTTTACTTGCATGTTTCTTATAAGAAATTAATATTCCTTATTTCTATAAATTTTTTATTTCACATTTCACGTTCTTTATTTGTAATGATTTTAACTCTTTATACAAATTATATCCGATGAAATTTTGGTTACCGTTATATTCTTTTATTTATACAATTTTACTATGATCTCATTCTAAATTCTTAATTTTTTTTATGTATTTATTCTTTATTTTACATTAAATTTTATAGAAAATTATGATAATATTTACGTTAATAAAAAAAAAATATTAGCTCAACTTTACAAATCCCGTATTTTGTACGGTACTAAACTATTTCTAAACTATAACGAAAAGGTGTTTAGAGATGAGTTATAGATGATTAAGGGAGTACATCATTAGGTAAGGCATGTTGAACCTCAATCTAATACATTAACCTAGATTAAAAAGGGAAGTAATTTGGACATTTTTATAAGACATAACATAAAGTTTTAGTTACTTTATGACAATTTGGATCGGGCAAAAACACATATAGGTTTGGTGGCAAAACGTGAACCCTAATATGTGAAAGTGGTGTCGATTTCAACCTAACTTAAGATGGTAACGGGTGTGATTTCACTATTTTGGAGTCAATTGTCATTATTGATGGGCAAGGCCATATTATTTATGATACCTAAATCCAACACTCATAAAGAGGCACAAGGACCCACATCAACATACGACTTGTAGATCCCACTCTTTCCAAGGCATGTCACATATTATATACTCTTCTATGTCACACTACCATTATAATCAAATACAATTTCAAGATTGTATCTTTAATTGGTACCGTCGATTGTGCGTGATTTGGATTCATGGCTTATCCTATTATTATTGCTCTCGATCAATAAAGTCCCATCACAAGCACTACCGTAATGATATGAATGAAGTAAACACTAAATGAGTTCCAAGAAGACAAGCTTCTATACAACAAAGTTAAGCAAATAAGCAAAAATTTAGATCCAAAGAGGTTGCGGAAGAGTATCGCGACCCTTCTTGTTGTTTCGCTAGCAACTCGAGGATGAGCAAAACATGTTACCCTATTGTTTTGAACTTATTTTTGTTACTCATCAACATTATAAACAACTAATTGAAAACCCCCTTCTGTCACTTCACTTCTTCAAACTTAGCTTTGGGTTTCTACACTTTTATGTGTAAGCTTCTTCTTCTCCCTATCATAATACTTCTGTTTTTCAACTTAGGTACTAAAAAGCATTCAAATTATATAAGTAAGAAAACAAAGCAAAATATAAGCTAAAAATAGCCACCATACATGTATAACTTTTCCGCCTCTGCCTCTGCCTCCGCCTCACATGATGCTGCAATTTGACGGATCTTCGTCGCTGAACGGGTTGTACGGGTCTCCGTGGGGAGGAGGTTGCGGATACGGGTATGGAGGCATGTAGTTCATGGCTTGCGGTGGTGGCCGGCCGTACATCATGGGCCCGTTGGGTCGTTGCTGGTTCATCATCATCTGGGCCAAGTACTGCTGGTTGTAGTAAGGGTTGATGCCACCCATTTCCGGGCCTGGTCCTCCCGGATAGTAGCCGGGTGGACCACTGGGTCCTCCACCGCCATGGATGGTTGCTGCAGACCCCGGAAGGCCGTGTATGGCCGGAACTCCACCCATCTGGGTCATTTGCATATTGGCCATCTGAGCTCTAGGCATAGGATGGTGACCCATCGGGCCCATTGATTGCCCCATAGGCCCACCACCACCACCACCACCACCACCACCACCGAATCCTCCCATAGGATGATTGAGTGCCGGATTCATACCACCACCAGGTCCACCACCCATGCTCTGTAAGCCATGATTTCCTCCACCTCCACCCTTTTTACCACCGCCATTATTACCATTACCGGCCATGTGATTTCCACCGCCGCCACCATGTTTACCCTCCATCGGCATCCCACCACCGCCTTTACCACCACCATGTTTACCCTCCATTGGCATCCCACCACCGCCTTTACCACCGCCGCCTTTTTTGCCGCCTCCACCATTTTTACCATCATTTCCACCCATAATCTGAACAGGAACACCACCACCACCACCACCCTTCTTACCACCTCCATTATTTCCACCACCAGGGTTTCCGCCACCACCACCACCGATCTTACCCTGTTGTTGCAAGGCATTCATCATGTGAGGATTAGGGGGATTCATCATGTGAGGATTTTGGCCATTCATCATCATCATCAATTGCTGGGGTCCAAGACCGCCGGGAGGAGGACCACCTCCTCCACCACCAGCGCCACCAGGAGGCTTACCCATCATGTTGGGCATGTTCATGGACTTCATCTTATTATTATGAGGAGGGATATCCAGCTCATCCTCCTCATCATCATAATCTTCATCAAACTCATCATCATCATCATAAAAATCTTCATCATCATCAAACTCATCACTGAACCCTTCTTCATCCTCAGGAGGAAGATTAAACTTGACAGATTTGGGATCTTTGTTGTTGTTGTTGAAAGGTGGTTGCATCATCTTCATATCTTTAAATTGTGGGGGAAGCTTCCCTTCCTGCTGCATCATTTTCATCTGTTGCAACATTTGCAGCTGCTGTGGGTTCATCTGACCGGCACCAGATGGGCCGCCACCTCCACCTCCACCGCCTTTCAGCTGGTTGTTCTGTTGATTTCCACCACCTCCACCCTTCTGATTGTTCTTGTTACCACCACCACCACCGCCTTTTCCATGGTCTAATTGCATGTTCTTGAGCTGCGCATTAAGCTGATTTTGCTGATTGTTTTTGCCATTGTTGTTGTTTGCAGGCTTTGGGGCACCCCAGATTTCTGCATGTTTACCAGATTTGTTGAGCTTCTTGATGATTATGGTTGGGTCTACATTCCCAGATACTGTTACCTTCCCTTGCTCTGCATCTATGGTTGTCTTATAAACACCTAAAAACCAATTTACCCAAATACCCAAATAGTTAGCAAGAGATAATTATCTTAATTTAATCAGATCAAAGATTATCCATTCAGAACAAGCAAGGAATAAAGGCCTCATCTTTATACTGAAAAGAAAGAAATTAGAAGAGGTTACCATCCATTTTGTGCAAGATCTTCTTCACTTTCTGCTTGCAGCCATCACAATGTATGTTTACTTTCAGAACACAAGTCTGGATGAAACAAAAACAACCCACAAGTTCAAAAAACAAGAACAAGACAATCAAAGTGTAAACAATTACAGAACTGGAAGAAAATTGGGTTACCTGAATCTTCAAAAACTCTTCTTTACTCATGTTTGTGAAGAGAAAACAGCAAAACTAAAGGTAAAAGTAAAAACAAATGAAAACAGAGGAAGTTGATAGACAGATCTGAAAGAGGGGAAAAGAAAACAAGTGAAAAAACTAAAAGAGGAGATTTTGAGACACAAACAATCAAAATGGCTGTTTGCTTCTTCTTCTTGTTTTTCTTTCTTCTGCTACTTCTGTTTACTCATCTTTTTTTTTCTCTCTAGGGAAGTGCAAAGAAGAAAGAGTTGTTTACTCAGAAAACAAAATACACAAAGAGATGAAAATGAGAGATGGGCCTAATGAGCACAATGAGAGAAAGTAAGAAAAAGGGAAAAAAAAAGAAATAAATAGGCTCCAGTTCCTCAAAGAGAGAGAGAGATGTGGATTAGTTCAGAGAGTGGTGGGTGGACATTAAAATCCCTTACTGAAATCTCCTGCTTCCTCTGTTTCAGGGTATAGAGAAAAAGATAAATATTTTACAAAGAAAAGAGCTCCAAGACTACCCTTTCTAATTTTCTTCTCTCTTCCCCAGAAGAACCCTTTATTTATTCATTTCCTTTGCTTTTCAAAAATTACTTGCAGTTCCCCAGCTTTGGAAGTATTTGCAAAAAATACCCTACAACATGCCATGAATGAGATAAAGATCATGTCTTTTCTCCTGTTTTACGTAATTACCGGAAAGTTGAAGGCTTTCACTGTAAAATAAAAGTTGAGTTATTTATGTTTTTGCAGATATTTTGAAATGAAAATAGGAAAAATGAAGATGAGGTTGAAGAAGCATGTGATTGGGGGAGTGGGGATTTCTGCAAAATTTGTTTAGAGTCACGAAACACAACAGCTCGTTGCTTTCTGGCATTTTCCCCTTCAAAATTGAAGACTCTTGTTTTCTGGCATTTTCCTCAACGTTCAAACTCTCAATTATTTTTCATACGTTACAAAAAAATCATTTGTTTCAGTTTGTGGTTGCTAAAATGAATGCCTGAAATTGAGGGTCCATTATGATATGGGTGAAAAGTCGAGCTTATGATAGATTAAATGTAATTTATCTCACACTTAAATGTTATCATTCAATTCACCAACTTTTGCCAATTCTTTCCATTTTTATGTCATAACCTGCAATTGTTTATTATGCAGGTTCGTAGCATGTTTCTTTACAAATGAAGTAAATAAGACAATTTAGTCTACTAAGTAATAGGTTCCTGCCTATTCGCAAATAAATGCCCTAACCATAACCAAATGTTCATTTTTATTGGACTTCAGTCTTCTCTCATACAATTTTTTTAGCTTTATATTTTTCAACTTATAAAATGCAATATTTTTTATTGAAAGAATTTGACCTACCGGCCCTTAAGTTTTGTGTTTAGTAAATGTGTCCCAAAAATTTTTACCACTTTCATTTAATGGTAGTTAAAAATAATTAACCCTTCTATTAAAAAAGAAAGAATATTTGATGTTTCTTATTTAAGTTCTGATTTTAATTATTGAATTTTATTTTTTGTTTTATTTTATTTGCCTTTTTATTTTCTGTTTTCATACCGGATTTTCATACCGGACATTTACATACCGGACATTTTACATACCGGACATTTATATACCGGGCATTTTACATACCGGACATTTACATACCGGACATTTACATACCGGATATTTACATACCGGGCATTTTACATACCGGACATTTACAAACCGGACATTTTACATACCGGACATTTACACACCGGACATTTACACCAGACATTTGCACACCGGACATTTTACATACCGGACATTTACATACCGGACATTTACAAACCGGACATTTTACATACCGGACATTTACATACCGGACATTTTACATACCGGACATTTTACATACCGGACATTTACATACCAAACAATTTGCATACGCCAAAATAGATTGTAAGGGGACTTATGAGATTACGTACCCCGAAATAGATTGTAACCAAGGTAAAGGTTGTGACCCTCTTACATGTCTATGGGGCTACCTTCTTTGTTTTGTGGGATCTACCTTCTTCTTCCTTTCAAGCTATCTCCCGGTGCCAAAACCGATTCTCATGACTGAACCGACTCGATAGATCGGATCTTCCATCCGAGAGAAATAAAGAAGGTAGGGAGTTTGCTTACCCTAACTCCAAGTCTTCCCCTTCCAGACTTTGGTGGTTGCGTGGCTACGTAAGCGTGTGAACATCTTCCTGACCGGTGTCGACAACCTCAAAGGACTCCCAATCTCGATGGAGGCGACGTGAAGGAGAGGGAATTCACATCATCGTTGACGCATCTCCACTATGCAGTACAGGGGACGACACAATCCTTCTATGATTTGATAACAGGAGGGGAAAAAACAACCAGAGAGAAGGCCGACATATCAGGCTGGGTCAAGACGTGAGGTGCAACCAAATGAGGGATGGAAGTCGGTACCTGAGCATTTCAGAGGACGGTTGCCTAATGTTGCTCGAAGGAAAGGTCGCAAAGGCTCGCTTTGCCGAAGAGAAGCTTCTCGTTCGCTGTCTGAAGGAGATATCTAGGTCGGACGATCGCAACCATCTCACTAGTTCTGTCGCCGATGCTTTGAGAGCAAAAGAGAGGTAGTAACAGCCGAGAGTGACGGCTAGGTTGTACGATGTGAGGCAGGTGGATAGGAGGAGGGGAGGGATTCACGCCGATCCATATTGTAATTATGTCTCCTTTGTGTGCTTGTATTGAACAGTAAAAAAAAAAGGAAAAGGGCTACATTTACTTAATGGGATTATGCTAATAGCCTACTTACTATACACAAAATTAGAAATAACCTACTTACCAAAATTACCCATTTTTTGTTTAAATAAATTGGTTCAAAAGTGATTTTTTTATTTATGGTGAAAATAAAATAGACATGTCTATATTAAAATTTTAGTTTCAATGATTGATTTAGAGACCTAGTTTAACGATGAATTTCATTTACTAAAAAGCTTAGTTTATCCTCTCATTGTAATAAAGTCACATTCTCTCAAATTTACTATTTATTCTCTCAACTTTGAGACGTAAATTTACTTTGAACATACAAGAAAATGGTTGTTCCAAGGTGAAACATATATTGTGCTCGTTCCATAGAAAATGCAACATTGTAAATAGAGTGGGTGTCATATTGCACTCTAAGGAAGTAGAAGCCATCTTCATATTTCAATGTGATGCCTTGTTCAATTCAAGATTCAATGAAAGCTACCAACGACGTTTGATGGAAATGAGAAACTATTGACATCCATATTCGAGGTTAGATAAATACCTCGAGACGAGATGGCTCACCCCATACAAGGAGTCAATCGTTTGAGCTTGGTGTGATTTATATCATCATTTCGACACAAGGGTGACAAATGCATAAGAAAGTTTATTAATGTTGGAGGATTTCAGTTGGTGTGTGATAACATACATCTGATGTTCACGAATCAAGTCCAAAACTTACAAGCGTCTTTATAGATGTCACGGGAGAGGATTCTTTGATTCCAAAACTTACAAGCGTCTTTATAGATGTCACGGGAGAGGATTCCAAAGAGGTGCGTATACCGATATTTGACTTGATTCGGGACTACGTCAGAAACAAGTATTTCACGCTCTTATGGGATAACTACACCAATGCTAGAATGACAAGGGGTGGTGGTGTTTGTCGGGATATATATTGGAAGGATGTTCATGAGGTGTCGTGTGTGCATGACTTTATGATAACAATCCATGCACGTAAACCTGTCCCTTTGAAGTAGATACACCCATTTTGGAAGCAAGTTCATTGGATTCCAGTTCATTTTTCTGATGATGATATTGATGATGATGATGATGATGATCCCATGAACCCGAGCATAGTGTCGTTGAATAGGTTCATACAAAGAATTAGGGGTGGGCATGGGACGGGACGGGATATAGAGACGGGATTTATGAATTTTTTTTCTTCGTCCCGCGCGGACCCTATCCTATGTGAGACGGGACGGGACGGGACGAATCCCGCAAAAATTATGCACCACTTATATTCAAAATGTATTCATTTTTTCTCTCATGTTTAAAGATACAAATGATCGGGGAAAAAAACTCGATACAGAATTATCGATTCATGACGCGTGCATTAGTAGTTAACACATTGAAATCAAATACAAGTTACATCAAGGTGTCTTACCGGTTCACATTCAAAATATAACAACAAATAATTTAAAAAAAATTATATTTATTTAACTATCGATTACAATTGTGGAAATCCACAAATACAAGGATGGAGGAACGGACTAGAGCAAGGGAGGCGATGGAACGGACTAGATCAAGGCAGCGAACGGACTAAATCAAGGGAGAGCAGAAACTCTAGTATTTTAGAAACAACCAAATGAGTCGTAAAGAATGAGTGAATGACTGATGAAAAATTATCGATCTAATAATTTTGAAAATATAAAATATTTTCAAATATTATAATTTATGTATAATATTTATCTATATAATATTTATAAAAATATAAAATATTATATATATATATATATATATATATATGCGGGACGAGACGGGATTAACTTGGATGGAAAGTCGCAAATTTTTCACCGGATGGGACGGGATACACATTTTTTTCAAATCTCCCTGGGATCAGGACGGGATTAATTGGGATTTATGCCTACCCCTACAAAGAATAGACTCAAACACGCTCACCCCATATCAGATGGTGAAGATGATCTCTTGCTTTTAGGACATCGAGAACCCATGGAGTACGACGGTGAAGGAACCGACACAAAAAGTCAAGGCATGGCGATTGCCTATCCCGAGATCAACAAGAAAAGAGCCCAATTCATTTAAGCATTCGGCTACATGTGGTCTTGGACGGCCCCAAGGATCACAGGGGAAAAAATCAAAGGATGTAGAATCTACACCGGAGGAGTTGACTCCAACTAGTAGGATACGTCGTAAAGGAAACAACCAATGGATGTAGATGTTCGACCTAGTGATGGAGAATTTCGTTAGAAAGATGGCAAATTTTGAAAATTCATGGAGCCATATGTATTGAGGGCGAGGGAAGTACTAGGGACGGTTATTGCAAATATAGAGTCATTTCCTTGGTTTTGGGATTCTCGGATGAAGATTACTTGATAATACGGATGAATATGGTTTTGGAGTTAGATTTGAGGAGATCATTATATTTGAAGGTAACTGTTTTTTAGCTTATAAGAGTTATTTATTGGCATCCATATATATAAGGTCTCCGTGTTCACAAATGTGGTAAATGGAATTACCAATTGTTGGATGTGCTACAACCACCTATTATCAGAATTCCCTAGTTGTCCTTGGGAATAGCGTATTGACATATCTACCTATGATAGCAACCACTCCTAACCAAGACACGCCTACAGTGATCCGTTCGATAGCGCTTATCCCAAGCGACACACACTTTGTACCGGTATGTCGACGATTTACATTTTCTCACTTTAGCGTAATTAAACTCAATCTTTGATAACCCTTTCGTTTTGTAATTAATTTTTTGTAGGTTTGGTTGAAAGATGACACCCTATTACTAAAATTGAATATTATGTGGATTAACCATCACGATCCAAGTGTTGAAGGATGAGATTTGCCATTCATTGAAAGGATGTCACGTTTCGTGGAGCTTCGCCGTATTGAGTGTCCACAGGTACTAGGGTGAAGATTAATTAACATTATGAAGATATTATATTTCCACTTGTATTTCGATGACCCATATTCGTGATGTAATAAGTATTTTTTTCAGTTGACTTTAGCGGTTTTAAATATGCCTATAGAGTTTTAACTTTTACTATTATTCAATATAGAAAATTTTCCAACAAACAAAATAAAATCAAATAATAATACGAGAATTAAACACAATATTCACACACAATTCCAACAAACTAAAAAGATCCTAAACATATAATCACTCATGTTGTGATGTCCGGACTTGAGAAGGAGACACAGGTGGACAACACCTAAATACCTCCTCTATCATGAATGATACATCCTCGGGTGAATACGGTAAACCACGAGCATCTCAGTGTTATAAAAGAAGGTCAAGACGGTCGTATAGACGGTGGACGGTCGGTGGCCGTCCCGATTATCCCCTAGACGGGACTTCCTAGACGGGCGGTGGCTTTGGACGGGTTTAAGACGGGTCTGGAAGGCTGAAATGCTGAACCATTTAGACGGTTCAATAAAGAAACCCTACCCTCGATTTGTTTTTCAACTTAAGCAATAACTCCCGATTCTTCTTGGCGAATGACGAGGCGATAACGATTGGCGACTCTCAGTTCTTTCTCCGGCCACTAGACTATGACTCACTCTCCCTTAGGCAACTGCTACATCAAGAGCACTCCCTACGACGACTAGACCAGCTGGTAACCTAGCTCAGACTCTCGGTTCTTCCTCCCTCTTTGCCTCGATTTATCTTTTCTCACTGTATGTCGATCCATCTCTCAGTCTCAGTTTGTCAATCCCTCTTTCATTTTGTCAGGATTGCCGAATGGCGATTGCGATACTTCATTCCTCCTATTGCCTTTATACAAAATTGTAGGGCAAAATGCATGAAAATAAGCAAAAATGTCTTGACCGTCTATACGGTAGACAGTGCCCCTCCGTTCCATCTCTATTTAGCGTCTTCTTGAACATTGGAACCTACATATCTCATAGACGGCCCACAAGTATGTGAAGGCATTGTAATACAAATAACAATTTGTTATAAAAAATAAAAAATTAAATACAAGGTAAGTTAAGGAATAAAAACAAATGTACTTTGGAATATGAGAGGGGAACAGGTGGTGGACAGTCTACCGGTAGTTGAAGTGCAATGGACGTCGGCAGGATGTAGGGATGACCATGGGCGGTGTACCAAGGCATGCATGCATCATCAACAAGCCACGGAGACTAGTTGAGATCAACTTAGCCAATGAAACTCTTGTCTCCTTCAGGTGGCGGGTTGCCCAACGATCGTATATGGGAGCATATGCGCAGTCCGCATGCGCAACCCGCATGGATTGTCTCTTTGACGTTTTCGGCCGCGTCGAATAACATTATTCGAACAATATCATGGTAATTTGAATTAGTTAGTCATTTCTATGTCACGCTTTTGTGAATAAAAAAAATATTATTTCATAATGTCTTTTGGCCGAGTTTGTGGCTTCGGCTCCTCTTACGCCGCTGTTGAACCTTGACAATGGGATTCGACCCATTTCAGTTGGTACTATGTGGAGACGGTTGGTGTCTAAAGTTGCTATGAAGGGTGTGTGTAAGGATATGAGAGGATATTTGGGAGATCTTCAGTTGGAGTTGGTATTTCAGGTGGTGCAGAAGCTATTCTACATAGTGCTAATAGAGTTTTGAGTGATCGTTATGCCGATGGTTCTCTAGATATGTTGACAATGGATTTTTCCAATGCCTTCAACCTGGTTGACAGGACTATTTTGCTTAGGGAGGTTAGAGAGAGATGTTTGTCTATCTTCTTATGGATTGATTTCTTGTATGCTCAGACCGCCCGATTGTACATTGGAGATAGATTTATCTATTCGGCTACTGGTGTGCAACAAGGGGATCCTTTTGGGGCCCATCCTCTTCTCTTCTGTCTTGCACCCGCTTCTGCATAGGACCAAAGACAGTTGCAATCCTATTTTACATGCTTGGTACATTGACAATGACACCAGTATTGGTCGGTTTGAGGAGGTGGCTAGAGCTCTTGATATCATTTGTGAGTTTGGTCTCAGGTTGAATGTTCGCAAAACTGAGCTCTTTTGGCCTTCATGCGATGGATCGAAACTTAGAGATGAAATATATCCATATGATATTGCAAGGCCGATTGGGTGTTAAGTTGCTAGGTGGGACAATGAGTAGAGATGAGGAGTTTGTTAGAGAGCTTGTCATGAAGAGAGTTGTTAAGGCAGTTGAATTGATGCATCTTCTTCCACAATTAAGGGACCCGCAGAGTGAGCTTCTTTTGCTTTGTTCTTGTATGGGTGTTGCTAAGATGTATTTTGGCCCGAGGACTTGTCATCCGGAGCATTAGGAGAGTGCATCAGTTTATTTGATGTTGGACTTCGTAAATCAGTCGAGGATATTGTGGTTTGTAGGCCCCCGTTTTTGGGAGATCTTCACTGGCGATTTGCTTCTTTGCCTATTCGATTTGAGGGGCTTGGTCTTTACTCTGCTATGGAGACGTCTTCCTTTGCTTTTGTTGCCTCCAAGGACCAGTCTTGGGATCTCCAAGACCATATTTTGCGGTATAGTGGAGTTGTAGAAATGGGCTCTGATTTTTATGGAGCTTTGGGCAATCTTCAAACTTCTATTCCTGATTTTGATCTTTTTGTCTTTACTGTCAAGAACACCATCCCCCTAAAGCCCAACACGCTTTGGCAAGTGCTCTTTTTGGTAAGACCGTGCAGGAGATGGAAGTTACTTTTGATTTGACCCTCAAATAAAAAGCGGTTTTCAAGTGTCTTCAGTCCACACATAGCCAAGATTTCCATCTTGCCATACCCATTGATGGACTTGGTCAATGTATGTTGCCGATTGAGTTTCGTTCGGTTCTTAAGTATCGCCTTATGATTCCTCTATACCCGGTTGATGAGATTTGTCCTATGCCCGATTGTTGGAGAATTCTAGATCCTTTTGGGGAGCATGCGGCTCATTGTAAAGAGCTTCCCGACTTCAAATATAGGCATGATTTGGTCCGTGATGTGTTGTGTGATGTGTTTAGGAGGGCGGGGGTCTCAGTTAAGAAGGAGGCGCATGTGTCTTTCTTGACTGACCCACGTGAGGGGAGGTCCATGTTGAGGCCGGCGGATGTATTGGTGTTTGGATGGGCGAGTGAAAAACATGCTTGCATCGATTTGACTGGAGTTTCCCCACTTGTTTGTTTGGGTAGTGGGCCTTTTGTGGTGGGTAAGACGGTGCTTAATGCTGCTTCTACTAAGGTGGCCAAAAATGAGAGAGTTTGTATTGAAAATCAACATGTGTTTCTTCCGTTCGCTTTTGACACTTTTGCTTTCCTTGCGCCCGATGCTATTGAAATTCTCAAGAGGGTGCAACGGGTCTTGCATGGCAACGTTATGTGTCCTAGGTCTACTGTTATTGTTTTTAGGAGGATCAGATTCACTATTCAGAAAGGATTGACGACACAACTTGTTACCCGTCTTTCTTCTAGCTCGATGTAAATTTTGAAATTGAGATTAATTAAAGAAACTAACATGATTCGCAATTGTTTGCAAAAAAAATGAAATGTTTCTTAAATGAAGTTAAAAATTCACCGTTATTTGTCATTTTTGTTTATCAAATTGTTTACGTACGACAAAAATCAAATAAATGACAGTATAGCGTTCCTTAATACAAGTTGGACTATGATTGATCTCATTCAAAACTTTTAAATTTGACAAAAAAAATAAAGGGACATGTTATATACACAATGTTTAGTTTTTATGTCGTCAACAAAGTTCACAAGGCGTTGGCATTATCATCCGATGCCTAATTTATTATTTTATCGGAAAAAGGAAAAAAATTGGAATCATATTGATTTGCAAAATTTAAAGGCCACGAAAAAACACGTAATTGACTATATTTAAATCCGGTGCCCTTTTTTTGAAGAATAGGGCGCCGGTGCATTTAGACGCTGGTGGGTTGCAAGCTTTTTATATATTAGTAAAACGAATGTCATGGATATAGCTTTTTCGAAAATGGATAGTTAGACGATGTTCATGCAAGTTTTTTGAGATGAACTAAAAGTTTGTTTTGATTCGGTCTATTCGTTCATTCAAGATTTTTACCTACTACCAACAAACAAAATCAAATTGGAAAAAATATTAAATAGTCATTTTATAACCATTATAAATAAATTAAATCCCTCTTTTGTTTAGAGATAAAAACAATTAAGTGAAGACAAATTGATACATCTCTTAAATTAAGATGACATAATTGAGATTAATAAGACTTCTTTAAATCTTTAATACAGATTGCACCCTCTCGTCAATTTAGTTTTAATTAGAAAATTCTTAAATATCAACTCATATCTCTAAGGAGTCGTTTGGTATCGATACCCTGATTAAAGGTATTAGGTATGGGTATGAGAGTATGAAGGTATGGATATCATATTAATATTTGAAATCCTGTTTGGTATGTTGGAGTATCTTAGATTGATATTTAAAATTCATCGGTTTCATTTTCGCAAGAAAATCTGCCCAAATCAATGAGGGCTCAAAAAATTCATCTGATTCATTTTCACAAGGAAATTTGCCCAAATCAAGAAAAGGAGAAAGGGAAAGGAAAGAAACTGAATCGAAACCATGTCTAAATCGAGAGTGAAACAAACAACCTACCCTGAAATCAAGAGCGAAATCAAGAGCGAAGGAAACATATGGTAAACAGTACACAAAATTGAAACCATTGTCGATGATAGAGAGAAGCAAAAAATTGAAACCATTGGCGATGACCTAGACTGCAAGACCGCCAGAAAAATCGAGTGAAGGAAACATTGGTAAACAAAAATGTTGAGAGTAGCAACAGCCTCCTTGCTCCGGCTGGTAGGCAACAATGGCGGCTCGGCGGTGGAGTTCAGGTTGGCGGCGACACAAGGATGGAGTAGAGAAGGATCGTCAAGAGAGATTTGTCGAGGGAGAGAAATGATACCGCCCCGAAATACCAAACGACCCCTAAATTAACGTCATTCTCTTTTATTTCTTTCTTTTTTCGTTTTCCCCTTTTCCTCTCCCACATCTAAGTATCATATCAATATCTCTAGCAAGCTTTCTCCTCTCCGTAACAGCCGCCGCTTCTCGCAAAACTGTCTTGCCGTCGCAACTTCTAAACAAAATGTTGCTTCCATGGTGCAAATATTTGATATTAAGATTGAGTTATTAAAAATTTGATATTAAGATCAAGTATAACGAAAATTATAAATAGTTGAATAATTAAAATAGGTAATTAAAGGTATAGAGTTCAAAATTCACGAACTACCATTTTTAACGTCTAGTATTTTAAAAAGACAATATGTGACAGCATTATTATAGGAAGTTAAAGTTTGATTATATTTGTTATTTGCATTCATTCGAAATTGTGTTGCATAGGGCAATAGAATCAACTACAACATTTAGCAAAGTTAAAGTTTATTTTGATTTTTTTTCCTTTTTCTCCTTCGGTGGCTATACATATTACAGGGAAAAAATTTATGTAAAGCTTCTTCTAGTCTCAAAGTTGTGTTTGAATTAATAAATAATTTTGAACATCTTGTTTTAATTTTGGGTGTTGGTTATGCTCTTGTTTATTTGCTTATTGAAGCGACATCTTGAAGTCTCTATAATTCATAGCCCTTGGTCGACACTTTTCAAGAGAAGATGAAAGACATACCTAATCGGTACCCATCTCATTAAGATGTGTCGTGCTGAACGAGACGTTTTCAACCATAAAGTGTTATTGCTAAAATAAAGGGTCAACTTCGGTTCATTCATTCACTCCAATTCCAATTCCTAGAGTCAAAAACACAAATTTCAAAAATTTATCTTAAAATTAATTGATAATATGAATAAATGAATAATGTACTCATGTATAAGGTAGGGGATAGGAAGCTAAAAACCCATTTTATTCCATTGACTTGAACCGCCTTTAAGTAATTCTATAATCTAGTTAAGATAGAAAATATATAATAAACTAAAATGAATAAATAATATAGTAATAAATCTAAATCTATTTATTAACCTAATAAATCTATCTGTTAACACTCTTCCTCGAATTGGGTGCGATATTCAATAACTCCAACCTTGAATATTATGAACTTAAAAGTTATTTGGTTTTTTGTCTTTTCTCCTTGCCTTTAAATATACTTTTTTCATTTGAGTCAATGAGTCTTGAGCAAAAGTTGTTGAAACGAAGAGATGCAATAAGAATTTTGTGAACCTTTATAATCTTCTTTTTAGGTTGATGATAATAGCATGTCGCTAGGACGAGATCCGGATCGAACCCGCTCTAATACCATGAAAGATTGTAGCGGGTTGGATATGTTGTGGGGTCCATCACATGTTAAAACACATATACGCGTTAGGTCCAAGTCCAACACATAAGTCAAACACGTTTCATTCTAAAACCAATTGACAATAAGATGAGTAACCCATCAACCTTATATACTAGACTCGTTATCATTTTATTATCGATTTGAGAACATTAGTCCTCCAATGCCCCCTCATGTGCAACCATCTAGCTCGGTTGACCTTAGAGGAGCTTCGTCTGGATCCATTATCAAGCATGAAGAGAGCCTCTATGGTGGCTGCAAAAAGGCCAAGGTGTATAGACCAGGAAAGGCGGAGTTCAGTTTTTTAGCACAACAAGCAAAGACCAAGTTCTTGCTACTTAGTGATCGGCCAACAAGCTACTATCATGGGATCATGAAGGCAAGAGGAGCAGCTAGTCATGTTGCTTCACTGACAAAGCCGCATGGTGGTGTTACTACGTCGAATGAGGAGGTAGTTAACCATTTCCTTAGCTTCTACCAAGGTCTCTTTGGGACGGAAGTGAGAGTTGAGGTACCGTTTGATAATGAATTTGCTTTGGGGCCTAAAGTACATGTCACTGACAAGGAGAGCCTTGTCAAGCCGATCTCCAATAAAGAAATCAAGGAGGCTCAAAGGGATATTGACAATGACAAGGCGCTAGGGACGGATGGTTACACTTCATGCTTCTTTAAGGAGGCTTGTGATACGGTGGGGAGTGAGCTATGTGTGGCAGTCAAGGAATTTTTTAATAATGTTTTGCCAAGATCATGACCAGAAGAATGGGGCATTGCCTTACGTACCTTATCGACCCTGCACAAGCTGCGTTCGTCCCGGGCTGGCTCATGAGTGACAACATCTTCCTTGTACAATAATTACTCCATCGGTATAATGTGAAAAGAGACACCAAGAGATGCTTCCTTAACATTGATCTTGCAAAGGCGTATGATACCGTATCATGGACGTTTGTTAGAATGGCATTGGAGAACCTAGGCTTTCCAAGCCGGTTTGTGGAGTGGATCATGGAGTGTGTGACTACTACTACGTACTCTATCAAGGTGAATAAAGAGATGCATGGGTTCTTCAAGGGGGAACGTGGACTCCAACAAGGTGATCCTATGTCACCTCTTATTTTTGTATGTTGTATGGAGTTTCTCTCGAGATTGATCAAGGCTGAAACATCTAAAGAAGGGTTCCGTCATCACCAACAGTGTAAAGATCTTAGGCTCACTCACCTTGCTTTTGCGGACGACTTGGTCCTATTTTATCGTGGTGATACATCTTCAGTTACTAGTCTCATGAAGTGCCTTAGAAGGTTTGGTGAAGTCAGTGGGTTGCATGTGAGCGATGCTAAGTCGTCCATATTCCTAGCCTCAGTCATGGAGAGTGAAGCATTGGAATTGAGAGCCATCACAAGATTTTCCATGGGCTCATTCCCATTCAGATACTTGGGCGTTCCTATTGCTCCTCACACGTTGAGAGCTGTTGATTATATACCCCTCCTTGATAATATTGGGAAGAATATCATTGCTTGGAATAAGAAGAATATCTCTTTTGCGGGTAGGGTTGAGCTCATAGCCTCGGTTATCCAGGGCATCGACAGTTTTTGGCTCTCCATCCTCCCAGTACCGAGGCTTGTGATTGATAAAGTAGTAAGGTTATGTAGGCTATGTTATGGTCAAGGCCGGTTGTGGCTGGGGAGAGAGTTTGTAAGCCTCGAAGTGAAGGCGGCCTTGAGCTCTTAAACCTACGGGCATGGAACAATGCTTTTATGTGGAAACATTATTGGCATATCCATGAAGGCAGGGATAGCTAATGGGTCAAGTGGATTCATCATAGATATTTGCAAGTTACGAACATTGAGCATTGACAGCCACATCGACGAGATTCTCCATTCATCAAGGCGATCTTGGCAGGCCGGGATAGAATGATGACCAATACCGGGCATGAAGGTACGTTGGAGGACACAATGACTGAGTTGTGCAAGGGAGGGAAGTTCAAGGTTACAAAGGCTTATGACCTTGTTAGGAAGCAAGGTGAGAGAGTCATATGGACTAAGGAAGTTTGGGACTCAAGGCACGCACCGAGACATGCTTTCATTACTTCAATGACCATGGTTAGACGTCTATCGATCCATGACTTGATAGGGTTCCTTGACATTGATCCGATATGCCATTTCTACAAGTTGGAGATGCAGTCACATGAGCACTTGTTCTTTCAGTGCCGGTACTCGAGAAGGGTATGGCGTGAGGTGAGACGGAGCTTTGAACTACCGGCTGGTTTGGGCCGTTTGGACCTAGCCATGAGGGTTTAGGCGACGGAGAGGTAAGAAGCGCCGGACGCAAAGTGCATGGAGATTTGCTTTGATCGCTACCGTCTATTTCATTTGGCATGCAATGAATAGCCTAATCTTTGAAGGCAACATGTTGCCGGAGGATGTTACTATTCTCTTAGTGAAGACGCATGTGTACAGGCTCATGCAAGCATCGTTCTCAGGCGACGTTGGTGATGGAATTCTTGGCCGGTGAGGGGCGACATAGCCACCTTTTGGCATGGTTTGTCTTTTTTTGACATAGTTAGCCAATTTTGACAGTGTTTGTCATGTTTGACATGTTTTGGTCATGCAACGTCTTAGTGACCGTGCATGTTTGTTGTCTGGTTGCTTGCATGTTTTTTAGTTGGACTTATGCCTTGTAGCAGAGTACCTCACATTGAGGGGTATGAATTTTTACACATCTATGAATTTACCAGCATCTTATCTAGCTCTGTTGACACTTGACGACATGACATACCTTAAGACCGGCTAGCTCAATCGGACAAATTATTATTGTCCGCAAATAGACTCTTAAGACTGACAAACCCAATTTATCCGCAATTAGACTCTTAAGACCGATAAACCCTATTTGTCAAGACTCGAGAGATCAAAATGTTTTGATACCATGTAGAAAATAGGAGATCTAAAGTTCGTTTTATTCTATTGAATTGAATCGTTTATATAGATGGTAATTAATTC
Organism: Fagopyrum esculentum; assembly: GCA_033239045.1. Taxonomy (NCBI): domain Eukaryota; kingdom Viridiplantae; phylum Streptophyta; class Magnoliopsida; order Caryophyllales; family Polygonaceae; genus Fagopyrum; species Fagopyrum esculentum. Next base: position 21,954,734 of record BSUD01000003.1, read on the forward strand.
TATCTTTATAGAAATAATAACCTAATATAAATAAATAATGTAGTAATGAATCCGAATCTAATTATTAACGTAAGAAATATGTGTGTGTGTGTTATAGACTTGCACCACCTCATATTTGAACACAATTATACCTAACATGAAGAACTAGTTAAGGTCCGTTTCAAAACTATGAGTTTATTGGAGATGAAACTTATTGGTAGTTGAAGGCGAAGCTGATTGATAGTTGAAATTAATTGCTAATTAACGAGTATTTTTTATAAGCTCGATTGGTGTTTGAGATAAGGAAGCTTATTATAATTAATATATTCATAAAATTACTGTAAAGAGTTTATTTTTTTTATATTTGTAATATATCATTCAATAAGTTATCATGAGCTATGTAAGTTCCCTCCATGTAGCTTATGAAATGAAAACAATCTACTATCTTATCTAATCTATATGTACTAAAGCAGCCCGTGAACGTACATATGTCACAGTTTCGTAAATCCACATCGTCAAACTTACACGTGGTGACTATTTGTTAAACCACGCCACATTATTATTTTATTTTATTTTCTTTAAACATACAATACAAAATTATTTTTTTCCTGAAATTAAATAATAAATTTCATTAATATTTCATTTCATTTGATTATTATTCAAATAATTTTTAATTCTTCTATTATTATAGACTACAAAAACGATCTATTTAATAAACCTATAGTATTATTGATAAATTTTATAATAAAGTCCATTATTTTTTTCTCTTTAAACATAGGTGAGGTTGAAGGATATTGGTTTTAAAAAACTTAATATCTTAATTTACCAAAGTTACGGTTGTAAACAACATATACACGCATATGATTTACCTATTTCATATGCTTTTATAGAATACATATAAAAATTGCAAGATCCATCGTTTAGAAGGGTATAATTATTTTATCGTCGAAAAGTTTGTGTTTGATTGTAATTATTTTATTTTTATTCATCCGGGTTTGAGTCCGAATTTAAATCAGAAAAATCAAGTTAAATACCGGATCTTACTCTGTTTCCATTAATTCGCACTTTACCCACAATTTCCCTTCTCTCATCTCAGCTTCTCTCTCCTCGAACCCAATTATTTCCTGTAACACCCTAAATTCTCAATACTCGGGATGCTATGGGTCAGGACCTCACAATGGGTCTTGACCCTATCCTGACAACAAGTTCACCGGATCATACAACAAGACACAAATAAATATGAAAATCGAAATAGATAAAATACCAAAATGTCAATAAACCAGAAACAAAGTCAAGACTCCCAGCCGAGTACTACAACTATAATGTCAAAAGCAACAAGAAATAAAAAAATCCAACATCCCATCCTATAACGGGAACCCCGGCTGACCACTCCGACCGGATCACTCGGCAGCATCCTTATCCTATAATGCATCTACAAGAGCTGACAAAATCATTAGCTAACATTCTATATATTAGGATAACGGTGATAGCACATAACACACATAAACCATGAAATACCACATAGCATGCCCACACATCAAACCGGTTATTATCAATAAACGCAATTTACTTTTCTAACTCAACTTCTTTTGTGACACGAGGATCTCCCGAACCTCGCATGTGTCCCCTTATACCAACAAGATTGAATCCGTTGCAACTCACCGTGTACCTATCTGGGCTAGTCACAAAGAACCTCTCAGTCTCTTGTCAAAGTTGGGCAGTGATGTCACTGGCCGTTACTAATTAGGCCATCAAACAATAAAGGTCGTCCTAGAAAGTTGTTGTTATAGAACACACAATCATACACCACTATCACAATCACGCTAATACACTAAATGTCAATTAAGTAAGCCCAAGTGACTAACCTTTCCCAACTATCAATCAACGCTCAATTCCTGTAGGAAAAAACTCTACGCCTGATCATACAATGCACACATATCATAAACAATCCAACATGATAGAAGTTTCTAACTTCTAATCTCAATGATCCTTACAAGATCATATAACCAATATAACTATAATCTACACCCTAGATGCTCATAATATACCCATAGGATAACTAGAAGGGTTATAACATATACCTAGAAATCCTTAAGCTGAAAGCTCAAGCTTAAGAACCTACTGGAGGGATTCCGTAACCGTGGAGGATTGAAGGCGCGACCGCGGGGAAGCAAGGTCGGCGCGACCGTGGCGGCTCAGATGCGCGACTGTGGTGATAAGGTCCAAGATGCCACAACCGCGGTGGTCGAAGGCGCGAGTGCGGTGACACAAAGTTAGCGCGACTACGGCAAACATGCAGGCGCGACCACGGACGAACAACAAAAAACAATGTCCCTTTATTTAGTTGGCGATTCCTTCATTTGGTTGCTTGTTTTCTTCTAGGAATGCTAACAAGATCTTTGGATCCACTTAAATACACAAAAATCACTAAGAGAACGAAAGTGGAACAACGAAACATTGATGGACGTTTAAGCCATGAATAAGAAAAATACGGAGGATGAGAAAGATAGAGGGGTACATACTGTTCCTCCAAGAGATGCACCAACGAATCTTCCTTGCTTGATACTGTATAATCCTCCACAGAAGGAGAAGAAGAACTTTGTTGTTTGAAGGGAGAGTGGAGACGGAAGTAGAGGACAAGAGAAGCAACGGGAGAAGGAGGAAGGGGAAAAGAAAGATGGAAGGAGTCCTAGGGTTAGGAAGGTTGCACAAGTGTAAGGGGAAAGAACAAAATCGGATTGCCCCACAAGGAAACAAAATAACCGATGGTTACCAAAAGATCGGCCACAATATTCTATTCTACGGTGACCGCGGGACACAGTCGCGGTGACTCTCATTGTAACACCGAACTGAAATTCCGATAGTTACATCAATTCCCCCTAAAAACAAGTTTCCTCCAGAAACATAGATAAACGTTGATCCTCTCGATCTTACACACCGATGTATAATCACAAGTCCACTGGAAGGCATAATCCTTCTAGTCTACACACATGTTTTAATCATACTATCACATACAGATCTAACAAGATCACACATCACATTCCAACATGGGACATAAACAACATATAACATCACACGCACATAAAACTCAACAAGAACAGATTGGGACTAATCCGTCGGTCCGACAGATGCAACTAGCCTTGCATAAAACTCCGGATAGTTCCTCCTGATACTATCCTCCGTCTCCCAAGTAGCCTCATCAGCTCTCCATCTAGACCATTGTGAAATACTCTAGAAGGGGGGTTGAATAGAGTATGAGAACTTTTTGCAAAAACTTATCTCAAAGCTTTGAAACTGATTTCAAGGTCTTAAAGTCGATATGTGTTCTTTGTGAAAAAACTGGTTTTCAAGGGCTTTGAAAGTGTTTTCAAGGCCTTGACTTCGAAAACCTACAAAACAACGTTAGTCACAATTAAGCGAGATATAGTGCGGAAGTAAAAGATCGACAAGGTGATATGTTTACGAAGTTCAGCTCTAACAACCCACGTTTCCGTCCTGGGGTTTCTTTACCCGTAGGATCTAACTATCTATTATCTGCTCAAAGAGTCCTAGATACAACTTAGAAGAAATCCCCTTCTTCTCTTATTGTAGTCAATGCTATGATCTAGTTCCAACTCTAAATTAACAAAAATAGTCTAGTTACTTCGCAGAGTAACACACACTCTCGAGTATAAAACACTCTAGATATGTCAATAAAGCTCTACCGTTTTTCTCTCTCTAAGGATGTAAACTTGTGTAAGCTAAGAGGAAGAAAAACTTTTGGAACGAATGAAGATGCTTTGATCGCTTGAAGATTAGGATGTTTCGGTGTAAGCTTGTTTTTGTTCTCTTCAATCACCATCTTTATTTATAGTCTTCTATGGAGAACTTTTCTAGCCGTTGTAAGAGGACCGTTGTGATGTTCATCCTTCTCCATGGAAAACGGTGTTTGGTTGAGACAAAGTAGCCGTTGTAAGATCTCCCATATTTTTCATTTACATCTTCTCTTTGACGCACGTTGAGAATCTTCTTCTTCGAGATCTTTTCCTTGAAAGAGCCGTTGAAGATCTTTGTCAATGAAGCCCTTAGTTCACGCTCCAAGATCTTCTAAGTTGTTGAAGATCTTGGTTGAAGACTTCTCTCCTGAGAACCGTTGAAGATCTTCCATGGATCCGAGATCTTTGTGTGGGATCCGTTGGAAAAGATCTTCTTATCATCTTGCGTCGGTTGTTAAGATCTTTGAGAAATCTTGTTGTTGTGGCCGAGATCTTCTCTTCAAATCCGTTAAAGATCTTCTTGTTGGAGCTGGACGAGATCTTCTCTTGAAATCTTGTTTGAAGATCTTCTTGCAATCCTTGGTAGATTTGGTTGTTGAGATTTTAATCTTGATTTCGAAAAGCCTTCAGCCGAATCCTCCCTTGTATCGCTTTTCAAGGCCTCCACGTTTATTCCTTGAACGGCTTTCCAAGGCTTCCGCGTTTATCCATTGAGTTTCTTTTCAAGATCTTCGTGCTTGTCCCGTGTAATGAGTTTCAAGGCCTGCGTTCATCCTTTAATATGCTTTTCAAGGCCTGCACACATTTAACAAACACAAAACCAAAACACACAATTTGTAAATATAATCGATATTTGTCAGTTTATTAAACCGCTTATAATGTTAAGTCTTCCATCATCCACATAAACAATTTATAATCAAGTTGGAGTTATCTCATTGGACTCTCATCATCGGTATTACCTTCGATTGTAAACGTCTCTTATTCTTCACTAGGATAGTTACCGGATGCTCTATAAAAGTGTGGTCCGGCTTGACCACCAGGTCCTTGTAATATATGACGTGTCTCGGATCCGGTATGTGATCCCTCAACTAAGACACGTGAAAGACTAGGTGAACACCCTCTAGTCTTAGTGGTAAGGTTAGCCGGAAAGGAATTTCTTCGACTCGATCCAAGATCTCGAATGGTTCGACATATAGGGGACTCAACTTCCCTTGAATACGAAATGTCTAACGCCTCGCGTCGGTGATACTCTCAACCAGAGCTGAGCTCCCACTTTAAACTCTAGATGCTTGTGCCTTTTGTCAGCATATGACTTCTGGCGGCTATGCGTTGCCAGCATCCACTCTCGGATCAACGCTACTCGAGCGATGTCGGCTGGTATCTGCTTAGGAACTACTCAACCGGCTCTACTCATCTCACCCCAACATAAGGGTGTATGACATGTCCACCTATACAAATCCTCATAAGGAGCCATCCCAATCAACATGTTCCAACTTTTATTATACGAAAACTCAACCAAAGGAATGGGATCTGCCCATACCTGTCCCCAGTCCAACACACAGGTTCTCAACATATCATCCAAGGTGTGAATAGTCCTTTCAAACTGATCGTATGTTTGAAGATGATAAACTGTCGTGAAGTGAAGGATCGTACCTAAGGCGGCGTGCACTTGCTGCAAAAACCTCGAGGTGAACCGTCCATCTTTGCTAGAGACGATGGTCCTCAGTACCCCATGCAACCGCACTATTTGCCTAGTGAAATCCACAACTAACCGACTCACCAACCACGTTTACTTAATAGGAATGACACGTGCGGTCTTCATCAGTCGGTCTACATAAACCCAAAAGCATCAAAGCTCCTACTCGGTCTCAAGTTGGTGACGAAATCCATGGAGATTTCCTCCCACTTCCATTGTGGTACCGATAGTGGGTGGAGCAATCCTCTTAACCTACGGTGCTCAATCTTGACTTGTTGACAGGTCGCACACTAGGCTACGTATCTAGCCACACCGGGATTCAACCCGCCCCAACAATAAGTGCGCCTCACATCTTGGTACATCTTACTAACACCTGGATGTTCTAATTAAGGTTTCGTGTGAGTCTCATGTAGAATCCTTTGTCTCAGTTCTCTGTCCGACGGCACACATACGCGCTCTTGGCATCTCATCACCCCGTCAGCACCTATGGTAAATTGCGGTGCCTCGCATGGAGACATCCTGTCTCGGATCCTCTTCAATGCCGGAAAAATCTCCTACTTTTGTCGGATCTCTCCCAATAGATAAGGTAGAATCTCCCAAGTAGACTAGTGGTTGTTTGTATCCGGGAACTGGATATCTAACTCTAGTCATGCTAGATCTCTTTGTAAAAGAGGTTGAGCCGTCAGTTGAGATATCGCCTTCTCTTGAGGCATCTTCCTGCTAAGGGTGTCGGTGACCACATTCACCTTCCTCGGATGATACAATATCTCCAAATCAAGGTCCTTGATCAACTCTAGCCATCTCCTTTGGCGGTTATTCAACTTCCGCTGAGTGAATATGCACTTCAAACTCGTATGGTTTGTGAAGATATGACACGTAACTCCATACAAATAATGACGCCATATCTTAAGGGCATGTATGACCGCAGCTAACTCGAGGTCATGTGTCGGGTTATTCTCCTCATACGTCTTCAGTTGTTTAGACATGAATGCAATAACCCTACCTCGCTGCATCAAAACACATCTCAAGCCCAACTTAGATGCGTCACTATGGACCACAAAGTCCTCAATACTCTCCGGCTGTGCAAACATCGGAGCAAAGGTCAATCTCCTCTTTAGCTCCTCAAAACTTTGCTAACACGGCTTGAATCACATATATCTGGTAGTCTTTCTCAACAAGCAAGTGAGTGGTCGGTGATCACTAAAAACCCTTCCATAAACTGGCAGTAGTAACCCGCCAAGCCTAGGAAGTTGCGTACCTCCTTAACATTCCTCGGAGGCAACCATGAGGATACAAACTCTATCTTTGCCGGATCAACCTTGATCCCCTCGGCTGAAACTACGTGACCAAGGATGGTCACCTCAGGCATCCCAAACTCACACTTAGAGAGCTTAGCGTACAACTCCTATCCCGTAGAACTCGTATCACAGTCCTCAAGTATCTTGCATGCTCACCTTTGCTCGTAGAGTATACTAGGATGTCATCTATGAAGACTACTACAAACTAGGAAGTTGATAAAGATGTTGTTCATCAACTCCATGAATACGGCGGGCGCATTCGTGAGCCCGAATAACATCACTACAAACTCGTAGTGGTCACACTTGCTCCAAAATGCCGTCTTAGGCACATTCTGCTCTCTCACACTCAGTTGGTGATACCTTGACCTCACATCAATCCGGGAAAATACAATATCTCCATACAACGATTCTAACAAATCGTCGATGCGGGAAAATGGGTACTTGTTCTTTTTTGGTCACCTTATTTAGCTCACAATAGTCGATACACAGCCTCATCGACCCATCCTTCTTCCTCACAAAATGTACCAGCGTATCCCAAGGAGAAACACTAGGGCAAATATAGCCCTTCTCAGCCAACTCCTCTAACTACTTCTTCAACTCTAGTAGTTCAACAGGCCCCATATGGTATGATGCCTTTGAGATCGATCTCGTCCCGAGCTCTAAGTCAATACTGAAGTTTATGCTCCTCTATGGTGGAAAACCGGGTGGCACATTATATACATCCGTGAACTCACTCACTACTAGGACCTCCTCCTACACCACACTCTCACTCTCCTTCATGGCGTAACACTAGAAGGCCACACAACCTTGACCGATAAGTCTCGCATCTCGGACTGCACTGTTGACTATACTGGTCTTTCCGAGGTCTCAACCTCAGAAGATCTCTACGTAACTTGTCTCAGTAGTGACCGTCACGCTTCTCTTACCAATATCGAAGACTGCACCATGCCAATCCATCTAGTCCATCTCCAAAATGACTTCCTTATGTACTAAATATATGACAAAGAAGTCCACTAACTAGTCACAATCTCCCAAACAAATGGGACAATCGTGAATCTCCTAGGTGCCTCTAACCTTTCCCCATCAGGTAACCCTATAATGATGGGTGTCCCCTCTACTATATCTAAATCCAATCTCTCTACCCTATAATCGTGAATCTCTCACACTTCGCTTTTGTTGTAGCCTCATTTAGAACAGTTTTTGGTACCACCAGGCCGTTCCGACGGCAATCTGACCCAGAGAGAAACGCCTCACCTCCAGGGACCTTCAGCCACCGATCTCGACACCAAATACGGGGTGTGTTACCCAAGGTTTGTCGCAGAGGTTGTCTTTATCGTAGATCCGTCACCGTCGCTAGTTGCCACCATCTGCCACCCTGCTCCTACCGCCGTCCACCACCTTTCCAACTCAAACCTCCTGGAAAGTTTCCGCGCTAGCACGGTTGGCATGGGGACAACGTCCTTAGTAACTCGGGTCTTACATATGCTATTACTTTTCCATTTTGCATCAGTACTCACCCAAGACCTTATCTTGGAGAATCATTGTAAACTACAAATACAAATATACCTTGAAGCAATGTAAAAATAGTTGCAGCCATGAACCTCCTCTTAAGCTCTTAACAAATTTATTGACACATTTTCGTTCCTCTTAAAACTTATTTCTCTTTCAAAGTAGGTTAGTAATTAGTTGTGCTACTTTAGATAGTCTCTCCCCATATCCCTGTTAGTAACCCGCAAAACCCAAAAAACTCTAACATCCTTCACATTGTTGGGTGGATGCCATTTTGAAACAACTACAACTTTCTAATGATCAACACTCACACTTTATGTTAAGATATCCTGCCCAATGAATGCTACTTCTGACCACCAAAACTGACATTTGAAAGTTTAACATATAGCTTCTTTCTTAGTGCTTCAACAACTTGAGATGGTTTGCGTGCTCTTCTCCACTTTGACAATATATTAGAACATCGTCAGTAAACACCACAACAAGTGGTCTAAGTACACTTAGAAGGTTCGATCCATCAAATCCATAAAATAACTAGAGCATTAAAAAAACCAAATGGTATCACCAAAAACTCATAATGACCACCTTATTTTATACCTTTTTTCACTAAGTCATCATCTCAAATCCTCAACTATGGTAATCACACCTTAATTCATTCTCTGAAACTATTATTGTCCCTCACAATTGGTCTAGCAAAACAGTTTATTATAGATAATGAATACTTTTTGATGAAGTATCATCCCCAACACCAACTATACAAGGACCAGTCACTAGAGCTAAAGCAAAGGCATTGAAGGAGAAGGAAGCTACATCATATTCAAGTCATGACATAGAAGGATCTATCGCTAGATCAAGAGCAAGTTCCATCCAAGAAGAGGTTGCTAGCTTATTGGCAACATGTACATCTAAAGAGACTCTACTTGTGTCTAAGTCTTCTTTAGTGACATTGGTGTCTACTGTGGAAGGAACATACAAGAGTGAAGATGATCAAGGAACCAAGAAATGTTGCTAAAGCGAGATTATGGCAAGCCAATTAAAATCTCAACCCAGAGAACCTAATCTCGCCCGATATTCCAGTCAAAATTTGCTTCTGTCGAGATCCACAAGATCTAGTCGAGATCTTATTAGCTATTAGATATTTTATTTTTAATACATTTTAAATCTCAAACCATTCTAAAGGTATCTTTTGGTTTTGATTAGCCTTAGGAGGATGAGATTATTAGATGGATTTGATTGATTATTATTTTCACAATATTGTAACATACTTGCTGCTTCGTTTATGAAGTTTGTGTTTTATTCATTTCAATTCAATCAAAAGACAACCTTTGATTGAATCATCGTGAGTCCTTGCTAGGTTGTTCTTGTGTGTTAATCTTATTGAAGATTGATGCTACTAGTCAAACTAGTCCCTCCTTGTGTTTGTCTTATTTAGAAAGCTTGTGTAAGGTTGAAAAAGGGAGGGTTAAGGTAAGCTCTTTGTTAAGGGGTTTTGATCCAATTGGTCAAGGTTTTTTGCAAGAATACCTTGGTTCGTATCTTCCTATATTTCCATTAATTTACTCCATTAATCATCTTCTTATCTTTCCATTATCATCCATATTACTCACGTTCTCGTTCTCTAAGTTTTCAAGAATCCCGGCCTTATCATACAAATCTCGCCCGATATTTGCACCGAGATTCCTTTTTGTCATTGATTTCGCGGATATCAATATAGATTTGGAAACTGCGGCATCAACCTCGCGTTAAAGAGGTATCAGATCTAATCGATTGAAGTTTTACTCAGTCATACAACAAAGGTTTGAGTATTTTTATTTGAGTCTTCTTTGAGTCATATAAAAATCGAGTCTTTTCTTTGTTGTTATTCTTTGTGAGATTATTTGAGTTTAACGTGTGTTGTCTTATCTATATTGGAGAAGGAAAAGACGCCATAGCCCAAACACAAGCCATCCAAAACATAAACTAAAATCTCGCTTACGTTACTTGGCAATCAAGTTTTGTGATCTTCTCCATATCCCAATGAGATCCACACCAGATTTGAGTCAAGATCCAACTGCTAAATCCAAAAGGAAAGAGATTTCCAAATTATCTTATTGTTAGGATCTTGTCTAATAGGTGAGATTTTATCATATCTTTCAAATCCTAACCGAATATCATTTCCCAAATCTCTTCTTATAACCACCTACAACAACCATAATTTCAATCCACCCATCCCTTAGCTCCACAAGAAATCCCAAAACGAAGAGCTCTGTACCATATTTTTAACGTCGTTTCATATCTTCCATTATACCCTAAAGTTTGGAAGGAGCCTTTCGAGAGAATTGTTGTGATCCAACTGAGAAGGGATCATCAAGGCAAAAAGGGATGAATATATTTCAAGTATATTCAATGGTTATCATCGACACTTGGCATTCAACAAATCTCAACCCCTATCCCAAAACCTCACCCGAGATCAAGGTTGAGATTCGCTATTGTTGTGATTTAATCGAAAATTTTTGAGGCAAAAGTTGAGAATGAGGCTCTCTAATAAACCCCTGGTTACGGCCGGGGGAAGTGCCATGAAGGTCGAGAAGAACCCAACTTTGTTGCAAGAGTGACAATTCAAGAGGACATCCAGAGAAGAAGTTTCATACCACCCTTGATCTAGTTCATAGCCAAAACACCATACTTTTTGAGCAATCTCGACCCTGAGACAGAAATCTTGCCCGAGATCTAGACCGAGATTCCTTTCTGTTGAGATTAAACCCGGTTATCTCTCTCCCTTATCGCATAAGTTGAAGGTATGTAAAACTCTCTTCTTAATCTCTTGTGTGCCTATTTTGTGCCTCTTTGTACTCTAAACACATTGATTTTATTTCTTTAGGTGAGTTAGTTAGGATCTATACTTTTTGAGATACTAGTTGTGTCTACTTGCAATATTCTTTCCACTTTGTGTCAATTGTGTGAAGAGAACCCAACAGGTTTTACCTTGACTATCTTCTAACACAAAAACCTTCTTCCAAGCCAAGCTGACTATTTAAGTCATCCAAGGAGTTTCTAGTTGAATCTAGTTATCGATCCGTAAAGAAGCATTAATCCATCCAAGACAATTACATCAAATTAGCTTGAGATTCACAACAAAGTGTGAGTGTGAGAGAAAACAAGTAAGGAACTTTCGTTTTCACTAACGTCACTAGTTTGTTGTTACTTTGTGTGTTTGTCTAGATGTCTAAGCATGGTATCCCTCGAGGGTCAAATAAAAGTGAATCCTCATGCTCGGAGGCCATAGACATATTAAAACAATTAATGGCTATAGTCTCAACGTTGGTTGAACGAATGAAGAGACTGGTAATTCGCCCCAGAGAAGACATCTTGCCTCAAAATATCGACACAATCCATCCGAGATTTGCTACTGACGTGGGAGAAAGTTCACGCAATCCACCCATACATCCATCCCCAAAACCACCTCCAAGACACCCTCAAGGACCAGGCATGAGATATCCGAATCCAAATTTTCCATACACCTAATATTCTGGATTTTGTTGATAAAATTCAAGAATTGGAGGAAGAGGATGACAAAGGCATGTGAAGAGACTATCTAATATGGGAACATCCTCAACACCTCTTAATGGACATATCACTAGAGCTAGAGCATAGGCATTGAAGGAGAACGAGCTGTTATCATCAAAGGCCATCCAAGAAGAGGTTTCCAGCTTATTCGCAACATGTACACCTAAAGAGGCTCCACTTATGTCTAAGGCTTATTTAGTGACACTGTTGTCAACCGTGGAATGACCTTACAAGAGCAAATGTGATCAAGGAATCAAGGAAAGTGGATAGAACGAGACTTAAGAGAACCAATGAAGAAATCTCGGCCCTGAGACAATAATCTCGCCCGAGATTAAGACCGAGATTTGCGTTTGTCGAGATCTATAAGATCCAGTCGAGATCTTATTTGTCATAGTTATCTTTTAATTATTTTAATACCTTTAAAGATCTAAACATTCTGAAGGTATCTTCTTTATATTGATCCTATGTTTAGGATTATATTCTATTTTATTTTTCTAGAGAAATTTGGCCTATAAATAACAATAGAAGTCGAGATTTATAAGTAGATTTGATTGATTATTGATTCCACAATATTGTGAGATACTCGTTGCTTTACTTACAAAGTTTGTGTTTTATTCATTTCAATCTATATTACTTACTAAAACTAAGGACGCTAGCGCCACGTGTCATTCAACGAGTAATGCCACATCAGATTTTTTGGGAAATATTTACTAAATTGCCATTATTATTAAAAAATTTATTTTAAATAATTAGAAAATTAACCTTGGCCCACATTTTTTTATTTACGGAATTTTTGTTACTAAATAACTACTAAATTAGTAAATTTAAAATAATTTAAAGATTTTTCATAAACTCTTAACTTCTTTGGTAAGTTTTCAAAATAAAAAAATATTTTGTTAGCCAATTTGTTGCTAAATTAATAAATTTTAAAAATACTTTTTTTTGTCACATATCACCCTCAAAAAATTTTAATTTAACAACTGAAATTTTTATTAATACAGATCCTCACATATTTCTCTTTCTACGTAGAATTTTGTTAATTAACAAAAAAATTATGTGTTATATATATATATATATATATATATATATATATATATATATATATATA
>BSUD01000003.1:21967757-22027422 GCA_033239045.1 Fagopyrum esculentum
TTTGGTTAAAACTTAATTAAAACATTAATCCTTTTTATTTTTTAAGCCACAATATTTAGAAAATAACCTTATAATGTTCTAGGTTATTTTCCACAATTGTTATAATCTATTTTTAATTCTAATGATATTTTAAACTATTCTAATAATATTTTAAACTATTCTTTTATTCCTCAATTTTATTTAACGTATCTTTTCACTAAAGTAGAAACTAAAATATGCATGTTAAATTTTAAATTACGCAAAAAAATTAAATCAGTTTTAACAAACTTCAATTCAAATCATAACCGAATTAAAATTTAAAATTATGCATAAAAAATCAATTTATTTTTAACAAACTTTGATTAAAATCATAACCGATTAAAAAATAATTTGTACGTTTTCTAATTAACAAATTAACAAACTTTAATTGATTGGATGAGATTAGTTGACATGATGGATCAGTTTTTACAAAAATTGTGTACGTTTATTAATATTAACCTGCTGTAATTTTGAAATATTACAGTTTGATAAAAATATTTTTTTTTTAGATTTTGTTAGATTTTTATTAAATTTTTTATGTTAAAATTTTCATTTCAGATATAGAATCTGTTTTTTTCCTCAAGTTTTTTAGATCTTCTGTTAAACTTCTCGTGTACGATACAAAAACTTCTCACCTACACTTCTCACATCATTTTCCACTATATATGTTGAACACGTCTCCCATGAGCAAAAATAACGTTTTCTACTTTTTCAAGTTGACCTACATAATTCTATAACTTTCGGTCAAAACTTACTTTATATTAATCATATTTCGTTTTTTTTTTCAGGGTTAAGATTCTGCTTCTAAATTTCCGTTTTGAATATAGCTTTCAGGTACGTGTTTCGATTACCGATTGATCTACTCATTTATATAATTTATCATTTCTGATTTGAAGATAACTTTCAGGTTAACGTTTGTGGTTCGATTTCATATTAATCTGCTTATTTTTTATAATTTTCGATTTGCTTGTGTGTCAAACGCTATTCTGATGATCTGAATTGGTCAGACCTGTTAGGGATTCTGAAGTATTTTTCTCCCCGTTGAATGAATCTCAAGTCAAGATGGCTAGCATTAGAAAAACATGAGAAGATGAGGGTTTTCTTGCTATCAAGCTAGCACGGGACAAGGAGCTTGCTGAGAAGAAACGGGTTGTGGCAAAGACAATATTGTCATGGTTGCGTATAGTGGGTTTTCAATTTTTTAAATATCATAAAATAATTAAAGTTTTTAAGTTTTTTAAATATCATAAATAATTTAAAGTTTTTAACAATCTCGGATTTTGGCAAATTTTGTTTGATTACCGAATATTTGCTATAATTTTCTTTTGATTTGACTTAACTAATTTTACTTTTTGTTATCAAATCTAGGAATTTACTGTAACAATTAAGTTTATAATTTTTTTTTTAAAACGTCTTTATTGTTGTTTTTATAATTTTATTTTAAAGTTTACAAGTAAATATATCTGTTAGATTATAATATCAATTTTGTTTGTTAAGATAAATTTTTTTGGGTCCACATTTAATATAAATTGTTATAGTTTCCGTTTTTCTATTCCCCCTCCTAATTTAAACAAATGAAAAAGTTATTTTATCCATGAAAATATTATTTTTCTTATTATATTTCATTACAAGGGATAGATAACAAATTATTTTAATAATTAGCATTTCATATTTTATCAACGTACAAGTTTATTACCGTATCATAAGAAGCTATTTAAATATGGTCAATATTTACAATGAACTGCTCATGACGGTCAAGTAAAATTAGATGTTAATCATCCAAATAAAAAAATATAAAGAAATATTTTTAACAAATACCCGTGCAAGGCACGGGATATACACTAGTTCAACAAAAAAAGAGAGTCTTTGATTGAATAGTTATGAGTCCTTGAGGTTGTTATTGTTGGTTTTCGGTGTTCCTTTTATGTCAAAGTTGTTGTAATCTCCAAGGAGTAGACTAACAACTTACAAGTTATTGTAATCTCCAATAGGAGTAGACAAACAGCTTAATTAGGTAAAAGCACCGTAATCTCACAAGTGAGTAGACAAACGATTTACAAGTTGTTGTAATCTCCGTTAAGGAGTAGACTAACAACTTAGTGTTGTAATCTCCCAAATGAGTAGACAAGTAGCCTTAAATTATCAAACAATAATTATATATATTCTTTAATTCAATATCCATAATTAAATCCAAGGAGTTGCAGTCTCTAAAAGGAGTAGACAAACATCCTTATATAGTTACATTCAATTGCATGCAAAATCGATTATTAGGATATTGTATGTACTTGACTTGGATAATGTTGAAATCACTCAAATATAGAGTTTTCCTTCTATGTGTATTTTCCCTACACTGGGATCCAAATACCTTAGTGGGATAAGACCAACAAGTCACAAAAATTAAAGTATAGAAACATACCTTGTCTTACGTTTGTAAAATAGTTCTTTCAGATCTTGTTGAAACTTGATCCTTCTAGAACGAATGCCTATATTTATTCAATATTAATGAAGTATTTTGTTCTTCCAAGTTGCACAAATAAGCCAAAGAGAGAATTCTTATCCCTTGTCAAAACTTGGGAACTAATGGCTTAATTTTTCATGCAAAAATGGATATCTTTCAAGTGCAATTGACTCTCCCTTTTATAGGCAAAGGGAGCACGTTTTTGGGGAGAATAACCTCCACCAAAGCGGTGGAGAGCGGTTACAAACGGTTACTGGCAGTTGAGAGAAGTTAGGGCGAAACCACTTTTTGGCCCAAGCCCAACTCAATTGGGCCATCAAAAGGCCCAAATTTAAGCTAGCTTTTTTGGCCCGACTTTTTTCTCATCAATGAGCTTTGGCTAACTCATTATAGCTAGGTGAAACTCCAAGGTCAATAAATACACATGAGCTTATCACAAACTAGCTTAGTTCATCAAGCAGCTCACTAGCTAGCTTCTTGGAGCTCAATGGACATTTGTGCTTGGATTTCTCTCAAACTTTGTAACAACTTTCTTGAGCTAATATAATGAGTAATGCCCTCAAATAACGCTCGCATAATGTTTCCTAAAAACACAAAGCATCGGACTCTCTAATTCTGCCGCAATATGGTCTAGGCGTTAGCAAGGCCAATAACGCTCTTGCCAAGCAATGACATTGTCATGACTGAGTCAAGACAATGTCCCATGACACTCATGAGGCTCAACTAAACCAACTTTCAACATAGTCTTGATAGCCATGTCCCTTGGTTTAGTTCAGTTCAATTAACTTCCATACTTTTACCCCGTAATCACTAGTTACTTAAAGTGTCGGTCACTTGGCTTACCTCCTACAACCCATACCATCGTGAAACACATGTGAGTAACTTATTGCACCTTGTCTCGATAACAAGCTCAATCGTTCCGTTGAGACTTAGCAGAAAACTCCAACATTCCTCCCGCATTTGAGCAAAGTCGTGAAACTTAATTTAGGCACATTAACAAACAAAACTCTACACATTATCACAAATATATTTCGATTGATTTTATTGATTTAGTACAAATACACATTCTATACAAAAGAATCATGGTGTCCTAACGGATTGAACCACTCAACTTTTCTAAGTACATGAAGGCAAAGTACGTGTGAGTTTACATTCCTTACAAACAATTGACTCATTTATATGCTATTGTGTCCTAATCCTCTGATGAACGTGTAGCAAATCGACCACATACTCTCTTGAAGAAGCCTTGACACTTCACGTTCATGTAGTCAACTCTCTTTTAGTCCTGCACCTACATATGCAATTTTTCAAAGGAGTCGTTAAGAAATATGTATTTCATACTATACAAATAATGTAGGAACCGAGCATCACCTAGGGTGGAATATTTATGCTCACAATCTTCTCGGAATAGGCTTGCCACATTGAATTCAGCTAAGACAATGAGCCTTAGGCGAATTGGGTGTCCCGTGACAAGATGTTTCTTTTAGGTTATTAACCCCATCCCCTTGGGGGACTTTTGTACCCAGTCCCTAGCCAAGCTCTTGGTCAAGTAATCGGCTAGATTGTTATGAGTTCTCATAAAATCGACCGATCTATGCCATGTGTGATTAGTTCTCTAACCGAACTATGTCTCACACCAAGATTTCTAGATTTCCCATTGTATGTTTGACTATATGCCTTAGCCAATGCAGCAGCACTATCGCAATGAATAGATATAGGGGAAATTGGCTTAGGCCATAACGGAATCTCTATGACCAAGTTCCGAAGCCATTATGCCTCTTTACCAGATGCAGCAAGTGCCACAAACTCACACTCCATAGTCGAGGTTGTGATACACGTTTGCTTCTTTTGAAGCCCATGTTATTGCACCACCACCTAGCAAGAAAACCCATCCAGTTATGGATGAATGATCTTCTAGATTAGTGATCCATGAAGCATGCGAGTATCCTTCTATAACCGAAGGGTACTTGATGTAACGGATACCAAATTTCATGGTTCCTTTTAGGTACCTTAGACACGCCTTAGAGCTTTCCAATGGTTGGAGCTCGGACAACTAGTATACCGACTAAGCTTACCTATGGAAAATGATATGTCCGGTCTGGTACTAGTCATGGCATACATGCAACATCCTATTACTTGTGCATATTCAAGTTGAGAAATAGTTGTACCTTTGTTTGGCATCAAATTCTCACTTGAGTCCATATGAGTGCTAATCGGAGTACTCTTATCACATTGAAAGCGTTTGACGACCTTTTCAATGTAGTGTGATTGCATGAGGATTAAAATCCTTGAGCGTCACGCTTGATTCTTATTCCAAGAATTACATTTGCCTCACCTAAGTCTTTCATTGAAAACTTAGTAGACAAGAAGTCCTTAGTGAGGTCTACTTGTCTTTGATTTGTGCCAAAAATCAACATGTCATCAACATACAGGAATATGATCACACCTTGGCCGATACAATCAAATTTGCTATAGGCGCACTTGTCGGATTGGTTTATCTTAAAACCGTTAGCCAATACAACATCATCAAATTTTTGATGCCACTGTTTTGGAGGTTGTTTGATCCCGTATAGAGACTTTACCAAACGACACACCTTGTGCTCTTGCCCCTTCAAGATGAACCCTTCGGGTTATCTCATGTCTACCTCTTCATCTAGATCACCATTGAGAAAAGCCGTTTTGACTTCCATTTGGTGAATTACTAGATTATGTATAGCCGCCATGGTAATCAACAATCTAACTATTGTTATGCGTGCAACCGGCACATACGTGTTGAAGTAATCGACGCCTTCTCTTTGTCTAAAGCCTTGGATGACCAAGCGAGCTTTAAACTTGTCTGTAATCCCGTCAACCTTCATTTTCTTCTTCAAAATCCACTTGCAACCCAAAGACTTGCAACCAGAGGAAGGTCGGACAATTCCTATGTGTGGTTTCCGATAATAAAGTTCATCTCCTCTTGGACAACTTTCTTCCAAAAGACGACATCTTGAGACTTCATTGCCTCATCAAATGTCTTTGGATCCTCATCCATATGAAAATATGAATATCGATCCAACTCACCATCCCGTGAGTTCTCTACTAATAATACTTCGAAAACAAGGCTTTGGGACCCTTTGACCTTGTCATTTGGATAATTCAAGGCATCGATGCTCATGACCGTAGATTCCGATGTCGACTCTGAGTGCAAGATAACTCTACAAAGTTTCTTAGAGTAATCCTCTTCCATGTACATGTTGACCACTTCCCTCGGCCTTGGGGCCGAGGTGAATCGTTCCTCGTCAAAGATGGCATCCCTTGATTCAATAATGGTATTAACCAAGATGAAGTCATTAGGCTTTATGACATAGAACCTATATGCCTTTGAGTGTTCGGCATATCCTATAAAAATACACTCAACGCCCCTTTCACCAAGTGTCTTGCGTTTGTTTTCGTTTAGCCTAACCACGGCTCGACATCCCTAAACACGTAGATAGTGAAGGTTTGGTTTACGCTTGAACCATAACTCATAAGGAGTTTTCTTGCTCGCTTATTGGGAACCCTATTTAATAAATAGTTGGCAGTGAGCATTGCTTCACCCCAAAATGTATTCTTTAAACCTGAGTACGAGAGCATGGCATTAACCATCTCTTTGAGTACTCGGTTCTTGCGTTCCGCCAGCCCATTCGATTGTGGCGTGTAAGGTGTCGTGATCTCATGAATGATCCCGACGCCTTCAAAGTAATCTTTGTCCATGAACTCTCCGTCACGATCCGTGTGAAGCTTCTTGATCAAAGTACTTTGTTGCAACTCAAATTCGCTTTTGAACACGTAAAACTTATCTAATGCTTCGCTCTTTGCAAAGAGCAAGTATACATAACAATACCTAGAATAGTCATTAATTAATGTTACATAGTACTTTTTCTTTTCCAAAGAAGGAGGCGGATGCAAGTCACCCAAGTCTGAGTGGACCAAACCGAGCATTGTTTGTTGCCGTTTAACCTTAGGGAATGGAAGCCTTGTAATCTTAGTTAGTAGACAAGTTTTAAAATTTTCATGTGAAACTTATAACTTAGGCAAAATGCTATCATTAGACATGTCTTTCATTCGCTTGAAATGCACATGTCCTGACGAGCATGCCATTTATCAAAACCATAATCATTTGAGGAAGAAGACAATGTATAGATAAAATTTTTATTAGAGTTAAATCTATTACATAAGGACAAAAGAAACATATTATTGTTCCAATGCCCAAATCCTACAAATAAGCCTCTCTTAGACAAGATGTACCTATCGGCTTCAATTACTTGTTTATAGCCGAGTCGGTTAAGCACTCCACCAGACACCACATTCTTGTGGATAGCCGGTGCATGCAACACATTCGACAAAACTAAGGTTTTGCCACTCGTGAAGCAAAGTTCTACCCGTCCTCTTCCTAGAATGGGGGTGGTCAACTCATTCCCCGTATGGATGAGTGCTCCGTCACTAGCCTCGACGTATGACTTGAACCATCTCCGGTCCTTGCATACATGCGCCGTTGCACTAGAGTCGACCCACCAACCCAAGTCATCATCCTGCATGGATAAGCACTCAAAAGGTAATGATATATAATATAAATCAGATTTATCATCAAAATCAGAATGTATTCTTATAACCAAATCACCTTGGTTTGGTGGGTTTTGGCCATTTTGGCCATCACCCTTAGTGTCTTCTTGGTACGACAATCACGCTTATAGTGTCCGGGTTTGCCACACTTCCAACAAGTGCCTTTAGACTTCTTGTTAGTATGGTCATTGCTACCCTTGTCCTTTCCCTTAGACAGTTTGGTCTTGTCTTTTCCCTTTCCATGGTCTTGGCTTTGACGTTTCCTCTTGTTCTTCCCTTCCATCATGTTGGCTTCATGGAAAGAGGAGGCTTCCTCCTCCTTTTTATTGCTCCCTTATTGGGCCGTTAGGCCTTATTCGATTTGAAGGTGCGAGCCTAGTTCCACCAAAGTAAGCTCTTCCTTCTTGTGCTTAAGCACATGACGAAAGTCTTTCCAAGATGGCGGAAGTTTGTCCATTAAGGACGAGACTGCTATAGCCTCATCCATATGCATGGAATTTTGGGTGAAACGTCCAAGGATCCGGATTAACTCGTTAAATTTCTCCATGACAGGTCTAGAATCGACAATCTTGTAGGAATTAAAGTCGAAAACCGAGAACTTGCGAGAGGACGCATCCTCCTCCATGTACTTGGATTAAGTTTTTCCCACAAAAGCGTTGATGACGCCTCGTTTTAGTAAACGTCAAACAATGGATCGGACATGCCATTCAATATATGATCACGACATATGTAGTCGGCATTGTTCCATTTGTTGTTTCGGCGAGTCACAACCAATTCCTCATCCGCCTCTCCTTCCGGTTCTGCCGGCCTTGGAGAGGTTAGGGCATATGCGACCTTGAGAGTTGTCAAAAGGAAATGCATTTTCTTTTGCCATCTCCTAAAGTCAACTCCCTCAAACTTATCTAATTTTTCAATCCAAGAAGTCATATCTGTCATTAGGGTCTTAGCCATATTAAACAAGTCTACAAAACAACAAGAATACACTTAGAAGATTGTTGGTTTTCGGTGTTCGCTTTTATGTCAAAGTTGTTGTAATCTCAAAGAAGGAGTACACTAATAACTTAAAACTTGTTGTAATCTCCAATAGGACATTTGTGAAGCTTCAAGGTCTCAATTTCTGCTTCAAGCTTCAAGGTCGCCAATAGGACATTTGTGAAGCTTCAAGCTCATTAGGTTCTTAGCCATATTAAACAAGTTAGGGTTTCTCCTCAATGAGTTTTGACTAAGTCATTATATCTAGGTGAAGCTTCAAGGTCAATAAATGCACATGAGCTTACCTCAAACTAGCTTAGCTCATCAAGCAGCTCACTAGTAAGCTTCTTGGAGCTTAATGGACCTTTATGCTTAGATTTCTCTCAAACTTTGTAACAACTTTCTTGATCTAAATATTATGAGGAATGCCTGAAATAACCCTTAATACTCACCATCCAACGATATACGATTGTTCTCATGCATACACGTTAGGGGTGTTCTCATGGGAACCGCACCATATATATATATATATATATATATATATATATATATATATATATATATATATATTTCATGTCCATCAAATTATTTTAATCAATAATATTTTCTAAAAATGTAGCTTATTATGGCGTACTTTATGACTAATTGTCTCTGGACATTATTTTTTTTTGTGACGTTTTCAAATAATAATTA
Source organism: Fagopyrum esculentum (assembly GCA_033239045.1). Taxonomy (NCBI): domain Eukaryota; kingdom Viridiplantae; phylum Streptophyta; class Magnoliopsida; order Caryophyllales; family Polygonaceae; genus Fagopyrum; species Fagopyrum esculentum. Next base: position 21,976,480 of record BSUD01000003.1, read on the forward strand.
AGATATTTATTTTATTTATTTTTTCATATTTTTCAAGTATTTAGATATTATATTTGAAAAATATGGGTAAAAAACAATTTTCACAAAAAAGAAAGCAAATGTGATCACGTAACATCATGCATACTCACAAAGTTCTCCTTTACAAAATTTAAACTATACTAGTAGAACAATACTTGATAGAGAACATAAAAGTGTCATAGTAAATGTAATTCATTCTCCCTATACTTATTTTTTAAAAATATACATATTAATTTATAAATATTAACAATTTATTTTTGATATAAGTTATCAATTAATAAGACCCAACTCCCCACAAGGTGCACGTAATACACTATTATAGTACTATAGCATAAATGTATATGCCACGTGTCATCGTCATATTAAGCCATGTCGAATTTTTCCACATGCCATCACAACATTAAGTCACATCGGATTTGGCATGTGTCGTCACCAAATTAAGCCACATTAGATTTTCTTATTAAAATTAAGTCGATTGTTTTCATTGTTATTTTATTTAGTTTCTAGATTAAAAGTGTAATATAGGATATAAGAAAATATTATGATATAAACAAAATAACTTTCTATTATTAACAAATATTATACAACTTGTGTGTTAGAAGATTACATTATATAGATTTTTTTAAGTCAAGTTATTTTTAAATCATGATATGTGATTGGTCATTTACTTTTTACATTTTAAATAATTGGATGTTTTGAATATACAAACGATAATGTAAAATAATCATATTTATTTATTTATCTATTTATTTTATTGATTATTTTATTTTATTTTCTTTAATTGTATTTTATAAAATATGACATAGTCGTATATTATATTAATGGAAATCATGAACAAATCTATCAACTTATAAAGATATTTTAATAATATTTATATATATATTATTTAGGATAATTTTATAATAGGGTAGTCCTATATAATTTTCTTTTCAAAAAGTTATAAATTTATAATTTATTTTAAAATAAATTTCATTATAAGTATTTTTAAATATAATAAAACAGGTTTATCGAATATTCCACTAGACAATCTATCTATCTATATATATTTAAAGTAAAAGTTTGGTATTAAATTTTTTATTAAAAAAGAATCGAGGATCCAATTTTGCTCACCCCCAACTTTGAGGGGTGATATTACCCATCAATAGAAATGCTTCATTATCATTATTTTTTACTTTAAAAAAATAGAAAATTAATTATATTTAGTTTTATTAAAAACAATGATAATGAAGCATTTCTATTGGTGGATAATATCACCTTCTCAAAGTGGAGGGTGAGCAAAATTGGATCCAAGAATCGATGTTTTAACACATGCGATATATTATGATTAAATATATGAATATTTTTATAATTAGATTACGTTTCTTGTAAATTAGTATGTGGTTGTTAGTTTATCATATACGATTATTATGCTAATTTATTTTAATTTATAAATAAATTTTATGTCATCAAGGCAAAGGTACTATGTTATAATATAAGTTAAGCTACCATAAATTTTATAAGTTTTTGTTCCCAAACGCTCACTTCATGGGTCATTTTTTTCCAGAAGTGTCACAAGTGTGTAAACTCCACAAGTTCCTATAAAAACTAATATTCAATATAAATAAATTTTTTAAATAATTTTACACATATATTACTACAGTTAAAATTTTTTAAAAATATCCATCAAACTTATAAAAGAAAATTATATTCATTTAATTATATAATAATTTTGACTATGAATAAACTTCAAGTTTAGTTTAAGATAAAGTCATTGTAAATTAAATTACCAGTTTAAGAAAGGTGATTATATATAAATGTATAATAAACTAAGGCACATACGTGGCCTCTAAGTCAAAGATCACATGTAGTGTGTTTCCTAATATTATTTATTTAGAGTTTTGGAGGTTCGAAAGGTATGATTGTATACCTTAAAAGCCTAACTCGTGATCAAACATATTTTCCATCTTTCAAGGCATGCATCAATGAAGAGAGAGAGAGGGCCCCACATGCTTTTCTTCTCATCATTACTTATAACTTAATCTAAGTTTTTAAATTAATACATTCCACCCTTACTTTCATATTTGCTCCACTAATTATCAATAGTTCAAGCCGGTTAGCTCAACCAGATGGGTAGGATTCGAGAACGAACCGCTCTAATATCATGTGAAATTTAAGTGGATCAGGTTCTACATGGGAGTTCATCGCACGTTCAAGCTCATATAAGTGTTAGCCCGAGCCCAACTACTTTAATGTAAGATTTGTTTATAAATCTTATAATTATTAGTGGACTTACATATTATAATAAACAGTTATATCATATGACTATTTACTAGCGGGCTTATAAAAGTGATTTAATCAAGTAAAACCCATAAATTTTAATTAAACGGTATGAGCTTAATGGGTGGATACCGAGTTTTTTCTCAAAAGGCTTTATGAGATTCTATTAGGATATTATATAAATGATATTAGGTTATATTCCCCAATACGTCAAATCAATTAGTCATTCTCTATTATCTACCCATCAGAGAGTAAGCCTAAAGAAATCCTAAGGAGAATGTGAAAATCGTTTTCGAATGTATGTTTCTAGAGCTTGCGCTAAGGACTAGGCGACCCACTTTGGTTGAGGATAACTCCAATGAAGAAAAAGTAGAGAAGTGAGATCGCTCTAACCGCACGTGTCTTATGATCATGAAACGTTCCATTCTAGAAGCGTTTCGGGGTTCGATTTCTTAAAGCAAAGATGCTAAGGAATTCTTTGAGGCAATTCACAAATATTTTGTCAAAAATGAGAAAGCAAAATCAAGCAACCATTTGTCTACTCTGATTTCTATGAGGTACAAAGAAAAAAGAAACATAAGGGCACTAAAGTTAGAGATAAATGATGATTTACTTGTGCATTTAGTTTTGATGTCTCTTCCCACACAATTTAGTCAATTTAAGGTGTGATGTAATATTCAGTAGGATAAATGGACTCTTAATGAGCTCATTTTTCAATGTGTGCAAGAAGAGGATAAGATAAAAAGAGATAAGACAAAAAGTGCTCATTTTGCATCAAACTTTCAAAACAAATAAAAGAAAAGGGCTAAGGATACTACATTTGGTATACAATGGGGAAAAAAGCGAAGAAGCAAAGTGATGAAGTCAGCAAAAAGGAAGTCAAAAGAAAACATGTCCTAAGTACGCCACTTGACGTGAAAAGAAGGGTAAGGTTTTCACTCTAGTTTATTCCGAGGATATTTTAGCTTTTTGTACCTATTGACACGTGGTGGGTAGATTCTAGTGCTACAATGCACATTTGTGTATCAATGTAGATGTAATACCCAAAAAATTTATTTTCGATAAATTCCGAAACAAACCGGACTTTGATCGGTTTGGACTTCTTCCATCTTCTTAATTTTTGTATGTGATACTTAGTATCATAAATCATCTTAAATTTTATCATTTCATGTGGTATAATAGTATACATCACCTACTTCTAAACTTATCTTTTATGTGAGGTTTCCATACTCCTAATATATACAAATCCTCACCAAAATAGTCATATTAGAAGCCTTTAAACCCATGAAAAACCATGCCAAATGGGCACATTAAGGGCAGGTCAACTGGTCTCAATAAGGGCCTCTTTCCTTCCTATTCGTTTTCTCTCTTTCAAGTAACAGCATCGACGGGTCTCTCTCCTTGCACGTGAACGTTGTTGCTGCAACTTATACACACAAACCCTAGTTCCTTGCCTTCACGTACAACCAACAACCTCCCTCCTCCGCCTTTCTGCACACCGTCAACAGCAACCGAAGCAATTCCCGTCAGCCTTCGTCTTCTCCCGGTCACGAGAAGCAGTCAAGCCTCCTTCTTTGCTTCTATCATGAGCATCATCCTTCCTCATCCGTTGTGTCGGTCACGAACGACAGCAAGCCAGCACCACTAGCCTTGTTGCCTTCTTCTCTACACACAAGTAGACCGGGTCAACCTTCCCTACTCTTCTCTCCAGCGATTGTCATGCTAGCAAGCAAGCAAGGGAGCCAACCTTCCTCCTTTGTCCGCTCGTTGTCTTGCACTAGCCGACTGCAGCCAAGGGTCGACAAACTCCCCTACATCTTCGTCTTTGAGCCAACAACTAAGGACCGACTACTTCCCTTCCTTTCATTTGATGGGAGTCAGGCAACAACAACCTCTTCCCTTCCTTCTCCAGTCACGCAGCCACCACAAGGCTCTTGGTCAAGCCTTAGAGTCGGGTAAGACCCACACTTATCTCCTTACCTTTCCCTCAATGTTTATGGGCCAATTTGATGCCTCTAAACCGTCTTACAATTCATACATTACAACCAAGGAACAACTTTAAGGGTTAGTTGCATTTTTTGAGTTTTCAAAACTGTGTCGAGCATCCAACTTCGGGGCTTAGAATTAGGTATACAAGACTCATCCTTTTTTGCTAACATTTTGATGTGATATAGTCGGCATATATTGTAGAACATATTAGATTTTTAGAGGAATCCAGAGAGTGGGTTATGAGTTATGATTTTTCAAAGTTGGGACCTTAAGTAGTTTTTCTAGATTTTTGCTAAAAATTCTAAGTGTTGAAAATTGTGTGTTGATGTAGTTTTTGGATTCAGATATGAATGTGTTAGACATTTTTATGGACATGAATTTTTGGTAGGTTATAGTTTATATACTGTAGTTTATCATGTCAAGTTTTGAGAGCAAACCAATTGTTAGATTTGGATTATGATGTCCTCAAGTAGGGTATAAACGCAGTTTTTACATAGAACTGATTATTTGGCTAAATATGGAATTTAGTGTTCTTGAAGAACTTTGGGATTTTGTGTGAACCTTGTGGTTTGGTATTTTTAGTTTTTGATCATCCTAGCTAGGAGTAGACATGACAGTACATTTAGGTAATTTTCTCGGAATTTTTGGGATTTAGTATAAGGATCTTATTTGAGGCCAAAGTATGACCGTAGCTAGTTTTGATAGGAAGTTTGAAAGTCTGGAAAATCTTTCAAACTCTTTAGATATCTTCGTTTAAAGTTGACATCATGTTCTGAATATTAGTAGAGGTTTATGAACCTTCCTAGGACCATTAGGGTTTCCGGATCCAGGGGTAAAATAGTATTTTCATAAAAATAGGGCTAGTTTAGTATATGTTCTTAGATGGTCGTTGTTAACTTAGAAGTTGGAAACTTATAAGATGTAGGATATGTTATATTGATCCAAGTTTTCTTTTGTAACTAGGCGGTTGAGATCTTACGCATACGGGATTGAGTTTCTCGGTAACTGGACTTGACTTGATTCAGGTAAGTCCTTTGGGCTTACTTAGCTAGCTTACTACATATTGGTGTGAATTATGATAGTGGTGTGTGATTTGTATGCTTCATAATTATAACTTGAATATGACGACGTTATTATTTAATTAAGACTCAAGTGTATGTTTAAAGGTCGTGACATCACTACCCAGCTCTGACATGAGTGTGGGAGGTTCTCCACGACCAATCCAGACATGGTATACAGGGAGATGCATCGAACCACTTTTGTTGGTATGAGGGGAAGGAGCCGAGAGTCGGGAGACCCTCATACCACACCATAAGTTGAATTAGAAGTGAACCACTTAAATATAAGATAATAATCGGACATTTGTGCAACTATGTTGTGTGTTTAATTTCAGTATTGATGTGTATGTGTGCTATTTTAGTTTACCTGATTTAGTCTGTTAGCTAATGGTTTTATCCTATGTTGTTAGATGTATTGTAGGATAGGGTAGTTGTAGAGTGATTCTGACGGGAGTGGTCAGCCGGGTTCCTTGTACGTTGTATGTTCGCTCCAAACGGTGTGTGCAAGCTTTAAATTTATAACCCAAGATGTATGCTTAAAACAAGGATGCAAACCCGCAGTGTACGGGTCAATCGTAGTAAAAGCAAGAATTCCGGGGTGTCGATCTCAGGGACTTAGGTGAAACAAAGCAACTATAGGTTGTCAATATTGCAACTAACCACAAAAGCGATTAAAACAATCAAAGATGATAATATAGTCAATTAAAGGAAAATGCAATTCTAGGGATTAAAGCATTTAGTTGTGGTTCCAACTCAAGATTTCAAGATAAGCGGATAAAGCTGAGATTTTGCAAAGGGAAGGTGTTACTAAAGTGGAATAGATCACCGGGTAAGTCTCACTACTCACAATCTCAAACCAAAAGAACCTATTACCGGGTAAGTCTCAAGGTACTAAGGAAAGGAACTATAATCTCAAACCAACACTCCAGCTAAGGGAATAGAATCAACCTTTACCGGGTAAGTCTCAGGCTAACTCACAAAGATGGGATGAAAGCACACTCAAACCCCAATAAAGGATGAACCTTTATTACCTACACTTATGATCTTAGGTAAACAAACAAAGGAATTACCGGGTAAGTCTCATCCTAGGCTTGCATTGAACCAGGAAAGGTGTAATAAGAATAGGATTTGGCAAACTCTAACACTTAACTCTCAGTTTCGGATCAGAAAAGTCACCTCGGTCAGACGAATTTCACCCCGGCCGAGATGTTCATCGACTGAACGAGATGTTCTAAGGTTAAGGATAAAGACTCGAGCTTTCAGGGTCCTACTGGGATTTAAGATTATTCTATCATTGTTTTTCCCACAACCTTCAGCCAATCACCCTAGAATCACACAAAGAAATAAGAAATAAGCCACTCATCATCATGAAAGCAATAATCAAATATATGGGAAGGGAATGAATATTTGAACACAAAAACCTTAAGAACAAGGCCTCAAAAACTGAATCAAATATCACAAATAAGCGTTCCTTGGATCATAAATCCAACAAGACAATCAACAAGAAGGGAATCTAAGAGAATCTTACAAAACCCTTCACAAAAGCTATAAAAGCTATCAACTTTCTTCCTTCAACCTTCCAAAAATCCTTCCTAACTGCAGCTTCTTCAATCCTCTTCAATCCCCAGCTGTTATGATGGTAGCGGGTTTTTCGGTGATGCGCCGATGCTCTCAGCCCTCTAAGTATGCGGTGATCCGAAGATCTGAAATCTCTTGATTCGAAGATGGTTGAATTGTAGAAAATCCAACCCTTTATATAGGAGAATTATCTTTCAAAGATAAAATATCTTAAAAAGATAATTTCCTATAAAATATATCCATATCTCCTAAAATAAATATCTTCTTAAGATAATTTTATAGGAAATATCTTGAAACATAATTTCCTAATAAAATATATCTTATCTCCAAAATAGATCTCCTAAATATATGATCTTCCTTCCAAAAATCCAGCCCAAAAATATAAGATCTTTCCTTCCAAAAATAAAAGATCTCAGCCCAGTAAAATATATCTCGCCGCGTCAGGGTATTTGCCTCGGTCGAGACGCTCCTCAAGATCACCTCGGTCGAGATGATACTGTAGTCAAACGAGATGACTCTAAACTGAATGTGAAATCTCTCAAATCTGGTCCAAAGTAAATCTCTAATCCATTTTCATGCTTCCTGGATTCTTCCTTAAACTCCTGAATGTAGCTCCAATGACTCCTTAGCTCCTTTGCTCCATTTTGATGCAAAACGTGCCGTTTTACTTACGATTACAACGAAATTTGGTGTAGACCTCTATTCCCGCAAAGGTAGATGAAACGACAATATAATCACATAATATACACTCAAACATGCAGATTATTGAAGATAAAACGTCTAAACAGGTCCCAAAATATAGACTATAATTCATGCTATCAAAATACCCCATACCTGTCCCTTGCTTGTCCCCAAGCAAGTTCTAAATCTTGAGTACAAGATAGAATGGATTATAAGTCATAAAGATCAATGAAAAGTATTTCAAAACTTTTTAATGGTGTGCTCCACTCATAGATCACTCTAAGAATGCTTCATGGTGTTTAAAATCAAAATATGATCAAAACATTTTATAAATATCATAAAGTTGTTCATCTTTGCATAAAATCATATAATGCATAACAAATCATAATTGTCGAAATTAATCATGTATAATCTAGTTTAAACCACCAAGTCAATCAACAAGCTCGAGGTCTCAAGGGCTTTCAAAAGAGAAGTCAAGAAACGTGTGAGGGCGGGATGTATATAGGGAATGTGGTGCTAGAATCCGGGAAAAGGACCTTCACTTTACTTGCTTTGAACTTCAACATCTTCCACCAATAAGCTTTGCTTATTTTTACTTTTTTACTTTTTGGGATGCATGGACAGAGGTGCACAAGAACCGAAGCCTAGGAAATCAGCAATCATCAATTTCTTGAGATGCGTCAAACCCTTGATGCACATACCATGACCCGTTAGGAATATCGCTCAATCCGACTTTGGCAAGACACAAACACCCGGCTAAGTAAATGGTGCCGAGTTACTCATCATCATGATTGACTTCCCCAAACCTATTTGCTTCTTTCTAACTTTCAGCCAACATCTCAACTTTTCTTTTACTTGCTTTTCACTTGCTTGCTTCCAAATTCCCGGATAGGTAAAGGGAGGCAAATATGTATATGAGGGGCTAAGCATGATCAAGAAGAAGAAGAGAAGAGGATGAATTGCCTTGATCTTTCCAGGAAGAAAGTGAGAGAACTCATAATGTGGTGTCAACCTTCAAATTCAACATAATTTGGATAAAAACAAAGTATTAAACATGCCACAATTTCAAACAAAGCATTTAGCAACTTAAACATATCATAAAACCTTTCAAACATATAAAAATTTTCAAAACTAGTATGCAAACAAAATCTTCATTGAGGTCATATCCAGATAAGAAGCACAAAAATCGTTTCGAAAACTTTCTCAGTTAAACCGCCTCGGTCGAGATGTTCTAAGTCAACCGAGGTGCTGCACCTCGATTGGTCAGAATCACTTCGGTCGAGGTCATAAATTTTTTTTTTTCTTAACCAGTTTTTGACGTTTTTCTCAATCAAAAACCTGTATGTATGCATGTAGTCTCAAATAAACACATAGAGCAAGATAAAACAATAATATCTGGTAGATTCATCCAAGCATACACATAAGTCATATAAATACACCCAAATACCCCATACTTGGGACACATTGTCCCAATGGGTCAAAATAAGTCTGAAAGAAGAGTTGAGGTCTTGCATCAAAATGGAGCAAAGGAGCTAAGGAGTCATTGGAGCTACATTCAGGAGTTTAAGGAAGAATCCAGGAAGCATGAAAATGGATTAGAGATTTACTTTGGACCAGATTTGAGAGATTTCACATTCAGTTTAGAGTCATCTCGTTTGACTACAGTACCATCTCGACCGAGGTGATCTTGAGGAGCGTCTCGACCGAGGCGAATACCCTGACGCGGCGAGATATATTTTACTGGGCTGAGATCTTTTATTTTTGGAAGGAAAGATCTTATATTTTTGGGCTGGATTTTTGGAAGGAAGATCATATATTTGGGAGATCTATTTTGGAGATAGGCTGAGCTACATAAAGAAATAAGAAACAGCTCCTGATAAGACCATCTCGGTTGGCGAAGAACATCTCGGTTGAGGTCTTGTGACTGGACCCGAGATATGTTTCAGTCAAGCTCCGTCCTCTTAATTTCTCGAACTTCTGTCCTTCCAGTGTAGCTCCTGAATTGTAATCCTTCCTTAGAAAGTACTTGGTTCCTGTCTAGAGGACGCCAAAAGCAAAGCAAAGCAAACTATCTAAAAATAAGCTAGAAAGGAGAAAAGAAAGCAATACCTTGGGTTGCCTCCCAAGAAGCGCTTGGTTTAAGGTCGCTAGCTGGACCTTGCCTCATGGATTTACTCAATGTACCTCGAATATCCTTAAGTGCTCATCACATTCATCATAAAACTCTTCCAAAAAGGTTCTGGTTCCTAATTTCACCGGCAAATGGTAGGATCTCCTACGTACAAGCTTGTACGGTTTGGTTCTTACCGGAATCCTACCGATCTTCCGACGCTTCCATGGGACATAACTCAGTTCTTCATCCCATCCTTTCCTTAATCGAGAAAACAGCTTCTCGAGGATTCTAGTAGCTTTCCCATCTTTAGCTTGGGGATAGTACAAGGTCTTTGTCACGTTAGTGACCCCATACTTGAACAAATAACACTTCATTGACTTAGCGGTGAAGTGCTTGCTAGCTCCACTCCTTTTAGTACAAGGAGCATTTACTTTCAGCAAATTCAATAGAGGTTTCATCTTGATCTTAGGAGGTTCTTTCGGAAGAGACCTCCAACTCTTCGGTGCATCCCTGGAGAAATCTAGAACTTTAGTAGGAATTTCAAAGGGAGTAAGAGAAGGTACCTCATAACGTTCTTCAAAACTTGGGATAAGATTCATGTTAGGGTGATAATCCACACATGAAATCTTTCCCAACTCAGCTGATCTTTCTTCCACCTTGGCCACAATCTCAGTAATTTGGCCAAGGTTCTCTGCATCTTCCACTTCCAGTTCTATAGATTCTTCTTCCATCTCGGCCGATCTCTCTTCCACCTCGACCGATCTCTCTTTCACCTCGGCCGAAGTCTCAACAATTGGATCGAGATCTTCCACATCTTCCTCTTCCTCAAAAGCTTCAGGAGAAACTTCCGGTTCAAATGGAGGAATGCTTGAAACTTGCAGTAATTCCTTATGCTCCTCTTTCGGCTTAGCATAGGATAAGATGCTTTCCTTGAGCTCCTCCACCTTCTTCATCAACTTCTCCCATCTTGATTCAAGAGAATCTTCAAGAGGTTGCTCATAAATCTTTCTAGGGACATTCATCTCATCCCATATCGCAAGCTCCTTCTCAATGGCCTTTTCTCTTTCCTTTTCATTGTTAAACCAATAAAAGGAGTATTTTTCTTTCAAGTATTCATAATGGTCCTCCCTAGCACTTTGTCTTGCTATCCAGGCTGGATCAAATGTAGTCATCGGATATCCTGAAAACTACAAAACTCATAGGAAAAATGGTTAATAGCAACAAGGGCAATAGCCCCGAAAGACAACCGAAACCGGCTTGGTCTAGACCAAGTCCCCGGCAACGGCGCCAAAAACTTGTTCGCTCCAAACGGTGTGTGCAAGCTTTAAATTTATAACCCAAGATGTATGCTTAAAACAAGGATGCGAACCCGCAATGTACGGGTCGATCGTAGTAAAAGCAAGAATTCCGGGGTGTCGATCTCAGGGACTTAGGTGAAACAAAGCAAGTATAGGTTATCAATATTGCAACTAACCACAAAAGCAATTAAAACAATCAAAGATGATAATATAGTCAATTAAAGGAAAATGCAATTCTAGGGATTAAAGCATTTAGTTGTGGTTCCAACTCAAGATCTCAAGATAAGCGGACAAATCTGAGATTTTGCAAAGGGAAGGTGTTACTAAAGTGGAATAGATCACCGGGTAAGTCTCACTACTCACATTCCCAAACCAAAAGAACTTATTACCGGGTAAGTCTCAGGCTAACTCACAAAGATGGGATGAAAGCACACTCAAACCCCCATAACGGATAAACCTTTATTACCTACACTTATGATCTTAGGTAAACAAACAAAGAAATTACCGGGTAAGTCTCATCCTAGGCTTGCATTGAACCAGAAAAGGTGGAATAAGAATAGGATTTGACAAACTCTAACACTTAACTCTCAGTTTCGGATTAGAAAAGTCACCTCGGTCAGACGAATTCCACCCCGGCCGAGATGTTCATCGACTGAACGAGATGTTCTAAGGTTAAGGATAAAGACTCGAGCTTTCAGGGTCCTACTGGGATTTAAGATTATTTTATCATTGTTTTTCCCACAACCTTCAGTCAATCACCCTAGAATCACACAAAGAAATTAGTCACTCATCATCATGAAAGCAATAATCAAATATATGGGAAGAGAATGAATATTTGAACACAAAAACCTTAAGAACAAGGCCTTAAAAACTGAATCAAATATCACAAATAAGCGTTCCTTGGATCATAAATACAACAAGACAATCAACAAGAAGGGAATATAAGAGAATCTTACAAAACCCTTCACAAAAGCTATAAAAACTATCAACTTTCTTCCTTCAACCTTCCAAAAATCCTTCCTAACTGCAGCTTCTTCAATCCTCTTCAATCCCCAGCTGTTATGATGGTAGTGGGTTTTTCGGTGATGCGCCGATGCTCTCAGCCCTCTAAGCATGCGGTGATCCGAAGATCTGAAATCTCTTGATCCGAAGATGGTTGAATTGTAGAAAATCCAACCCTTTATATAGGAGAATTATCTTCCAAAGATAAAATATCTTAAAAAGATAATTTCCTATAAAATATATCCATATCTCCTAAAATAAATATCTTCTTAAGATAATTTTATAGGAAATATCTTAAAAGATAATTTCCTAATAAAATATATCTTATCTCCAAAATAAATCTCCCAAATATATGATCTTCCTTCCAAAAATTCAGCCCAAAAATATAAGATCTCTCCTTCCAAAAATAAAAGATCTCAGCCCAATAAAATATATCTCGCCGCGTCAGGGTATTCGCCTCGGTCGAGACGCTCCTCAAGATCACCTCGGTCGAGATGGTACTGTAGTCAACCAAGATGACTCTAAACTGAATGTGAAATCTCTCAAATCTGGTCCAAAGTAAATCTCTAATCCATTTCCATGCTTCCTGGATTCTTCCTTAAACTTCTGAATGTAGCTCCAATGACTCCTTAGCTCCTTTAGCTCCATTTTGATGCAAAACGTGCCGTTTTACCTACGATTACAACGAAACTTGGTGTAGACCTCTATTCCCGCAAAGGTAGATGAAACGACAATATAATCACATAATATACACTCAAACATGCAGATTATTGAAGATAAAACGTCTAAACAGGTCCCAAAATATAGACTATAATTCATGCTATCATTGTAGGACGGGATTTGGGTTTTCTATTATTTTAGTCTTCTTCTTTTGCTTTAGTTGTCTTTGGATTATTGTACTGATATAGTACTTGGCTAACAGTCTTTCTTTAGATCATGACATTATTTCATTTTATTTATATTCGGTTTTCCTTTATTTGTGCTTTGTTGTAAGATCCGGTGATATTATTATCGGGCTAAGGACAGGATCCGTTGTGAGGTTCTAACCCGTAGCGGCTAGAGTAATGAAAATTTGGGGTGTTATAGTAGGGTTGCCTTTGGAGTCGACCACCAAGTGATATTCTGAAAGATTCATCTATGTCGGCGATGACAATAAAGTTCCTATGGAAGCAATAAGGCATTTCGGATTAAGTTTAACTACTGGATGTTATTTGGATTTGAAGGATACTTTTGTTTCTCTGTTATTTAAATGGAATTTGATTTCTACTTCATGTTTCGAGAAAGGTGAATACCTTTGTAGTTTTGGAAATTAAATTTTTAGTTTTTCCTTAAATTCAAATCTTGTTGGTACCGGTATCTTGATTGATCATCTTTATATGCTAGAAACGGTTACTTCCCACAATTAAATCCTGCGCATAGTTTCTAAAGGTACAAAATGAAAATTGGATGAAAAATGTGGATTTGTATGGCACAAGCGTTTAGGTCATATCTTCAATGGTGTACGTGCATCATAGATTGAAAGTGATTAGGATACAACTCTTGACACTCTACAAGAAACAAATATGGTTTTAGATGACAATGAAGTTTCTTCCATAGAGCAAATTCAACAACCTCAAGAAGTGACTTTAAGGAGTCCAGTAGAGGAAGAAGATATGCAATTTCAGATTACTACATTGTATATATGGTAGAACAAGAAGATCATGTGGGAGATACCAGACGATTGCATCGCATATCTTATGGAACACGAAGATTCTACATGCATTGTAGAGGATGATCCAATCAGTCTTCATGAGGCCCTTCAAAGTTTTAACTCCCAATACTGGATTAAAGCCATGCAAGAGGAGATGAAATCCATGAAGGACATTGATGTATGGGATCATGTCGAGTTTCCAAAAGGTGCAAAATCCATTGGTTGTAAATAGATATTTAAAACCAAAAGGGATGCAAAAGGCTATATCAAAAGATATAAGGCCTTTCTAGTAGCAAATGGATTCACTCAAAAAGAAGGTAATGACTTTAAAGATATCTTTTCTCCGGTTTCATCTAAGGACTCTTTTAGGACAATAATGACAACAATAGCTGATTTTGATTTAGAGTTAAGATGGATGTGATAACGGCGTTTCTCAATGAAACCATTTATGAAACCATTTATACGGTTCAACTATAACATTTTGAATTCAAAGATTCTAAATATATGGCTTGTAAGTTAAAGAAATTCATCTATGGAATTAAGCATGCATTAAGGCAATGGAATCATAAACTTCATCAAGTGATTACCTCGTTTGGATTTGAGGTGAATAAGGTTGAAGATTGTGTATATCACAAATATAGTGGGAGTAAGTCTATCTTTTTGGTATTATATGTTGATGATATACTATTGGCTTGTAATGATATATGCTTATTGCACAAAACCAATAAATTTCTCATTAGAATATTTGAGATGAAAGATCTTGGGGACGTCTCTTTTGTCTTAGGAATTTAGATACTAAGAGATCGATATCAAGATATCCTCAAGCTATCACAAAAGGGTTATATCGAAAAGCTACTAAGCAGATTTAACATGAAAGATTGTTCATCTGAAGATACACCAATAGTTAAAGGAGACAAGTTTAGTCTCAAGTAGTGCCCCCAAACAGGTCTTGAAATAAAGGAGATGCAAAAGGTTCCCTATTTCCAATGGTAGGGAGTTTAATGTATGCTCAAGTTTGTACCCGTCCCGACAAAGCATTTATTGTGAGACTTTTGGGTAGATACTTAAGTAATTATGGATCAAATCATTAGAAAGAAGAAAAAAGGGTTCTTTGGTATTTGCAAAGAGCGAAGAACTACATATTAACCTACAAGAAATCATATAGATTAGAGATCGTTGGATATATTGATTCTGATTTCGCCGCTTGTATTGATAGTAGACAATCCACCTTAGGTTATGTCTTTATGCTAGCTTAAGGCGCTAAATATTGGGAAAGTGTCAAACAAACACTTGTAGTTACCTATACTATGGTTGTAGAGTTCATGACTTGCTTCGGAGCATCCATGCATGGGATATAATTGCGTAACTTTGTCACAAGCCTACGTGTGGCCAATGAAATTGAAAGACCATTGAAGCTATTTTGTGACAATAAGGTTGCATTTTTGTTCTCCAATAACAACAAAAGCTTTTTTAGGGAGAAACACATTGACATCAAGTTCTTGCCATTGAAGGAAATAGTTAATAGTTGGTAGATTGGGATAGAACACATAAACACAAACTCCATGATAATTTACTAGCGAACTAATAAAAGTAATTCAATCAAGTAAATCCCATAGACTTTATTAAACAGTATGTGCTTAATGGGTGGATACATGATTTTGGCCCAATAGGCTTAATGAGATTGAGAAGATTTAGTTATTAGGGTAGTTTTTGTTTAGAGAATACTAACTAGACCCCTAACTAATTTCTATTTAAAAATAAAGATAAAATAAAAATAAAAGGCTGAATTTTAGGAAGGAGTTATGGCACTTATTTTATTTTAGTTTATTAGAAATTGCCTTTAATTCAAAAACAAGCTAATTAAAATGGGAAACTATATATCAAAGATTTATAGAATCTTTAAGACATCCTATAAAGGGATACCGGTACCCGAAAAATCAGAATAAAGCTTCTTCATCTTCTCCATTGATTAACGTCAACACAGAATTGTTGTAAACTTAGCAAATTTGAAGCTCGCCATCGTCGTATTCTTCGACTCTTTATCGACTCTTCTTCTGCCTACTTCGTCTCTGAAAACCGTCGATTCATCTCCTATATCGCGTCTTAGAGATGAATCGGAGATATCGCCGTCCATCTTGAACGAGAACAGAAGACGGCTTTTGCTGTAAACATACGTTCATCAACCGACAATCTGACAAGGAAAATGGATCAGTAATTGTCTTCGATTCGCTATATAAGCAGAAAATCGGTAATTTTTGTTTCTGAGATTGACGTTCTGTTCTTTCATCGATTGTTTATGCTTCAATGGTGTTCGATTTTACTGCTTCAATGGTGTGTGGTTGTCAGATAATTTGTGTACATAAATGATGTACGCCTGTATAGTTTGTGTGCGTAGACTATTTTGTTTAATGTACACATTACTTGTGTAGGTGGCTTCAGATTATGTTTATGTGTTTGTGTATGGTAATCTATATAGCATATGTACATGTTTGCTTACATTATGTACATGTTTGCTTATATTATGTACATGGTAATTTGTGTAGGATATGCATAGTTTGTGTACGTAGACTATTTTTATGTGATTGTGTATGATAATCTGTGTAGGATATGTACATGTTTGCTTATGCTATTTTGTTTAAAGTACACACTGCTTGTGTGGCGGGCATCAGATAATGTAACAATTCTTGTATCAACAATTATGTATTATGTGTGTTTAACGTATGTAAACGATTTTATTATGATATGTACATAAATATTTTTTTCTTCTTTCAGTGCTACATTTAATTCAAGAGTCGAAGAAGATGACGATGACGAGATTAGAGATGATGGATGCAATTGTTTCCTTATCAAACGGTTATTATCATCAATTAGCCTATTTAATTTTGGAAATTAATAAATGTAAATAGGAGAGAGAAAGATATGGAATCTTAATTTTTTTTTTCATATTAAATCTTTTCTTTTCATAATTTAGGGGTCTAGTTTGTCAATTAAAACCCATAAGGGCCTACTTTGTACACAATAATACAAAAACTACCTACTTAACCCTTTTACCCGATGAGATTCTATTAGGTCATTATATAAACGATATTGGGTGTGTTTGGTGAGTACAAATTATGGGAATGAAATGAAGATAATGGGATTATGAGGATGAAATTGGGAGATTTTCTTCATCTTCATATACATGGATTATGGGATTATGGGGATGAAATTAACTTTTCATTTTCATCCCTTATATCACCAAATGGGCCCATTATATTGCGATCCTCAATACGTCAAATCAATTAACTGTATTCTATTCACTACCCATCAGAGAGAAAACCTATAGAAATTTCTAAGAATGTTTGACCGAGGGGGACTGTGTACATGCGACACTCATTTGGATCGTATATTTCGCACTAAGATTTGATTTGATTGCTACTATGAAACCATATATGTAATTCTAGATTCCTTTGATTGATCTTCTTGCATTTATGATTTAGGAAATTTAATTATTCCAACACTTAAATCAATTGAAGTTGCATCCTACAACCAATTTCAAAAGAATTTTCCGTTTTAGGCTCGGAGTGAAATAATTCACCAAAATGCACGAGATTTGTGGTTCGGAGTAGAAGCACGATCTTAGACCACACTCTTATTTGTAAAACGCGTTGTCGATGACAACATTTTAATATCCGAAATAAAGATAATAAAATAGAGGTGCAGTCCTTGACCGCGCTTGTTCTCCAACCCGAAAATCTCGTGTATTTGGGGAATAATTTTGCTCCGAAGCTAATTTGGGAAAATTTTCCCCATTTTTGTTTATTGTGGCGAAATATTCTTTTTTTCTACTTTCCATTTGTAGATAATTTCCCTTTTTGGTAACATGATTATTCGAGTAGTTAATTATTCAGTATTATCATAATATCAACTCGCAAGATAAATTTACGCCCTTTGTTATCAGATTGACTGTTTATTTGTAACATTCACTAATTATTTTTGGTAGACTTGTAGTCAAAACTTCGTAAGTAGATAACAGATTGACTTTGTTTTTATCGTTATTTTAATTTCATAGATACTTTTATCGAAAATAAATTTTCGCCCTCCCTAAAATCCTGCGACCGCCACTGCCTGAGATAGTTGATGATCTAAAACCGAGGGTTCATCGTCAACAATTCTAGTTGGGTTGTCAAAAAACAATGGTAATAGATCAAAATCACGAAGATCTTTGTAGCAAAAGCTTTTTTAAAGTGAAACTAGAATGATAGCCATGAAAATGATGAAATGAAATAAGGGTGAATTAGTCACAAAGTTTTGTCTCCATATATGGAATATAGGAGCTAAAGTGATTAAGATTTAGTGCAAGCAAGCTATTAGCTATTAGCTATTAGCTATAGGCAATTGCATATTACCCAACATCACATCCACATCACTTCTTAATTCTTATACTTGAAGACAATCATTCATGTTATTAAGGGAAAGTTGAGAAAAAGGGTCATAAAAGTATATTTCAAATATTAAACAATCTCAAGATTTCATACTTTCAAAGGAGGGGAAAAAAAATAATTGTGCATATTTTTACTTGTGTCAAAAATCTAACTGCACATAGCACCAAGGAAGAACATTTTAAATAAAAGAAAAAATAAATAAATACTATTCCCGAAAAAAATACAAACTTTTAAAACTACTAATATATAAAATATCGTCTAATAGACTAATTTTGATATGATAGTCTCGTTATCAATAAATTTTTAATTTGACAAATACGGAAACAAATTATTGAAAAAAACAATAATAATTTTGCAACCTTTTTCACACATTTTTATACTATGATCTCCTTTTTTGAATTTTATTTTCTGAATTTTTTTTTATTTTTTGGGGTTTTATAAAAATTACTTTATATATAAGTTAATAATTTTAAAATTTTGGTTTTTATTTGATCACGGCTGATAATTCGTACTATACTTAGGAGAAAACACAAAAAAATCAAAAAAATAAAATTTTATAAAAAAAAAATTGTAAGAAAAACTGGTTTTTTCACGATTTTTTCAGACAATTTTTTGCAACACTTTTCTCATGAATATTTTCAGTTTTTTTCCACAATTGTTGATGGAGTGTCATATTGTCAACTAAAATAAGTATTGGGTTATCAAAAAATCATTAAATTCTTAGTAATTTGTTGATGGCATGACAAGCATATCAAAACTGGTTCGTTTATTAGGTAATAATTTATATGTAATTTAGAAATCATAAAGTTTGTATTATTTTTGTTCATAGGTGACAATTTATATTATTTTTTTATTATTATTTAATTTTTTTTGATCTAAAGTTAGTTTTTTACACAAGTTATCTTTTTTCTTTCAAAATACAAATATTTAGACATCAATTTGTTGTTTTGCATAGTAGGAGTTAGACCACTAGTATAAATGTAATATGTACTCCTCCAAATGTAGCACTTACCATTTGCATGTATTGTTGAATTGAATGCTTCAAATTTCCAATTCACAATTCACAATTCACATGGGAGCTAATCAATGCAATTACCAATTGCTAACCACTACCTACTCACAAATCTAAGGAGTAGGCCAAGAAATGCATGCATAGAGATTAGAGGATTATTTGTCCAATCAAAATGTGACCGTTCAAAACTGAATTTAAATTTGAGATTTTCACCGATATTTTCTTAGAGTATTTTGTGTATTTTTTCGTCTATGTATTTTTACTATAATTTTTTTTATTCTGAATTTCTTTCTTTATTATTTTCGTCTTTCGATTTTTTGGTCGGTTGGTTAGTAGGGTTCTATCTAGAAGTATACTATATTGCAACATCATCTTTAATTTATTTATTATATTTTCCATTTTTAATGATGATAATGGTGCGGCGTAATTTGTGATTAAGTATTTAATTTATGTTGTACTAAGATTCCAAATAAATGAAGTAGTGGCAAATATGATTTGATCACTTGATGTAGTCTCAGTTGCTAATGGAACAAGTAAGGTTACTTTAAAATATTATATCATCCCAAACCTACTTCTCAATTTCTAATTATCATCATTATTTATTTACTTTCGGGATTTTAATAATATTATTATTCAATGTTTTTACGTTAAATATAAAATGTGAAGATATCTAAATAAAAAAAAACTCAAAATATGGTAAGTGATATAGTATGTTGATGCCCTAAGTGAATTTGTTGAGAAGCAAATACAACAAATATTCTTTTCTTTCTACTTTTTTAGATTCTTTCAAACTGCAACTCTGTTTTGTCCTATCAATTTTATGCAATTTGCGGTTTCGATACTATCAATTTAAGATTATATTTTATAAGTTTCTTTACTTATTTAAAAAATATATAAAATAAGAAGTCAGAAATAGGAAAAGAACAAAATCTAATAATTAGAGAAAATAATTGAAAGAATTTGGTTAAATAAATTTTTTATTTTTATAGATTTTTGTTTTATATATCCTTTTATCCTACTTATAATCCTCCTGAATGATTAATTTAGTTAAATAGACATATATTTATAAAAATAAATTTATGTTATATGTATTTTTAATATAGTAATAGTGGTAACAAATCTAATTAGTCATTTTATCCAAAAAAAAAAATTTACCAAATTAATACTCATAGTATAAGTTAATAACGTATATCAAAGATTGTACAAGTGATTTTGGACTATAGAGTAAATTATTTAACAGTAAAAATACAAAAAATTGCATAACAAACTTCAACTTAACATATATATATATATATATATATATATATATATATATATATATATATATATATATATATATATATATATATATATATATATATATATATATATATGAGAACACCCCTTAACGTGAGAACATGAGAACATATTTGTAATTATTATTAGTTTTGTTACGAATGTGTCATATCGTTTAATGTATTATTCGTAGTTATTATTGGTTGAGTGGATTATTCGTAGTTATTGTTGGATTTCTAATTATTATTATTCGTAGTTATTATTAATTATGATATCTACTTTAAATCTCAACCTTTATTACTCACCATCCAACAGTGTATGAATGTTTTCATATTCTCACATTAGGGGTGTTCTCATTGGAACCACACCCTATATATATATATATAAAAAGATGTTCTTATAGATGGAGTTAAGAAATTATATGGACATTAAAATATCTTATTATATTTATATTATTGTTTTGGTATAGATTAATAACTAAACAACTTTTCTGCCAGTACTTGAATAAATCTCATGAAAGAATTAAATTTATAAAAATCTAAGTTAGAAAAACAATTTATCTGGACATTATTATTGACAAATTTATAAAAGTTTACAACATATAATTATGAGAATTTTATCTTCTTAAAATACTGATTAACATTTTAATTTTAAATTAAGATTTTCAAACGGATATGTAGAAAATATAAATTGAAAATATCTTAACTTCAATAAGTATAAAATTATTAAAACTTTAATACATAATAGACTTTGAAGTAGATAAAGCCTCAGTAAAGTATTATTCTATTTAATTAGTTGATTAATGGGATAATGAATTTTAGCTAAATGTGCGTGAGACATGAATATATGGGCTTTTTGTTTGTAAGTAAAAAATGTGCATGAGCCCATCCTTTAATTAGATGCCTTCACTGTTACTCTCCTTAATTTCAGATTCAAAACATGTGGAGACATCAATTATTAACACTACTGTTTTGACTTAATTACCCTCATTATAATTTATTTCTTTTTTGGTGCGTACGGACCAAGATATTTACGGATTGCCCACTCGCCGATCATTTGCCACGTGTACACTAGTTTTGAGAGACTCCTCTTTCTCTCATGTGCTTCAAGAATGAAGATTATTCTTTTACTCTCTTTTTTAACATCTTTAATCTTTTTTTATTCGTAATGATTTTATTAAATATAATATAAATTACATCAAAAGACCTGGGAGACGTAATTTTATCATGCAAGACCCGTTGCACCCTTTTGAGAATTTCAATAGTATCGGGCACAAGAAAACCAACAGTGTCGAAAGCGAACGGAATAAATACACCAGAAAATATCTGATGAATAAATTTAAAGAAGAAAGAAAGCAAGACAGATAATGAGACCCAGAGGAAAAAGTGTTGTTCCAAATCTAAAAGCAAAAGGCTTCTTCAAGATCCAATCCAATTCATTCACATCAACAAGATCCTCCCTCATATTCAAATTTGCCAGCATTGTTTGAATGTAATGTTTAAAAAAAACTATATAATATTAACAATAGATGTCTTGCTTTACAAGTGTTCATAATACTTGCTTTGTTTCATGCATCCAAACAGACCCTAAATCTCATTTGCATGTATGTACAAGTTGTGGGTTACTTGAGAAGCAAATATACTCTCTTTTGCAGGGCCAAACTCTTTTGTCTTCAAACTTTGTCAAAAGTTGCAGCATTTCTCACCTTATCAATAACAAGGCCTTTTCTGGGTTTGAGTGCCCCCTGATTTCCTATGGAGAAAAATTACATTTAAGAGTTTGATTGGCCTTCAAGGCAAATAAAAGCATTGCCTAAAGTTATTCAACTAAGACCATGTTCTGAAAGAGGGAAAGATTCAGTAACAAGAACCACTGCTGGCAGTGGCCCAAGTATCACAAAGGGTAGATATATATGACAGTTTAAGGTGAACTCCTCATTTGTGAGTGTTTTTACCTGTTCTTCAATGTTCACGGGGCACCGTCTTTTCATTATTTTCTTGTATGTAACCCTAGGCTCTGTCCAAATTTCATATGATGCAATTAACCATTCATTTCCAAAGTTTTCAACATCTTAAAATAAAGAAATTATCATGCAAATCAAATAAAAATCATTTTCCATGAGTTTTGACATTGTCCAATTCAAACTTGATCAACACATGTAAACATGTCCAAAACAAAGAAACATAAGACAAATAGGTTCAAGACAACTAAACACCATACAATCTACTCTTCCATCTCTTCATTTCCATTGTTTTGAACTTCAATCTCCTTTTCCGACTCAAAGTCAAACCCTTCAACTTCAACATAACAATTTTAGAACATCACTTCAAACTAATAATTTCTCGGGTTGTACCGCTCAAAAAATGGTACAGCCCAGCGCTGTCCAGTGTGTCTAGACGGCCTTCCATACCTTCTTTTGAACACTACTTTTTTTTTTTTTTTTTAATTCTCAATTACATTAATATAAGCTCCTAAAAAACATTTTACCAAGCATAACCTAATAGCCACACTAATATGCTACGACAACACATAAAAGTTATAGCAGGTTATGACTAATACGTGCAGAATTTCTCATACCAGAGACTAGGCGGAACCATAATACAACCAGGAATCAAGAAGAATTCCGGTTCTACATAGTAGTATTTTGTAAGACAGTAAGACTGTACAAAATATGGAGGCAAAGCGTTCATATAAATGATCCTGACAGAAGCAAGAGGCAGAGGATTTACAGCTTAAGCAGGTTGTTTGTAGATTTTCGAGCTTCTCCTTGATCACCAATCTTGACTATCAATGGTTGCTGCAGATCAGCTGGGAGGTTAGCATTTGTTGGCACCGGAGTATTTGAGGTTAATAAGTCATCAAGATCCCCGTGCTCTTCCAATGCCTTATCCAAAGCATTCTTTGCGACTTTAGTGACACAAATTATCAGCACAACTGCAGTTTAAACAACCATAATCATTTGTCATACATTGGATAAGAAGCAATTTTAGCCTTGTGAAAATGTAATTGAGAAACTTGCACTATAAATAAGCAGAGCAACCTAAAACTTCCCTAGGTTTCTCATACATGTAAGAGAACATCAAATGTCACGGTCTCAAAGGGCCCGGCAGTTTGGTATTGATATCAATAGTATCAAAAAACAATGTTTCAGTATGGTTATCAGGTATCAGGTAATGACTAATGAGTATGGCTATCAGGTATAAGATATGTATTGCTGATATCTTTGATATCACTAGTTTTCAGAACATATAATGATATCACTTTGATAACCATTATCACACCTAAATCTTTAATAGCTCGACGATATGGATGACCAGATGACCCCATTCCATAAAATCTACTTGATGGCAAAGGGAGTAGAAGATAAGTTAGTTGTGACATACCTGATACCAAAAGACTCGTCACGAGGAATATCTGGATTCATAATTGAGGATATTTGTAAGCATATATAGTGATTTCGTGATATTGCTAGCAAAACACGAATGAAAAAGAAGTTGGGCAGAAAGGGAGATCTTACCCAACGAGATGGTGAGAACTCGTGCCATCCATGTGTTATATCCGAAAGATCCTTCAAGGTTGTTCCAGCATAGACCAATGCCAGTGTCATTGGCTACAAGAAAATAAGGCAAATTAGTGTGGAACTGGAAATGAAAAACACAGGACGAAAGCAATAAGATTTTGGTTTCTCAGATTCCACTGCACAAGCAACTCGACAGCTAAGGAAGATACAAATATCATTCAAGTAAAAAGGGAGTACCATCATTCCTATCCAGGAAGCTAGCATGTATTGGCTGATAGGAACAGGAGTCACAGATAATAGGTAATTCAACATATTGTATGGCAGCAGAGGCACAAGCCGCAGCATCAAAACAATCTGCAAATCAAAAGAATATCAAAAGGCATGAGATTGAATGTCATTATAAATCTCTATATGTGCCATATGCAAAATTTATTTGATTTATGAATGCCACAGCATAACTATTCAAGGCATCCCAAGAATGCAATCATGACTATAAAATCTATCGAGATTTTCCTTGTGCACATACACTGCTGCTCTAGTTTACCGTTCTTCAATCTTTTATAAAGTACTACTCCAATTCAACGTTTGCTGTAAGACATTGTAAGAAGAGGAAAGAGTTCTGCTGAATAATTTATGAACTAGCGAATTAATGCCAATAACCTTGAATCCCGAACTCTGAATTGCAATTACAACGGCACGGAATTTAGGATAATCCTTAACTTTGGATAAAACATATGGCCTGCCTATCTGCAAAATAGACAATATGGCATCAGTTAGCAGGGAAGAGAACCCCCAAAAGTATATGCTTCTTTGGAGAAGTCGTAAAAAAAAAAACTTCAAACAACTAATTTAGATGAAATTTGAATGAAACCAAATATAGGATATTGAATTTCACTCCCATAGAAAGGTTAGTTCTTAGTATCTCTGTTTAGAAGCATACTCTAGATTTCAAATGAATGTTTTCAAGTGTCTTCCTGAATTAAGCATCACTGAATTAAAATAATAACTAGAGAGAGTGGAAATTAAAAAAAAAAAACTTACCGTTCTACCCAAAATAAAAGCAGCAGTGGCACCAAGGGTAGAACCCAAAGAATCAGCAACAAATCCCACCACCAAACCATAAAGATAGCCACCACCGAGCTGGAATTAGAAGTCATGTCGAATGAAAATATATTCTCAACATTAGAAGATCAAGGTAGGATGTCTTTTTCTTATGTATGAACTATGCACTTCTTGGATGTTTACATTGTAGGATGTCTTTTTCTTATGTATGAACTATGCACTTCTTGGATGTTTACATTGTACAGTGTACACCATTCTTGGTGTATAATAGTATGAGAGGTGAAATATGAGCAACTATTTCTGGTTAATGACACTCAAGGATCGAAAGAAAGATGAATAGACAGGCAATAAATGCTTACAGTGAGTATTGAGGCTGGAACTGCCAGAACTGTCAATGGAATGTATGCAACAGCCCTATCATTGTTGTGCACAGATGTTTGTCAGTGCTGGAAACTTTAGGTCTTTTTATTAAATGTAGATGTATATTTATAAATGAAAAGAATAATTCAACTGCATATTTATTGGCATGCAATTTTTATGTTAGACAGCAACTTAAGAGTTAAGGCTGAACCCATGATAGTCCAACTCAACATCAAGGCTAGTTAAAACTTAAAAAATGAATACAGTTGCAGCCAATTGGCGTGAGCACCTTATCACACATTGAACAAACACAAAAGTAAAATAAAAAATGGCAGTACGAGTTAAAACAGGTAGTTACTGTCACAGTAATTGAAGTTTTCATATTATTTTTACCAGATTTTGTCTTTCTTTGCCTGAAATTTTAGCAAACACAATATTTTAATTCCAAACTTCCTTTCTTATGAGCTTGATAGTACTAAAAATAATCAACTCAACTCAACCAGGGATTACAAAATCCAGAACAGAACACAGAAGTATCTTGTTATTGCCTCATAACTAATAACATTTGGTGATCTGAATCTCACAAGCTCAATTTGCTTGTACCTAAGTTTTTAGCAGATATGCTTATTGAGCACAATAAATGACAGATAAACAGAATGAACAATCAGATACATTTGCAATAAAGAAATGAAACAAATTACATGTTACTTACAGGACTAGTGGACCCCAAGCACCAAGATCATTTTCCACCCACAATAAGAAGTCTTTCAGCATCTGCATAGAATACAGAGCCATGTGAATATGAGATAAGGGAAAGGAATATAGCAAAACGCAGACTTCCAGTAGACAGAAAGACTTTGAAATTTATAACACCCTAAACTTAATGTAAATTGCAACATTGAGTGCATAAAATGTCTTCTTATGAAGTTTCAATATGCCAAGCATAGTCCTAAATGATTTATCATGCATCTCCTAACTCTTGTGCTGTAACACTATAACACGTTCTTAATAAATAGCTTATATAGTAAGTGCTGAATAATAATTTCTCAATGACGATATATCAACAAAGCCTGTCTCAAACTTACACCCCAGAACCTCCATAGCTTTTATAAATGAAAAAAATTCAATGAATATCATGAATACAAGGAACTAAGATGAACGAAAAGCTAAGCTGAGATAAAAGACAGTCAGCGTTATAAGTAGCAATGAGACTATGACATGCTAAAGAAGGAAGTAAAGATATCTTACAAAGCAGAAAGGCAAACAAACTTAATGGTGTTCGTGAATTCAAGAAGTATATGAAAAAAACTAACAACATTTCATAGGATCTCATAATAGAGTTCATAGAATCGAGGAACAAGCTGAAAAATACTCCCACAGATGCAAGACTTTCTATAAAGCTGACAGGAGTAGATCAAACTTATTTGTAAATGCAGTTATCTTTATTAAGTCGCATTCTCAAAATGGATCTAATATGAGAAAAAATATGTACAGCTAATTTATAAACGGTTTACTAATTGAAGTTAGCCATCTAGAAGCACATTCTGCAGTATTTACCCATTTCAGTAAGACAGGAATATTACTATTATCTTCAGCATACCATGTGAAAAATTCTAATTAGAAGGCCTAAAAATATAATGTGTCTTATGGACTTAAGTTGTTAGTTATAAATAGCTTTTCAAATTGATAAGTGATTAGAGATCTTCAGTGCTGCTCCATTAGGATATTGCAGGATGGGTTGCTTTGGAAACAAAAGAATGTTGCTGATGCCTTAAGAACAATTTTCTGAATCACAAAAAAATGAAGGAGGCATGTTGACCAGAAAAAAGAAGAAAGAAATGGGGCAAACAGCTTGAAGAAATCTAAGGACAATATCCTAGTAACTTGAGAAATCCTCGTCACTTTTAGAGTAAATAGGCCGTTTCAGGGCTACTTATATAAGATAAAAACCCTCATGCATCAACGCAACATTGCCAAGCATAAGGTACGAAAGGGAAGTCAATTGGAATGTGAAAGATACACTAAACAGCAGACACCCTGATATTTTATCCATGGACAAAGAAACACGTGGGTGATACACCTCGTAACACCTCTCCACAGAAGAAACATCTGAATTCCATTCAACAGCATGATTTTACTTACAACCCACCTCTTCAGAAGTATAGCAGCTCCCAGTAACTCATTACTACAAAGGTCCTTACACGGTTGGGTATCAGAATGCAAATAGGAAAAGCTCAAGCAGCAAGCATGCTTATTGAATTTTCGGTTCCGTTTGATGACCCAGTTATTTGACCCCTAGAGGAGAAACCCCTTATTGCATCAAGTCTAAACCTCCTTCCCACCTAATCTAAATTATTTTTAAGTGTTCAAATCATCAAACCTGAAAATCAAATGAGACACAACCCACCAAAATTGGGGCATTTTATAGAAGCACGAAATCAAATGAGGAATCACCATAACCATACCAGTAAGGATAAAAACAATAACCGGACCTGTTCAATTGGAAGGGTGAAACAAGCAGTAACGATGGCAACCACGAGAAGGATGAGGAGAGAGATCCTGAATATGGAACCGAAGGAGCAATCCATGGCGGGCAAAATTGAAGAAAATATCTTTCGTATTCGACCAATTAGCCCCAAAAAGCTTAGCTCCGTAAACAAGGAAACAAGCCCTAGGAGGCGTGGGGCCACCAAACACAGAGGGGGTTGATTGATTATTGCATTGTAGATGAATAATTGAGGTGTTTGGTTAGCTCCCTCCCTCCCCCACAATGCCAATCCTTATCAAAATGGAGGTGAATTTGGAGAGAGAATGATTGGTATGTTCCTCTCCCCTGTTTTGTGTGTTGTTATCGGCTGTGGGGTATGAGACGCGTAAAGGAAGAACTGACGCCGTGTTAATCCACAAGGCCGGTTGGTGACGGGAAGTAATCCGGCTCTAGCGGATTCGTTGACTGGCAGCTTTTCTTCTCCTCCGTCTTTTTCCTCTTTCAATTTTTTTTATATATTTTTTTACTACATGGAGATTTTATAAATAAAATAACAAATAATGGGAAGTGGTTTTACTAGGAAGAGTCCAACTCCGGGTAAGAAACTACTACCATTGAAAAGTTACCATTGTTTGAATATGATATGTATTTATTCAATTAAAAGATGTTTAACTATATTTATAATTGTTTAAATATATCAATTGTTCGATTATATGACTAATTGTTTAGTTATATGATCAACTATTCACTATATTCGAAAATTTTTAAATGTTAATTTATATGTTTCAACTAAAATTTTGTTTAAATATATGATTAAATATTAATTAATTTGGACAAATCACAACCCTTAATTATTTTTATCCAAGAGTTGTGAGCCCTTCTCATTTTTAACCCTATGGTCTCTTTCTATATGATCCAAATTATATATATATATATATATATATATATATATATAGAGAGAGAGAGAGAGAGAGTGCGGTTCTCACGAGAACAACCTTATCGTGTAATCATGAGAACAATCTAAGACCGTCGGATGATGAGTATTAAGGGTCGAGATTTAGGGTAGATATCATAATTATTAGATAAATAATATTCTGAAACTAATAATAACTACGAATAATACATTCAACCAACAATAACTACGAATAATGCATTAAACAATATGACACCTTCGTAGCAAATAATAATAACTACGAAGTACCACATTTGATCGAGTATTTTTCAGTGAAATCTCTCCATCCATTTTCTAGTTAAGCTCGTCCATTGGAATTCCTCAACCTTATTATCCATTTTGCACCATTTGGTAGTTTAAGACTAAAATACTTAGGCCCCGTTTGGCAGCAACTTTTGGTAGCTTATGCTTTATACTGTACAAAATTGCTTCGTGTTTGAGAGGGCAAGCTGAAGGAAGATGAAGCAACTTAAGGAAGCTTATGAAAGCTGATTGAAATGGCCTTTCTATCAGCTGTCTGGGGCAAGCTTATGGGAGCTGATGGAGCGGATGAATTTTTTCATTCTCCAAATACACCTGCCTTTTTGTTGCTGAAAATCACAGGTATCGTTCTTCCTCCTATCTTCTTCTCTTCGATTTTATTTGAAGGTATTATTTTCTTCTTCGATTCTAGTCGAAGTTATTCTTCCATCTTCTTCTTCTTCTTCGTCTTCTTCGATTCTCTTGATTTTTGGCATTCTCTTCTTCTATTATCCCTATTTTTGAGTTTTCTGTAAAAACCCTAAAAGTCCTGATTCCGATTTCTTTCTTCGTCCTACCTTTTTTCTTGATTTTAGGCCTTCTGTAAATCTTGATTTTCTGCCTTCTGTAAATCTTGAATTCCGATTCTCTTGATTTTTTGCCTTCTGTAAATCTTGAATTTCGTTGTTCTATGTCGATCCTTAACAATGCCCCTTGTTGACAGATTCCAAGCACAGGCTCATCGTCGAGCTTCACTGACAGGTTTTTGTTGTTTTCTTCTACTTCTGCAGTTGTGTTATGGTTTAGCTACTCCTTAAACTTCATCTTCAATGTCATATTAGCTAGGGCATAAACATTATCATAGATTTCCTTTGATATTGAGCATGAAGATTGTGAATCTTGATTTTATTTAGATTCTGAGTTAATGATAGCATTAGGTCAATGCATTCCCTGAATTTATTGTTTGGTTTCAATCAAATCGGGTTTTAACGCAAAACCCTGATCTTATTTCTACAATTTTGTCGTTCTTGTTTGAATTTATGATATCAAGTATGAACACGGGTAGGAATTATCAATCATACCAATATACAGTTCTTCGTATAGATCCTCACATATCATCATATGATGTCTATTTTGTGGTATAAGCTGACCTCAATCGATGTTAGATCTCAATGATATCTTTTTTTTTTGAAAAGGTATCTCAATGATATCTTGTTATCATAATACACACGATATGATGTACTCAAAAAAATAGTGTTATTATTGTACCCATATCTAATATTGATAACTAGATATGACCCATACCCATAGTACCATATTTCATATCCAGTTTTGATACTGATACCAATCGATAATTGCTTTATAAAACATGGCATGATATGACGTATGATCATTTTATCTTCATTCTTTGACAACATTGGTGTCAGAATTTAACTTCTGCTATGTGATTTATTATTCTAGTGGTTAAAAGGTTTCCTTGAATTCAGTCAAGAGAAGTTAGCGTTCATTGAAAAATTGAAATTTATTGATTAGTATGTATGCATTCATTCCACTGATAAAAATGTCGGTTGTTCTTATGCCTGGAATGCAGAATTCTTGACACCATTCTTCTGTACATACTAAAGAAAAATAACTTGATCAGTTCATGGCTAGATGGGTATAGAGATGATACTTGTCCTAATATACATGGACCTACTTACCTAGATTTCGAAGAAAGGATAGAATATCATGTCCATATTGATATTTGATTTCACCTAATGTTTTCAATTTTTGTCTTTTTATGTGTTTTCTTGATTCATAAACTGAATATGTGTTTACAGTCAGAGGGTAATTCACATGGAGCATTTACAACCACAAATAGATATGAACAAGAAACATACAAATCTTCAGAGAAGGTAATATGATGCAATACAGTCACTTTTGCTAGAAAACTCAGAATCTATAATCCACCCTTTGCTGTCTATTTTTTTGTTTTATTATGATATCCTTTTGCTGTCTTATTTGTTGGTTAATTAGTCCCTTTGTTGTCTATTACTCACAATTCACGTGTATCATGAACTGCATCAATTAGAGGTATTTTTCTCACATGTATAAAAAGGTTAGCAAAGAGATTTAAAGAAAATATGGCTTCCAGCCTTTGGTCATGCAACCAGTCAGTTGGTCTAATGATGTCTACTACCTTCAACAGGTTTGCCACTACTCACCAGTACCTGCATATAAATATGAGCTAGGTTTCTCTTACAACTAATCAGAATGAATCTAGTCATCTAATGATGTCTACTACTTTCATGATATGTTTCCTTGTATGTATTGTTGTGATGTATTGTAATGTGATAGACTGTTTAATTTATGCATCCCGATCTTATGGAAATTATATAAACATTCAGGTCCTACATCTTAACAATGCCGATGCTCTTTTAGCAAACAACTGGTTGTCCCTTGAAATCCAAAAATGCAGGTGCCATGTAAATTTCCAAGCACTCAAAGTTAATTCTAAGATTGAAGATTTGGGGTACAAATTGATTCATATTCTTCAAGGAAAAAGGCGCTTCATTTCTCTGCATCTAAGATATGTGATGGACATGTTGGCTTTCGCAGGCTGTACCCATGGTTGTAGTGAAGAAGAAGCTGATTATGTAATTAGAGAAGAAATTGATTATATGATTCACCTGTGTTTATGAAAAATACAAATATAAAAAAATCTTTTCCTTAGTGTTTAAATACTTTTTTTTTATCATTTATTTCAATTCAGATTTATTTATAGTAGTACCCTATTAATTATTTTAGTGTTCCAAGTCTTATAAATTACATTTTAGAATTTTGGTAAACCAACGAAATAATTAACTATAGAATTATTTTTGGCCAAAAATTATTATTTCACAATATTTATTCAAATATAACATCTTTTAAATAAATATTTCTATCACAATAAAAATAACAACTTTAAACTACTAATAAAGCCCTTTTCGGTAATTTTACGTTTCAATAAGCTTCGTTCAACTCGTACTTTCCAACGCTATACTAGCTTATTACAAACAATCAGCTACTTAAATCATCTTCTTATTTCAGCTTCCGTTTCAGCTTCAGCCATAATCAGCTTCCGGTTCCCAAATGGAGCCTTAGTGAAGCTTTCCTCATGCTCCTTGACAAACACCAAGATGACATTTGATATTGACTTTGTACCATTTTGTAGTTTAATACTAGCATACTTACTCAAGCTTTCCTCAACTTCATTATCGACTTGTACCATTTGATATGTTTTCTTTTAGTTTTGAGCATTTATTGTGTATTTTGAGTGTTCTTTTGCAGCTTTTTAATTTTATTTTTAAATTTTTTATTTGGAGTTTGTTTGGTTTGGTTTTGTTTAGAAACGTAATTGAAATCTCAATCTTTAGTTTATCAAAAACTTTTATCCTCACAGAAAAAGGCTCAATACAATCCAAGACACTTGGGTATCGACAATACCTCCATATAGTTGTAACATGAGGTAAGATTGTATCCGATTTAAGCCAAACCTATTGTTGTAGATATAGAATAGTTAGTTGGACTAAAGAAAAACGCAATAAACTACAACTAAATGATATATTGTTCAATGACAGCTACATAATGTGTTACGTCTTCAACTCATGCACTAGTACATATCTCGGTAGGTGGGCCTTGATTTGGAGTGATCTTCATTACTGGTAAGCATGTTTGCAGGTTGTTTTCGAGAATGGCAAGCACAACATTGTAATATTTGTGCAGCGGCAAAACCCATGATAGGCGGCAGGATCCAACATCTTGGCGGGAAAAGGTCGGGTAAGGCATGACAAACGTCTTTGACGTGATCTTCAAAAGGCAAGTCACGAACCCACACCTACAAAAACAAAAATTATAAATTATTTCAACAATTCAAAGAAGCAAAAACATAAAAATCATGTCAAATATACTCAAAATAGTTACCTTTCTGTATATTGTTTCATGAAACCGTAACTCCATAGCCAAATCACTATGGACAGTCAAGTAGCAGTCATTGCACAAGTATCCAAAAACCATTGTGATGCGCGATATCCACAGTTTTTGCCTCCAATGATATATATATATATATATATATAGAGAGAGAGAGAGAGAGAGAGGTTGTCTCCCATGTAAACAGCTCTTACCATGTAAAATGAGAACAAATTGTATCCGTTAGATCGTTAAATAGATGGTTGAGATTAGACGATATTAAAGGGAAAAAATCGTGTTATTAATGGAAGAAATATTCGCCGGACCTGACTCTATATATTCGGCGGTATAGTCACATATATTCGGTGTTTACATGTTCACATGGTAAGAGTTGTTTACATATGAGTCAAGATCTATCTATATATATATAAGGAAGCATGAACTAATGAATTTTATCGGGACACCAACTATGTTGTCCAAGGTTGTAAGACCCCAATTTTTTTGCCTTCACCGCCCCTACAGTGAACGAAAACATATCGGGCATGATCTGTAGCGTATCCGCCCCTGCGGATACGCTGTAGATCATGCCCGATATGTTTTCGTTCGTTTTATCTTCCTTCCATAGATAGAATATCCGATCTTCTATCTTATGGGCCGGCTTCCTTATCTTCTCCCTAACCCTAGAACGACTTTCCTTCTATCTTTCCAGCCCTTTTCTATATATTTCCGTCTTTTCTCCTTTTTCCCGTTTCTTGCTTATGCTTTCTTCAACCCCCGAGTGTTGCAGCTTTGCTTCTTGTGATCTTGTTGAACGCGTAAGTTCTTCCTCCCTTGTTCTTCATCACGTTCATGTTGTGGCTGCATGTCCATCCTTCTGTTTTGTTTTCTACTTTCATTCTTCCTTTTTCTTATTCTCCAAGAATCAAGTTTGAACCTTGATTCTTGTTAGCATCCTCGTTATTGATGTGATGCTGTTCTCAGGCTCTTTTGGTTGAGTCTTGACGTGGTTGGATCAAAGGTTCGAGCTTTGGATCCCTTGATGAGAGTTTCCGTCGAGAAGAAACCCCGACAGCGTTCTGCCAGTGCACCGCCCCCGCGGATGCACATATCCGCCCCCGCGGCAAGCCGCCCCTCTGCCTTGCTCCGCCGCCCCCGCGGTTTCTTCTATAGTAACTCCCGTTCTTGTGAGTTGCTTCCTTCCTTGCTTTCATCGTTCCTTTCCTTGATTCTTATGGAGGTTCTTTGTCCCCTAAGTGTTCTGTAAGACTAAGGTTGAGACCTTAGCTTGTGTAGATCTCTTAGGATCATTGAGACTAGAAGTTATAGACTTATAGCAACCGTTTCGTTCCTGGTTCGTGATGCTTGTGTGAACAGGCTTTCCTTGCTCCTTTCTTGAGGGAAACTGAGTTGTTCTCTGAGTTGCTGTTGAGCTTTTAGATTACCTTCGAGTGAGGTAAGTCCCTTGGACTTACTTAGTTTCATTCTATGTATTGGTTTGATTGCATTGGCTTGTTTGTGTTGTTTATTGTTATAACGGGTAACCGGAATAAGAATCACCTTTTATAAACGTGATTAACCCAAGTGTATGATAACCGGGCAGTGACCACTTGTCTAGTTCTACATGAGACTAGAATATGCTCTTGTAACCCAGACCCGTAGGTAACGAATAATACTGATCTATTCCTATTGGTAGACGAAAGCGGAGGCAAGTTTTGGGAGATTCTCGTGTGACAAAATAAGTTGAATTAGTAATGGATAACTTAATGAAAAATAATAACCGGTTGAGTGCGAGCATGCTATATGTTTACTTTACCTTATGTGTGTTTGTGCCTTTACGTTCATTCCGATATCTAGAATGTTACCTAACGGTTTATACCGATATTGTAGATGTTCCACGGGTTCAAGATGCTGCTGAGTGATCCGGACGGTGTGCTCAGCCGGGGTTCCCGTACATTATAGGACGGGATCGGGTTTATGTTTATGTTGTTGCTTTTCCTTTTGTTTTGAACTCGGATGCGAATCTTTTAATCTTCCCTTTGTTTAAACCTTGGTTTTATATCGAGTTTTGGTTTTCATTTGTCTATGTCTTGTTGTAAGGTCCATTGCGTTGTTGCTACTCTGAGGGTCGGGACCCATTGTGAGGTCCCAGCCTGTAATGCTCCAAGTTCCCAGAACTTGGGGTGTTACAAAGGTCTTGACTCTCTAAAATTATAGGCTCTCTTACACGTCTTGAACCCGAGAGACGACCCCGTCTAGGGCTAGTTGGAGTCAACTCAATTGGATCACCGTCAATAGAACTCTCTAACTCGACCCCCTCTTCCACGTCCCGAACCTGGTAGACGACCTTGTCAACTACCTATTCCATATGTCCTCGATCCCGATCCATGCTCCCACGAACTCGGCTCTATCCTTTTGATTCCTTACTGGTTGGTCTTCTCCTGGGCCTTACATTTGTCGACTCCCTCAACATAGAGCTTCTTGGATCTATAACATCTTTGTAAAACGATGTCATTCGCTCAATTTGTTCGGAGGTAAGTGCCCTTGAGTCCATCCTTTGTGATGCAAAAGCATCCTTAAGAGCACCTCCAGAACCTAGACGCAACACATGAGCATCTCATAAACAAGGAGAACTCAACACATGAGCAACTAAGGAGCTAACTAATATAGAGGCATCCACAGGAACACCCGCAAAACTAGAACTTAGTTCAGAAGCATCTCAAGAGCAAGGAGTCCCAGAACCTGTAAGGAAGAGGAGAATGTCAAAGATAATAAATGATGTGGTCAAATGGGACTTAAGTAGAAGAGGAAAGGGTCTACATGCCATCCGAACGAAGAGGAAGATGACGCATCATAGAACTCATCAAACAAGGAGGTCTCGAGTTTATCAATACATGAGAATGGACTCACTAACAACAAAGAAGAGAGAAGCTTATAAGAAGAACCCTTGCTCCTCAAAAATAGAAGACCGGACTCACATTCAAGACCACCCCAACACTCGATCCCCAACATGTACGAAAACACAATCATGCACGAAGGACGTACGTATCCATGCAAAAGAGGAAGACCGACCATGCAAACGTAAAACTTACCCAAGAGTTATATTTTGTATCCCATAAAGACATCTTTAATTATGTGTTATTTTTACGGTTTAATTAAATTTTCAGCCCAAGTCATTTTTAAGTCTTCTAATAGATAAGCTTAAAGATAGATTTGAAAATCATATCTTTAGAAATACTTGAGGTCCAAGTCTTAAAAGAATTAATCTTTGTAGAAGATAGATTTTATTTTATTATTTTCTTAGACCTAGATCCTATCTTATTCTAGATAAGATACGAGTCTACGGGATGTGATAGAAAACCCATTCGGTCGAACCCTTAAGCCCCTGTAGCCTACCCTTACCCTATAAATAGGAAGGTCGTGCCTCTAATTTTATTATCTTGAAATAAATACATTTTTGTTAAACACATTTGTGTTAACTCTACGGTGTCTACCGTAATCTCCCTGTGCGGAGAGCAAACCTAAGTAAGCGACGTCTTGTCCGCAACTCGCTAGGACTTGTTTGAGTGCGTTCTACTTGCCACGACAGAGCATAATGCTTCAACTATCCACAAGTGAACTTCCAAGGTGCTCTAGGGTTTTCACGAATGCCTATTGTGTTTTGGTTGTAGTGGAAGAGTTCTATAGGACTTTACTGGTTGTGTATTAGGTACGATCGTGTCCTAGTGTCCTTCCAAGTAGCTTCTTAGGGTTCAATCTTGATCTATCCAACTATTGATCCACTCCACCATCAGATCATCTTTTTTCCATATCTCTTTCTTTTGTTGTCTTTTCTACTGAGTCGTTTAGATTTCGAAAGATCGGGCCACCTACACGGTTGAATACCCCGTGTCACTTTTTTGAATTCGTTCAACGTCACTAGGTGGAGGTTGATGTAAATTGTGTCTTGATCCTCTTTGTTATATCCACTAAATGATAATACACTTGGTTTCAAAAAGGATGGATTAGATCCAAAATTAATTGAACTCGTGATAGATGTGATGTTGTGTGGGTCATCCAACTTCAAGGTTTCCAATACATCTTTCGGTTTTAAACCCGACCCCCAAGTTCACGACACACCTTCTGATATTTTGTGGGTGTCAACTGACCGACGAATGAATGACTCTTTGTTATGCTAGAGTTGAGCGCGAGACAAATCCGAGACAAGGGTGCCAAGAACTTGTTCGCCCAAAACGTGCACACAAAAGTCTTAAATTTATAACTCGATCTCCTAAACTCCTAGCGAACCCACATTGTATGGGTCATATCATAGCAAGGAAAGTATTTCGAGGTCGAAAACAAGAACTGAGGTGAAACTAAATCATCTAAAGATCATGAATAGTGAAAATCTAAACTAAGATGAGAGAAAGGAATAAAGAAATTAAAATCACAATGTTTTTGGTTTGTTTTATGGTGATCAACAAAGATCAAAAGATATGCAAACTATCAAACAAACAACAAACAAACACAAGACATGTGATAAAATGTAAGAAGAGCCGATTCTAGAGATCAAGATTTCTGGTTATGGCATAGGACTCAAGGTTCTAATCATCTAAGGATAAGTTGCGGTTTTTCGGAAAAGGGTGTTTCTCTAATGGGAACAATTACCGGATAAGTCTCATGTTCCGCTAGTCTCAAACCAAAGTCCTATTACCGGGTTAGTCTCAAGGAGCTAAGGTCGGGAATTCTACACAAACCAGGCCACTACCTAAGGGTCAAACCCCTCCTTACCGGGTAAGTCTCGGAAAAGGTAAGTCTTATGCAATGAACCTAGCACATTCAATCCAATAGCAGCTTTGAGGCTCACTACTACCTGAAGTTCATCATCTTCTATACCTAAGAGCGGAAATCACCGGGTAAGTCTCATTCCTCAATTAGTTTGCTAACTTAGGTCACCCTAAGCTAGATTAAGCTCAACAAACACTAGGATTTCAACAAATCTAACATCTTAACATACAAATTCATCAACAAATGGACAACAAAACAAGAATCTCGGGAAGATCAATAGAATCTCGGCCGAAATACCCAAAAAAATATGCCGAGATTTCATTTTGAGTTAGGGTTTCGAACACAAATCATCTTAAGCTAACACGCAAGTCCATTCTATTATTATCCAAGCCATAACCATCTATCCCTCACCCTAAAATCACAACTATTCAATCAATAACATACATTTCAAAGGCAAAATCCATCATACAAGCATGCATGCATTCCATAACAAGATAATGAGATAAAGAACAAGGAAAGAAATGTAACTTAGCTGGATAAAAGTTTACACAAGTCTTATAACACTTCCAGGGGGGCTCCAAGTCAGATCTTACAAGCTTCCCAAAGAATCTCACTTAAAATGACTCAAACTCCCTCTAGATCTAAGGTTTAATGAATATAATCTAATCTTCCCCAAGAACACCCACAAGGGGCTTGGAAGAGAGTTGGAAGAAGTCAGAGCGAGGGCAAAAGTCAGCCCGCAAGACAACTCAAATATTCCACCAAAGGCAACAAAGGGTCGGGCAAAGGAATCGTGTGACAAGTGTTAGAGTTGTTCTGAATAGGAATCTCGACCAAAATCTCGGCCGAGATTTTCATGCTCCAACTCCCCTTGGATCACCAAGTCATGAGTTGGTTCAAGGCATGCAACAACTAGGTCTCTTGTGTCTTTCTCTACTCCAAGCTTGATCCTTCGGAACTCCGGATATGAGCCACCACGAGGCTTGAACCTCGAATGCATCAATAACGTCCAAATTATCCCAAAAATACTTACAAAACCGAGAAAAGCTCGTGTAGACGTCTCTTCTAGCAATATGACTCGATTAAGCATAAACGTCACAAGCTAATGCCAACCCATGCATGAATAAGGGGAAAACTACCTAAATGAATGTCTAAATTAGTGTCATAAATCATGTCATCACTCTTCAATCGCTCAAAAAGGCCGTGTATGTGGATCCCACAATTTGGCCTCAAAGTAAGTTTACCATGATCACTTTGATTTCCCTCTAACCCAAATGGACACCCGATCTTCCTCGACCTAGTTTCTCAACTACTAGATGTCCCGGACCAACGTCCTTCTTTCTCCTATGACGCCTATAACGTTCGCATGTCAAGAGAAATATGCACATACCTTTACTATTTAGTCATTATGATTTCATTACCAACACCATATTCTTAGACCTCGCCATGAACTTGACTATGTTCTCTCTATCATGAAAAAACTCGTGAAGCTCAAACATAGCTGAATAATATGTACCAGCAACATCAGATGAATAGTCTGGGAGTCCCTATTTTAAAAAAATTACCTAATATTAATATCTATCTAAGAGACTAATATTTCCAGAATATCAATAACTAATATTTCGTAGATAAAATCATCATACTAAAATGACTAATTCCGAATAATACTAAAATAAAAACAATATAGAATAACAAACTTACTAGAATACAAACTTACTAACATTTATAAACAAAATCATAATATAAAATAACGAATCACAAACTTACTTCGATGTGAGAAACAAACTCATCAGTATTGTTGTATGTGTTTTGTTGAATGGAAACGTAACTTCGTCTTCATAAAGTTAATCGGAACTTTGAGAAGTAAGATATGAAGCAAATGAGATATGTACATTGAAACTTTTTGTGGTATTTATAACCACTGGATACTCCAACGGATATAATCCAACTGATAGAATTATAGCCGTTGGGCGACGTTCGAAACCAACAACAATATATTGAACTTGAACGTAGCCGTCCTGCGTTGAAGTTCAATATTTTCAACGCAATCGGTCGGCGTTGATACTGTGTGTTTGTGATTTTTCCGTTGTGTATATATGATTCCCCATAAAGAAAAAAAAGATAACTAATGCATTATATTATTTCAATTTCCAAGTTTAAGAAAGTAAAAAAATAGAACCCATATATATAGGATTAACTAAAACCTAAACTAAAAACTAAATAAAAGAAAGAAGTATCCAATAATCTAAATTATGTACCTGAACAAGGAGAATATAGTTTTATTAGCTATAAAGAAGTATAATATAACTTAAATAAATATCATAGGATCTCCCAAAATTAATTTGTTCTAATAATAATTCCAAGAAGAAAAGAGCAGGCCACTGGGTCTATGGGAATCGATCGGCCTGGTGTGCTGTAGATCCGGTCCAGCTGGCCCAAGAGAGGAGAAGGCATGCATGGGACAGACGCCGAAGATGGGACGAAAGGAAGCATTTGGGCCCGCGTCTGAAGCAAGAACAAGGCTGCTTCTCTTCTGGGCTGTCTGTGCTTGAGTTTACTGGGCCTGATTTATTCTATTTTGCCGTATTGTTTATTAATAAATAAAGAAGGATGATATATTCACGTCAAAATATTTGCAAAAGTATATGGACATCTTCAAGCGCATGTATAATGGTATACAATTTTTTGTGCGCCTTAGGATACGCACTACCGCTAAAAATTTTATGCATGTGCAAGGAGAGGCGCCCACCCGTTTAATTAAGAGTGAATTGATTAAGTAGGTCTTTTTGTCTAATGTAGCGTGAAACATGTTTTTTTGTTTATTTTTCACCCTCTTAATCAAGTGTTTTTGGAATTAAAAAATAATCTTAAATTAACAAGGACCTAGTTTGTATCAACGATACAAAAAGGCCTTATTAGACCAATCTTCTCTTTAATTAACCCGAAATACCCTGGTTATTTCCCTTTGCCATGCAATTGCGAAGACGAAGCTCCTTCAGTTGCGTTCCCGGCGGGTGATTTCCTTCTCTGTGCTCCATTTGCTTTTCTGGGTCGCTCCTCCCTGTTTTAAGTCTCGTCAATTTGTGTTGCAATCTCTTGCCCTTGGCTTGTTCAGTGTTACTCAAGCGTAAATACAAAGGTAAATTGTGTGGTATTTATCTTCTCCACTACATACTATACCCTATTAATACAAAGGCAAAGTGTGTGGATTTTCATCTTTACTTACCCTTTGTTATAGTTCCCGTCAATTTATTTCCCTATTTCGATTAGGCATGTATTTTTTTTTTTTAGGCATAGGGCGTGCTTACAAAGGAAGAAAGCAGTTCCGAAACGTAGAGACGGTGGTTGTGTACATGGGATGAGATGCGTTGGATGTGGTAGGTTTCTTAAGTTATCTCGTTAAAATTTGAATTTTACGCAATATTTGATTGAGTTATCTTTGATGTTAGAAGAATATGTGCTCCTCGTTGTTGAGTGTTTGTGTATGTTATGGACTTTGTTTTAAATTTCTGTTAGAAAATGAACGAGTGTAGATTATTTGAGTGGCTTTAGCCTATCTATTTCTCACCTCTCTTAACCAACTGATTGATGTATCCTTCCTGACCAATTTCCACCTCTGTGGGCATTTACCAATGGTGGCGTATCAACATTCCATGAGATTTGCCCGTGTTCTTATTTATGGACTGTTTATCTTGCAATCTTTCTAACAACTTCTTTGCTTCTACATGAATACAATTCATTAAGACTAACTATATAATATCAATTTTGCATCCCGACCTCGGAATCTTGTAAAATGATGTGGTCTAGGTGCTAAATTCCTTCTAATCCGACTTGTCTTCATGATCTTCGATTTGTAGGTTTTTGTATGTTATGTTTCATTTACCTTTCTATAACTCTTGTCATAATTTGAAT
The DNA here is from genome assembly GCA_033239045.1 of Fagopyrum esculentum. Lineage (NCBI taxonomy): Eukaryota > Viridiplantae > Streptophyta > Magnoliopsida > Caryophyllales > Polygonaceae > Fagopyrum > Fagopyrum esculentum. The sequence continues at coordinate 22,018,099 of BSUD01000003.1, forward strand.
ATATATGGATATTGGATCAGTAGCTACTTATACTTTGGATTCAAACTTATCGTATTAGTTGCTTATATTTCTATTGGTCTTTGTTTATTGGCATGGTTATTTGTTGTTATTGAGATGTTGCATTCTGATACAGAACAACTTTATGACAACCTAGAAGCATTGTGGTTTGAGACTGATATCAAGGCTCCTCTTATTGCTTGCAATGTTGAACTCATCACGTCTCCATCCACGTGCCTGCCTTGTAAAGATATCCATGAAGAAGGTTGGTACTCATATAAGGCCAATTTATTTGTTGTTATTGAGATGTTGCATTCTGATATGGAACAACTTTATAGACTATTTTTCTATGAGGCGATTTGTCGAACATTTTGTGTGCTGAATAAAATGAGCATATAGATTGTTCAATTGAAGCTATTAGACCAACTCATCATATATGTTTACATGTATTTTTTCAATCAAACCTATCAATTGTACTCAACAATAACATCCTCAGTCTTGACATTAAAAGTATGTGTTATGGCTTCAACATAACCCCGAGCAAACCTGAAGACATGCTTGAGGCCTCCAATGGAGGAGTTGTTGCTCCACTAGTTCTAGCGACACGCTCAAAGAGGTAAGAGTTTGGGAGGGATATAGTGATGGGGAGATAAATTGTGTAGCAAGAGAATGAGGTCGAGAGGTGAGCATGGACGCTGAGGGAAGAATGGGATTGAATAGTGGAGGAGGGAGGCGCAGAGGGCTGTTAGGGAGGTGTAGAGATGCAGAGAAGAGAGAGAAGGAAGACTGAGGGTAGAAAGAAGAGCGTTGCAGAAGCCACGAGGGCTGTGTGAAGAGAGAAACAGAGAGTTGGAGGTACGCGAGCTGCTACTTGGTGAAGAGGGAGAAAAGAAGAGCAAGGTAACAATTGCAAAGGGAGGGCAATAACAAAAGAGTCGGGGAGAGATAGAAACAATGACATCTTTAAAAAAAGTTGAGAGCCCTTGATTTAAAACTCATCCGATGGTTCACAACGCTCTATATTCCTATCTAGAAGCCTCCTCCTCACCGGAACTTCTCTCTCTCTATATATATGTGTGTGTGTGTGTTGTAATAAATTGAAACCCAGAAGACAAGTAATTTTTGTAAAATTTGTTAGTAGTCTTTATGCCAAAGTTATATACAGTGTCCGTCCAGGCTTTGACTATATTCTTCTTGTATGGAGTTAACCATGTACACTCGAGATATGTCATTAAACCCAATGTCAGATACAACCCCCTTCATTAAGCCTCACACTTTTCCTCCGTCTTGGATGAAAAAAAAATATAACAATTACTCTTAAACTTGTCACGATCCTCCTTAGAACCCGTTCTATCCAAAGCAACAACTCTAACGTTACAACCGATGTGCCACCAACATAACATATGTTTTACATCGGGGTAAACTTGTCCGAGTGCATTAATTAAACCCAACTCTCTGTCCGTCATTATCATTTGTGACTCACACCTTCTCCGTACAAAGTAGGAAGTTGATTTAATGCCCAAACATAACTATCTTCACTCTCCTTGGACATGAAACCAAATGCGACATTGAAGTTCTTATTCGTACACGTAAAACCAATGATTACTTTTGCATCAACCGTCCTTCAAATGCATGGCCTAATAACCTTTGTAGAAAATTGTGATTGTGATACCAACATACATTTGAATCATCCACTGATCTCGCTCTACCTCAAAACCGTACAAACAAAAAGGGCAAGACGATAACTTAGTGATGGTTTTCATGGGTTATGATTTTAACTTACATCATTTTTCGTCTTCATCTTTGCCTTTTAATTGTAAGTTCCGTTGTTTACACATGACAACCATATCCTCATGAGTCGTTTTTTGGTGCTTGGCGAAGAACGTGTTATCATCAATACCATGTTATAAGATGTACCGATTGGCTGAGTTGAAAAAAGTGGTGAAATCGGGATAAATTTTTACTTCGAGGCTTTGATCACTATCATCTGAATCCATTTTTTAATAGGTCTTTTTGGACTAAGACGGTATGACTTCAAAGTTGTGTGTTACGCTGGTTTCTTACAACGTCATTTATAAAACATAAAATTTTGTAAACTTACCTTGTGCGCATTAAGAAATGCACGAATACGTATCCAAGCTCATGTATTTTTATAGTTTCAATAACAAACCCATGAATATCTAAATGATTTGAAAACAATCCCGTGGGCCTTAAGAGGCGCATGTTTTCCGCTATTCGTATTGCGCATTGGTCTCTTGCGCCTTGTAAAATGCATTACTCTGTCTCAAGAGGTGCATTGGTCTCGTGCGCCTTGTGAAACGCATATATACTGCACCGCAAAAGGCGCATTTAGGTCTTGTGCGGCTTTAGAAGCGCACATATTTTGGCGTGTCAAAGTAATACTTTGACGTGTATTTGACTTTCAGGCTAAATAAATGATTTTTATTCAGATACTCTTAGGAATTGACTTTTTATCTTAACTAGGTTGCATAACTTGCATCCGGAAAGTGGGGGAAAATTTGCAGCTAAAGTTCTTCCATGACAAAATTGTCAATCTTCTTGCTTTTTTTGGGAAATTTTAGAGCTCTCTTCAATGGTTTCAATACCTTTTGCAGAGTGATACACAAATTTTGTCAAGCACCAGTAAACTTCTCAATAGGTTTATGAAGCTACTACCCAAAGGCAAATCAAGAGAATTGGGAGAAAATCAACTTTGTTCCAAAGGTCAAGAACAACACAAGAACTATTCAGTATTCAAAGGAAACAAACAAGTGTCTTTATTCAAAAGGTCAAGAATATAAACATTAACGATATAGAAGAGCACTTACATAAAATAAACCGCAGTTAGATATTAGCAACTCTTTCATTTGTTGCTTGTTGACTCCCTCTGCATCAACTAAAGTCTATCAAAATGAAGCATGGATCCAATTAATGGTAACCAAACCAGCCATACATAAAGCAAAAGTATAAATACAATTGACGTAGTCAAACCACCAAACCAGGTCCAATATTTGTTTCAAAACTATAGCTAATATTGTTATATATGAATCACATATTTTCTAAAACTAAGTCCCAAGTACAATGTCAATAGTTACCATACAAATCAACAAGATCCAATCAAAACACAATGCACAGGACAAACCTGAAATTGTGCATAATAATCCCGGGCCAGGAATTCCTCAAGAGGACGAACAACACCAAACTACATTACTTCATCGATAGGAGGACTGCATTCTGTTAAGTACCCAAAATAAATATATTACACTGAGCTCCTTGTCACATGTCAACTACTCTTTCTTGATAAACCAATGGAATTCAAACTCATAGTTCATTTTTCGGTGATTTGCAGCAAAGTAACACTTGACAACACCAAGCTACACTTTTCTTTTAATTGTGATTTATATTTAAAAGTTAAAACTAATTGAAATATTGGTGAAATAGTTTCTGTAAACAAGTGAGATTGCCAACATTAATTTTATTTCATCCATTCATGTGAATCGTTAAGATTAAGTGTAACACCCCAAGTTCTCAGAACTCGGGGAGCTACTGGTTAGGACCTCACAATGGGTCCCGACCTTAGTTTGCCAACAATTTTACTAGGATCTTACAAAAAGGCACAAATGTATTATAAATTCTTTAAAAATAACAAACAGTATTTGTATGAATGAACAACACGTGACAGCCTTACAAAACATATATAAGTATATAACATGCATGCCGAAAGGAAGACTCCCCCGTCCCCGTCTAATGAGTACGTGGACCCGACTGACCATCCGTCCCAAATCTCTCTGCAACTGTCTATCTCTACAAAATCTACAACACGGATAAACCGTTAGCTAACTAACCAAATTTAAGCAAAGTAAGGATAGCACAAACACACCTAAGATAACAATAAACAATCATCATATTGGCACACAAACCGGTTCTTATCTGTTAATTTAGTGATTCACCTTATTCCATTTTACAGTTGTGGCACAAGAAATCTTAAGAGTTCTCGTCTCCGTTCCTTATCCAACTGGGTGTAGGTCTAGCTTACCTCCGCCGGTAGCATCACGAAAAACCGAGTGTGGACTAGTCCCTAAAGAAACCCCCAGCGTCCTCAGGCTAACTGAGCAGAATGTCACCGCCTGTTACTCTTAGGCCAAATATGTAGGTCGGTTAATAATTAATAATAATAAGTACAACTATAAGCACATCATTCAAACACCACTATCATTATTCACACTCATATCCAAAAGCTAGCTAAGTAAGCCCAAAGGACTTACCTGAATCAAGTCCCACTCTTTTAACTCTCAACTCGGTATGTAACCGTCCCAACTCAATTGCCTGTCATAAGAGGCAAGTGGATCAAAATACGTTCCATATTCCTTAGAAGTCTATAGCTTTTAAGATGTACAAACCCCTCATAAGAAAAATTACGAAAAGGCCCTCCTAGTCCCGAAACTCTCGAAGATCCTATAATATATGCCTAAACCTTCCTTTGGGGCTTAAATTCATAATCTAACTAGCTATTAAGAGTGAGTTTGGTTAGAAACCAGAAACTACACATTTTCCTAACCTTTCAAAAGGTCACTAGGATTTAACTTTGGCTCAAGATATGAAGCCCAAATAAAAATATAAAAATACTAAGGAAAATATGCAAGTCTTCAATGACATGCATACTAATCATTAGGTCAAAGATCTCTCTAAAACATTAAACCAAATTCTCTATATAAATCTCCAAAGTTGGTTCCAACATCTAGTAATTCCATACTTAGCCAAAATTAAGTGATTTAGTAAATGCACAACTACTTTGAGCTATCGTGGTTCCAGATCCGACCGTTGGATCGGCCTAAACTTTTGATACATCATACTATGCATATCCCTCTATATCATACTAAAAATTTAACGGTGAATAAACATTTTAAGATATCGAAACATGGTCCCAAAGATGGTTATTCGACACTGTTTTTCTGGAACTAAAACATATATGTAAAGAGGTCTATGGTTCAAGCCTCACCAACTGCAATCAGGACACTAAATTTGACAACAAAAGGTCTCAAGTTCGACTCTTCCCGATTGTGTTTTAGTGTCCAATTTTTGAGGGCTCCCCAGGTTGCAACTACGACGGCTGTGTCATGTCTTACCCCTCCTACGCCTGAACTAGATTGCTCGACTTCCCTGGACCCCTCCTTGATCTGTCCGCCTTTGGGTTCCCGCCGTTAGCGACTGAGGAGAAGATCGGGATGGAAAGGAAAGGGAGGAAAGACTCCCTCTTCTGATCCGGTGATGGTGCAATGCGGAGACTCGACTGATATGCCCCAACATGCCTGAGTGCACAAGTGAAGGTGAGGAGGCGTGACACTGCACAGAGAAGATAGACGGAAGGAGGAGATGAAGGAGGTCGGGATAGTTACGTTTAGGACAACAAGAAGACGTCAAGGGAAGGCTTGGCTTACCTTATCCTCAACCGAGATAGAATCGGGGGATCTGGTCGATCACCACCACCGGCTTCAACGAGAGGCTTGAGAGAAGAGAGGATGAGATCGTCTGATTGCAGTTGTCGTCCCTTAGAGATGATGTGAAGACTAGGATGGCGCTGGGCAAGGTTTGTCGATCTACAGCGTCTAGTCCGAGTCTAGGAGAGGCGAAGGGTGCAAGGAGAGGAGACCGAAGGCTAGAGGCCGGCTAGGTTTGCGAGGATGATGGCAGACGAAAAGGAAAGGAGAGGCAACTCTGGTTGTAGAAGGCAGGTATGCAGATTATGGTTTACTGGCTGGCGTGAATCAAGGGAAAAATGAAGGAAAGTGGCGCTGATGATGGAGTGAAGAGGGAGAGCATCTGTCGAGGCTTGACTACCGACGGTTGGGGAGCGAGACGTGCAGGCGTTACGGTTGTTCACTAAGGGAGAGAGAGTAGCAGCTACATCTTGGGCCGGCTATCCTCATGGGCTGGCGGAGATCCAGATGCGAGATAGGGGATCCAAGGGCTGCTGTCTTCTAGGATTATGGAAGGCAAGGCAAGGCTGGGCTGGACGGAAACACACCACTGCTGGGCTGGACTGAAACACACCTCTACTGGGCTGCTTGTGTGACTCTAGAAATGACTGGCTGAAATCTGCTCAAAAAGAAAGATAGAATGCAGTTTTGTCATGGTTGAAACAAGGGGGAAGGCAATGGAGTGGGTTGAAACTTGTCAAGGCCTTGTCATGGCCTTGTCAAGAGTTTGTCATGGTTTTGTCAAGAGGTTGTCATGATCAAATTAAAAGGTTGTCATGACCTTGTCAAATACATAGAGGTATAATTTAGGGTTTGCATGATTAGGGTTTCGTTAACAATTCATCATTTTATGTGAGTTTATACTTGCATATAATGATAGGATTTATGAGCTAGGTATCATAACAAAGATCCACGGGTCGAAATCCGGTTTGATTCGGAATTAAGCGGGATAAAAATTCCGGATTTTACATTAAGAAAGAATAATTCTTATTAATATCATATGGAATACCCGATTCAAGTCAACTTCAAAAAGCAATTCCTGAAAATAAAATCTGAGACCCATCCTACTCCAACCAACTACACAACACAGGCTGCAAAATTATATAGCACAGATTAAACATTAGAAACTATGCGTATCAATTTCCAGCTATAGCTCAAAAGGCATCATACAATATCCAACAACAAACATTAACTTAAAAGTCATATTCCACATTTTTTCCAAATAGAGCTAGGCATACATAAGGAACATAGATACCAGCTTTCAGATATTCAAACATGTAAAATTAAGAAAGATAGGCATAGCACAAATTTAACATAAAAAAGGAACATGAAGCTGGCCTATAAAAAAATCCAGCTACCGTATATATAGGTGCAATTACCGTACAATTAATTCTTCTCTCAAGATCTGGATTCAATAATTGCAGGTCATCCTAACCACTATCCTGCACCCACAAAAAAGATGTAAGATAAAAAATACGAAGAAAATAAACCATATATCACGGGGTTTTCAAGTAGTAGAAACCTTATAAAACTCAACTAGATCTAAAGATGAGCCGAGCAAATCTTCCACTTGCCAACCCGAGAACATCTCTGTCAAGTAAACACTCTATATACGAATGAGTACAAGAAAGAGAAAAGGAGATTAGTGCAAGTTATAATCAAATCCATACAAAATTGAACATTTTCTAGACCCCTGCACGTCGGTAGACGGGTCACTTAAGAGAAAAAATTGAGCAATGCCTCAAGTACACACTCTATATAAGAATGAGTAAATGAAAGAAAAAAGGAGATTAGTTCAAGCTACGAAGTGGAAGAAGGGTTCTATGAACTCCCTCTTTTGAAATCTTTATATTTTCATGCATATGAAAAGCAAAATACCGTATGTGATAACTAAAGAAACAACTTACGGAAGTGCCTTTGTCGCCTTTGTGTGAGACACATCGTCTCAAGTGAGTTCATCAACCTCAAATGTGATTGTCAATGCACCCTTATTTCCGTCAAATGTCGTTCTTAGCCAACACTAAATCTCGATTCACCATGACAATCGGTTGTGAAGACGGCTTCTATGTTCTTTGAACGCAACACGAGCACCGCTTGATATCTAATGTTGCACTTTATATAGAATGTACACACAATATGGTCACCATTGGAAACACTGCCCCCAAGGCGCATATAAGTCCTACCTCTCAAACAATATCAATCACATCCGGTAATTTGTTGTTGCACAAATGACATAGCCTTCTTAAAGCTCACTCGTAGTGATCTCTAATCTTGTGTGCCATGAGCACATAAATAATTGCAAAAGTATTTTCTTTGTGCTCGTAATGTCAACGATCTCCAACAATGGCATATTGTATTTACAAATAATTTAAATGAAGGATTAACTATAAGTGATGTAGGAAAAGAGAGATGTGTATGCAACAAAGTGAAAACAAGAATACTTATTCATTGATCTTATGCATTGAGTCCATGACAATAACATAAGGAAACATGTTGAGCAAATGTCTAAAGTCGGGATGTGAGATAAAGAAATCAACCACCTTATTGGAGTCCAGACATCTCCTTGTGCTCAAATAGTAAGTATGAAGTGCTTGTTGTAATGATCCACTTCCTTCGGCTTGTTCCATCCTCATCTTCAAACCGATATTGTATATTTACTGGATAATTGTGAAATTATCAGAGTTATCTAATTGCATGGATTTATAAAGTATGTCACCGTTTCAACCTCGACCCTAATTCACACTCCACCTTTCGATATTGTGTGGGAGTCAAACGTTTGGAATATGCATGAGCCCTTAACACCGTGGTAATTATGTGGTTGTGCACTCCATACAACCCTCAATATCCATTTTTGGCCTTCAGTTTGTATCCCCTTGAGTTCAAACTTGCACCCGTACTTCTTCAACTTCTTTTTCTGGCTAGAACTTGGCACATAATCGGGATTAATATTTTTCTTCTTTCTAGGTTCTTCGCTAGGGCTGTGCATACGGTCCGGACCGGACCGGACCGGACCGGATCTGACCGGTCCGGTCCGGACCGGCGGACCGTAAACTTGGGAAACCCCGGACCGTAGACCGGACCGGGACCGGACCGTAAAAGTCCGGTCCGGACCGGTCCGGGTCCGGTCCGGACCGTATTTACCTACCTTGTTGCTTGCTATTCAATTTTGATTTTTCGGACCGGTCCGGACCGGATCAGACCGGACCGGACCGGACCTAAAATGTTGCTTTTAACCTGAAACATAAATTTCACCAATTACAAAATACAATCTAACGTCTAAACATTTCAAATATTGTCAAATTAAAAACCAACAATTAAGCAAATCTAGTCTTTCCGATCTCCCACATGAGATTGTCAATCAATCTAAACAAAATAGTGGTAATGTCTCAAAATGAAAGTAAGTCCATCTTCAAATATTCCACATCTACAAGAACAAACTTAGAATGCACCTTCATTGAGATCAATCGAGCAATGTTTTCTCAAATCTGTTAAACAAAAAAAATCAAATAAATCATTTGAACAAAGAAAATTTCTCATTCAAGCAATATCTTCCACATCCTCAACTTCCTCAAGTATATAATGATATATTTACTAGTATCACAATATATCACTTGAATCTAAATAGGAGTATATATGAGTATATCACAAATTCACAGTAAACAAACTCAAAACTCAAAGCAATCAGCTCAAATAGGCAAAGTAAAATTAGTAAATTCAATTCCAATTCTGTTTACTAGTGTCACAATATATCACTTGGATCCAAATAGGAGTAGGTATATCACAGAGTCAGATTCACAGATAAATAGCTAATCAAACTAAATTACTCAGCACTCAGCAGCCTCATCATTCA
>BSUD01000003.1:22027648-22087516 GCA_033239045.1 Fagopyrum esculentum
AATCAGTCAATTGTCGAAGGCTGGAAGTCGAGCACAGACAGACAGACTTACAGAGCCACAAAGGTACAGAAATTCGGAGAAGACTGAGAAGCTGTCAAGGCTCACGAGTCACGGAGTCAAGACAGACGAGTAGTCGGAGTAGAGTCAGTAGACGACAATTGAGGACTTGAGGGCGAAAGGACAAGTTGTGAAGGCTTGTAGGAGTCGAATCTGCGAAGGGCGTGAAGTTGAAGGCTCGAAGTCGGCGTCGGCAAGAGAGGGAGTAGGCGAGAGAGGCATTCGAAGGCTAGAAGTCGGCGAGAGAGGGAGTCGAAGGTTGCGCTGTCGGCGAGAGAGGGAGTCGGCGAGACAGTCGGCCAGAGTGAAGAGCGATCTCAGCGAAGGCGACTGCGAAGTGCGAGAGTGAAGAGCGAAACAGTCTCCCGACTCTCCTTCACTGTCACCTGTTAGGGTTAGGGTAAAAAAAAAAGAACCGGTTTATCCGGTCCAACCCGGGTTACGGGTTCAAACGGTCCAAGACCGGAACCGGACCGTAACCCGGAATTTGCTAAAATCATAGACCGTAGACCGGACCGGAACCGGTCCGGTCTAAGGACCGGACCGTAAATTCCGGTCCGGTCCGGTCCGGTTTTACGGTCCGGTCCGATTTTGCACAGCCCTATTCTTCGCGTCTATCACTTGCCAAACAAAAGTTATGAAACCTTGTCTATCCAACCATGATTTGTTTGTGATCAACACCATATTCATCGAATTTTCCACAAACCGAGCTCAATTCACTAAGTTATATCTATTGTGAAAATATCTGTGCTGCTCAAACATGAACACATAATTTGTACCACTATCACGAGAAAATTCCAAAAAGATCCTAAATAAAATGAAACAAAATATTAGTTCTACAATTTTGGTTCTCTTTATTTAAATATTATTCTAATATTGTGATAAAAATGATATTTAAACAATTTCTATGTACTTAGCCGTAAAATGAAATAATAAACTTACTTAGAGAAGCGTGACAAGTTCATCCATGTCACTTTATTTCTTTTCGTCAAATGGAAGGATTACACTTTCACCGTCGGATTCAAAACCATTAACCTCTTCTTATTCCGGCATTTTTAGAGAAAATCGAATATGTAATGTGAATTGTGACTTGATTTGACATGTATTTATATAATTTCAGTACACTAACAACTGTAATCTAACAATCATATCCAAAGACTAGGATTGTGACCGTTAGAGCAACGTTTGAATATTGTAGTAAATGTGACCAATGGGCATACTCCCACTACGTCATGGGGCAGGCTTCTATTGTGCCTAGAAGGTGCACCTATATTGTGACAAAGACTCGTATTTTGGTTGCGTGTGGGATGCGGAGTTTAACTGTGACTTAAATGATGTTCGGTATTTATTTGGGTAAACAACAATCCTTTTAATTACATAACATTTACCTAATTAATTAGACAGTATCTAGCTTACTGATTAGATAATATATATCTAATTAATATCTATATTTTCAATGAGAACAAAAAATAAAATATTTAGTCAAAGGCATAAATGACCAAAGGATAAGCTAGATGGACCTTAATGGCATGTCATGATGACATGGTCGTTCATATTACTATTTTGGATATCATTTGTGATTAGACATTATTTCTGCATATGCATTTAGGATGACATGTTGTAGTTAGAAAATATCTATATGTTCAATGAGAAATAATGTCTACCTAATTAATTAGAATTATTTTGCCAATGCATTTGTGATTATATTAATAACATTTAGTATAGTTTTGCATTAATGTAAGGCATAATCGTTTAAACTAATATTTTGGATGTCTACACGATCTTTTAATATATTTTAGGCATTCGAGACCTATTGAACACCATTTGAAGCTAAATTGGAGGAATGTAGGCATCAAACTAGAGTCTACTTATGATATAGAATGTTTCTTCAAAGACTTAATCGATTGATAACCACGAGAAACAAAGAAGATGTGCTTGTTTGTAGTATTGGATCGAGTTATAAACTCTCTAAATCGAGTTGAAAGCAACATAATTTTTTTACTCCGAAACATTCAACTTATAACCCTATTTAATAAGGTCTAAACTATTGAAAGTTCTATAATATACATAGTTCCGGTAATTATATATGTAGATGATGCTTCATTATGATCACACTATTTTAATAAAGAGCTAAGTCATGAAATAGATCATGACATTACCAAGAATAAAAAAAATTCGAGTATGACAACAAACAAGATTCATTTATAAAATACACATAAATAACGAGTTCAAACCTATATTATATAACAAAAAAAACAAATCAAAACTCATAAATACGGTCTAATATCATGTGAATTGTAATAAGTCAAAATAATAACGGTAATACTACTTTAGAATATGTTTATGATATGCATTTATGTCACAATTAATGTTGTTTTGAGTATTTTACGAGTAATTTATTTCATTATACATCATAATTGTATAATGGGGTCCACTTCTCAAAATTTGTATATTGTTTTTTTTTTTGTGGGAAAAATTTGTATATTGTTTTTCGGTGGGAAAAAAATTATATATTGTAGGTACTTTGATTTGTATCATTTGTCATGTGTATTTTGAGAAGGTTACTTACCTCTTAACAAAGCGGTTCATTGATGACATTTACTCGTATACTTCTAATTTAGTCATCATGCTTGTAAAGGCTTTTGCTTGAAAGAAAGTGTTTTATAGGCTAGTATTTATTATTTGTTAATATTGTCAAAAATAAGTTTCGACTTGCTAATTTATTGGAACCAAAAGCTCCAACACTCATTCACCAATTGTAACTTTTTTAAAATACATTGTATCCAAAAGTCAAACCTTAACCTTAATCATGGAAAAAGGAATATTGGTGATTCAAATTCTAAATTTTTAATCTTAGTCTTCAAGTAGTTGGCCAAATCTATTTATCTATTCCAAAACTATACATATCTTGATATCCTTACATATTGCAATATTTATGTATAAAAACTCATATTTTCGTGTCCCTATTTCCGAGTTTTCTTAAGAAACTGAATGATATCTTTTTGAAACTTCTTTACTACATGGTATATTATGGAATAATGAATTCGCAAAAATAGGACACACACATTTTCATTCTAAGTTTAGTAGAGCCCTTCCTGTAAGAAGATAATCGAGTGCTTTGCATGGTAGTGCTCTAACACCTAGATTATGAGTGCTCTCAGATGAAACTAACTCCAAGGATCATCCCAACCTTTTGGAACCTCCCCCCTTTTGAGGAAGTCCATAATAGCTTTGACACCTTCTTCTATTCTATTTGACAACGAATGGTTTGCCCATTTAAGTTCAACCTTCTCTGCTCCTCCCATTGCTATACACAATCTGCAATGTACACCCAAACCAACAACATTCAAATCATGGAAGACCTTTAGGGTGTGTTTGCTTAGGCATATTGAAAAAATAGGGAGGTGAAGGCCAAAAACCTCTCTATGTGTGCTTTCTTGTCAACATATATAGGAACATATTCATCTTCCATAGAATACAAAACCTGCACTTCATATCCAATTTCATGTTATAAAAAGTTCGTGTTGAGTTTTCGATGCAAAAGATTGATACCTGACAAGGTGTGTTGCACATATGCCCTAATGTGCTTCTTAAATGTTCATCATTAAGGCGCGAGCTGAACATATCATTGTCTCCCATTGATTTACAAAGTGCATGGTACCTTCCACGACACTATTAGGTTAAATTCGGGATTTAATGCCATGTCAAATATCATGATTATAGTTATGCAAATGATAAAGGGTCAAATTTCACACATTGTGGTCCATCAAAACACACCTATCTGCAGTTATTGGGGAATTTGGATTTGCTTTCTTGGGCATATACTCCATTCCATTGCCTTCACTAATCATTTTTGAGGCCAACTCCACCATAGCAGGCGTTTGAGAAAGAGTCGCTCTGTACTCACAATCACTAATTGGAGCCTATTCATTCCAAACCATTATGAATATGTAAATGACTATATGGTAATCACCAAGTTTCACTTTGAGTAATGAACTAGTATGAGTTAATAAAAATGGGATCAAAAGACCAAAACATTGAGAGACCTTCACTAACACTATATATGACAATTGGTTTTAGAATGGAACACCACTGTGCTTAATTTGGACATGAACCTAACATGCATGTGCATGTTCTAGATGGATTTTCACAATAAGAATTTGAACTTGGAGGACATAAGCAAATATACTTGAATAACTAATACCTGAAAAATGGCGGCACGGACAGCTTTGGAACATGCTGTATTTCTTCGCATATAATGGACAATGGCCTAAGTAGGTCCAACAAGAAGGTTACTTGTTTAGTAAAAAAAAAGTTGTAAAATTTGTGATTTATCTTTCAAACTACCCAAGGTCTTTCTTTTTGCTAAAAAAATGACAAGTCGGGATGATGTAATTAGGATTTACCTGGCATCCGGTACCGTGCCCCAATAGCACTACTCCTTCAGATTCTTCATTGTTAATCAAGTGACTGATTAATTCATCAAGCTCCACGGCATCCTTCATTGGACAAGTCAATGAGAAAAGTAATTATTTTCAGATTTTGTACTAAAAAATGTGTAAATTAAAAATATTTTTTCTCCGGTTCCTCTATCAGTCATTAAAGCAAATACCATCAGTTTTGTGTTAGGCTATGTTTTTCATGCATCATAAAGTATTTTTGTATACCAACTTATTTGGATAAAATAAACTAGTTTATTTACAAAGGCAACAAATGTAGTATGTTATTCCAAAAATTACTTGATCAAGGCTTGAAGATCCATATCCGCTGTAAGAAGATGAGAAAAGTGTTTGGACAAGCGACCAACTTTCTTTCTCCAAAGCAACTACTAGTGGTTCTAAGTACCTGGAAAATGGAGAACTCTAGATTAATTTCAGAAGTCATTAACCAAAATGAAACACAAAATGGTCCAATTTAATTTTCATATATTACATTATACATGAAGCTTTTAAGAGGGAAATCAATATCCATATTAAACAAAGAAGATCTAAGAGTCACACTTAAAATCATTTATAGTTCTAATATGGAGAAAGGAAACAAACTAAGTGCCTTCAAAATATACAACCAAAAGAGAGCACAAGTACATTATTAAATTGTTGTAGAAGCATAAGACATACTCAGTAGCCATAAATCCATTAGTTGATCCGCCAACAAAAATTACTTGTTGTTTATAATCACTTGTTGCGAAAGCAACCTGTAGAAATTACACAAGAGCACACACTAGAAAGGTTAACCAAACTAAGTGACAATATGCTTTCAATTGAGCTAGAACGAACAACAAAGACACACAACACACAAAAGAAACAAACTAGGTGTATAAACATGTGCTGGAAATGTTACTAAATAAACGGAGAAGATCGATGATAATCGTAAAACAATGACAAACATGTCATTAGAGGTGCAAAAAGACAATTTTGCTTCTTCTATTTTTAACAAAAGATATTATGAGTCAAACATTGAACAAAGTATATTAACACATATAACATATTTTGAGTCTCTTTGAAATTCCAATCAATTGTATCGGTCAACCTGCATACTCAATTCTACAATAAACATAATCAAGTTCCCTTGCAAAAGATCACTTCTTCTTGTTTTTTTCTCTTTGGTTGCAAAAGATATCACCTACGAAATATATAAATGATAGAAAATGAAGAATACTTGCCCAAACACATGTAATAACCATTGCCTTTATGCTAAGGGAAATATATTAAATTCACTTTCACCCAATACTTTTCAAATGTATCACCTTTTGTCCCATATGTTACATTTAAATTATGCATTTTATTACTTTAAAAAACTTAAAATATAGTGTAGTAAGGTATTCAAAATGTGTTAAAAAAATTGTGTGGAATGAGAGACTCATGGGACATGAAATGAAATAGAATAAAGTAATGTAGCCTCATATTTAGGCATGGAGTAACACTAGACGTTTAGGGTGTGTTTGACGTGTTAAACAATAGTTGTAAAGGTCAAGATAGTGAAAATATAAGATCTATCTCTAACTTACTTCTTTACAACTATATGGAAGAATTAGAAAAATAATAATATGATATATTCATTATGGTTTTAAAAAAATCATATGTATGATTGAATCATCTACTTGATAAATCAAACTAGAACAATAAGAAATATCAAGTATAATAGCAACTAGTCCAATTATTTAGTGTTTGAATTTTTATTGATCTATCAGTACATCAAAATTCCACAAAACCAAAAACAAATCCGAAATCTCAAACACAGAAAACTTAAACTAAACATGTAAATCGAAAACAAAATTCCCAAGTCATAAAACCAAAAAATACAAGGAATTTAGAGAGGAGAAAAGACAAACCTGGATTGACTTGGAGCCGTACTTGAAGAGAAGACCATGGAATTGGATCCTCTTGTGAGCGGAGTCGCCAAGAGAAGTTGACGATACTCCAGGCATGGCGACCGAGTTCTTTTCGGATCGGCGGCCTATACCATCGGAGTACCAAGAAGTGGCGGAGGGAAGACGAGGTGAGGAAGATTGGCTCATCTCTTTGATTGAAAAGAGGGATGATCAGATTGTCTAAACAGCTAAATCGCATAATCCTTCATGGACGGTGTGAGGGAAGCATTAGTGATCCAAGATATTTGAGGTGGAAGAGAAACAAGAAATTAAGATGATCCAATAAATTAGGGTCGAAATTTGAAATAAGTTGAATGGGTATTTAGTACGACTCTCTACGAGCGTCGATTGGAGATCTACTGATTTTTCTAATCTCATGCGGCCTCAAGTCTTGTATATTTTACATATTACAACATTTTTCTAATTATTTTGTGTGATACCCTTAATTTTGATTTTTTATTTTGAAACTTCCTTGGAAACAAGGCGTTAGATCAAGTTTACCCGTCGGGTTAAAATATGAACAAGTTAATAGCTTGAATATCACTAGGTCAAATATTGCTCATCTCCACTCTACATGTATTTCCACCCGTTGTATTTGTCCTTATCAATACACAATGGTGTGAATGATATCAATAATTAGATAAAATATATGAATAATTGTTCATCTTTCACGTACAAACCAATCAATCTACATCTCTAGTTCATTTCTTATTTCAATGAAGGGGTCAAGATTCAACGGTCTAGGGAGGAAGATCATGAAGATATATGTGCTACCAATGTAATTGTGGTGGCAACAATAGCTTATTATGCTAATCCAACTAGACAATACGCTTCGCTACTAGGTCATGCACCAAACAAAGATCAGTTTAGGGAAGATAGAGGCAAAAACATGATGCAAGATTACTTCGTTAAACGTTTAGTGTTTAGAGATTTAGACTTTCAAAAACGTTAAGAGATGAACCACAAAGTTTTTAACCATATATCTAGTGTTTTTTTTAATATCATCACTATTTTGTTAAAAAACTAGATGTTGCCAAGAAGGTCGGAATTCTTCAAAAGTAGAAGATAACATGCTCATTACGAATGCTTTGCATATGTTGTTGGGGCATATCAATGTGCAAAATATTTTCAAATGGCAAAATTGTAATATCCAGAAATTTTATTTCATTTATTTCCGAGTCAAATCGAATTTCGATCTGTTGACCTTTTTACATTCTACCTAGTGTTACACCCCATCACAAATTCTATCATTTTATGTAAGCTTTGTTCACATAAAATGATAAAATTTCTTCAAACCGTAATATATGTATACATATTTATATATATAGATATATCTATTTGGTGACAAACCCATGACAACTCTTGACAAGCCATGACAAGGCCTTGACAAGTTTCAGCCCATTCCTTCCTTCTCTTGATTCAGCCCATGCTCACTTTTCTTCAGCATGGTTGGGAAGTAAGGAGCATCATGGCCCAGCAGTGAAGAAGCTCGACCCTAATACTCCATAGCAACCTCACGCCTAGCCAGCAGGAGAGCCTTTCGGACGCGTCAACAGCCAGGTGGAGGAGCGCCTTCTCTTCCTTCCAAATCGTAATGCTCGGGGAAGATCTTCACTGCGTTAATTAAGCCGGATCTCTGCCCACTCTCCTGTCTTCACGCCTACCAACCCATACGTCCAGATTCACGCCTTCTCTCTCCCGGTTCTGCAGTTGTTCGCCTCCATCCAGACCGCCTCTTCATCGAGATCTATTATGTAGCAACCTTCGGCACACTTATTAGTTGCCTTGAGATTTCTCCCTTCTACATGTGGTACTTTCAGCATAGGTAAGCTGCAGTGACTCTCCTTCTCATACTCCCTTCCCTCCCTTGATTTCTCTCCTTCTGATCTGTCGCACAACCACGCAGGAGTCGATTCCTCTAGGCAACCATCACAGTGGACACCATCTCACCTCCCTACTGTGTCAACCTATCGTGCAACCTTGCAGACATCCTTCGAGTCATCTCCCCCTCATCCAAGCATAGCAACCTTTTACAGTCCATCAAAGATTTAGGCGAGGGCTCTAAGTCTTAAACCTCTCTCTTCATTGTCGATACTTGAATGAAGAAGAGATGAGTGAGCCTTGTTGTCGTTTGTCTATAACAGAAGTCTAATATGTGACCTACTGTGCCTAGAATAAAGTTGTGAGAGTGAGGCTGGTGAGTATCAAAACTATGACCTCTTTCAATACCAGTTGAATTTCCAGAAAATTGCGTTAAACATTCATGTTCGAGCCTTATTTTCGACACCTTAGAAGCATGTACCACCGTTCAATTTTTAATATGTTTTAGAGTGATATGCATACTGTAATGTATCAAAATTTGGGATTTTTCCAACGGTTAGATTTAGATATATGAAGGTCCAAAGTGGATTGGTCGAGTAGTTAGGAAAGATACTCAGTTTTGGCTAAGTATGAAATTACTGGATGTTGGAACCAACTTTGGAGATTTATATAGAGAGTTTGGTTTAGTGTTTTAGAGAGATCTTTGGTCTTATGATTAGTATGCATATCGTAGAAGACTTGGATAATTTCCTTAGAATTTTTATATTTTTATTCGGGCTTCATATCTTAAGCCAAAGTTGGATCCTAGTGACCTTTTGGAAGGTTAGGAAAAACGTGGAGTTTTCTAGTTTCTACCTAAACTCACTCTTAAGATTTATAATATGATATTTAGTCCCAAGTAAGAGTTTAAGTATATATAACGAGATTTTTGGAAGTTTTGGGACCAAGGGTAAAATGGTCATTTTACCTTAGATGGGTATTTTTAGTAGTTTCTCTTTTGATAGGATCCTACATCTTAGAAGTCATCGACTTCTAAGTATATGGGAAATGTGTTGATCCACTTGCCTCCTATGACAGGCAATTGAGTTTCTACGGTTGCGGATCGAGTTGTGATTAAGAGAGTCGAGATTTGATTCAAGTAAGTCCTTTGGCTTACTTAGCTAGCTTTCGGATATGAGTGTAAATAATGATAGTGGTGTTTGAGTGATGTGTCTATAAGTGTATCTAATATTAATTATAGACTGACCTACATATTTGGCCTAAGAGTAACGGGAGGTGGCATTCTACTCAGTTAGCCCGAGGGCACTGAGGGTTTCTTTAGGGACTAGTCCATACTTGGTTTGCGGGGACGCCACCGGCGGAGGTGTGTCAAACCATCACCAGTTGGATAAGGAACGGAGGCGAGAAATCTTAAGATTTCTCGTGCCACAACTTTTAAACGGAATAAAGTGAATCATCTAAGATATAAGATAATAACCGGATTGTGTGCCAGCATGTTGAGTGTTTATATTTCCTTAGATGTGTTTGTGCTATTTTTATTCTGCCTATATTTGATTAGTTAACTAACTGTTATATTGTTGTTTAGACACGCCACAGAATAGAGCAGATGCCGAGTGATCCAGAAGGTAGTGGTCAGTTGGGGTGTCGTACTTCATAGAACGGGTTGCAGCTTTTCTTTATGTTGGTCTTTCAGTTGCGACATTCTTTGTTCTTAGTTTTTAAAGATATTATTGTTACCGGTTGTTAGTGTTTCTGGTCACATTCACGACATTGTCAAACGTATATTATGATTTATGGTTTTCCTTATATGTGCCTTGTTGTAAGATCTAGTTAAGTTGTTGTCAAACTAAGGTCGGGACCCATTGTGAGGTCCTAACCAGTAGCTCCCCGAGTTCCGAGAACTTGGGGTGTTACAAATATCTACCTCGTTTCAGACCCTTCAACGATCTACAAGAAGAATTATATAATTGTACTTAATTGAATACCTTCACATTCCTACTACCGCAAGCCCAACAAGACTTATTGTCAAAGATGGTAAAGGAGGTTTCCTACGATGATCGGGAGCAAAATTGTATGCAATCGGTTGGACTGGATAATAAAGCGCCTAGAAGCATATCCCTACCATTATCCTTGAAGTAGTCGCCTTGTACGACATGTGGATTGACATGCATTCTTTTTTGAATGCCCGGAGCCTGCAATGATCTCAATCTCTTGGCAAAGTCCCCTTTATTTGGTGAGATTACGGTTGGTCAAGCACCTCAAATCCAATTTCAAGTGAGTGATAAAATTTATAATTTTAGGTTACAATAAAAATGTACTAATAAAATTTTTGTTTCATAAACATTAATTGAGAATTGTACAAAAAAGATACGAACTAATAGGGTAAACTACGTAAACTAAATTAACAAAAACTTTGAGTGGTTAATATAAAAACATTAAACTAAAATTGTGACAATGATTTTATTTTTTTCCAAAAAAAAGTTATTCTAAACGATGATAAAAAAAATATTTTATTATAGAGTATCATATTGTATGCACAATTTATTTTGGTTCATTTCAAAAAATTGAATGTTCAATTCATATTACATTAACTAACAGTTCATATTTTACCAACTTATTGTGCATGTGTTTGTAATTTTATACCTAATGGAATAATTTAATTTGAATCACTCCATTAGTAATATCTATAAATAAAATAAATTATGAACACATTAGTAATAATGCAATAAATCACTTCATCAAGTTCTAGATATGACAACTTGCCGTGAATCGTTCACCCTAGGACGATAGTGGAGTACGACCCTACAACTCCCACAGTTCATACCACTTTCTTTTATAAACAAAAACTAGCAATGATCACTCAATACCATTCTTATTCTTTGCGGACAATATGATTATCTTTGTTAAAAAATTTGATTTCTTGTCCAAATTCTAAGGAAATTCTAGCAATTTATAGCGTCATCTCAAGACAAAAACTTAATCTACCACTACTAGAAATGCGGGCTACATGCGACGCTTTTGCTCCGACGTTATGCCAATGTGTCGCAAAACCCTCGCTAAATTGCGACACCTTAAGGTGTCGCAATTTTCTGACACATATAGGTGTCGCAAATGGCAGTACACGTTGAGTCACAAATTTCGGATACATTTAGACACCTTTGTGTGTCGCAAATGACACAAATAGCAACACATTTAAGTGTCGTTTTTTATTTTTATGTTAACGACATCATAAGGTGTCGCAATATTAAAATCTAATTTTCACAGGTGAATATTAGGTTACGGCTTCCCAAATGAGGTATTGTGTTCGGGACTCGCAAATTACAATTTGCAAACCTCGTTCGCTGTAGATCCGCTCCGCATGAAAGATACGCTCTCAACATTGTCTTCATCTATGGAGGTTATGCAGCACTCTACTTCCTTCATCCTTCCCTCTGCTGATATTGCGCATACCTCGTCTTCAACCTTCAAGTCGCTTGTCATCCTCAACCAGCGCCTCCTTCTTTCGCTCCTCTCATTTGGGAGCACGGTTAGTGTCGGGAATTGAATACACATCGTCTGTTTGAACATTTTAAACAATTAAAAATGATTTCTAATCACATTGATTATTGAATCGTAAGGAACCGGCAACTGAAGCCTATTAATCATGTGCTCATGGCAAGTTGATGAAATGGAGCCGTTTGCTTCATGAAAACTCAAGTTAGTGCTCTAGATTCTGGATTTGAATAATGGTTT
Source organism: Fagopyrum esculentum (assembly GCA_033239045.1). NCBI lineage: Eukaryota > Viridiplantae > Streptophyta > Magnoliopsida > Caryophyllales > Polygonaceae > Fagopyrum > Fagopyrum esculentum. The sequence continues at coordinate 22,039,629 of BSUD01000003.1, forward strand.
CAGAATTTGTTTTTAATTTTAGTGGTCGTAAGTTTGCATGTAGAGCAGCACTGTTGAAAATTTGTGCCGATGGAGGTGCTAATAAGATATTCGATGAAATGCTTCTCTTGTCTCCGGATGAAGGCGTTCACTCGTTCGCCAAAGGTTCGGGTTTCAGTTTCTCATTCCCTGTGAAGTTGTCCCTGTATTCTACTTCTGATTTTGTTTATATATGAGAAATGAATTAATTTGGTTATCAACATTCAAAATTGTGGAGCTTAACATTCTCAAACTCTCAAATTTGTTGTTTTAACTTTAGGGGAGAGAATCAGAAGGTTGGACTCTTAAAAAGGTATATGAAGGATTTGGTAAATGGACAGGTATAAACCAGATGTGATTAAAGGACATATGGAGTCCATTAAGCCTGATGTTCTCAACTACTATTCTACCCTGGTAAGGTAGTCATGATTATCTAAACAATTTGAGCTTAGCATCCTTTTCTTTGACTTGCAAGGATGCTAACATGATACAACGTTTGAATGATTTTGTGATAGGTCAAAAGCCTTACAAATCTGTATGTTCAATCGTATTTCTTTGCTTTGCTTGGATTTTTCAAAAATTGACTAGCAATGTCTCTAATTCTATATATAGAATATCATCCAAAAGTTGTAATAAGGTTTATTTCTGCATAGTTCTTAAATCCAAATGAAATCAAACTTAAGGTGCTTCGAAATGTGCAGTTGTTCTCTACAACATGAGTTTTAGTCGCAATCTTGTTGCTATTAACTACTTAGGTTCCCCTGAGATTTTGGAAGTCCCTTTACACTTCACTATTGCTTCTGTTTTTCAAATATAGGTTTTTTATTTGGATGTATTTGTATGAATTGGTTTCTGAAATGCAAATTCCAATTTTGGTTGTACTATCCCCTTCTATGTGGTTCGATGAAACCAAATGCTTAGAGTGAATCTCAAAAGCAAGTGGTCTTGATGTAATGCTGAACTTTGTATCAAGATTATTTATATTAGAGCATAGAACGTGTATGAGAATATGTCAATTGAGTGGTTAGAATATAAAAATTAGTAAACTTTTCTTATGCATTATGATAGTCTTACATGTATGATACCTAGAGTGGTACCTTCTTCAATGTATTAAAGAGGAGTACTTATACGGGAGTTATCATTCTCTTTATAAAGCTATTTGGGTGAAGCCTGAAAAGAGGTACAAATGGGAGCCACTCAAGGATAATTTGGAGTTTGCTAACTCTAATTTTCCTATGTTTCTTGTCCAAATACCAATGTACAATGAAAGAGAGGTAATATATAGATGCTTTAGTATCTTTCTCTATAATTTGGAGTTGATTGCAGGTTTACCAGCTCTCAATTAGAGCTACTTGTGGGCTTTAATGGTCATCTGATAGGATCATAATCAAAGTTCTGGATGATTCAACTAACCTAGTAATCAAAGTTAAAATTATATTAAAGTCTATTTATGTTTGTTAAAAGTGAAGCTGTTTTGTTGAACATAATTTGATATTGAATTGATTTACTATATTATCCCTCATAGAAGGCAAAACTAGCTGAAATATGCATTCTTCAAATAACCCACCACAGGCTTAGATATGTTCATTTGATATTGTATGAATAGATATTTTATATATATTAATCTGCCAATTTTCTTGTATTTTACAAACTGTTCACGTTTGATTTTGTGGCATTGCTGCAAATTTCGTCTTGATTACTTACTTAGTGCTGACTTGTATCTGTGATATTGAGGAATCAAACAGACAAACTTGTGTTTATTTGTCTTATCCTTTTAATATCAGTAATAATTAGAATCATAATATTGAATAATTTGATGTTCATCTTGGCAAAGAAGTTGGGGCCAGTACTATGGTTATGTGTTAGCAGTTGCATGACTAGTTCATACTTTTGCAGAATGACCTGCTTGATTTGCTTGTCAGTTGTTTTTAACTCTTGTTTTTGCATATGGCATGGCCTCAATTGACAGTGCGAAACAGAGTAAAGTGAGAAAAAGAGTGGCAAAGCTATGTCGAAGATGCGCATGAAACATGTTACTGGTGTTAGACAGGTTACAATCAAGAGAGTTGGAAAAGTGAGTTTTAATCCAAATTTCTTCTTGTTTACGGAAATCTGCAAATTGATATGCCTTTCATGAGTTTATAATAAGCTTTTTAATAGTCCATGGTGAATTATTTACATAAGTGATTGGTTTAGATAAATGCTAACCAAATGTGAATTTGAGAAGATGAAGAAGACTTTGAAGAAGAAGGCTTACGAGTTGGGGACATCACATAATGTGTCTGTTTGTGTGATTATCTACCCGGTCCGAATTCAGAGGCGGAGACTTACCTAGAAAACCAAGACGAGGTATTGATCGTTACTTGTCGATTCCCAGATTTAATGGATTCCCCTCAGACTGCCCTCCTCACCGCTTCTAGGTTCAAGAGGGCTAATTCTGGTTATACCAATGACAATGCCAACACCAATCCTTGCAAATTCAACAGTTACAAATGACATCCGATCCTTCAAATCTACTATTCTATATTGTACAGTTGCCTTGGTATATCTCTTTCTGGATATACATGTATGTAATATGAGATGCTTATATTATTCTATATTTTTTTTATAAATTAATTGTAAATTGTGACACATTATTATTATTATTATTATTATTATTATTATTATTATTATTATTATTATTATTATTATTATTATTATTATTATTATTATTATTTTATTTTTTTAAAATAAATTAATTGTAAATTGTGACACCTTATTATTCTTTTTTTTAATAAATTAATTGTAAATTGTGACACCTTTAGTTGTCACAAATAATTGCATTAAAGAAGCAAAACAAGTACCGAAGAGTGTCGTGTTAAAGTGTCGTAAATGTCTCAAAACATGACAGATATACCTGTCGCAAAATTATTAACTAGTGTGACATCTTAAGGTGTCTCAATTTACTGTGACATGTCAAGGTGTCGCAATTGACACATATGCCAATTGTGACGGCGAAAATTGTGACACCCTTTCAAAGTGTCGTAGATCATATTTGTGACACCTTAAGGTGTCACAAAATGCTATTAAAAGCGTCGCTTCGGACCCGCTTTTCTAGTAGTGTACGTATATCAACATTTTAAACAACAATGAACACAGATGATAATCATATTGAACAATTAAAAATGTGTTTGGTATAAATCATACGCACACCCTTGACAAATACATTGCATTCTCAATTATCGATGATAGAGTTAGATATTAATACAAAAACAAAGCAATAACTTACAAAATGAAAAGCTAAATCCCTCTCAACAAACCCAAACCAAAGAAGAAAAAAAGAATATTTCATGGTAAAAACCAAACAACAAAACTATAAAGCATAATTTTGATGAATCAAAATACGGTGGTGATAGTATATATTGAGATACACAATGTTTCTACCATGGTTGATGCAAGAGCATCCCGAAGCTCAACACCACCTACATGCAGAGGAAGGAAGATAAAGCTAAGGAGAGGATGTGAAAAGGATAGCAGGAAGCAAATGATCACATGAAGAGTTCGAAAGAAGCATTTGCATGGAATGAAGAGATGGATCAATCTAGATAGATCTTCATTTGCAATTCAAGAGACTATGCATGGAAGCAAGCAAATGGAGGCAAGATCACGTGTGGAAGATGCCATGTACGATCATGCATATTCACGAACAAGAGAGGATGCAACCATGCATGGCCATGCATGATCGTGTGCATGGACGAGGAGAAGGCGTATGAAGCATGACAGGGAGCTACTTTTTTTAGAGGAGAAGTGGGCCAATTTTAATGCCTAACTTGTGTTTTAATTGGATCTTATTTTTAGCTCATAAAGGACAATTTTAATTATGGGCTTTGCTTTCATTTTTTAGCCTTTTTAGTTAGATTTTTCCAGCCCGTGCTTTTAAGTATGTCTTAGCTAGTGGGTTAGGATCCAATGCCTATATAAGGCATTAGGAGGAGACTTTTTTGAGGAACCAATTCATAAATCAAATTTCGATACTTTTTAGTATCACCTTGAATTGTCAAGTTTGACTTTTTTGTGTTGTGTCACTTTGAATTGTCAAGTTGGTGCTCTCAATCATTCACAAGCCTCCTTCTTGTGCTAAAGGGCCAATTGTTTTCCCTCTTGTGTAAGATTGTAGCTGAAGGGTTCTACGATCATTTCTGGTTGTGTATTAGGGTCTTAGTTTTCCTAGTGTGCTCCAGGTTGTTTCATAGGGTTTGATTTTGATCTATCCATCTACTGATCCACCACCATCATCGGATTATCAGCCGCCCCTGAACCTCCTCCAATCCAACCGTCACCCCTCTATATACGCTCAAACCTCGTTTTCTCGATCCTTGTAATAAGGATTGAGAAGAATCCTTGGTGTCGAAAGATTGGGACGCAACCACACGACTAATCCTAGTATCAATGACCCTTGGCTATGAACAATGTGGTTCCAAATTTATCCTCCATGTTGAATATATGTACACTCCGGAAGGATTTGCATAATGCTTATGAGCTTATAATCATTCTTATTGATTTTGAGGGAACAACTTAACAATAATTAGTTCCATGAATAAGATATGAAAAATTCATAGAAACGGACCTCATTATCTCTGATATTTCTTACCTCATTTTTGTATTGTCACAAGTTCAAGTCCAACATATTTTTAGAAAGTAAAAAAATATAGCAGATAAGCTAACTTCCATTGACCACCTCCACCTCACATTTTTAAAAAAGTCAACAATGTAACAGATAAGCTCATTTCCATTGACCACCTCCACCTCACAACCGGAGAGACGACAAAACATGAAGTTGAGGTTATCATCATCCGAAAAGATGCGTAGTTTATAAAAAAAAAATCTCACAAGAAGGAAAAAAAAAACACCCTAAAGATAATCGAGCTTAAAACATTATCACACGGATGATAACACAAAATTCGAGATCATCAAAAGATTGATGAATCAATCAACTAAATAAGGCACTTGAGTTTGTTTTTTTTGTGGGAGCACTTGAGTTCGTCATTCACAACTTCACATGCAGCATGGCTCTTCCCTAGAAGAAAATTTGTTAGTAAACGGCCTACAAACACATAACTACTAGAAAAAGTTGAGACAATTATAATTGAGTATTCCAAATAAAAATACGTTACATACTATTGAATCACATAGCATGCTCACATATTGTAAACCAATCAATAAAGAATACAATAATTCGTAAGTACTGATAAGCTAGCATATTGAATAGTAGTTATCTAATTAAAAAAAATTGGCAAGGTTCATTCCCTAGGTGACGAACTGCTGAGTACACATCCACTTGAAAAATGTAACCCTATATTCCACTGTTATTAAACGCGCGCATGGCCAAACAAAACGCAAGAGATGCTCTGATCCACGCTTCAACAGCTACAAAAGGATCATCGGTCTAATCCAAAAACCATGTGGTATAAATAAATACTATTTGCAAGTTGTTCATACTAAGATAATGTTGTAAATTCAGAATGTCCCTTGGACCACAAGGTTTAAGCACCAAAGCAATCATGGGCAACCTACTATTCCTCAATGCCCCTAGCTTGCCCTTTCTTTATTATTGTTTTCACTTTGAAATCAGCACTAACCTCTAGTGCTGACTTTTCACACGTGTTAACTTGAATAATCAACAACTCTTGACTGTCAAGCCGACAATGCGGGATACAATACATCAGGCTCCACAAACTAACAAGAGGCACATAATTTTAGGCCGAGTGCTGGATTCGGGCCTTCAGGAGTTGTTAATTAGGGCCCGTTTGATTTTAACTCCGGAATTGGAAACGGAATGGAAACAAATCTACTTCATACGTGTGCCCTTGTTCATGAAAGTTTTTGGAATCATTCCTTATGGTTTGAAGCAATTGGAGTAGAATTTGATTACGATACCCTATAGGGAAACAAAATTTGGGATGAAACCACATGGAATGACTCCATAAAATTTCATGAATAAGAATATACATATGGACTAAATTCGTTTTCATTTCGTTTCCGACGATAGAACCGAACGAGCCCTTAGACCCTTTGTTACCACAAGGTTTGATCTAATAGTATAAGTTATTTACAATGTATAAGGACGTATTGCCCCAAAGGAGACCTAGGGATAATTTATTACCTTATCAAATTGAATTTTGCCTCGGCTTGGCTGGGCTGGGCATTAATTGGACGACTTATTTGGCCTTTGAAGTCCTATAAAGCCTTTCAAGTCCCACTGCATTTATATTAAATCAGTTAGCAGAGGCACATTATTCCAAGAAAAAGAAGAAAAGAATTTACACAGAATCAAGAGTATACCCTTGGAAGCAATAACAAGAATGAACAGGATGCTGCATTCTACGCCACTTCAGTCTCTTGAAACTTAATCAAATGATGAAATAAAAATGGAAATATGGTATCTTTAATTTTCCAATCTTTTGACAAAATGTCAAAGCCTCATGCTTATTGGAAAGTAATTAGAACATATTCATAGCCAATTGGACCAATTCTTTGAACTGGATTGTAGCAGAAAAATGCAAAGCTACATAAATGCCCTTGTACCACATCATAGGAGGTTCAAGGTATACCATTACAAAATACTACCTTAAGCCCTTCGTCTCACAATATGCCGTTTTAGGATGGTACATGCTCATCAAGAAGGAGTAGCCCTAAGACTTGCAATAGAAGGAGTAGACTTATATGTTAGGTTCACATACTATGATATTGTCGATCTAGGACATTTCCACACATCTTTAACAGTTCATGAACATTGAATAGCCTATCATGCAAAGACAACAAAGTAAAAGTGACTGATTCATCTTTGCAATAATGGAAAACAGAATATGGTATGGTGGAAGATAACTAGCTAGGACTTGTTATATCAGTCTCATAAGATTTTGCACTAAGACAACTCTTGCACTGGACCATACAGGAAGCCATGAATACTACTGTTTGGTACTCTATGGCCTCGAAATGCACTGCTAACAATAGAAGAAGAAGAAAAGGAAAGTAATATAATGAAATAGAAAAATGAATGGACATAAATTGCAAGCATGAAAATTCGTGGATGGATTCATCATATTATAAAATATTATCATAGCTATCAATTCACAAACAACATGTTAGATTCTTGAGAATATATGCATCCATATTCTAGATAAAAAGTACATATTCTTAGTCCTTCTGAAAATGGTTATCAAATGTTACATCAAAGAGTACTAAACTACCTTGAAAAATCATTAACAAACCAAAAGTATTTAATTCTCTCTTCATTTTTCTTAACAGCATATAAGAAGTGACTCACTGAAGAAAAAACAAAGCAAGGCTTAAGTGGGGTGGAATCATTCTTTTAAGTAAAATAAAGTAACCTACCGTTGAGTGCAATACCTTCCAAAAGTATACTCATAACTTATCCCTCATTGCCCTCGGCTTCTCTTTAATCCTTAGCTTCTTAGCATGCCAAATCATCACTAGTTTGGGCAGATCATAAAATTAATGTTCATACTCGTATAAAGATTAAAATTGCATGTGGTCAAAATGCATGCGAGACATTCGTACCGAACTCTGCATGAATGGAGAACCCTTTTCCATTAGATTATTAATCAAGTCTTGGAATCACAGGCAGAAAAGTCTTCTTCACCAATGAATTTAGAGAACAACCCGCCGACTGATTCTTCGTAAAGTCGATTCTTTATCAAAAAACATAAAATTACCATTAAATATAGCAGTGTGGACTCCATTCAATTAATTTAAGCAAATAAGCTCTAACCCGGTTCGCAATACGGCCATAAGCTGCTGGTGACATTCAGAAGACAGTAAGGACAGACCTCTGCGTCTGAATATTAATTAAACTGGATGATTAATCCTTCAATGATTTATTTTTTTAGCAACTTGACCTAACCAAGTACTTGCAGTTTATTTCATATATAATATGTCAGTCATCTAAACTTTACATATAATCATGCAGTGCAATAACTATCAATCATTATATGCACAAAAGAAAAACTATTATTTATTTATAAGAGAAAAAAAAAAAGCAAAGCATGGAGGTTAAATATAGTAAGAGTGCGGCACCATAGTACAACACTAAATGAAGTCTTTTTCGCACCTCTTGTCAGAATAGTTGACCACCACTATAAATATGCATGCATGGCTCATTTTCTTGCATAGGCAATTGAAATCGAGGGAGATGAACCTAGTAGTTTGAGTCAGTAAAGAAGCCTTCAACTTGCTTCTAAAAGAGAAGAGGAAACCCCCCTTGGTTTTGTCTTTACAACTTGTAAATACAAGATAAGAAATTCCCAGGTTGTTTGCTGTGTCTGGAATAGACACAAAAAAAGTCATTCAGCACATACCAACAAGTCGCCCACCTTCGACTAACTTATATCTCGGCACCTGCTAAAGCCTTGTGATATTAATCCACATCTTTTCCTACGAATACACCAAACATCATTCGAGTTCTGCAAGATTAGCCTTTCCGGGGTCCCTCTTTAGCCTGCTGCGACTATGGTAACACAGGTACTTTTGGTCCCCGAGAATTAATTAGTGTCATTTCATTTACATGGGTTCTAAATGTCCATCTAACTGTTTGGATCCACACTTTGCAGGTAAACACCATGAGTTTGTCTCTCCCTGCTTGCAGACGAGAAGAGCCAATTGTCAGTTTTCCTGGGGGGCTCAGCATGGGATCCTTAAAGTTTCAACATAACAGGGAAAAGGTGGTCATTGTTATGGGAGCAACAGGGACAGGGAAATCCAGGCTCGCAATTGACATGGCAACTCGCTTCCCAGCCGAAATAGTCAACTCCGATAAGATTCAAATATACAATGGCCTAGATATAGTCACCAATAAAGTCACACCCGAAGAGTGTCAAGGAGTACCTCACCATCTACTGGGTATCATAGATCATAATGCAGATTATACTACAACTGATTTCTGCCATCACGCCAAGCTTGCTATATCATCTATTATCGAGAAGGACAAGGTCCCAATCATAGCAGGTGGGTCCAATTCACTGATTGAATCTCTAGTCAATGATGATCCTTATTTCAGGAGACGATACGAGTGTTGTTTCCTTTGGGTGGATGTATCCTTGCCCATCCTCAAATCATTTGTATCAGAACGAGTTGACAAGATGGTGGAAGCCGGGTTGGTTGACGAGGTTAGAGGATTATTCACAGTAAAAGCTGACTATACAAGAGGAATAAAGCGGGCAATTGGAGTTCCTGAAATGGAAAAGTTCCTTCAAGCTGAAAGAAACAATGCTGATGAGGAAACCTTAGCTGAGCTCCTTAGAGATGCCATTGATGAAATCAAAGACAACACCTACAAGTTGGCCTCCCGGCAACTACAAAAAATTCATAGGTTAAGGGATTTCTGGGGCTGGAACCTGCACCATATCAATGCAACAGAAGTATTCAGGAAGCACGGACATGAAGCCAATGAGGCATGGGAGGAATTGGTGGTTAGTCCAAGCACCATGATAGTGGATCGCTTTCTAAATGAAGTGGGATACAAGGCACCACCCATCATCGCAAGGTCTCTTCCTACCCCAGCCATGGCAGCTGCAAGTTATTAGGCAACTTAGCTGAACCAGGCCAAAGTTCTCAAATTCCACGTGGCAAGGAGATTGCAGGCTTATTCTCCCGTCCACTTTCTAAATTCCTTTCTTCTTAATAACCTAAGAAATTAGTATAAAAGAAGAAAGGGAATGGTTAGAAAGGGTTTCTATCAGGTAGTTAAAGGGCCGCAAAGTATTGGGTCTATTTAGAAATCAGTGCTGGTTGCTGGATCTTGGCATTTTGTACAGTCCAACCTTTTTTTTCTCCCTTAAGATTCCAAAGAAAAACGCAATATAAATTTGGAGTCTTCTAAAAGTTCTAATAACCTTTTGACAACAAGAATAAGTGGAGTCCATGTTTTTTCTTATCTCAAGAGAAATGGAATCCAAGCACTTTGGCCTTTGCCCACCGCCCCGATCCCCACTCCCACCTAAAGGAAAGCCCTTTGGCATGAATGCTCTCTTGTAATTTTGTTTGCTTTAGGTGAGAACTACTCATGTATAGCATGGTATATCTAATGAAGTGTTTAGTTATACTATCCTTTTTCATATTATGGGTTTCACAATCTCACTTGAATCGATCATTAAATTACCCTCAATCCCAATAACTAAAAACTTGAGAAGGACTACAGATAAAGAGAATTGAAGGAATGCAAAAACTATTGCAACTTACAATATTCTAAATGGTCAATACAAACTAAAATTCCTCGGCGCTTACTCTATTTAAACAATAAGATCAAATTAAACAGATAAAAGCATACTAAAAGGACGCACATAGTCAATTTTCTGCATTCATAGCATAAAAGTTCAGAATTAAACTTCTTGTCACTACATTTACAAAGCTTTTATAAGGGTTTGGCTTTCAGTACAGATATTGTGTATTTTGTCTTATAGTGCAAGCTTAATCAGCATACTTGGAATAAACAACCAATGCTCATGACTGTTTATATTTTGTCTTAATATGAGAGTGACCATTGATAGAACTTATACGTGATACACTAATATATTCTTCATTTCCTCCTCACACGGGATACCCACAATTAAGATGAGTTCATGCCATGATATAACTGACATATTGCATTTACTACCCACTACAACATAACCACTGTAGGCTTATATTCCATGGAAGCAGCAAGGAAACTGGAAGGAAGCTACCTTCACAATCGACCTTAGATGTACTGGAAGACCACTGCATATGCAGGAAAGAGAAAATGAATCTAAATAGTTGGATGTCATATCTGGCCATTATGGAATCAAGCACTTCAAACTGCCTAGTTGCCTTGGCTTGCGATGTGAAATTCTCACAGAAGACTAGAAGAGATGAGGTAAAAGGTTATATACTGGTGATTGCTTTGAACGATGCCTGTTAAGGTCAACGAAACTGTTGGATGAAGGACAGTATGCAGTTCACAATACATCCACTCTTATTTCTGAGAGCAGATCATATGAGAATTTTTGTAGTGAATATATAAGCAATAAAAGTGCATAAATTACAGGTACAAGTGCATATTTAAGTTATAACTAACCTATTGTAACAGTAATATCGTGAAGTGCATATATATAAAATAAAAGTGGATAGATTTATACGTAATGGTGCATGTATAGCTAGTTAACTACCCAGCAGATAAATAAGCACTTTACCATTAATACATGCACTTTTCAGTACATATTTTTATGCATGTTTTCATTTTTCTCTGTAAAAAAATATTTCACCTGAGCCCTACTCCTAAATCCTAATTTCTTTAGCCACATTGCATTTTGCACTTGATCTTGTTTTGGATCAAGTTTGTGCACATTCTTCAACCATCTTTTCTAATCTATTTATCGCATCCGAAACAAAGAAACCTCTCATTTACACTTAGAAAAGGAAATAAGATAAAAAGCTCTGTTAATTGCAAACACTGAATGAAAAAGCAGCAAGGTTAAAATTGGAAATTCTTGTCCTGGTATACCTAAGAAAATTGACCGTAAAGGTTTAGATCTTTAGCATGTATTTTTTGAAAAATAAAAAATGCTCTAAATAAAAAAAATGAAGATGAAACATCTTCATAAATTAATGAGAGGCGATAATTAGATCTGAAATTCTAGTAATTGGTGGGAAGAGAAAAAGAGAAATGCTAGAAGGTCAACTTGTTCCAACTTTTCCTTTTTGAGACTTTCCATTTGACTTTCTTAGTGTTCTACTGAATACTTTTCTGAAAGGGCAAACAGAAGGGGGCATAAAATTAAAATTTTCAAACTTTATCTCTCTTTCAAAGTCAACGTCATGTATCCATCTGTATAACATTGCTATGGTTTATATCCTTGCAACATATATGGATTATAACCCAAAGGCAACAAGACGGGAGATCACATGTCTCTGTTTAATTTAAGGCTCAAATATAGTTATGTATAAATGCCACCGAAGTAACTTTGTAAGGGCAATGAAACTCACAGCAGCTTAAAACTCAAGCTATTGTGTGCAACTTGATTACACGTTCTAAATAAAGTATATTTCCTCAACCCAAAGAAGATGACTAGATAAATATTCCCTCAAGAAACGCACAGATAAAAAAGAATAAAAGGATACCTTGCATTGCAGTGTCTTTGAAAAAAAATAGTACTCATCATATGAATGGATCATTCATCTGGTTGACACTGCAGAAATAATCAAAACATTGCAGTTTCAACTTTCATGGCAGCTCACATTAAGAATCATTGCAGTTCTTTTCATAAGTAAATATAATAGGGGGAGGCACTGATCCACATTTTAACGGTTTACTTCTCAAGATTACTTAAACAGCAGATGCAACAATGAGTTAAATAAAAAAATTCCTTTCAAATCCAGCCATAGACTACACCAACTACATCACACAATATACAATATCAGCAATAATTTTAAAGTATTTAGGTGTATCTTTGACCCCTCTTTTATTCTTGAACTTGCTTTTTTTATTCTATTTGGGGGCTAATGGTATTTGGGGGCTAATGGGACCCTGAGCCTAGAAGCTCATGATCACAACTAGAGGAAGATAGTAGCAGATCAGCACATATCAAAACAAATGTCAGCATGTTATCACCCTCTGCCTAATGCATCTCTAACACAACAAAAGTAATAAAATTCTAGACAGAATGCAGCCGCACACATCTCCATTATAGACAAATTTCACATATCCAATTATTTTTGTGAAGGGACAATTTCATGACCAAAAGGGCAATGTCGGTCTCTAACTTAAAAGGCAACTGACCAATGAAAATGGGAAAAGGCATCCACTTGGTTTGACAAACTTGCTAGCTTGCTAAATAATCATAGCTTTACAGTACATCAACACTTCAAAAAGGAATGATATACTCTGTTAGGTCACGTCAGTCAGCAGATAACAACCCATTTTGGCTGTTCAAGTGCTTAAAGGAATCTCTCATTCAAAAATATTGATGGAAACTCTTTCCACAGTTGTCAAAATGCAAAAACCTTTAAAGCACCGGACAAGCTGAAAAGGTTAATTTTGTGGTGATAGTAGCCATTGACTTCAAATAATGGATAACTATATTTTCTTGTCATATGCTAAACCATAGCAATGCAGAATAAATTGGAATTATTGGGAAAAAAAACTCATACGGCTAAATGAGAAGGATATAAAAGTTTTCTCCAAGACAAATATCCAATCTAAAACATGTGAACTGTGAACAATGTGATGAAAATATGTCAGATAATGGTTTGGAAGAAGAGTATCAGATAACCAACAGGACCATATGTGAACTGTGCACACAGGCTGGACCAAGGCAAGGAAAAATAATTTGGCCCAAATTACCTGAAGCTAGTCTTGACCCAATATGGCCCACATTCTCCTTTTCCACTTTGTTTTTGCTATAAAACTTTCGGAACATGTTGGGCCAAATTCAGACGCACTTATATACCAAGCAGGTCATTTCCTTGGTTCTGGCCTGGCTCAAGCTTCAGTATGAACCACAGATTTCTACATTTATACAAGCATGTCAACCAAATCAACAATTTCACTCAATGACACAAGGGTGAATCATGTATGTATATATTCAGGGCCATTTGATGATGTTTTAGATTTGATCCCAAGCCTCCATCAGATGCTCTCAGGAAAAAGCATAGCACTAGGATGTTGAGACACGAACCAATTTACCTCACACCAAAAATAAGATTCGTGACAGCAGCAACCAAAAAATTAGGTCAAAACTTATGACGAATATCGAAATTAAAATGCAAATGGAAACTGGAAATTCGGTGCGACGTCTCTCCCACGTTCCCATTTCATGCAATCTAATAGATATTCCAGCAGATTAGTAGCTTGAAAGCAAAACAAAATCTTCTTAATCGAAAAGAAGTAGCAATCATGCGGACGAGAACAATACTCTTCAAGTATAATCGCAACATCATTTTGATGGTGATTTTCATATTTAAACTCGATCATTCGTCAATATAAACATCGAAAAAACTACCTACCTCGCCGTCAAAAATCAAGCGAAAAGGATCCGACGCCGAAAAATGGAAAGCATTAACTCTGTGGAATAAAGCAGCAGGAGAAACTATGAAGTAGCTTAGGGGCCTCAAGTTACTGAACGATCTTGCGATTGGAACGTCAAAACGAGAGATCAGATAGTTCTCCGTGTAACGTGTAGTTTTAATTCTCACTGTGGCCAATCGTCGAACGACAGAGCCCAAAGATAAACGCGTAGCCCAAATGTTTGGAAAACATCAGTATTAAATTCATTTTGTTTTAATTAGACCGACTGCATTGACTTCCGTTACCTAAAAATATCTATTTGTACATTATATTTTGTACATATATCATATGTATCTTTTCTAGGGTGATTTGGTAAAGATGAAGTAAATTGTAAATACCTTCTTATAATTTTATTAGAAAATTCTTTAAATTTTTATCTATAAAGAAATGTTAATTTCAATGTAACAAGATGCATAAAAGTGCAAGTGAAAAATCTACTCTTCTTTCTCATTCTTCTGTCTAGCTTCATCATAAGTGTTCGTGAACACAATCCACAAAGTCCAAGTAATCAAGAGATCAAAGTAATCATTTTTATAAAACGTTATCAGCATGAAGATTTTAAGTTTTCAACTGAGTTTTTCTATTAAGGTATGTTTCTTAAGCATTTCTTAGTCCTTCGTTGCACAAAATTAATATATAAAAATCTACTTGAGGATGATGCTATATAGTTATCCTTTACGGGTGCTTCTACATTAAAAAAAACTCAGTTTTTGTAAACTAACTTAATCCGGAGAGTATGTTCTCTAGTTGCCCAAATGCGGGAACCTCTACATCCACAAACTCATTATTTTAACGTAAGATTTAAAATAACTTCTGTCAAAATAAAATCATAGTTTTCAGATTTATGCTAAGATACAAACAAAATTAAGGTCTACTCAAGGGCGGCCGCATGGGGGCCCCCGAGAAAAAAAAAAATTATTTGAATAAAACAAAGAAAACACGTTGTTGTGTAAAAAAAACCCTCCTCTCCCCTTGCGTAGAAGCGACAGAACGAACGCCACTGCTCCGCCACTTCTCCTCTCCGACCCGGCGCTCACCACTGGTGGCCAACCACCACTGCTCCGCCTCCGACGACCGACGACGCCTGCTGGCCCTTGCAGCTACGCCTCCGGTGACAGCCTCCAGTGACAGCCTCGGCCGCCCCTGCACCTCTGCTGATTTGCGGCCATTCGACAGCCTCGACCCGCCTCCGGTGACCACGGAACTGCCGGATTTACCTGTAAGTGTCTCACTCTTTGGCTTTTCCAGCTTTCTATTGATGTCTTTTTTGCTGAGCATGGATTATGTATCTCTAAACTAAGAGGTCAAGGATATGATGGAGCTTCTAATATGCGAGGTGAATTTAATGGATTGAAGGCTCTAATATTAGATGAAAATCCCTCTGCAAGGTATATTCATTGTTTTGCTCATCAAATTCAGTTGGTTGTTGTTGCCATTTCAAATGATATTCAAACAATACAAGAGTTCTTTGGGTACTTAACACAAATCACACACATGGTTGGAGTTTCTTGTAAGAGAAAAGATGAGTTCCGACAAGCTCAACATGACAAGATGGTGGAGATGTTGAAAACGGGAGAAATCTCAACTGGGAGAGGAAAGCATCAAGAACTTTCTTTGGCTCGGCCGGGAGTTACACGTTGGGGTTCACACTACACGGCCATTGCCCGTGTTCTACATTTGTGGTCCTCAACTATCAAAGTGCTTGAGAATATTCATGTAGATGGAGGTCTAGATTCCAATCGGAGAATGACTCAAGGCCTTGTTAAGAAGATGGAGAGTTACCGGTTGTTTTTATTGCCCACTCGATGAAACGAATTTTGGACATAACAAACTATTTGTCACAAGTTTTGCAGAAAAAAGATCAAGATATTTTAGAAGCCTTTAATTTGGCACGAACCTGTAGGAGACAATTTCAAGATTTGAGGAATGATGGGTGGAATGAACTTTTAGAAACTGTCAACGTTTTTTTGTGAAAAGAATAATGTTGTCGTTCTGAAAATGGATGAAAATGTCCCGCGTCGATTTAGTGCAAGACGTGTTGGAAGTGTTATCACAAACTTTCACCACTTTCGAGTAGAAATATTTTGTCAGGTAATTTATCATTTCCTTATAAATTCATAACTATTTTATTTAATGAATATTACTATTATATTTTACATTATGTTCATTTGTAGGTCATTGACCAACTTGATCGAAAAATGGAAAGTCGCTTCGGTGAGTCAAACTCTGAAATACTCGCTTGTATGGGATGTTTTCATCCAAAGGATTCCTTCTCCAATTTCAATAAGTCTCAGCTAGTTCGACTTGCCCAAAATTATCCACAAGACTTTTTTGGTTATGATCTGAGTGTGCTTGAAGATGAATTGGCAACATGAATTTATGACATAAAGGAAGATAACAGGAGTTCTTCGTTGAAAAATATAGGAGAGGTGGCATGCAAGATGGTTGAGAGAGGTATTCACATTGTTTTTCCTTTAGTATATCGCCTTTTGGAGTTGGTTTTGGTATTGCCAGTTGCGACTGCTACTGTTGAAAGAGCATTCTCTGCAATGAAAATTGTGAAGTCTCAATTGCGTAACAAATGTCGGATGAAAATCTCACTGATTCTTTAGTGTGCTACATTGAGAAAGAGAGTTTCAAAAGCGTTGATGATGAAGATATTCTTCAATATTATCAGAATATGTCAAACCGCAAGATGAGTTTACCTCCTTTGGCGTCCACTTGAGTTATCTTGTAGCATTGAACACTAATTTGAAATGGTTAACTTTTAACGTTGTTTTATTGTAATATTGATTAATGTTGCAGCAGTAAAACTTTTATTGCTAGTAAAAAAAATTATAATATCATCTTCGTGAATACTTTTTCGACCCCCTTGAAAAATCCCGTGGCCGCCACTGAGTCTACTTACCTTTTTTTTGACAAAGTTCTACATTAAATTCCTTGCCTTCCCATCAAAATGATGATTATGATAATGATGATGATGCAAATAAGGATAAGAGAAATGAAAAGATCAATTAAAAAACCATTGTTATTAGCAAAAAACCGATGAGTAATATCATCAGGGTCGTCTCAATGATTTCGGAGGTCCCGTGCCAAAAAATAATTAACGTATTTAAAAAAAATTAAAACTATATTATATTATTTAAATTCATTAGTAGCATTTTATTAACTGTATTTTATATGCCAAAAATTAATTTTAATAAGACTGATATAATATTTTTAATAGGCATTATAGGTTAAACAAAAAATAAAATTTCAAAAAAAAGGTCAAAAAACAAAAATTATTAATATTAATTTGTGATTTAGTAATAAGGTGTAACATATTGTATTGTAAGTAAAAGTAAAACAATAAAAATAATAATGAGAAGGGGCCCACAATAATAAAAGAAAGCACGTGTGAGAAAAATTTTGCTCGCAGGATTCGAACCCTAGCTGAACAGGAAAAATAATTGTATTCATACCAATTGGGCAAGGAAAACATGTTATACATAAACTGTTTTTTTTAACTATATGGAGGCCCTCGGAATTCCGGGGCCCTGTTCACAAGAACCGGTAGAACCGGTCACGAGCCGGGCCTGAATATCATCATTGACCATGGCTATGAGAATTTATTGATCGAATATGGAGATGGAGTAAAGGAGGAATAAGATAAGGATGGTGAAAGAAAGTAAACTAGATAGATGGATATTAAAGGGGTAAAAAAAACTCGTGGTAAGAAGACTTGAAAACAGACAAAAACAACTCAAGCTGCAAATGTGAACCTAGGTCGAGTTCACTTAGAAAACTCGAGCTCCAATGCTCTTTGTTGCACATGGTCTAATAAAGTGAATCGTGTTTTATAAAGCCATCCAATCATTTTAAAAAGTGATCTTCTTCCTATTATAAAATGGTTATCAACGGATCTTTGAAAGGATCTTGAAGAGATTAAAAAGTAAAAATAAACAATTGAACGGGTTAAAACATCTCAAAAGGAGATGATTGAGGTTAAAACAAGAAATGATAGTACAATAAAAAAAAAAGTAACGTGACATGATTTTATTGGATGTGTGAAAATTTTATAGAAATGTTTTGATAAAGTGGGTAGATTATATGAGATGTTTGAGTGAGTTTACCAAGAGAAAAAAATTTATATCTATTAAAGAATAGATCTTTTTTGCCACATGTCAACGCTACAATCTTATATCTATTAAAGGAAAGACATTATTTGCCACGTGTCAACGCTACAATTCACGTAGCTCCCATAAAAAAAACAGACTAATTTGGTTAATAGGCATTTTTGATTTTTACTTTTAGTAACTAGATCATTTAATTTTTTAATTAGGTAAATATATCCTAACCTTTTGTATTATCTTTCAAACTCCAAGGAGTACATATACTAAAACTAAAACTCAAAAAAGCCTAGTAAACCAAATTGTTTCAAAAAAAAACAAATGTCAATACCTATATTAATTTTTTAAATTTTACTATTTTTTAAGAATCCAGTAAAACCAAATTTTTTAATCCCGTGATTTTCTACCGATTCAATAATACATATCTTCTACAACCACAAATTTAAAATCGGTAATTATTATCTTAAAGAATCTTGAAAATGAAACCTTATCGTGTTAACATTTTGAAAATTTTGATTTGTTACCTATTTCAATGAAAATTTACAAATTTATTATTAATTTTTAACGTCCACGTGGTTTTGTATTTTGTATTTTATTAAAATTGATTTCATTTTTACATAAAGAACCTTACTTTACTAAATCTTATCTTCTCTATGTATATATTTATATTCTATATATACTATATTAAAGCGAAAGCGCTTGATACCACATTTCATGCACCCATACATTTATTGACATGTGTTATTTTTTCATGCATTTACAAATTAATAATTATTTATCTTCTTATAATATCTATTTTATATTATCAATTATAACATTTTCTTTTCTAATTAAATTAGAATTTTTTTTATCATATAATTTATAATAACATACGATTAACTAAGAATGACAAATATCCAATCAATTGATATTTAATCATTTTATAATTAATTTTAATTAAAATAATTTCACATTTATATATTTCCTAATATAATACTTTGAGAGAATTTTTGTTTTTGCGACTCAAGTTTTAATTTATCGAAATTAAAATAAGTAAACTCATAAGAAATAAATGAAATATATTTTTTAATTATATTTTTTAAAATTAAATATTATAATTGGTATAACAAATTTTTTAAAAAAACTCACCGTGCAAAGCACGGGAGTTATACTAGTGAAAAAGTGTTCAAGAACCTAAAATATAGATGATTCGATAAACATGCCCTTAAAATGATTCCCCATTAACATCCCTTTGTGGAGTTTCGTGAAAACCTTTAATCGTCCCTTGAACTACGTAATTCGAGTGCGTAGTTTTGTTTTTTTTTTACCTCCGGATTACGACTACGCGTTTGGCGTGCGTAGCCAGAGCCGTGTGAAGTTGATAGGAGCCGACGAACTACACTTCTGGGAAGCATAGTTGGAGTGCTTAATACAATCCAACTACACACCCCATGAGCGTAGTTTGAGTGTTTTTTTTTGAATATATAACTCCAACTATGCTTCCCAAATGCGTAGTTCGTAGGCTCCTATCAACCTCTCCTTGGCTCCACTACGCAGCCAAATTGCATAGTTGTATTAAAAAACAAAAGGATTTTTCCTCTTGGTGCCATCAAGGTTTGAACTTTTTCTCTTGGTATCCACTAAGTTTCAAAATTCTTCTTGGCGCCATCAAGGTTCCATTTGTTTCCTCTTTATACCCATTCTTAATATATTACATTAAAACTCATTATAAAATGATAAAAAAAATCAGAAAATAAATTTAGAATAGATTATGGCCTCATTAAATTTAATTAATAAATTTATAGTAAAAATAGTTTATATATATATTTTTTATTTTTTGAAATAAATATATTTTTGAATTAAAATATTTTTTTAATTTTCACTTTTTATTTATAAAATTAAATAAAATAGATTTTTTTAAATTTTATTAACAGTCTAGAGAATTAAAATATTATTTATTTTGAATTTAAACTTTATATAATTTATACTAATTCGAAATTTTTTAAAAATTATGTTTTTTTTTAATTTAAGATTATGAAAAAGTATATTATAATAAATAATAAATTAACACATAAATAAATAATATTGTTATTTTCAAATTAAAATAAATTATAGATAATTAACTTCAAAAAAAACTATATGTTTAATTTTTTGGATTCTTAAAAAAAAATTAAAAAATATTTGATTTAATTTAGTTCAAAAATAAAAATTATCTTTATTTTACTTTATTTAGAAAAATATTTTAAAAAGTACTATTATTATAATTTTATTGGTTTAAAATGTAATGAGGTCATAATCTATTTTAAATTTATTTTTTTGAATTTTTTTTATTTTATAATGAATTTTAATGTAATATATTAAGATAGGGTATAAAGAGGAAACAAATAGAACCTTGAGGGCACCAAGAATAATTTTAAAATTTAGTGGATATCAAGAGGAAAAGTCCAAACCTTGAGGACACCAAGAAAAATCCAAAATAAAACTACGCAACCGAATTATATAGTTGTAATCCGAAGATGAAAAACAAAACTACTTAACCAAATTATTTAGTTGTGATAACGAATAAAAATTTTTGCCGCTATGGTAACGACTGCTTTTTTTATCACTAAGAGTGAATGGTTAAAACTTTTTTTTTATTTATTACATATATTTTGTTGAAATAATATTACATTGTATTGACGCATGTCGTTTACAACCGTAACTTATTGGTTATAGTATATATTTTTTTATCAAATATTTAATATTTAATACAGAAAATCTTATTCATCAATTATCATTATGGTTGTACTAATTTGACTAGAATTCCATGGCTTAAACTTTTAACAGTTAAACTTTAAAAATTGAATATTCGACGGAATAGTTTCAAAGACTATACCTATCGAGAAACGATAAAGGTACGGACAAGATGAAAAACGGAGGCATGTGTGATTACTCATTACTGTAATGCGTCCAGACAGAGTCGCTGACAGTTCAGAGAAAGAGACAGCTATCACTGAGCTTAGCAGCAAAGAGCAATCGGTCAGAGCAAAGCAGCCGGAGCGGGGAAGAGATGAATCCGCTGAACGCTCTCATGGTGGCTCGGATTGCGACGAGGAACATGGCGTTGCAATCTGACATCGACTTCGGAACGGCTTTGTGGTTCACCTACGCTGCGATCTGCTGCATCCTCGTTCTTTTCGCCGGATGTATGTCTGGTTTAACTCTCGGTCTCATGTCCATCAGCCTCGTTGACCTTGAGATACTCAAGCAGAGTGGCACCGCTAGTGAGAAGCAGCAAGCAGGCAAGAATCGGATCGTTTAAAAGCCCCTTTCCTCATTTTTATGCAGATTTGTTTATGGTTTTCAACTCGATTGGGGGGAATTCGAAGTGGAATTGAATTATACTATTCTTTTTTCGTATAGTTTTGCTTTCGGTCTTTGTTTGTGGAATCAATTCTCTCTAGAAACTTATGATCGCTCGTATTTCCTATTGGCTATCTGTTTCATCTGTCTATTCAATCCGTATAACTCTTGCTAGAACGTGTGGTTATCTGTTGTGCAGCTAAAATTCTTCCCGTTGTTCAGAAACAGCACCAGCTTCTTGTGACTTTGCTTTTGTGTAATGCAGCTGCAATGGAGGTAAGTGTTGGATTGGTTAATTCCATGAAAGTGTCAAGCTTTGGTTGTTCTCTTATACTAATTATGCAAAGGCCTAAATGTTTATGTTTTTGGTTGATTCAAAGGGCTAAGAAGTTACTGTCAGATTTAAAGAGCTTATTGAATTTTTTTTAAAGCAAAGAGCTTATTGATCTGAATCCGATGGAACCCTTTAAATGAACCTGGTCAGGAATATAATTGCAGAGGAGTCTGTCACAACTGATCCTTTTATCTTCTACATGTTGTATTTATGCTATTAAAGCTGGTATAGATATGTCAATTTTCATTCACAGGGATTACAAAACTATAAATACATGATGATGTATATTGACTAGGGTACAATGATGTGGAGGGTAACACATTGTCGAGATGATTATTAAACCATTGAGATAATTTTTAAGTACACATCGTTGCATATGGATGCATAGCTAAATTTTTTTTTATTACAGATGACTCGTTTATCAAGTTTTCCTTACTTAAATATTCACTCAATGCTTGAATTTTGCAGGCCCTTCCCATTTACCTGGATAAGCTTTTCAACCAGTATCTTGCTATCATACTGTCTGTAACTTTTGTCTTATTCTTTGGTGAGGTATAAGTCTTATAGTGCTATTTTGTTTATGGATAATTCGCTTTGGAGTTATTTACATTTTAATTTTGTGCTATTTACTCATCAGGTCATCCCACAAGCCATATGCACAAGATATGGACTTGCTGTTGGTGCAAATTTTATTGGCCTTGTGCGTGTGCTGATGATTATTTGCTTTCCAATTGCTTATCCTATTGGGAAGGTAATCTAAATCATGAATTTTGCATAGTTTTGGGATCACATGATTTTTCATGTTAGATTTTAGCAGTATTAAAACCATTCTTGTCCTAACACGTTGGTCAGGGAGGACTACTTCTGTAGAATTACTTAAACCACTGTTTTGTTTTAGGTGTTGGATTTCGTACTAGGGCATAATGAAGCACTGTTCAGGAGGGCTCAGTTGAAGGCCCTTGTAACAATTCATAGCCAAGAGGTAAACCAATATATATTGAAATAGGGTGGTATGTTGAGTTGTAAACAATTATACACCACTTCAAAGATGCATCTGAACACCTAGAATCACCATTTTCATCTGTAATCCATTGACTCCCTTTTGTTGTTAGGCTGGAAAAGGTGGTGAGCTCACACATGATGAGACAACAATTATCAGTGGAGCATTAGATTTAACTGAGAAGGTATGGAAAATTAGCTAGCACTTGGAGGAAACTTAGCATCTTCACGTGCATAAAATATTTGAATTTATCTTGTGACTTGTATCCACTTCCATCACCCTGTTTTCGGCAAGTGTTTCAGGCTGCCGCTTTAAATTTGTCAAAAATCAGTAAATTGATATTCTTCCCTTGAAATGAAAGGTCTAAGGTTAAAGCATTTTCGCATGATGCTGATGTAATTACATCATTAACGAACCCTTTTCTTTTCTAGACCAAACCCTGTTAAATTTATGCTTACTCAAAGGAAAGCCAGCTATGCTTTTCTGGGACGTTGTTCTTTCCTTGTTTAGTGTTGCTTAGTTTAGCTGAATCTGTTATTACTCTGCCAGGGCTACATCCCTACATCTTAACGTGTTGTGTATTTTAAATGTTGTAATTTGCTCATTCTTATTCTGTTAGTATGTTCATAATATTCTTCTTTTAAACCGAGCAGACGGCTCAGGAGGCTATGACACCCATTGAATCAACATTCTCGTTAGACGTCAACTCAAAATTGGACTGGTAAGAACTGAAATATCTGTTGGCCTTATATTTTTTTATATTGTCTTATATAGACAAATTCTCTGGTAAGAACTGTAATATCTGTTGTCCATGTTTATAAAATGAAAAATCATACAAGATATAGTTTCAAAAGTCTAGTCTAATTGATCTTGATTGAACCAAAGACGATATTACAGACATATTCTTTATTTTGTCCATACCAAAAATTAGTAGTGTGCTTCCTTTTTGTGTAATAGTCAGATTTAGTTGTTCATAAATGTTGTCTGTTAATGTGTAATGATTATTTAGCTGATATATCTGTCTGTTACAGGGAGGCAATGGGGAAAATTCTGGCGCGTGGTCATAGTCGAGTTCCTGTGTACTCTGGAAATCCAAAGAATATAATTGGGCTTCTCCTGGTGAGTTTTCTTTATCTCAAGGTTTATTGTTTTGCTCCTACGCTCATCTGGAATTCTATTATACTTACCCTGAAACCCTAACAATAGTCCTTTTGTAGTACTAATCACAACAGCCTTGCTACTTGAAAGGTGGAAATTACTGCATGCCTGCATGTACCTAATGTTATATGCTTATATGAGTGAGAACTGAGGAGTTAATCATATGTACTTAATGGGTGGGAAAGAATGAAAGATCGTTAGCATGTGATAGCACTAACTCAAGTGGCAGGAAATTTACATTGCAGTGAGAATGATAGTTTATAGTGAAATAATTGTGGCAAAATCTCAATCTTATCCCAGGTAAAAACTCTTCTGACTGTTCGACCTGAAACTGAGACCCCCGTGAGTGCAGTTTCAATTCGGAAAATCCCAAGGTAACAACCATGCTTTTTCTAGTTTGATTGGCGTGATGATGAAATTTGTTATTGATTATTATAAGACATAATTTTGACAGGGTGCCAGGTGATATGCCTCTATATGACATTCTGAATGAATTTCAGAAGGGTCACAGTCATATGGCAGCTGTAGTGAAGGCCAAGCCCAAGAACACCAACCCACCAACTATCATTGATGTTGAAAATTCTGAGGATGCATCTGCTGATTTAGTTACTCCTTTGCTATCTAAGCCTAATGAGAATTCAGACAGCATTGTGGACATTGATAAGATATCCAAGCAAAACAGTTTGAACAAGTATAAATCAACTCTGCTGGAGAGTTCATTGTCGAGTCCAGTTGCTTATTCTCCTGATGAGATTGAAGAAGGAGAAGTCATTGGTATTATCACCCTAGAAGACGTATTCGAAGAGCTTTTGCAGGTAAATACAATTTGCTCACAGATGACCTTACCTGAAAGTGTAATTACCAGTAGAATGCTAATGGCTATGGTATGCATGGCAAATTCAGGAGGAGATTGTGGATGAAACAGATGAATATGTGGATGTCCATAAAAGGTGTCGACTATCAACAATCCAACAAATTAGTGACATTTGACCTGCCTTTGCTATAAGTATCCTTTTGACTTGTATAATTTATGCAGGATACGTGTTGCTGCAGTTGCAGCTGCTTCATCAGTGGCTCGTACCCCATCAGCTCGGAGGTTGAAGGGTGCTGTAAGTAGTCAACCTTTTTTTTTTTTTTTTAATATCTGCATGTTTTCTATCGCTTACTCAGACACACATACCTTCACAATCACATGTCCACTTGTCATAGAACCCGAACACAACAAATACACATCTAAACTCCGTTTCTGATCAGTTCCTGTCATTCTATTTGTATTTGGCCTATATTTTATATACCTTTTTATCCAAACAAACTGCTATATTTACACAATTATTTCCGTGCATTGTGACATATTAATAGCTTCTTATTTTCTTGATGAGTGAATATCCAACTGCTAGTCAGGTTTTTTAAATGTATTTGAGTATTCGACATATTATATGGTCATCATACTTCAATCAGAAGAGGTCCATTTGGAGACACTTTATATAAACATTTACCTTCAGGATTTCAGCCTTACATCCAATAGAAAACATGATAATTAGAAATGTGTTGTTCCCCTTTGTTTTGGTAAATTCCAAAAAGGATTTATGATAACAAGGGTTATATAAATTGTGTCCCTCCTCAATTCTGGTATTAAATGCTATTAGAGAATGTCAACATCCAATTTGCTTGGATGTGCATAGTTTGCTTGAGTTATTCACTAGATTCATTCTTAGTGGCCGAGTTAATTTTTCCAGGGAAGTAAGCATGGACAAAGTATGAAGAAGGCAAGTGAGGATGAAGCAGCTGCATCAAGATAAAGCAGGACAAGTGGTCATCCTTGGCTATAAAACGAAAACCTGGTAAATTTGTTAATTTCCGTCATTATCTTCTCGAACTGGCTAAGAGTCCGTTCGGCAGGCCTTTTTTATGGGATTATTGGAGATATTATTGTACTCAGATTATTTTGAGGGTGAGCCGAAAAAAAGGTAACCAACTACACATAAGATTATCAGGAGATTATTAACCTCAAAATAATCTCCATGTGATGCCGAACGGACCCTAAATCTACACAAGAGTTCACCTTCTTGAGAATATGAACCTTTTTGAGTCATTGTAGATCACCTATGGAATTGCCAAGATATGTCCAATATTTTGTTGAGTTGAGAAGTGACTAGTGAATGTCTTATAGGTCTTTGCATACCAGGTACGGTCAGATATCGTCTTCTGATCACGGTCCAAAGCTGTTAAAGAGAGATTGTATGTATCTTCAATCAATTTTAATCGCTCTTCCTTACTATTTTGCATTTTCTTAATGAATTTTCATAGATTAGTGCAACTTGATGAAGGTACATTTTGGACAGTTTCATAGAGCATCATGCAGCATGATCTCATTGAGATTTGCATATCTGAGAGGCTGTCTAGACATGTGAGTATCAGTCTGTTGAATATATGCTGCCTGCACATATATTTAATCACAGCAGGGTTATATTTCTACGTAAATTAGCAGTTGTTTAAATAATCAAAGGTACTAACTTGTCATTCTTCCGGAAAAGGTGGATCTCACCATCGACAATTTCGAACACGTGAAAGGTGGATCTTACTTACTACGCACAGATATCATATGCGCATTACTTGACTATGTTATACTACCAATAGTAGTAGTTGGGCATTAATAGATGAAATATATATTATATAGCGAGAAATAAAATAGGTTTGTTTGATATGATTATAAAAGTAATAATCACAAAAAAAGTATATTAAAATACTTTTCCACCAAAAAAAAACAATAAAAGTATATTAAAAAATTTCGTCTGATTTTATAATGACGGTAAAAGTAAAATCTGACTTAATAGAAGTTGTAATAATTAGAAGTAATATTGGATTTAAATATAAGTATTTTTTTTAAAAGTAAAGATTTTTGTACTAGTATTCAATTTTTAGCCTTTTTTTTAATTCTAATAATTATTTTAAAAACCCATTAACTATTTGTTTGATGCCAATAACTTATTTTTCTAAAGTAGCATTTTTTAAACACTTACCATTCAACTTTTAATATTAACATTTAGTTTTTTTGAACTGTCTGCTTGTAAACATTATCATTTTTCTTTTTTTACAATAACATTTCATTTTTTATTAAATAAAAAAGAATTTTCCTCTTGATATTAAACTTTTTCTCTTGATATTCACATTTTCTCTTATACCTTCATAGTTTAATTAGTTTTCTTTTTATACTTTTTTTATATACTTTATTAAAATTTTAATTATAAAATAAAAAGTTTAAAAACATATTAAATCATGAGGGTACAAAGAGAAAACGTAAAATCTTGTGGATACAAAGTAAAAAAGTCCAAACTTGAGGGGTACCAAGAGGAAAACTCCATAAAAGTGTATGAACAGTGAGTGTGTTCAATCCGACCAAGAGTCAACAAGTTTTGCTATAAAGGGTCTCAAGTGATAGAAGCTTCGATTGGTCACCGGCGGGGTGGGAAGTGAGTGTTTTTAAATTGGCTACACCAAACACTCTTGAGCATTATATTTCTATATCATGGTCTATTTTTGATAGCAATTATATGTAAATAGAATATAATTGAGGGTTGCCTTTTGTAATTATTGTAAATACGTTGGTTATATATATATATATATGACCTATTAGTAAATGAAAACCCTAAGGGGAATTTATCAGATTCTCACATGGTATCAGAGGTTATCGTTCCTCTAACCCTCTTCCGCTCTTTCTAAACCTACGACCGTCACCGCCGTCTCTCCCTTTCAATCTCGTTCTTCTTCAATGGCTACCGATCGGAAACCGTCTTTTCATTCCGCTCTCGGAATATCCAACATCAAGAACAACATCGCTCTCGTCCTTGACCATGACACTCCGTATGCTTCTTGGGTTACTCTCTTTCGAGTTACAGCAAAAGCTCACAACGTCCTTGATCACATCGACGCGAAAGTTCCCAAACCTACGGATATTGATGATTCTTTATGGCTTCAGGTTGACGCAGCGGTCCTTCAATGGATATACAGTACAGTCTCCCGGGATATACTGCTACAAATTCTTGACTCCGATGACACAACGCTTCAAGCCTGGAATCGAGTCAAAGACATTTTCCAAGATAACAAAAACACTCGCGCTGTTTATCTCGAACACGAGTTCTCAAACTGTAAGTTATCTGGATTCGCCTCTATTAACGCTTATTGCCTTCAACTTAAGTCTTTGGCAGATCAACTCAAAGGAGTTGGCTCACCGGTTCCCGACACTCGACTTGTCCTTCAACTTATTTCGGGATTACCCTCTGAGTATAATGTTGCGGCGAGTTTTATTCAACAATCCGACCCGCTTCCCTCGTTCACCAAAGCCCGGTCTCAACTTCAGTTGGAAGAAACGCGAATGGCGTCTCAATCCGGATCCACAAGTGCTCTCACTGCAACTACTCGGAACTCCCCATCCGCCAGCTCCAGCTCTCCTCCGTCTTCTGGCGCCACAGCACCGCCCCAGTCCGGTGCTCCTTCGACTCCGACGGACCAGTCGAACCAACGTCGTGGTCGAGGACGCAAGGGCAAGCAGCGATCCAGCAGCGGCAACCCTACCCAACGATTTGTGTGGCATGCCCAGCGAGGATGGCTGCCCCTGCAGCAGCAAAATGCGGCCCAATTCCCTCCAGGCCCACCTCCGTAGTCTTGGAATCCTGCCCAACTTCCGTCTGGCCCACATCAGCCCCTTCCTTCTTACCCACATCAGCAAAACAGCATTCTTGGGCCTGGCCCAATGACGCAGCAAACTCAGGCCCACCTGGCTTATAACTTTCAGCCTACTACATTGGACTCCTCTTTTGCTACTATGACGTTAAACCCGACGGACAATAATTGGTACATGGACACCGGTGCAACATCTCACATGACTCACACCCCAGGTACACTCTCGTCTATTTCGTATAATGGTCCTTCAAATTCGATAATTGTTGGCAATGGCATGCGTATTCCTTCTACATGTATTGGAGAAACTACTTTCCCAACCTCCACAAATCCCTTACGCTTATCTAATGTCCTTGTAGCACCACAAATCGTTAAGAACCTTGTTTCCGTAAGACGTTTCACTACTGATAACCGTGCTAGTGTCGAATTTGATCCTTTTGGTTTTTCTGTGAAGGATCTGTACACGGGGACCGTACGCCTGAGATGCAATAGTTCGGGGGAACTTTATCCTGTCACCAAGTCTTCCCCAGTTCACGCTCTTTCCATTGAGTCACCCAGTCTTTGACATGCTCGTTTAGGTCATCTTGGAGCGCCTGTTCTAGATTTTCTTAAGAATTCTTCTTTTTTCGTTGTAATAAAGAGAAACTCTCCTCTATATGTCATGCTTGCCAATTGGGCAAACATCACAAGCTTCCGTTTTAACGGTCATTTACCACTACTTTTGCACCCTTTGATCTCATCCATAGTGACCTTTGGACGTCACCGGTTGAGTGCAAGGAAGGTTTCAAATATTATCTCCTTTTTCTTGATGATTATATACATTTTTTATGGGTTTTTCCCATCAAATTCAAATCTCAAGTTTATAAGCTATTTGTGCAATTTCACCAATTGGTTCGAACTCAATTTCATCGGACTATTAAAAATTTTCAATGCGACATGGGTAGGGAGTTTAACAACTCAAATTTTCACAATTTTTTCAATACCCACGGCATCAATTTCCGTTTTTCTTGTCCATACACCTCCCCTCAAAATGGTAAAGCGGAACGTATCATTCGTACAATCACAAATATGATGCGATCTCTTCTTTTCCATGCATCTCTTCCGGTTTTCTATTGGCCTCATGCCTTGGAAACATCATGCTATCTTCTAAACATCTTACCCACCACCACAATTCAAAATCGGTCACCCACCCAAGCGTTGTACCTCACCACTCCCTCTTACCATCATCTTCGAGTTTTTGGTTGTCTTTGCTATCCAAACAAAACTGCCACAATCTCACACAAGCTTCAACCCCGATCATCTCCTTGTGTTTTCTTAGGGTACCCATCTCAACATCGGGGGTATAAATGTTTAGATATAGCCACAAATAAAATTATTCTTTCTCGTCATGTCATTTTTGACGAGTCTATTTTTCCGTTTGCATCCTCATCACACGCGTCTTCTTTCCCGTCTTTTCCGGATGACACGGATACGTCTCCATATCACACCGAATTAGCATCTCGAGCTCACGGTCCACATGTAACAGTCCCAGCAGACACCTCTGATGTGCGTCATACCAGCCCAACGCCCACCTCTGCTGGCCCAGTTTCTGCTGGCCCATCTTCTGCCAGCCTTACACCTGATGCAAGCCCACTTTCTGGCCCATTTCTGCTTCCCTTGCCGCCTCCCACATCTCCTGGCCCACATCCTCGCCAGCCCAGCCCAGCGCCCTCTCCTTCCCTTCACCATTCTGGGCCGCCTCCTACTGTCAGCCCACCTGCGCTAGCTATCCCACATCAAACGACTACCACTAACCTTCCACAAAATGTCCCTTCAAATATGGATTCATCCCGGACAGACTTACCCCAAACCCGACCCCACACTCGCAGCCAGTCCGGTATTGTCAAACCTAAACCCATATTTGATCTTTCCACTTCCACCACAATATCACCCATTCCAAAATCCCATAATGTAGCCCTCCAAGACCCGCAGTGGAACGCTGCCATGGTCGACGAATATCGAGCCCTTATGCGGAATAAGACTTGGGTTCTGGTTCCTCGCCCCATTCAAGCTAATATTGTGAGATGTATGTGGATATTTCGTCATAAGTACAGGTCTGATGGTTCTCTTGAACGATACAAAGCTCGTCTAGTTGCCAACGGATGTTCCCAGCAAGTTGTCATTGATTGCGATGAAACCTTCAGTCTTGTTGTGAAACCAGCCACTATCAGGACAGTTCTCAGTATTGCAGTTTCGCGGTCATGGTCCATTCATCAACTTGACGTTCAAAATGCCTTCCTGCATGGGCATTTGAATGAAACGGTGTATATGTTCCAACCTCCCGGCTTTCGTGATTCCTCTAGACCTAATCATGTTTGTTTACTGCAGAATTCCTTATATGGTCTTAAGCAAGCGCCCAGAGCCTGGTTTCAACGTTTTGCAGGTTTCTTGCTTCAACTCGGATTCATTGGCAGCAAAAGTGACTCCTCCCTTTTCATTTATCGTCATGGCGCCAACATTGCTTATCTACTTCTTTATGTTGATGACATCATCTTTACTGCATCTTCTGATGAACTGCGTCGCCATCTGATCACTCTTCTAGGCAAGGAGTTTGCTCTTAAGGATCTCGGAGTTTTATCATACTTCTTGGGCATTTCAGTTCGTCGGAGCTCCTCTGGTTTATTCTTATCACAGGATAAATACGCTAGAGAAATTGTTGCCCGTGCCAAAATGACCACCTGTAAATCATCTACAACACCTGTTGAGCCTTCTGTGAAGCTAAGTGCCTCATCTGGTCCACCAGTCAGTGATCCCACTCTTTACCGAAGTTTAGCTGGCGCACTTCAGTATCTGACCTTCACACGACCTGACATAAGTTATGCAGTTCAACAAGTTTGCCTTTTCATGCATGATCCCAGAGAAGCTCATTTTGCTGCCCTCAAGCGCATCATCCGCTACATCTTTGGCACATCCTCATTAGGTATTACTATTTCTCCATCTCCAAAGTCAGATCTTATTGCATATACAGATGCCGACTGGGCTGGATGTCCTGATACTTGCCGTTCAACTTCTGGTTATTGTGTTTTCTTCAACGACACTTTAATCTCTTGGGCTGCTAAACGTCAATCTGTGGTTTCACGATCTAGCGCCGAGACAGAATACAGAGGGGTTGCCAATTAGTATCAGAATGCTCCTGGTTGCGCAATTTACTGCTTGAACTTCATTGCCCCCTCACCAAAGCTTCTGTAGTTTACACTGATAACATCTCAGCAACGTACCTTGCCAGCAACCCGGTTCAACATCAACGAACCAAACACATCGAGATTGACATTCATTTCGTCCGTGATAAGGTTGCCCGCAGCCACGTTCGAGTTCTCCACGTCCCATCGGCTTTCCAGTATGCAGACATCTTTACAAAAGGCCTCCCACGACAATTGTTTCTAGATTTTAGATCCAGTCTTACTGTACTGCCTCCTCCAGTTTCGACTGCGGGGGTATGATAGCAATTATATGTAAATAGAATATAATTGAGGGTTGCCTTTGTAATTATTGTAAATACGTTGGTTATATATATATATGACCTATCAGTAAATGGAAACCCTAAGGGGAATTTATCAGATTCTCACAATTTTGATAGCCTCATATATTTCAAAATTTATAAGACATTTATAAGCTTCAACTACCTGTTTTTTTGGACCCTCATCTTCATCATGTATGTTTCATGTTGCAGTCTCTATATAGCCATGATCACACGCTTAAAGCTTGGTTTCAATGATTTGCCGCATTTCTTTGTCAAAGTGGTATTTTTAGCAATCGTAGTGACACATCACTCTTTATCCTATGACCACGCCATATACGTTGTGTTCCTTCTCCCGTATGTTGATGATATTGCTCATACTCATCTGATGTTGTGCGCTCCGATATTAATTCACTCCCAATCAACAATTTGTAATTCATGACTTGGGCCCTCATACCTATGTTTTGGTCGACTTTAACATCGATTTGGGTGGATGTTCATGAGACATTCCCCGGTTGATATGTCTACTGAATTACACGCTCATTTTCAAGTCAACACTACAAATGATTTTTTTTAGTCTAGTGTACAAGGGTGACTAACGTGGTTGTAGAGTGCTTGTTGCATAGTCTTCTCGTTGAAGTACATTGTCATTGACAAAGAAATGGATTGTGTACACCGAGAATATTCGAGTTACACATCTTTGCCAACAACCTGAGCTAATACTGACACAAAAAGCACATTTGGTTGAATATTTACTTATTGTGAGAGAAAAGTTGCCATCGAACATATTCAAATTTCGCACATCAAATATGTGAATATTTTCACATAATGCTTGTCACACTAGTTATTTCTCAATAAAAAAATCCATCCTTACTATTTATCTCCGATTTTCAATCACGAACTATGCTAAAATAAAAATATATGTATAAATATATATTTTTATACTACATAACTTATATAACAAAATGAATAATTTATAAGTGAAATTTTACTCCCATAAGACACATTGTAGCAAGTTCATACATTTTAGTAATTTACATATGGTTTATATATAGGGTCAATTAGGTAACTAAGCTTTTTTAAGATTTAGGTTTAGTAAGTAGGCTTTTTTTATTTTCCGTCTAGAAAGTGTACCCCTATTACGTTTTTTAGTGTGAAACCTAAATTCAATCTCACAGCCCTCACTTCCTCCCTCAGTCATCCTTCGTTTCATCCTCGCCTCCCCTCTTTGCTTCACTTTCTAACTCCGTTGTTGCCCTCGTCTCAACAACCGGCAAGATCACCACCACCTTCTATCGGCCTCTCTGCTCTATCGCCGACCTCTGTCACCCCTGCAACCACCTCATCTCATCATCCCTCACCCATTTGAAACAAGTACTCCAGGGCCAACTAATATGGATCCGAATGAAGCCACTTGCGTCGTTCTTCGAACGACGGGCTTTGCTGCAACTCAGATCCGCGTTGAGTTTAAGAGCCAACAATTGTTCGATCTGTGGTGCTATACCTCGGAGCCTGGGGAATTTGACCCGGATGGAGGCCTTGATTTTGTCTTCTAACAGTGTAGTGAAACTGTCAATCAGTATTGAAATTCATAAGAAATACGCTTGCTGATTTCTAACAGCTCCTGTCCAGTGTCAGATGTTGCGGTGGAGAAGGAAATAGTAGTGATAAAGAGCACGAAGGTATGTGTTGGTTGATTGAATAAAAAGCAGAAAATCGCCGAAGAAGATGGCGAGAGGTGGTGCTATACCTCGGAGCTTAGAGAATTTTGTCTTCTAGTGCTCATCAGCAGAGTCCCGCAGGTTTCCCAGATTTCAACCATGTTTGTAGCTGTTTATGCCCAGATTTTTGGTATGATACCTTGATTTATGGTCAACAGACATAGTTTTTGCAATTGTTTATGCCCAGATTTCAACCATGCTTTGTAGAGCAAAGCAAAGTCATGGATACAATTGTAGGCTCCTTCACAATCCCTGCAGCCTCTCTAACAACATTTGATACCATAAGTGTCATCTTCTAGATCCATGTCTATGATAATTTCGTCGTCCCCCTAGCAGGAAAGTTCACAGGAAAAGAAAGAGGTTTCTTTTCAATTCTGGTATGTTCATGTTTTACAGTGAAACATTAGGAGTTCAGTTTACTTGTTTCAAATGACATATAGTCTAATAGTTCAGGTTTTGTGATTAATCAGGTACATTGTCTTGTTTGTGATGCTACTTGATTCATCAGCACTGCAAGAGAGTGCTACTCGTGGCTTTTCTCGCTAGTAAACGGCCGAGTAATCAAGAAGCAAAAATATTGCAGGTCCATATATTAAGTATGTTTCGAAGCATTAATTTCATTAAGGTTCATGATTAAGTTACTGATGAAATGTCGGGTTCTTGGTTAGATGAATGACTGCTGTCAATGGCGGAAATGTAGACAGAAGATTGCGAAAGGAAACCCATGCCCTCGAGCATATTATCGGTGCACCGTCGCCCCATCTTGTCATGTCAGAAAACGTATGATAATTTCTGGTATAAAATTTTATGGTATGTAATTTTATGGTATGAAAATCTGGTGTAAAAAAATTCTGGTATGACAAAATGTAATTTTATGGTATGTAATTTTATGGTATGAAAATCTGGTGTAAAAAATTTTGGTATGACAAAATTCTTGTATGACAAAATTCTGGTATGAACTTTCCGTATGATAATTTCTGGTATGAAATTTCTGGTATAAAAATTCTGGTATGAGAAATTCTGGTATAAAAATTCCGGTATGAGAAATTCCGGTATGAGAAATTTAGTCCAGAAAATAAAAAAGAAAATAAAAAAAAAACAAGGAAAAAAAATTCAGTAATTAAAAATTAAAACTTATACTTATATAACAAATAACAAACATCATTTATTCTTTCTTTCTAAATAAAAGGGTTAATATTTTTTTACCTAATACTAAATGAAAGTGGTAAAAAATTTGGGGTACACTTTCTTAAACAAAAACTCAAAAAGGCCTAGTATGTCAAATTATGCCATATATATATATATATATATATATATATATATATATATATATATATATGATTTTCTATTTGTTTTGGCTTTTCATTGTTAAAGTCTCGTAATACAAGTTAGATACATTCAAAAGATGGAAGGACCTTGTATTCACAATGTTTGGACACAATATCGAAGATGGTCAATTTTTATAGCACTTGTGTCTTTTGTTGATTCTCATGAAAACCTCCTACTACAAGTTTACTAGATGGATAAGAAGGTTCAGACCTCAAATCATATTGTTTTGTTTGGTTGTATTATCCAAGAAAGGGCACATATACTACAATAGGATGATTCATGAACAATTCAAGAAAATACAGGAATTCATTGTAGTAAGAAGTTCAAACAAATCTTTCAAATTGTATTTTGGGCAGGGTTATTCAACCAGGTCAGACTGGGTCTTCCGGGACCGGTCCAGAGGGCTATAAATTTCAAGAATCTAGATCGGGTCTAAACGGTATGGGATGGACCGGTGACAAACCGGTTTGGGTTGGTTTTATTACTCACAAATCGTATAATTTTTTATTTGCATTGGTTTACTTATATTAGTTTGTGTGAATTGTACCCACAATGCGTAATCTCGGACCAATATCACTCATTCCGGCTCATGATAAAATATCATCAATACTAATTAAAACAAGTATAAGCAAATCATAATTCATAATAGGTTTAGCAAAGTATCATTGTAGATGACTCAGTTTATAAGAACCATATATTGGTATTAGTCTATTAGACCTTTGATCAAACAAGTTTCAATAACACAAAAGATTGGTCAAAACAAACTTCACAACTTCATCAATCTTCACTCCTTATCATGTATACAATAGATATCGTTATCTCCTCTTTTATTCACTTCCTATAAAATTTTTACAACATAAAATTATTAGTTATAACTATTAAATATAATTAATAATAATAATTTAAAATTTGTAGTACATACAAGTTTACATTTTTAATTTTCGCATACCTTCATATTAAGAGAAAATAAAGAATGTGTTTTCATCAACATCAATCGAACAATTTCCTCCGTATCTATAAAATATACTTTTTGTTGATTTCTACAAATTAATCAATACTCGTTATAAGGTTAAAGTCAAGATAGTTTATAAAGAAACTTGGAAGAATTTGACATACTAGGCTTTTTTGAGTTTTTGTTTAAGAAAGTGTACCCCAAATTTTTTACCACTTTCATTTAATAGTAGGTAAAAATTATTAACCCTTCTATTTAGAAAGAAAGAAATAAATGATGTTTGTTATTTGTTATATAAGTATAAGTTTTAATTTAATTACTGAATTTGTTTTGTTTTATTATTTTTCTTGCCTTTTTTTTTAATTTTTTATTTTCTTTTTTATTTTCTGGACTGAATTTTTCATACCGAAATTTCTCATACCAGATACTAGAAATTTCATACCAAAATTATCATATGAAAAGTTCATACCAGAAATTTCATACCAGAAATTATCATACGAAAATTTCATACCAGAATTTTGTCTTACCAGAATTTTGTCATACCAAAATTTTTTCATATACCAGAATTACTTGAATTTTCCCACATACTAGAATTTTTTCACATACCAGAAATTTTCTTACCAAATTTTTTGATCATTTTTTATTTTTTATAATTTCTGGTATGAGTTTTTCCTACCAGAAAACTCATACTAGAAATTCGTAAAAAAAAATCATACCAGAAAAATTGCATACAAGAAAAATCGCATACCAAAAAAATCACATACTAGAAAAATTACATACCAAAAACATGGCATACCAGAAACATGGCATACCAGAAAAATAATTTTTTCTGGTATATAGTATAACAATTTAACAACATTCACATGCTCGTGAGAGTCATTCCCTGTACAATATATAGTAGAACAATTTAACAACATCATTTTACAGCAGGTGACTAATCCTAAAAAAGAGTCTCCATGAGCTAAATTACGACATATTTTAACTTAAAACAATTTTTTATAGTACTAGTTATATGTGCATCAATCTTTTATGTTTATTTGGTTGACACTTGTTTATTATTACTGAAGTTCAAAGAAGAAAAGAAAGGAAAA
Organism: Fagopyrum esculentum; assembly: GCA_033239045.1. NCBI lineage: Eukaryota > Viridiplantae > Streptophyta > Magnoliopsida > Caryophyllales > Polygonaceae > Fagopyrum > Fagopyrum esculentum. Next base: position 22,076,912 of record BSUD01000003.1, read on the forward strand.
CTTGGATACCCACATAGCAAGTTGTAGCAACTAGTGGCTTGATACGTGGAGATCACCATTAGAACTTGGGGTGAAATCCAAAACACTCACACCACAGTTGCTTTGAAGTAGTCTCCTATAATAATCAGTTCCCAAGCCTGAACAACAGTAACAAGCAAAAAACAGGATTCAAGATCAAAATCACTACAACTCAAGCATAATATCATCGAGGATTAAGAGATGTACCGATTGTAGATGCAACGAGGGCCTGGTTCGCAGCATTATGAGCAACAACAAGCACAAACTTGTTGTCATGAGCTAAGATCCTATCCCAACAGTTAGTACGCACCACAACAACTACACAACCACCATCTGGTCCGATCGACAGCAACATAAAGAAACTAAGCATCAAACGAATCAAATAACCAGAGAATCAAAATCAAAATTAAGACAGCAACACATGTATCCTTCTTTCTCTCAAGGATCCTTTTGATACATACAAAAAATTAAGACAAAATCAAAATTCTAATTTTGCGAACAAATTAGAGTGAGAGGAAGAGTATTACACCGACCTCGTCGAAGAAGAGAGCGTAGCCATTGTCAACGGATGGAAGCAGACTGAGATAAGGAAGGGAGAGAAGTCTTGAGGTCGGATATGGCGATGGGAAGAACCCCTTGCCAAAGTCAACGCCGCTGTGAGCAGGACCTTTAAAGAGCGCTTCTACTTGGCCAGATCAGAGCTCCCGACTCCAGCTTCAATGGCAAAAATGGAAGGATCGAAGAGCGAAGAGGGAAGGAGTGACGAAAGAGAAGATCGGAAGAGCGAACGAGGGGTTAGTGGAGTTAGGGTTTGAGTTTGACGGTAAAAAGGAGAATGGGGTACACTTGATTGTAAATTGTAATCGGCCTAGTTAGTATAGCATAATTAAAAAAAGCCTAGTTACCTAATTGACCCAAGAAACTTTACCACCGACGATACATTCTCTTCATCAAAATAATCACCTTTATCATCTTTATTGTTATTAATAATCCTCTAAAAGTGCGTGTAATATATATCTATACTAATAATACTAATAATAATAATAATAATAATAATAATAATAATAATAATAATAATAAAGAAGTAGAACAATATAAGCTAACATATATATATATATATATATATATATATATATATATATATATATATTTGTAATATATAAGCTTTTAAATAAAAACAAACAAATACATCCTTGATGAGACAATCTCCTTCGGTATTGTAAAATGGTATGTCCCCGTGCTAAATGTAAATTTAGACGGGACGGTAGAAAGATGAATAATTATCACATCGTGGGTCATACGTGTAAGAATGGGATATCGAGGGCCATTGAACTTCCACCAATTTAAAATATCAATCTTTTTTCCATTTAGGCATGTTTCTTGCAGTTATTGATGATATTCAAAACTCAAAATCTCAACATAACTAAGCACTCCTCTCGTGACTTCTTCATTTAGCTCATCTAACCAACTTGAAGCATCATCATCATCAATAACAAATGTAGTTTGATGTTACACAATTTCTTCATCTTCCACTTTAAAATGACGACTTCTATATACACCAAACAGATCTCAAATAACATTTTGAACCATATCATCTACACAAGTATTTTCTCCATACATTTTGTTCAAAACAACTTGCAATCCATCAAACTTGTATGAAGGGTCGAGAATGGCAGGCAAAAACACCAACATACGTACTCAGTGAACTACAATACTTTCACATTTAACTTTCATTTGAAAAGCTGTGATTTCTAAAGAAAACTCTTCATTAGAGAGAAAATTATCGAGCAACTTTAGTGTTTTAGACACATGGAAGATCATGTAGTTGCTTGTGATAAACAAAGAACCTAAAACACAGTTTGTCAAACTGTGAAATATCTTTAAGAACTCAACAAGTGATTGTTTCGTATTACACTCTTTAACTCTAAAAGAACAATTCATCCCATACACATTTTGAATATACATTCGAGAGAAAAAATTAGCCTTGTCTTGTAAGCCACTATTCAAGATTAGTAAGTAGAATTCTATCTAGTTGAACAACTTCAATGTTTTAGACACATGGAATATCATTTAGTTTTTTTCTCCTTCCAACTCCGATGGTTAGCTTCTATAAGTCGTAGCATACTAAAAATGGAAGTTGAAACGTAAATTTTCGGTAAATTATAAAATTTAATGTAAATTTCAATTAATGTTAGATAAAGCTTAATATTAACATATCTTTTAGTCGAGTGTGCAATCCATACTAATTTTCCTTTTTAACTTTGAATTATAATCGCAAAATCACATTTGCAAATATCCATGCTAAATTTTACTTTGATCGATTTAAAGCAAAAGTGTACTTAAAAAAACGTAAATAATGTATCTTGAACACTAAAACATTGAATTTCATAAAAGTTATGGAATTTTTTTTTTTGAAAATATGTAGGGAATAAAAATATTTCTCATATTAGTTACGGACTAAAATTAATTCGTGGAATAGAAAAAAATTCTAGGCTCGAAGCAAACCCACAGTTTAATTATAATAGGTAAAAATATGAACGAACTGTTACTTTAGCTCAATTGGTAGTATTACCCAAGAATTGGGATTAAGGTGTATGGAGATACAAGTTTAAGTTCCATGTTCAATTGTGTTGCCACATTGAACCGAACTTGTATTTCCAGGTAACACAATCCAAATTCTTTGATAACACTACCAATTGAGTTACTGTAACAATGTGCTCAAATTCCGCATATTATAATTAAAACTCGTAGTTTGAAACTACGAGTTACGAAAAATTTTCAGTTTTAAATAGCGGGTTCGCTCTGAGCCTAGAATTCTTCCTATGCCGGGATTTAGTTTTAGTCCGTACCTAATATGAGAATTTTTTTTGTCCTGCATATTTTCGAAAAAAATCCAAAGTTATGTTGCGACGTTCGTTTTTATTATGTGCGACTTTTATGTCCGATCAAATATTCCAATAAGTAAAGTTTTATTTTCAATTTTAATCACATTCATTTACCTACTCGTTTTTTGTTGCAAACCACGAATCTAGAAATGAACATCGAATCACGGCGTACAATGTATCATTAACAGTACATTACGCAAAACCATTCTATGGTTTTCACAAAATTATAAATGGAAAAAAATCTCTCATAAATTAGATTTATTTCCTTATAATATATATTTTAAAAGATAATGATAAAATGTTACTTCATTTTTAAATTTTAATAAAATAAAATATATTTATGTAACTAAAATGATAGTATAATCACTATTAAACATGTATAAAACATAAAAAGAATGATGTATGGACGTACGGTTATTTACCAGAAATAGCTAATGTATATGGCCATATGGGTGGTGGTTTAATGCAAATTCACCTTTTTTCAAGGATGGTTTTGGTAAATTTAAGCCAAGGCTCTGTATTCAGTTGGCGCTATGCGCATGCTGTTCGAAACTCACGCTAGTCACACCTGTCGCCCTCTCATGCCTTGATTTTTATCCATCCAATCCAACAAAGACTGAAACCGCTCTCTTTCTCTCTATCTCTCTTAAGGGATCTTTATCTTCAATGGCGGACTGTAAGCTCTAACGACTCAACAAATATAACTCTCATCAAAACAGGGGGTGGAATAGAAACCTTCTTCGATTCCGAAACAATTTCCTAGTTTTGCTGGTCTTTTGTAGTTTCCCGAGCTCTTCAAAGGGAAATTGGTGATTAGGGTTGGAGAATTTTGGGGGGCGAAGTGCAAAGTTGCGAAATTTCGTTACAGATGTGTCTTCGTTCTGGGTTGTGTCTGCTTGTAACATTTTGGTCAGTGCTAGAGTTATACAAATCCTTTTTCCCAACTCTTTTAAGGTCTATCTTCGTGTATTGCGCTTTGGGGATCAAGATTCTCACCCAAATGTGTGATGTTGGATCCGAGGGTTTCGAGTTAGGGTATGGCTTGATTCCGGGGAGTGTTCTTCTGGTGTCTTCCTTGGCGTTTGCTTTCGGGCTTAGGGTTTTGGAATGCAGGGGGTTGAAATGGTTTGTACAGGCTATGAGAGATGGCTTCTGTTTAAATAGGGTTTGCAATGACGGGTTTAAGGTGTCGAGAAGCTCGTGTAAAGCAGATGGGGACCATCGTTCAGAGGAGACATTTTATGATTATGATAATGATGAAGACGGTGATGATGAATTTCATGGGGCAAAAGAGGAATTTGAGGAGGTGGGCCATGAAGAACGTGAAGATGAGGTGTTCGATGTAATTACTCTAAGAAAAATGGTGAAGGCTGAGAGGAAGAAAGCTAATGCTGCTTTAAGTGATCTGGAGAAGGAGAGAATGTCTACTGCTTCGGCTGCAGAAGAGGCCATGGCCATGATTTTCAGGCTTCAGAATGAAAAAAGCTCGTTGCAGACGGAAGTGAATCAATTGCAAAGATGGGCTGAGGAGATACACATTTATGATCAGGAAGTGATTCAATCACTTCACTGTGCTTTAATGCGATGTGAGGAGGAGAAGATTCGATTCGAAGAGGAATTGAAGTTGTGTAAGAAGAGATTGAAAGTCTATGAGAAAGATGGCGGAAGTGAAACATATGACTGTATCAATGGTAGTAGTCCTTGGACACCTTCTCTGTCTCAGTCACAATTGGTAGGTTGCAAGCTTGATGATTTGAGAATCGGCTCCCTTGATTCAAGTTTCCGTGAATGTGAAGGTTGATCCTAATTAGTAGCCGGAGGAAGACGGGGAAGATTTTGCTGCATAGTATCGAGGACGTGACTTCATTTCACAACAATGCCATGACCAAGGTTGGAGAATAGTATGTTTAGCATTTCAGAGTTCCGGACCCGAATAAAGGTAAAGTTTTTTGTGTAGTTGTGCTGAAGGAATGCACAAATGATGAAATGATACATTTTACAATGTGGGTATGGTGGTATGGGTAGGAAGTGTAACAACTTAACTGAGTCACTAGAAACTAGAAGCCCCTCAGCTGTATTGAGGTGATACATCCGCAGTGCGAAAGAGTCGAATATGAGAAAGAAGCCAAAGTCGGAGCTATGCTTGTCTTGGTTGCTGATTGCTTGTAAACTCTTGTTAGCCGTCTATGTGTTTTCCTATGAAGGGTTTCCTCAGGGTCTTTTTGTGCTTTCTGAACATAGTTGATTTCAGTCCTTTGTAGTCTTGTAGCTCCATCTTGCTCTGTTCATGTGAAATCTACAACTTTCTGCATTCTGAAAATCTGAATTTTGAAATATGACCAGTATTGCAATACAACGATTTCCATGGAAACATCCAATTCATTAGTTGACTGTTTAAGTGCTGAATCACACTGCCTTGATTGTAGTCTGGACTAGATTACTGAATCCCAACATTTGACTATCCATAATCAGTTAGCCTGAAGGTTTTCGAGCACAGGGATTTTGCCTTTTGAAATTGAGTACTAGAAGAGCTTAAAATGTTGGTAATTACTGAGTTGCGAAATTCGGCCTGTTCCTTTCCCATATCTGCTTTCCCATATTTGTTCCTTTCCCATATCTGCTTTCCCATATTTGATATCGGATATGGGTATCGATATCAGAGATGAGTATCATATTGATATCTGATACCTATGTTTAACAAGTATTCCCACATATCTGATAACAGATATTGATATCGAGATATGGGTATGATATTGATGTCTGATACCTATGTTTGACAAACAAGATGGTGAGGTACATAAAAAGAGGAAGAGGAAGAGTTAGGAGGGAGACGTGAGAGGCAAAGAGCGTGATACCAATCAATTATTTTGAGATATCAAAATCGATAAAAAAAAAGTATTGATATCTGGGTATATATCAAAATCGATAAAAAAAAAAGTATTGATATCTGGGTATATCACTATGATACCTGTATATTCAATTATGATTTCTATATATTCAATTACGAAATAAATATCAGACATGAGATATCTATACCATGTCAAGATATGGAAAAGGAACATGGCTCAGTAAATTACAGTAAGAAAATGTTTCTCTTCGTCTGTTTAGTTTCTTTCCTCTCTTCTGTTCGTTCAGTAAGCAACAAATTAGCAGAGCATTGCGGCCAGATCAAACACAAATGTGTATACTCAGAGGTGGAGCGTATTGTACAATACTATCACTAGTTTCCCTAAACATAGACGTCTTCCACAGTGCAGATCTTTATGCTAGGATTAATCATACAACATTTCCATTGTAACTCACATGACACTTCCATAATAAACATTGAAAATGGATGGTTCTGTGAAGTCGTACATTGTAGTTTCAAGGTAAATATCTATGTACTAACCCACATATGGCACAAACTAGGTCAAACTCAGATCCTGTAGGTTTCAAGAAAACAAACGTCTGCTCTCGGTAGGATCAGGCATTTAGGCTACATCTTTTCGGTGACTAAAAGAACTCACGATAGGATCAGGCATTTAGGCTACATCTTTTCGGTGACTAAAAGAACTCACGATCAGGCATGATCAATGGGGCGATCAGAGTCCAAACGTAGAGCCCGCCTGTGACCCACTCTGTGCAGATCCGAACCCAAACTGAAGTCCAGCCAACGTCGATCATGTCAGAGCTCTCAGAAGTGCTGGTCCACCCAGATAAGAGCATTGCAGAGTACATGCTTGCCAGAGCAAATATGAGATGGAAGAATGTATACGAGTAACTAACTGGACGAGCATCTTCCTTGTCCTTCTTCGCATTCCCACTCTCCGCATCGTCCAAGAGAGGCTTCTTTGCATCTGCAATTATGATTTTGATACACAAGAAATGTTGAGAGAAAGCAAGATTGTATTATAATCAAGGGTAAATTAACCCATTGTCCCTCAACTTTGCAGCTTTTTTCTTCTGGTCCCTGAACATTGAGCTGGTCTAATTAGGTCCTAAATTATTGTATAAAAGACATTATTTTCAAGTTCGGTGAATATGAGAATAGAAGTAGGTAGTGTGGTGAGGCGACCTAATGAGATTTGAGAACGTCTTAACGTCTTCTGTTGATGGATGGACCACGGGAGAAAGTTTCAATACATGGATCTGATTAGACGAACTTATAGTTTAGGGACCAACAAGAACAAGGTTGCAAAGTTTAATTATGTAATTTACCCGAGGAACTTTGAGCAAAACTCTAATTATCACAAAGAAAATTTTGAATCAAATAGATGTAGGGCCCGTTTGATTTTAACTCCGGAAACGGAAACAAAATGATAACGAATCTAGTCGATATGTATACCTTGTTCATGAAATTTTTTGAATCATTTTTCGTGTTTTATGTAATTGTAGTAGAATTTGATTAGTTTTGATACCTCATACGAAAAAAAATGGAGGAAGCAAATGCATTTTGCACGAAACCATAATGAATGATTACAAAAATATTTCATGAACAAGGGCACACATATGGACTAAATTCATTTTCATTCCGTCTCCGTTTCCGGAGTTACAACCAAAAGGGGACTTAGTATGATTGTTACCTGCCCTTGGCGATGATGCTCTTGGTGATGAAGGTGGGGATAAGAAGGTGGTTGACGATCCAGCACGAAGAGCAGAGTACAGTATAGAGAGGATAGTTGTAAGCATCCCAAGGATAAGTGTGCTTGTTGAGACAGCTGACGATTTAGTAAGGTGATTGCAAGCATAATCACGAGGCTCACTAGAAAGGCCAGTATAGCACACATAGGCACAGTAGACGGATATCACTGATGCTGGTAAAAGGCTCCCATTTACCTGTTCAAAATTGGGATACAGTGGAGCATAATTGTTACTTAGCAAGCAATTTTTTTCCCTCTATATGAACACCCAACCGGTTTAAGATTAGGTACTGCATGATTCTTAATGCTTGGTTTAATATTTTGAAAACTTCAGCATGATACCTCAAACCCCGCAACAGCTGGTTTCTCATACCGTCTATCCTTACTATCCCAGACCGACTAGTCTTAAATCAAAAGAAAACACAAAAAAAGTTTTCACTATAAAGTTCCACTGTTTCTTTGTAATCCACGAATTTTGACCAAATACCAAGGTTTCTCTTTTTTTCATTATCATTTGATTTACATTAACTTCAATCCATTCCTTCTATCTCATGTAGGAATTAAAATACTTACATAACCCTATTGTACAAATGCTGTTTTAAATAATCACTATCGCATTCCCACTTTCACACCCATCCTCATCCTGTCAACCCGTTTCTTACCAAAGATCGCCCCAAGTTTCAAACTAAGTCTCAACCTTGAAGTAGAATTTGGATCAATTTCCTCAAATTCATACAATTCACAGCAGCAGAACATATATGCAAAAAACAAGGGATAACATAAATACTATAGTCAAACCAAGAAAACCAGCATTAGTTGTATGAACACACTTAGGGCATCACAGTTCACTGGTAATGTGGTAACTATAGTAAAGGATATAATCAAGAAACATCTTCCTTACCGCTGGATGTAATGCAATAACTGCAAAAGCGAAAGCTAGAACCATGGTCATGACTAGAAAAAAGACATTTAGACCACAGTCTTCACCAGATGGATTGAACCAGATAAACAGAAGTCCAGAAATTGTGTAAGCAGCAATGTAGCATACTGCAGATACAACCAGCAAAGCAATATACCTGAAACACTCATCACAAATTGTCAGGACAAAGAAAAGAAGAAGAGCAGAAACCAAAAATTACTTAATTCACGAACTACTGGTACCATTTTTGCTCATCTTTTGCAACCCAAGCATCATTCCATGCGTGTGTGAAATCCAATAATATAACCACTTGAACAAGCAAAAATAATCCTGCCCCAAACTTTGAAATGATGCCTAAGAACAACATGCAAGTAAGATATAAGGTCACACATAATATAATATAATGTCTCAAGTGGAACAGACAAGGATTAAGGTAAATAATGTAGATAGCGATGCACTATAAGAATATTATTTCACTAACTAGGCAAACAAAAATAGAAGAATGCAGTGGATGTGTGACTCGAAAGCACAACTAAACATTATCCAAAAGTAGTGAAGTAACAGAATACATAAGTATATAGTTTCACCAAGCTCACCATAAATGTTGATGACAATATTTGGCATGAAAAACATAAGAACGACGAGCAAAAGCCAGATGATCATCTTGAAAATCCATCCACCATGATGCCATCCATCTCGTGTATCATTTTGGTCCTTGACACCAATCATGATTAGGGCAAGTGCTAGAAAAAACAGGAAATTTCCCATGCTGACCCGAAGAACTGCTTGTATCTGATACCATTCTTTCGAGTGAGAAGAGGTGTTTATCCCTGTGTGATATAACACAAAAAGGTTAGACTCTTCTAAGAGGTAAAAAGGTGAGAGTAATGGCAATCCGTGCCATTCGGCTGTATCAGTTGTTATATAGCTTCTGAGACCATTAGTCAGACTAATGTTATTTCCACATTGTTCACTGTCCATGTTCTACTTCTTGAAAACAGGTTCACAAATATAGTGTCTTTAGACAACAAGTCCCTAGACCCACTATATTCTTTAACCTTTTTTCAAGAAGTAGAACCTGGACAGTGAACAAATGGAAATTGACTACCATTAATACCCGATCCCACATCAATCCAGGCACATAATTTAGACAACAAGGCCTGTCTGGCTTTAATTCAGTCTCCATTCTAAAAGCTAAAGATGGCTGAAAAGATTTGTTCGGCTTCTAGAACTTGAACTACATTCTTGAATGATCTGAAACTCATCTTGTCTAAAAGCTAACACTGACAAAAAAACAGCCAATATTTATTTTATAAACACCGACTCAAAATTTAATATTATAGAATTTCAACCTGAATCTATCATCAATACAGAATCCATTTTGAGTCCTTGAGTTGTTTTTTAACAATTACAAATTAGGTTATCTTACTTTCAAATGTCCAAACTTTTTAAAGCATCACCTATTAATCTGCATTAGGTCAAATCAAGGTAGGATGATTAGGGAAAATATAAAATCCTTTCAAAATCGCAAAATTGGCTTTTTCCAACAGACAAGAAAAGCTCAAAATTTTGCGAAATCAGAAGGCAGTCGCTAAAATGGCAAACTTGGAAGTCAATCGATGAGGGGGAAAAGGGTGAAAACAACCAATTCTCATGACTTTGAAATTGAATAAGAACTCACAAGAGATATGTTCAAGAAGAGGAGCTGCGACTTCACGGAGAATCCAGGCGAAGATAAGAGAGAAGCCGAAGAGACCGCAATAAGCAAGGCGAGCTGATCGCTTGGAGATACCAGATGCCACCGATGAACAGCAGCCGCAGGCAAGAGCTGCACAGCAAGACATCTCTGTGATAGTTTTTTGTGATTTTGTTGTTTGTTCTACCTTGTTCTAGATTGTGCTGGCCCTCTTCATCTTTTTTGTAGGATCAATAACATAAATGGTTATGGGGATATCGTTTTCTTATTTGTCAGCAATCCCACAGTCAAACTCGGACCAGTAGGTGATGCCCCTGTTTATCACATCGGTGTTTTCTGTTCTTTAACATTTGATCACCTTCTTCCTTTAACATTAGAGGCAAATTGCACAAAATAAATGACTATTAATGACGATAAATTATAATGGGCAATTTTGGTAACTAGGTTTTTTTTTTTTTTTTTTTTTTT